>CM045771.1:141637608-142237608 GCA_025200525.1 Camellia lanceoleosa | reverse complement strand
CGTCATTATTTTGTATTAAAGCTACTATAAGATGTTTGCCATATCATTTAACTCAAGCACGGCTCTTATGGACTACTTTACTTTTGATTATTGCTTCCGCATTTGTAAGCCCCATATGTTTACTCTGATTTGTGTGTGTTTTCTTGTAAGTGGCCTTTGGTAATCCCGAATTACTGGCCATCATGGCACCATTCTACTAGGGGCGGAATGGGGTCGTGACATCCTCAGCCCACTTTCCCTTTGCCTTCTCCAGCCGCTTCTTCAAACCATCAAGTATGGTCTTGTTTGATGCCTCGGCTTGACCATTGGACTGCGGGTAAGCCAAAGTAGAGTTGTAGAATTCAATCTTTAAATCTTCACAAAATCCTCTGAAGAGGCGACCGTCAAACTGGGTGCCGTTATCAGAGATCAAAATTTTGGGAACGCCAAACCGCGTGACCACATTCTGTTAGACAAAGCGCTTCACGTCTTTCTCCTTGATTGTTGCCAAAGGCTCTGCTTCAACCCATTTGGTGAAGTAGTCTGTGGTCGCGATGAAGAACTTCCGATTGCCGGGTGTGGTGGGTAACGGCCCCACTATATATAGCCCCCACATCGCAAAGGGCCAAGGGCTGGTGAGGGGAAGAAGTTCCCTGGCCGGCTGGTGGATCTGGTGGGCAAACTTCTGGCACTTCTCACACTGGCGAACATACTTCTGTGCATCGGCTTGCATGCAAGGCCACCAGTAGCCTTGCCAAATAGCTCGGTAGGCCAAGGACCTGCCCCCTATGTGACTGCCACATATGCCTTCGTGAATTTCATACAAGAAGCCCTTCCACGCTGCTCGGGTGCACACATTTCAGGTAGGGACCAGTGAAAGACTTCTTGTATAAAGCGCCGGATGGAGAGAGCCAAAACCGCTCTGACTTCACCCGCACTTTATGTGCTTCCTTCTTGTCGGCTGGAAGAGTCCGTTCTCTGAGAAACAAGATGATATGGTCCATCCAAGAGGGACCTAGCTCGGCGCAGAGTACTTCTGTCCACCCGGTTTCCTCAATGCTGGGTCTCGGCAGGAATTCAATCAAAAGAGGGTTGGGAGATGTGCTATCGATCATGGAAGCAAGGTCTGCCAACTCATCTGCTCAGCCATTTTCTTCTCGGCTAATCTGTTGGACCTCGATTGCCTGAAATCGCTTGATTTGGTCCCTAACCAGGGCTTGGTACTTAGCCATTCTGTTATCTTTTGTCTCGTAAACCCCAGAGACTTGGTTAACCACAAGTTGGGAGTCACCGTATACAATTAGCTCGGATGCTTGCATCTGAATCGCACTCTTGAGCCCGGCCAAAAGCGCCTCATACTCGGCCTCATTGTTGGATGCTGGGAAGCCAAGGGTGATAAAATGTTCAATAGTCAGGCCATCCGGCAAGATCAGAACTATACCTAGCCCGGCACCGTGATGGTTTAAGGCTCCATTAACAAAAAGTTTCCACATCTCCCCACAAAGAGCTTCCAACATTCTGAAGGGTCCTGAGAGGCTCGAAGGTCGATGGGATCACGGTTGTTCGGCTGTTCGACTTCAAATTCTGTGCTGATTGGTTCCACTTCAACCCCCTTTGGTGATTCGACACCGGACTCAGCAAGTTGATCTATGATGCCTAAGTCCGTAGGCGAATCACTAGGTTGCGGTATTATGCCCGCGGCAGGATTTGCGTTGAGTAGTTCCATGTCTTCCCCCCTCGGTGATGTGGTACCGGACAGAGCAGGGTGGTCGGTGGTACCCAACTCCGTCATCGCATCACCGGGCGGTGTAATCGTACTAACTGCAGGTGCTTCGGTGGGGCGCGCAAATTCCGCGTCGCTAAGTCCACCAAGTTATCGTATCTTGGTCAGGCTTGCATTCACCTCCTCATCTGCCGCGGCAATATCAACCGAGCACACCGGATGAGTTCCAGATGAGAATTCAGCAACGAAATCGGCCAAGGTCTGGGCTTTTATAGCAGTGCACGATTGGAACTTTATATCGAATTGTCCCAATTCGACCGCCCACTTGAGAATTCGACCAGAAAAATCCGCCCGTTCGAACAAAGCCTTAAGGGGGAATTCGGTCAGAACGATGATGGTATGGGCGTGGAAATAATGCGCCAACTTCCTGGATGCCATCATCAATGCCAAAGCAAGCTTTTCCAACGGCAAGTATCTCGACTCGGTCGGCAACAAGGTTTTACTAACGTAGAAGATTGAGAGGTGTTTGATCCCTTCAGCTCAGACTAGCGCCGCACTGACTGCATGCTGTGAAACGGCCAGGTAAAGGTAGAGTTCCTCGCCGGGCTTCGGTGTTACCAAAAGAGGCGCTGAAGATAGATACTCCTTGAGTTCGGCCAAAGCCCGGTCACACTCTTCATCCCACGAGAACTTTGATTTCAATGCCTGAAAGAAAGGGCGGCAGCGATCGGTTGACCGGCTTATAAATCGATTAAGCGCGGCGGCCATTCCGGCCAGATGCTGCACGTCCTTAGCCGAGCTAGGCTGTTTCAACTCTTAAGTGGCTCTGATCTGTGTGGGGTCTGCGTCGATACCTCGGTTCGTGACTAGGAATCCCAGAAATTTTTCGGATCCCACGCCAAAGGCACACTTAGATGCATTCAGGCGTAGCTTGTGTTTTTTGAGAATGGTGAATATCTCGGCCAAGTCAGACAAATGGTCTATATGATGCCGGCTCTTAACCACCATATCATCAATATAAGCCTCCATTGTCCGGCCGAGCAGCGGTGCGAACATCTTCATCACCATCCTTTGAAAAGTTGCCCCGGCGTTCTTCAAACCAAAAGACATGACTCGGTAGCAGAAGAGTCCCCTTGGCGTAGTGAATGAGGTGATCTCTCGGTCGGGCCCATGCATGGCAATCTGATGGTAGCCGCGGTAGGCGTCTAAGAAACTGAGCCTGTTATGTCTAGCCGTCAAGTCCACAAGCTGGTCTATTCTGGGCAGAGGGAAGCTGTCTTTCGGACAAGCTCGATTGACAGTCTTGTAGTCGACGCAAACTCGCCACTTTCCATTCTTCTTGGGCACAACGACTGTGTTTGAAATCCACTGAGGGTAGTGCACTTCCTGAATTGCTCGCGTCTCAAGCAGGTTCTCCACTTCCTCTGCAACTACCTCGACGTGATGCAGCGATGATCTCCTTGTTCGTTGAATGACTGGCTTTGCTCCAGGGAAGACATTGAGGTGATGGCAAATAAAATTCGGATCGAGGTCGGGCATGTCGTAAGGCGACCATGCGAAGACCTCGATGTTGGCCATCAAAAACTCAACCATTTCGGTCCTTTCTTGGGTAGTAAGGCTGGAGCCAAGCAAGAAGAACTTGTCCGGATGCTCTGTATCAATTCGCACTTCCACTAATTCCTCAACGGCTTTGTCCTCTGCCCTGGTTCCCACATCATCAAGAACTCCCCAGTCTTCTGGTCCTTCTACCATTTGAACGAAGCCTTTGGTAGCTCGGCTCCCGTTGATTGCAACAAAGCACTGCTTCGACATGACTTGGTCTCCCCAAATCTCCTCGATTGCCCCCATAGCCGAGGGAAATCTCATCACCTGATGCTAGGTTGACGCTACGGCTTGCATAGCGTGAAGCCATCCTCTTCCAAGGATCAGGTTATAAGTAAAAGGCACGTGTAACACCCAGAACTCCACTTGCTTGACAACGGATCCCGTTTTGACCGGCAGGATAATCTTTCCCAAAGGCCACTCCGGTTGCGAGTTGAAACCAACCAGTGGCGAAGTTGCCGGAGCCAAGTCCGTCTCCCGGAGCTTGAGCTGCTTGAATGCGTCGTAATACATGATCTCGACCGAGCTTCCCTAATCGATCAAGATCCGCTTGACATCGAATTCCTTGACGCGGAGCGTCACCACTAAGGCATCGTTGTGTGGCGTCTGAATGTGCTCTAGATCCCTTGTGGAGAAGCTGATGACATCTTTCACTTCGGTTTTCCGTCTCTTGATCATAGACTGAACTGACAAAACTTCCCGTGTGTGTTCTGCCTTCTTGATCATACCTCGGAGCTCGCATACCCACGTCGGCTCCACTATGCCATGGATGACATTGATAATTCCTTGTGGAGGTGCATCACGGTCATCCGGTCCCCGCGGATCAACCGGAGCTTGATTCGCTTTAACGCCCCATCAATGTAAAGATCTAGGTGTCCGGCTACGACTAGCTTTTCCAAGTGTTGCCTCAAAGGCAAACAATCCTCCGTCCGGTGGCCGCACTCCCGGTGAAACGTGCAACGGTATCGTGGATTGAAGCCCTTCTGACCGTCGCCCAACTTAGCTGGAAACCGGACATATTCCTCGTCACGGATTTCACTAAGTATGCGATAGATCGGAATCTTGAAGACCGTGGTGATGCCTGTCCTGGCCTTCAACCTTTTGTTTGCATCGGCTACGTTATCTCGGGGGTAGTCATCTCGGTCATTATGGCATCCTCTACCCCGGTTTTTGTGATTCGAGCCACGGTCCGATTCCTCTGCTCGGTCACTTGAGCGGCTGGACTCTTGCCCAACAGCGTGCACTTTGCCAGCTGTCTTCTTGTCCGTTGCTACCGTTGTCGCCTTCGCGGTAGATGCTGATGCGTCATCCTCTACTCGGATGTGTTCATTGATGTGCTGCATGAGCTGACCCATGGATGTCGACTGGTGCATGGTAAACGAGTCCTGCAGTCTATAGCCGACCGGGAGACCACTCTTGTATTGAGTGATTGCAAGGTTGACCGGGCAATCCAAGATCTCATTGAAGGTCTCCCAATATCTGGAGTTGTACGCCTTCAATGTGTCGCTCGGTTCCATCTTGACACTTAGTAGGTGATCAACCTCTTTTGGTGTTGGTTTTGAAGCACGTCACAAAGGCTTCGGCCAACTGATGCCACATCTCGATACTTTCCTCCGGCAACCTTTCAAACCATTTCAAGCCTAGTTCGCCTAAACTTGACGGGAAGATAAGGCATATAAGTGCGTCATTCCGCCTATGTTCGGCCATAACCTGCCGGAAGTGGCTTACATGCATGTAGGGATCGGTTTTTTCGTCGTAGAGTGTTAATTTAGGCTGGTGGAAACTTGCCGGAAGCGGTGTCGTTTCAATCTCTAGGGAGAAAGGGGTGGCGCTCAGCCTCGCCAAGTCTGAATCTACAAGGAGTGGCGCTGCTTGGCGAGGTGGAGGCATTCCGACCTCCTCGCTGGTGTAAGCTCTATAGGATAGCCGTTGGAACGCCGGCACCCTCTAAGCCTCCCGTCGGCGAGCTTGTTCCTTTAAGACTACCCGCAAATCCTCTGATCGTGCGGAATAAGAGTATCTCGACATCGTCGCCGGATGTGAGGGCTGGTAAGTGCTATCTTGCGCGCTGGACTTCTCTGCACGCACATCGGAATCACCAACCTTGTAACTTCTGGTAATGGAAATGGAGTGTGCATCGACTGTTGCACGAGCACGGGGTTGGGTGTGGTCACTGTGGTTTCCCACTCCAGCTACACCCTTCCCCTTGACATGCCGCTTCAGCTCCTCTATCTCCGCCGTCATTCACCGGATGACGGCGTCCTGGTCCCTGAGCTTGTGTTCCAGACGTCTTGCATGTGATTCTCTCCGCCGCCGATGACCGTTTGGACTCCGTGAATGACCATAACTTCTTCCGCGCTTATCTCGCGCGGCTACCGACTGTCCTCCTGGGAATGTCTCCAGGTCCGCCATTGGAAAGATAGCGGATGTCCTTCTCTCCGTCTGCCTGACTCCGGGGTAACTCCGTCGATGGCAGACAACGGAATCCCGTCGTTGTTCGCCATGGACGGCGATTAGACGAGCGTGGAAGACAAGGTTTTGTCTGCAAAGTTCCGACAGACAATGCCAATTGTACGGAGAGCAAATATTTTGGCAAGCTCGTACTCATTTCTTCCAAGCTCCGTTTCTGTCCGATCACCTGCAAGCACAACGGCGGTGTGCGGCCGAAAAACCCCTCCGACGATCAAGTTAGCACACACCTTGGGATAGAGAGAGAGAGAGAGAGGAGAGAGTGTTTTAGTGTAAGTGTTTCTTACAGAATGTTCGTCCCCACGCATGGGGGGCGCAGACATACTTATATACCCTCTGCGCCCTAAATCTACTCCCAGTGATCTCTCGACACGTGGCGCTGCTATTCCATCTGTCAGCACAAATCTTGCTGAGTATCACCTAACCCAACTGCCTGCCCACTCTACTGAGAGCTCGGCAGTCGAGCTACACCATCTCGGCTGTCAACGGCCATACTGTGCTTCATACCCAAGTGCCCCCAGAACCGAGCTCCTTTCCTGCTGTGCTCGACTGCATTCCGGCGAAGCCGAGCCTGAGATCGGTCATAACGGTCAACCAAAGGCCTTTTAACCGGGCTTCTGGCACAAGCTTCTCTGCCGAACTTACGGTGCACGCCTTTTCACCGAGCAACGCAAGTTCAAGTAGCTCGGTCCAGGTCCGAGCGGCCCCAACTCTGGGCAAATCCAAAGTTATCCCGGCCTAACACACCATTGGGTCTCCACTTGCTCGGCCTATTTCCAGCTCATAAATCTCCCTCTCAAAAACAATATATTTAATAAATTTTATATATTAAATAATTTTAATCATTAGAATAAGATCAATCACGCACCAACAATACTTTCCAGCCCTATTGCAGACAATTACAAAAGTAAGTTTTAGTGATGCAAAAATGCGAAGAATCAACAAGAAAAAACTCACAAGTTTGTAAAGTCATATCAAAAAAGGAAAAATGAACCAGAGAAAAAGAGACCAGAAAACATATTTGCAATCACTATCATTCTTACAGCTGTTAATTTTCATTGTTTTATGGACACTAATATATCTTATATTATCCTTTTTATTGTAATTCCCAACCATTACACATTACTAGGACAAGCCTACTTTTGGTACATACGACCCCAGAGAAAGGCCTAACCACATAAGTTCAAATTGCCTCATGATAATCTATTGAAATCAAAACAAAGTTGAGGATGTGTATAGCAACTCGTTTGGATAAGGGTTCGGGGCTAAAATAATTATAAAAAGATAAAATAAATTAAAAAATTAATAAAATAAAATATCATATTTAAATTATAATTATTTTATATTTTTTTTAAAAATCAAAAAAGATAAAAAAATTTATCTCAAATGAGACTGTTTAATTTCAAACTAAAACAAAAAGTAAAAAAACTAACCCATATACTAAATGAACCCATATTTATTGTGCTGCTATGACTTAGCTATGATATATTTATTTTAATTGTAATTTTAGTTATGACTTAGTTTTGATCTCTTGCAGGCCTGACCCTAAAATTTTCGGGACCCAAAGTCGATAATTAACTAATAAATATCATTAGATCATTTGGGGCCCTTCACACATATATATATATATATATATATATTTCATTCAATGATTTTTTTTAAGGTAAATGACAAAAAAATTTGTGTCAAAATTACAAAAAAATACTTAGCATTAGATTTCAACAACTAATAAGTATCACTTGATCCTTGCTTTTCTTACATTTTTAGAAGTAAATAAATCAATTATACTTACATAATCTAGTTTTTTTGCAAAATCATTTTCAATGAATAACAATGCTAATACATTCAATCTTTCTTGTGACATGATTGATCAAAGGTAATTTTTAATCATTTTCAACTTGAAAAACTTCTTTCCCCCGATGCAACTATAATCGGAATAGTCAAAAGTATCATATAAGTAACCATAAATTTAGGAAAACAATTTGCCATTAATTGTAGATGATTGAACACTTCAATTGGTTTATTGACTTCTTTTGAATGAGCCTTTTAAATTTTTAATGGGTCAATTTATTTTAAGTTAGTTTGAGTCTTTTTTAATTTATTTTGAATTTAAAACATACTTAATATATTACACTAAACTATAATAGGAGAAAGTCCTTTTTTTGATCTATTTTAAGGGGTCCTAAGCCATGATTTGGTGGGCCTATGCCCGGGCCAACCCTGATCTCTTGTGATTTTATATTGACATTTTTAAATTTTTTTTTTATAATTTTGATATAATTACTCTAATCTCCTTTTTAGTATGGTTAAATGAATAAAAAATTAGAGGGATTTACGTGTAGGTCTTAATAGATGAACTTATTGTCCAATAAGTCTTGTGAAAATTAATAGCGTTTTTCATAAAATACTATTAAAAACATCACTAATTATTAATTTTTAGCAATAATTTAAATTTTTTATTACAAAAATATTACTAATTATAAATTTTAGCAACAGTTTAAAAAAATTGTCACAAAAAAATCATTAATTTTTAATTTTCAGTAACAGTTTGAAAAAATCGTCATAGAAAAATGTCATTAATTCTAAATTTTAGCTACAATTTATAAAAATCGTGACAAAAAAGTCACTAATTATCAATTTTTAGAGATATATGTAAAAAATATCACAAAAAAATATTTTTAACAACGATTTTACTTGAACTTATTTTCAATAGGATTGGATAGAATTTAAGTATTAATAATTTATCCCAAAATTTAATACAATACAAAAGATAAATAAAATTAAAAAAAATACATTATTATAAAATAAATGACAATACTATTTTTCTATTCACCCGATTAACGAGTGCTGATAAAAATAAAATTAAAATCTGTTTTGCATAATTTATTTTAGTTCATTTTTTTTTATTTTTTTAGATCACATTAATCAATATCTCCTTTCTACTTTTTATATATCTTTTTATAAAAAGTCAAAAAATACATTTATTTAGGATATTTTAAACCACCGCAAAGTATTACATGAATCAAAACATTGATAGAGGTGTTATAATAATAAAAAAATAAAAAATAAAACCCTTATTCAATTGGCATTTTCGTATTTTGAATTAAATTCATGGTCATCTCCCGAATCTTTATTGATACGTGGCAAGCCCTCCAGTAGTCCAGAAAAACAGTTAATCAAAACGGCTCAACATTCGTCATTTTGTGCAGGACCGTTACTTGTCAACCGTCAGATCAGAATCCAACACCTAACCCACCTCTGGTTAACCCCATCAGCCCAGTTGGCCCACAGAACAATCCTTCAAACATTTACCCCCAAACATCCCAAATATTACCACTCGCCCAATCCTCCCTGATCTATAAATGGAGCCTTTGAAGGAAGCTAGGTTTGCCCAACTGAAGAGCCTCAGGGCCTAAAAAACAAAAAGTACAAAAAAAAATTCTCTCTCTCTAGTTTTTCTATCGTATAACAATGGCGAACTCGTCTAGAAGATCCAGCGGACCAGTTCTACCGATGGCATCAGTAATCTCACCGTCGAGTCGATTTGATTCTTCGTCACCGTCCGATACTCCGTCGTCATTGATAGATCGAGGTCATGTCTTCCACAGGTCTTCCTCACCGACGCGCGTGAAACTTCATGGTCTGGCGTCCTCCTCTGTGCGGTTCTCGATTGGTAGTAGTAGATCGAGGTCTCCCAGCCGTTCGATGGCGGTCTCGCCTCGAGATCATGTCGTCCGGAAGCCGAACTACAATCCAATCCGGAAGAAGACGTGTACGTGCTCGCCTTCGACGCATCCTGGCTCGTTTCGGTGTAGTCTGCACAAGAATTGTGATTCTGGACAGTCGATTTCGTACTCGCCGAACCGGTTGAACGCTCGCAGATCGGCGATGGCGAACTCGCTTGTGCGGATTGGAACCGTGGAAGGTGACCTGGTGAAGCGAGCTTTGGCGCAACTTATTCGGCCTTCCTCGCATCAGCAGAGGCGGAGAGCTGATTTTCAACCTAGGCAGAGTCGGCTCTCGATCGTGTCCACAGGCTAAGATTTCTGAGACTTGCAGGTTTCCGGCAATGATTCCGGCTAGTATCTGGCGATTTCGGATGGAGTGTTTGTACCACAGAGATTCGAACTCCTTGTACATATATAATTTGCTGCAGCAGTTGATTGGAAATGAAGGAAAGTTTTGGACAATTACATTTCAATTCAAACTAACACTGAGAATTGAGAGCTTAAAATCAAGATTAAGATCTAATTATGGTGGTGAATTGTTCATAATTAATTAAGATATGTTGAAGAATTGGTATTTGGTTTGTGAAGCCATAGCATGATTCGATCCGTTCCATCTGTTCGCAGCGATTAATCGTCACGTTTTGCCGTTATCGTAAATGTTTGTCGTATACTTGTATATTTGCGTTGCATTTCGTGTAAGGTACATTTCGTTTACGTTCTTGCTCTGTTTTCTTTTTATTTATTTCAATTCTTAATTATTATTATTAATTTTTAATTAATTTTAAATTGTTTACAGGTATGATGTCGAAGATGTGAACTCGGAATAGACTCAGATTGATTTTTGTATTCGGACTTTAAAATTTTATTAACGAATTGAAAAGTTGAAAATTAATAGGATTTATTTTGAAAAGTAAAAAAAAAAAAAAAATTAATTTTTCAAAATGCTAATTTAGAATTTATTTTAGTGATGCCAAGAATGACTAATCGCCACAGCCAATCATGTGTCTCGATTTTTTTTTTTTTTCCCTTTCCACCTCATTAGAGGTGGGTTTAGAAATACTTTTTTAAAGATCTCTAGCATTGTTGTTAATTTCTTTAAAAATATATAAAAAATAAAAAAGGAATGTAATTTAAATAAATTAGAAAATTAAAATAGGCCTACAACAACTTGGCTTTCGGCGCGGATATATCAGAGGCGCAGGACAAAAATGACAAGGACGAAAATGACCAGGATATATCAGAGGCCCATGACGAAAATGACAAGGAAAATATGTGAAAATCTACAAATAAAGTCATGTCTGATTTACCGTGAAAAAAAAATAAAATATAAATATAAAATGCGTAAATTATGCAAGTCTCCCTTGAAGAATATGTGTTATGTTAACTCCTACAAGTCTAGAATTAAGGGTTCGTTTAGGATTTAATTTTTTAATTTTTTAATTTTTTTTATAAAAAATATAAAAAATAAAGAAATTAATTTTTTGTAATAATTTTTAAATTTTTTGGCTAATTTAATTACTTCTCAAATAAGGCCCAACTATAATAATGTTAAATTGATTAGAGTTCGGTGGTGTTATATGCATTAATTAGTGTACTACCTAATATACCAATATTAGTTATGACATTGTTATTGACCCCACTCATTATATAAATTATAAATATCAAAAATTTCTTAAATTATGTCACATCATCAATTGATACACTAGTTAGTACATTAATTGGTGTATATAGCATTATTCATTAGAATTAGTATGATTCGTTTGGGAACCATCATTTTTAGCCAAAAAGTCAAAAAGTTACTAAATTAACTAAAAAGTCAACAACCCATATCAAAAAGTCAAAGATTCTCTTTTCTCTCTACTTTTTGCACATCTTTTCGTAAAAAGTCAAAAAGTCATCCCAAACATACTAATTTTTTTTAGCTCATACTTTAGTCAAATAACCAAAAAGTTACTAAATTAGCATGTTCCCAAACGAGACCTAAGTATTATATTAATTAAATTTTAATTAAGTCAAAATTATGAACTAAAATTTAAAAATATGATTTTATTTATATCCAAATACATCATTACTATAATTATTTTTACTAGTTTTCATTTAAAGGCCCTGTTTGGTAGAGCTGTGGAAAAATGCTTATAGCTTATGCCTAAACTGCTTATAGCTTATGCCTAAACTGCTTATAGCTTATAACTTTCAGTTTAAGCTGATTTCAGCTTATTCTTAAAGCATCTCCTGCCCCACTCAAAGAATAAGCTGATTTCTGACTTCCAAAAAGGTATAAGCTATAAGCTATAAGTTAAACCAAACACATCAAAATAGCTTAAATTAAGCTGAAAGCTTAAATTAAGCTGTAATTAAGCTCTGCCAAACAGGCACAAAGTAATGTTATACATATTAACAAATTAATAATAAAAATTTAGAAAACTGAAATAATAGATTCACATTAATCCTAATAGATACAACATTTGTAGTTATTTGTATAAAAATCTTCTTAAACTTATTTGTAATTCCTATATCAAAGTAACTGTTACTCAAGTCTTACTACTTAAAAAGTATGTAAGTGAGAGTAAAAAAAATATATTTAAAATTATTTTTGATACAACATTTAAGTAAAATTAAATTTATTATTTTTATTTTAAAAAAATTAATAAAATTAAAAAGGGTTAGTTTGAAATGTTCTAAAAAAAATATACTTTTTGATTTATTAATTTATATAAATTAGATTTAGATTGGATTTGATGTGATGTATTAAAAAAATAATATAATTTAAATAAAATAATTTAACTTAAATAAGATAACCAATTGTGAGGTATAAAAGCAGACACGACCCATACTGTTTTATCCATAAAAAATAAAGCTAGTTATAATCCTCAAAACTTCCTCCTCTCTCTCTGTCGCTCAAGTCGGTTACACCCAAAACTTTCATGTCCTCTACACTCTCTCTATCCACACCATGTCTCTGTGCGTGAAACGATCCCCTCCGTCGATCAATCGTCTGCAACTGATCCATCTTCACCAGTTCCGCCCCTTTTCTACCTCACCACCACCACTACCGCCTTCTTTCATTGTCTCAAGCTTCGAGACCAATTCTCATGAAAACCCAAGCACTTTCAGATCTTTCCTCAGATGGGTTTCGGGAATTGCTCTGGGTTCGAGCGTTGGGTTGGTCGGTTACTTGTCTTCTTCAGAGAAGTCATTTATGGCTTTCGCTGACTGGTCAACGGCTGCTACTGCGGAAGTCTCAGTGGATGATCATCAGACCTCAAACCCTAAATTTCTCTTTGGAGGCAAGCCATTGTCTTTTGTTTTTAAGTATTGATTTTGGGGATGATCACATTGTCTAAATTTTGATAATGTTGTGTGATTGATAGACATTGTTCATTGCACTTGACATGTTTATTGGATTTGTATTGATTGAACTATATGTAATTAATGAGTATAACTTTGGGTTTGAATATGATTGCAAATAGAAATTAACAATGTGAGAAATAGTAAGGGATAAAGCCTAGATGGATTTATAGAAAGATAGAATTTAGAGAAATAATGTGCATTTTGAGAGTGGGAATTTGCATCAGTGTGTGGCAAGATGACCTTTTTAGTGGAGTGAAGTTACGCGTGACAAGGGTGTTAGAGAAGGAAATCTTTTTTAGTATAGCTGAACAATCCTGAAATCTTTAAAAATAAACTTGTAGTTGAAAATTGATATGCGTGAGTGACGGACCTAAGCCTCAAGGGATGTGAATGTTTAATTGCATTTAAACAACTATGCTTTATGTTTTCTAAGTTTCTTTTGGTGAAATGAAAGAATCAAATGATTGCCCTTTTTGTATTTTCCAACTAATTCCTAGTCTCATGACTCCAGCTAACACTTCAAATCCTTTGAAATTCAGTTAGACTTAAGCCCCCCAAAATTGCATGTAGTACTTACTAATTAGCAATATATGGCATTAATCCCCTACACATGAAGATTGTTGACAACCTCTCCCTTTAGAATCCATTTTTCCCTTGTCCCTTTTTTAAAACCACACAAAAATAAATCATATTTTGAAGATTCCAAATCCTTCATTGACCTCACAGTTACATTTGCAGGAGATCAGAGTCTACCTATATCTGGCTGAATGTAGACATTTCAATATTTAGAATTGGCATCATCAAGTGTATTATATTTGTTTGTCCCAACTTCACTTATTTTTTCTGAGTTAAAGGGTTTTTTGGATGCAAGATAAATTGTTTTAAGTCTTATAATACCAGAGTATAAATGTTTCTCATCATTGTTGCAGATGCATTAAGGAGAAAGATTTTCTTTAACTATGAGAAACGCATAAGGATGAGAAGTCCTCCTGAAAAGGTACTCGTAGCAAGATCACATACAACACAATAAGATTACCAGTTCAAGGAATCAAATAGTCATTTTACTTTTTCACATAATTGTTAATTTCTCATCCAGGACCGGCTTTTTAGATTGATTTTTTGGCTAAAGAAAGCCAAACTTTTTTCTGTCTTTGGCATGGGCTTAGCCAAAAAGCCCACCTAATGGATATTTTTTTTTTTAATCTCCTTTAGCTGACAACATGGTGATGTAATCTAGCTTGACTATTTTGCCCTCCAAAGGTGTGAAAGTTACATTCATATAAAAAATGGAAAAGTGGAAATCATAAAATATTGAAGGGCAACGTAGTCATTTTGAAATGAAATGCCAAAAGATATCAAAGTTACCAAACTGTTACTGAACAAAGTGGGCTAAAAGAGCCTTGAAAAGTTTGGATTTTTTTAGGATATGCCAGACAAGTAGGATTTTTAGCCCAAGCTTTTCACTCAATTTTTTTAGAGGCCTAAAAAGCCGGTCCCAAATAATATGTAGAGGTATTTGCATTTCTTGTTTTATCTTGTTTACTGAATAAACTGATGAGACACCAAAACATTTCCATCAAGAGACTACTAACAGTATATTTATTTGGATTTCTTGTTACACCAAATTTTTTTGCTTGCATGGGAGTGAATTTCGAGAATAGTCACCATATTTTGTGAGAATGTCTCATATCACGTTTTCCTTGAAGGTTTTTGAGTACTTTGCATCTTTTCGGTCCCCAGAAGGAGAAATTTTTATGACACCAGGCGATTTGATGCGGGCTGTTGTTCCTGTTTTCCCTCCATCTGAATCAAACCTCGTAAGAGATGGATATCTTAGAGGGGAAAGGAGTCCTGGTGAGCTGCGTTGTGCTCCTTCAGAGTTCTTTATGCTTTTTGATACAAACAATGATGGGCTCATATCTTTCAAAGAGTGAGTTACTTTTTGAGATAGGTGTATTCTATGAAGCACGGATACTTCAAATAAGAAGACATATCTGTATCATATCTGTATCGGATACCGATGCTCCTTAGATACTTACGGATACGTATCAGATACTTATTAAAAATATCGGATACTTCTTAATTAATTTTTCCTTAATTTTGAAGTATCGAATACTTAGTTTTGAAGTATCGGATGCTCCAAGTTACGGATTCTTCTTAATTAATTTTGAAGTATCAAATGCTCCAAGTCACATATTACTCCTTTTACGAAATTAGAATTGTATCATTTCTTGTATAACATCATAATATAATATAATTGCGAGAATAAATAAAGTATTTTAACAATACTTTGCTTAGTTTTTTTATAAAAATAACATAGTAAGCTAAATTAATAGAATTCATCAAATTGACATATCTTCATTGTATCATGCATGTCCCCTATAACTATATAGAAGTAAGGATTAATAAGATAATATAATAATAGTAAAATTAAATATCAATAAATAAATAAGCAAATAAACTTGCATAGAATATTTTTGACTAGTGTAAAAGGAAAAAGTATAAGGTCAAGTTGTGAATTGTTTTGATATTATAATATCAACATATTAGACTTGATATTGAAATGAAATATTTGCAAGACCTATTGAAAATTTAAAAACTAAACTAGCTACTGCCTTAAATTAATACCTAATTCTTAAAGATTAGTATTTTGCATCATAAAGTTACTGTGGTTTCTCAATATTCGTGAGCTTATGTGTAACTCACTACTAATAATTTATTTATTTTTTATTTTTTACAAACATATCCTAGCCGTACCTGTATCCTACTTTTTTAGGTTTTGTTGTATCGCCGTATCCGTGCTTTCTAGGGTGTATTCCACTTGGTCTTTTGTTCTTCTATTGTCTTTTTCACTTTGTTCTTATATTTTCAGATCAAAATTTGCAGTTAAATGTTCTGCTTGTGCAAGAAAATATTTCCCTTTATAATTGATCTCTTAATATTTTTGTTGTGGCAGGTATATCTTTTTTGTTACACTCCTAAGCATCCCAGAATCAAGCTTTTCAGTGGCATTCAAAATGTTTGACATCGATTGCAATGGGTATCCTATGAAATCTTTGAATGTTCAAGAGTTTGATCATTATTCTTAACTTGATTTACTGATGGATGTCTCATTTTCCTTCCATGCACCCAGTTAAATATAAAGCGGCACCTTTGTGGACCTCTCACCAAAAGCATTACTGTATCAAATTTGGCAGAAATCTCCAATGGACCCATTCTATCACTTATAAGCATAGTGAATGCTGAGTTTTTTTAGTTAATTTGTTACTTAGCTCTTGGTATGAACAGTTAAATTAAATAAATTTATATGAGTGGTCCAATGTCAATTAAGCTTGTTGCGTCTGCTGCATGCTGCGTACCTTGAATGTGTGATTATATTGGTTTCCTAGTTCATTGAAACACTAAAAACAAATACTATGAATTATCATATGCTCATGCTAATTAATGACTAAAAAAGGCTTGCTAACTAAAATAACTTCTCTCTCTCTCTCTCTCTCTCTCCCCTGCATGCCAATAATTTGACTTTTTTGTCACTAACAGAGAGATAGACAGAGAGGAATTCAAGAGAGTTATGGCTTCGATGCGAGCTCATAATAGACAAGGGGCTATTCATAGGGATGGACGTCGAGCTGGGCTAAGAGTTGGATGTTCTGTAGAAAATGGAGGCCTGGTGGAGTACTTCTTTGGCAAAGATGGCAAGAAATGTCTCCAACATGAAAAATTTGTCCAGTTTTTGAGATCTCTGCATGCTGAGGTATGTTCCCCCACACCCATACTTCCATGTACACACCTCCCAATGAAAAGATGGATTTTTATATGTTAAATAATTTTTGCGTCTAATCTCTTTTTGTCTCATCATAAATTTGTTTTGTTTCTTTGTAGAATCTCACAAGATTTTATTATGGTGGATCTTGCCTGTGGCAAATATGTACCAATTTTATTTAGGACTGTCTTATGAGGACTAGAACACAGAAACATACCATGCCTGCCTCTTCCTTTTTGTTCCTTTTTAACATTCAACTACTCATATCCATCATCGCATATAATATACAGGTGAATTCATTGTCTTTGTTTCTGTAACCATTGTTTAGGACCAATGCCTCTGATTTTAAAATTAAAAAAAATTAATTCAAAAAATGAAGAAGAAGAGAGGGCAGAAAACTTTATTCAAGTAGGGCAGAAACTCCTCTAGGTTCAATTGGAGGTTAGATTCCTAAAGAGAAAAAGCCCAATTCAAGAACTGATTTCCTCTACCAGACCATATAGCTTCTAACATCATCTTTGGAGTATTCCTTCCCTTGCCCTTTAACCCCTGGCCCCTACCTATCATTAGTTGTGAGATTTGATCGTTTGATTTTTTGGTTGGTCATGTGGTTTTGGTCTTTATGCTGCCTTTTGGCAACTTGTTTTCACATTTAATTTACCTATTTGAATGCTACAGATGGTCAGGTTGGAGTTTGCTCATTATGACTACAAATTACATGGAACCATATCAGCCAAGGATTTTGCTTTATCTATGGTTGCATCTGCCGATATGAGGCATTTGAACAAGTTGCTAGATCGAGTTGAAGAATTAAACAAGGAGTCAAATCTTAGTAATGTTCGCATTACAGAAGAAGAATTCAAGGATTTTGCAGAGCTACGGAAACGATTGCTGCCATTTTCTTTGGCCCTTTTCAGTTATGGAAAAGTGAATGGTTTGTTGACAAGGAAGGATTTTCAACGAGCTGCTTCCCAAGTATGACACTCATTTGTCCTTTTTATGAAGTTGTCTTTGCTTGTCAAGCTAAAACTTTTGGATGTCAGTTTTATCACTTAATTTTTCATTTTTCATGGAGTGATGATCTATTCAATGCCAGGTATGCGGTGTCTCTCTCACCGACAATGTTGTTGAGATCATTTTCCATGTTTTTGATGCAAACTGTGATGGAAGTTTAAGTGCAGACGAGTTTATAAGAGTTCTACAAAAGCGGGAAAGGGACATTGCTCAACCATCAGAGGCAGGCTTCATGAACTTTCTATCTTGCTGTTGGAATTGTGCAAATAACTGCTCTATTGCACGGTTTCTTTCCTAAATGCTGTGGAGAATGAGATCCTATTGTCCTGTTGTAAATTAGGGTAATTTACTTCTTTCTCATAGGGTGGATGCGGTTAAAGAATGTGCTGACAGACAAATTGAACAGTTTGAGACAAAAGCAGGCAAGTCTTTACTTTGTTTCTCCACTAGATAATCACTAATCAGCCTATATAGACCATCTGGCTTCTTCTTCTTTTTTTTTCAATTTTTTTTTTTTTTTTTACTGCAAATATTAGTGCAGATCTTCTTCAACAACTTCCATTTAACTTCAGAATTGTACAGTTGATTTATGCCATATTTTTGCTTAGCTTCTACAGATAGTCTAGTCCAACTTGCATGATGGGTTGCCCTCATGAAGTAACTCTGCACAATGTCCTCCTTATATTCATTTCTTTTACTTGTTTTTGTTTTAATTTTTATTGTATTTTTAATTTTTGTTTCAGTGGTGTGCCAAAACAAGGATGGTAGAAGCCCAAAATTTAAATCTCGAATTTCACTCGCAATGACATAATAAGAAAATTTGAGTCTTATTGAATTGAATTTGTGATTAAAAAAAAAAATTAACATGTAATAAAATTCCTGTCAAAAGCAAATTGCTAGGAACTCATTGAAAACATTCTACAATGGCCTTTCATTTTTTTGATCAAAATTAATTTTGCAAAGACCTTGTTTGGGTGTTTTTTTTGGTTAACTTTTGTATTGGCTTATTTATGTTTTTATTGATTCTTTTTAAAAAAAAATAAAAAAAATTCCAAAAAGTTGTGGGTTTTAGATTCAACTCTCAATTAGACAAAACGAAAAATAAATAAAATAAAATAAAATAAGTCTAGAAAATTCAAAAATAGGTTAAAAATAGTGGAATTATTTTTGGCCTTTTTAATTTTTTTGTTTAAATTTAACTTTTAAATCCATCTATGACAGATAGAAAAATTAAATATTTTGATATAATTTTTTTTTTTAAATCACTGAAAAGTAAAAAATTCAAAAAAAAAAAATGTGACTTATTAGGGAGATTTCTAACACTCCTAAGGCCTTTATGATGAGTATTTGATTTTTAAATTAAAACATTGGGGGATTTTTTTTAAGGTCATTAGTATTAAAATTTTATAGTATAAAAGATATCTAATATTTTCATAATGTCTAAGGTCTCTTAACATCGATTCAGATAAAATTGTTAAATCCAGAGAAAATTCAAGGATAATCCAAAGAAAATTGCCAAATCTAGAGAAAATTCACAAGGTTTCATTATTATTCAAATCTCTTCACTATTTTCTCTAGTTTACAAATCTCTTTAAGCTTTTAGTACTCTTTTCCCACAATTCATCTTTGATATCTCTACCACTGCCTTTGATGAATGTAATGGTGGTCTGAGCAGTGATTTCAAACAAGAGAAAATTAAAAAATTCTAGACTTCCCAAACTCAGAGAAAATTCAAATTTCTTGAAGTTCAAATTTTTGCAACCTACAACTTGAAAACTAGTACTAATTGCAGAGGTAAATACCAACATTATGACAATCTAATTCACAATCTTTTAAAAATGACTCACAACTAATATTGATCCTACTTTAATAACAGGATTCTAACTTCTATCACTTAACAAAATGCACTTGAAAATCTCTCTCTTGTTCCCTTTTGTCATAGGATTCTAACATTACAGAGAAAATTATTCAAAGCAGAGAAAATTGTGTTTTGACTCAACTAGAGAAAATTGCAGTTCTCTCTTTTCTTCCAGAGAAAAATGAATATCACAGAGAAAATTAAACATATCAGAGAAAATTGTATTTTGACTCAATTAGAGAAAATTGATCAAACCAAGGAAAATTGCAGCTCTCTCTTCTCTTCAAATTTCATTTCTCATCTTTCTCAAATTCTCTGGTTTGCTTATAATTATTGTTTCTCTTTTGCTTTTGAATAAATTGTCTCCTTTTTTCTTGTAGTGGATCCTTCCATTGATTTGAAGCTCGAAGAGTTCTTGGCATCTTCATGTTTCTTGAACAAAACCGCGTATTTCCTGAGTGGATCTTTGTCCGATACTCGCCCCTCTGATGCACTCATGAACAAGAAAAATTCCTTTAATCTCCATTTCCTGTGACTTCTTTTGGAAGATGAGAAAGACAGGGTCGAAGAAGTATTTGAAGATTATTTTTTGTTTTGTTGCAGCTGTTGCTGCTGTTGTTGTTCTTTCCACGGGTACTTGGAAACCCGGTAGGGAGATGGGGATCTTGTTTGTCCATGGCGTGTACTCTATGTGTCACAACCCGCTCTCCGTACCTAAGGGTTAAGTATCGTGATAGCCAGTAACTAAAATTATCTACGGCTAATTCTTGAACAAATTAATAAACGCGAATGGAAAATAATATTTAAGTGAAGGTACCAAAATAATCATTGGAGCTTGTATTTAATTAAATTGTCAGAGCTGAACTATGTCTATAAAGTGTTTTGTACCTACCTCACGCGTTGGCCCTAACATGTCACTTGAAAGTGGTAAACAACTATAAGCACATGGCAGAGTGAAAAATATTATACTAAGAGCATAATAGCATAAAATTCACCATGAATAATTATGGGGCTAAACACAGCTTGATATTAAAATACAAAATATATAATACGGAGATCATTTGACATATAATACAAAAATTACGTAAATAACTATAACTACCGTACAAAATAGAACAGAATAAAACAGGGGTCACTAGAGTGATAATTAGAACATGGGTTAATGGATCCATAACGAACAGAGGACCACAAAGTGGCCAAATAAGAGTCAATAGTTATTTAAATCCCCCAAGGCATGAGACCTTTGTAGTGGTATTTATAAAATAATTATTCAAAACACATTTTAATAAACAATTATATCCATGAGTTTTCTTTATTATATAAAATAAGATTCGTAAAATAAATAACATAATTAAAACATAATTATGTAAGATAAATTTTAATAATTCAAAACATACGTAAAATATATTATGATAACTCAAAATATTATTGACATGGATAGGCCCACAAGGGCCACAGCCCACCATGAGTAAACCCAGGCCCACCATTTAGACCCCATTGCACAACCCGGTTAGTAAAACCCAGCACAGCTGGAGGACAACTGAGCAGGGGAGGCCAATGATGCTCGGACACGTGGCAGGTGCAGAACAGGCCACGTCAGCAGACAAAGATCTGCAAAGTTATTGCCACAGCACATCACCATTAATGCAGCCCATCACAGCATTTATTGCGACAACACCTCTCAGCCGGAATGGCACCTCCTCACCCTGAACAAGGCAAATCACAACACAAGCTTTCGGAGGGGGGGAAGGTCAGAACGGCAGAACGGCAGAGACAATGAAATGATTACCAAAGGATATAAGCGAAGTCGGAAGACAAGAAGAAGGTTAAGTTCTCTATCTCTCTCTCTCACTGCGTTACCTACTACTTCTTCTAATTCACACATCGGAGGATTCGCCGGGGGACTACCCCGTTCCCCATTGAACTTGTTTGCAGGTAATCCAGCGGACCTGAGGAGCTTGGATCGGTCTAGCCCATTCACCAGGAATCAGATTATCATCGGTTGGCGCGTCTGGAAGCTGGTTTGTCCGTCGCCCGATTGTGTTCATTCTTGCGGAGACCACTGTTCGAAAGAACCTTTTCACCTCATCCGTCAAGTGTATGGTCACGACTAGATCCATGGCTTCCCACCATAATGCTGCCGATCACCAAACCGATCCTCCCAATCCAAACAACCCACCGCAATATTTCATCGAACTTACTAACAGCATCAACCGCATGGCCGAGCAAAACCAGGCCCTAATAAACGCCTGCTCCAGAGAAACCTCCCTATTCCTCCTCCACCACCACCTCCAGATATCCTGCCCAACCCAAAACACACTCCCGGCCATACTGCCCCACTACCTAATCCACCCAACCTGGACGGCTTGCAACCTCCCCACCCACACATAAATCCGCCACCTCCACCCCCACGTCCATCGATCGTGGCGCCCTTGACTCAGGAGAAGCGGCGGCGTCAACACTGTCTCCTCGGTGGAGACAACATTCCCCTTTGGGATGTTGAACTCCGAGCCATGAAGCTCCAACTCCAAGGGGTTATGCAGAATATCCAACATATGCCCTCCACCACGACAAACTCCCCATTTGTCGCCTCCATCCGAGATAAACCCCTGCCCGCCAAATTCAAAATGCCCACCATTGACTCATTCGATGGCACAACCGACCCGGTCGACCATCTGGAGACCTACCGCACCCTCATGATCCTCCATGCCTTCCCTGACAAAATCATGTGCCGAGCCTTTCCCGTGACACTGAAGGGGTCGGCTCGGTTGTGGTTTGGCCAGTTACCACCGGATTCGGTCTTCACTTTTTAGCATCTCAGTGACTCTTTCTTGAGCCATTTTATCGGCGCCCAGCGCCAACGACGCCCGGCCACCCAGCTACTCAACATCCGTCAGACCGAGGGGGAATCGTTGCGCAGCTTCGTCACTTGCTTCAACACCGAAGCCCTGCAAGTTGCCGAAAATGACGACAAGGTCATCCTCACAGCCTTCATGGCCGGTCTGCGGTCATCTGATTTCTTTTTCTCCCTTTCCAAGAACCCACCGACCTCCATAGCAGTCCTACTCTCTAAAGCCCAAAAATACATGAATGCCGAGGATTCACTCGCCGCTCGGCAAGATACAATAGCTAAAAACCCGACCCCCAGAGAAAAGAGAAAAGACCAAGAACCCAGCAACACCCAATATCGTAGCCAGACACCCTTCACGCCCGATCAAGAGTGAGACCCCCCGGTCGGTTCGAGCGATATACACCCCTCAACTCTCCCATGGAACATGTCCTTAACCAGATCCAACAGGACTACCCCCTCAAGTGGCCTCTTCCTCCACGGAACCCTTCCAATCGGAAAGACCAGTCCAAATATTGCCGTTTCCACCAGGACCATGGCCATAACACCGACGACTGCATCAGCCTCAAGGATCAAGTGGAGACCCTCATTCGCCAGGGGTGTCTAAGCCGATTCACAGACACCCGTCCTCAGCAGAGGCAAAGGACCGAGCCCCACAGAGACAATCACAGGCACACCCCTCCACGGCGACCAGCTCAACCAGACCAGGAGCAGGATCGACCCCCTCAACAACCTCGGCCTCAAAGTAATCCACCTCCACCAGTTGGTGAAATTAGATTCATTTCAGGTGGTCTTGCTTGTGGGGGACCATCTCGCTCAGCTCAGAGGGCAGAACTTAGAAAAATACGACAAGGCTCAGACAAGGCAGTCGCCACAGTAGACCGACCCCCCAAACAACCCAAGCAGTGGACAGAGCCCATTACCTTCACCGACGCCGATTGTACAGGCATCCGTTATCCTCACGATGATCCTCTTGTCATCTCCACCGTCCTCTCCAATTATAAGGTCAAACGAGTTCTCATCGACAATGACAGCTCTTCGGACATCATCTTCCTCAACTGCTTCCGCCAACTGAAGATCGGGAAAGAAAGTCTGTCCCCACTCCAAACCCCTCTGGTTGGTTTCACTGGCGACCGGGTGACCTCTATCGGTTCCATTGATCTCCCCATCACCATTGGGGAGTACCCACGGCAGACCACGAAGTTTCTTACTTTCCTTGTTGTCGATTGCCCCTCTGCTTACATCATCATCCTCGGCCGCACCGCCCTCAATGCCTTCCAAGCTATCACATCCACCTATCATCTTGCCCTCAAGTTCCCTACTGACCTCGGGGTTGGAACAGTCAGGGGAGAACAGACCGTGGCTAGGGAATGTTATGTGGCCTCACTTAAAGAAGTCAAACTGACGGAGGCAATGATCATTGAAGGACTTGACGTCCGGGATGAGGACGAGCTGATCAGAGGCGAACCTGTGGAAGAACTCGTTGAAGTCAACATCGATCCTACCAATCCTCTCAAAACTGCCAAAATTGACAGTCAACTACTTCCCCAAGCCAAGGCCGACCTTACCGCTCTCCTGACCGAGCACAGAGACGTCTTTGCCTGGACTCATGCAGACATGCCAAGCATTGACCCTTTTTTCATAACTCACCGCCTCAGTATCGAACCTCATTTCCGACCTTACCGACAAAAGCAGGGTATTTTTCACCCAGAGCGCAACAATCTCATAGCTGCAAAGGTCGACAAACTCCTCGAGACTCAGTTTATTCGAAATGTGGATTATCCCAAGTGGCTGTCCAATGTGGTCCTGGTTCGCAAGAACAATGGCAAGTGGCGTCTCTGCGTCGACTACTCTGACTTGAACCGAGCTTGCCCCAAAGATAGCTATCCACTCCCCCACATAGATCTGCTGGTCGACGCCACGGCCGGTCACCAAATGCTCAGCTTCATGGATGCTTTCTCAGGGTACAGCCAAATCATGATGCACTCATCCGATCGGCAACATACATCCTTCATCACCGATCGAGGTACCTACCACTATTATGTGATGCCATTCGGACTAAAGAACGCTGGGGCCACCTACCAACGGTTAGTCAATCTGATCTTCCACCACGGATCGGACGGAACATGGAAGTGTATGTGGATGACATGCTAGTCAAGAGCAAACTCTCCGCTGACCACCTCACCGACCTACGAGAGACTTTTGCCACCCTTCGCAAATATCAGATGAAGCTTAACCCAGAGAAGTGTGCCTTTGGCGTAGGATCTGGAAAGTTCTTGGGTTTTATGGTCAGTCAGCGCGGCATCGAGGCCAACCCTGAGAAGATCAAGGCCTTGATTGAGATGCAATCACCCAAAACTGTTAAAGAGGTTCAAAGACTCACTGGCAGGGTGGCAGCCCTCAACCGTTTCATCTCCCGCGCAACGGATAAGTGCCTACCATTTCTCAAAGTTCTTCGGCAGACCTTTGAATGGACGACTGAATCCGAAGAAGCCTTTCAACAGTTAAAGCAGTGCATGGCCAATCCTCCCCTTCTCTCACAGGCAATCACGGGTGAGCCCCTCTTCCTCTACTTAGCAGTATCAAGCACCGCAATCGGTGCGACTCTCATCGAGAGGGCGACTTCGGTCCAACGGCGGTTTACTACATCGGTCGGGCTCTCGAGGAGCGGAGCGAACTACCTATTAGAAAAATGTCCACGGCTTTGGTCACCGCCTCGAACGACTCGCCCTATTTCCAAGCCCATTCCATAGTGGTCCTCACCGACCAACCCCTGAGGAAGGTCATGCAGCAACCAGAGCTCTCGGGAAGACTAATGCAGTGGTCAGTAGAGTTGAGCCAGTTCGACATCTCCTATCGCCCCCGGACAGCAATCAAGGGCAAACATGGCGACTTCATCTTGGAATTCACCAATCCATTCCAACCGCTAACCCTCCACCCCACGAGCACGAAGATCCTCATTCTTGGACACTCAATGTTGGCGGCTCGTCTCGCGGAAGGAAGTGGAAATTTGGCCTCATCATCACCTCCCCTGAGGGGTTATTTCAAATGTGCTCTCCGCCTCTTGTTCGCCGCCAGC
Source organism: Camellia lanceoleosa (assembly GCA_025200525.1). Classification (NCBI taxonomy): domain Eukaryota; kingdom Viridiplantae; phylum Streptophyta; class Magnoliopsida; order Ericales; family Theaceae; genus Camellia; species Camellia lanceoleosa. The sequence continues at coordinate 142,212,194 of CM045771.1, read as the reverse complement.
AACAATGAGGCCGAATATGAAGCATTGATAGCAGGGCTTCGTCTGGCCAAAGACATTGGCGTTAGCCACATCCGCGTGTTCAGTGACTCACAACTCATCGTCGGCGGATCACGAAATTCGATGCCAAGGATAGCACAATGCGGGCTTAAGGACATGGCACTCCCTTGTTCGCCTCTTCAATACTTTCGGATCGATACATACCTCGGTGAAAACTCCAGCGGATGAGATGGCCCGGTGGCCTCTGCGACCATTCGACCTTAGCCATGGAGTTACTTGGAATACCTAAACCACGCCATCTCGCGACCTACAAGAAATGCATTTCCTCGACGGAACCCATCCCTTGGGCATCCGACATCTTCCTCTTCTTGACCAGCGGGAACTCCCGGATGACCAACGACAATTTGCCAAGGTCGAGCTAGGTCACTAACTACACCTGATCGACGGCGTCCTTTACAAAGCGATTTTCACGACCGTACTGTGATGCCTCGGCCGCCCAAGCAACCTATGTAATGCAAGAGATCCATGAAGGAATCGTGGCAATCATTCGGTGGCGGTCTCGCACAAAGTACTCGTCTGAGCTACTTTTGGCCGACTCTCAACAAAGATGCCAGCGATTTTGTGCTTCGTCGACAAGTGTCGGTAACCGCCAACATCTCCCATGCTCCTCCCACTGAGCTGATCACCCTCTCCAGCCCCTACCCGTTTGCCAAATGGGGGATCGACTTGGTTGGTCCACTTCCCACTGGTCAAGGCCAGACCAAGTTCGCGATTGTTGCCATTGATTACTTCACCAAGTGGGTCGAGGCAGAACCCCTCGCCACAATCACCGAGTGGAACACCACCAAGTTTATCTGGCAATCGATTGTCTGCGGATTTGGCATCCCTCAGGCCATCGTCTCCGAAACAGCGGCAAGCAGTTCGACAATGCTAAATCTGAAATTTTGTGCGGATCTCCAAATTCAACCATGCTTCTCTTCCCCGGTCATCCCAAGCAAATGGCCAAGTTGAGGTCACCCGTTCTCTCACGAAGATCATCAAAACTAAGCTCGAAACTGCTACAGGCCTCTGGGTTGAGGAACTACCACATGTACTCTGGGTTTATCGAACCCTGCTCAGACTCCTCGGGGAAACCCTTTTAAACAACATATATACCGAGGCGGTCATTCGGTAGAAGTCGGTCCGCCCCCAAGGTCTTACATTCGGATCTCGCCTCAGCGAAGAACTCGTCGGCGGAACTGGACCTCATCGAAGAGCTCGGAGAGCTGCTGGCTTTGTCAGTTGGCCGTGCCGAAAATGAGAACACACTACAACCGTAGAGTCCGACCACGGGAGTTCTCTGTAGGGGACCTCGTCTTGAGAGAAACAACTCTTGCCACCAAGAATCCGACCAAGGGCAAACTAGCAGCCAAATGGGAGGGACCTTACGTTGTGAAGGCCCGCCCACGGCCAGGCACTTACTGACTTTAAGACATGGATGGCTGAGACCTTCCCCATCCCTGAAATGCTGAACATCTGAAGCGTTACTATCAGTGAATTCCTACTTTTGTATTATCAAATTTGTTGTATCTCCCTTTTCAATATATAATACAAAGTTCGACTGGAGTTCTAATCTTCTATAATTCAACTGTCTAAATGTCGCTTCCATGCAACTTTCACTTGCAGCACTCGCAGCCTCAGCAAGAACTGAGCACTTTCAAATGCCTCAGCCAGAACTGACCACTTTCAAAAGCCTTGGCCAGACCGAGCACTTTCAAAAGCCTCAGCCAGACCGAGCACTTTCAAAAGCCCCCGCCAGAACTGAGCACTTTCAAAAGCCTCGGCCAGACTGAGCACTTTCAAAAGCCTCGACCAGACCGAGCACTTCCAAAAGCCTCAGCCAGGACCGAGTACTTTCAAAAGCCTCAGCCAGAACTGAGCACTTTCAAAAGCCTCAGCCAGGACCGAGCACTTTCAAAAGCCTCGGCCAGACCGAGCACTTTCAAAAGCCTCGGCCAGACCGAGCACTTTCAAAAGCCCCTGCCAGAACTGAGCACTTTCAAAAACCTCGGCCAGACCGAGCACTTTCAAAAGCCTCGGCCAGACCGAGCACTTCCAAAAGCCTCAGCCAGGACCGAGCACTTTCAAAAGCCTCAGCCAGAACTGAGCACTTTCAAAAGCCTCAGCCAGGACCGAGCACTTTCAAAAGCCTCAGCCAGAGCTGAGCACTTTCAAAAGTCTCAGCTAGACTGAGCCCTTTCTGTGATGTAGTGACCCTTTCTAAATTTTATCTGAGTTATCTTTTGGGCACTTTGAATGGAAAATGTTATGCCATTTGGTTTGGGAGAACATTTAGTCACAAGTTGAGGTCACACATTTTTACAACATCTCCACTTAGTCAAATTCCCACGATGCTCCCCAAGTTCTCCCCTACAGGTTTACCGTTGACTCCTCACACATACTTATTCATGGATCATTTTCCACACTCATGTTTTACAACTCTGTACTCTAAATCTTTCAATTACTCACCCATTGAATTTCTCTGCAAGTCCCATTTTACTCAGCATTAAGGAGTTCTTTACCTTACTTTGCATCTCATTTTTATAGAAGTCTTACCTCAGCACCACCTTTAACTTCATTGAATTTTCACACCACTCCAATCTGGCTCTGCAGTGAGTCTTTCAATTTTATACAGGTTCAGTCCTACTATGCATCAGACAGCACTTGCAAGTTTTTAACTCTGTTCAATATTCAATTTTTGCGCCATTCCCAAATTTCATTCACACTGACTCATACATACGTACACACATTCACATTATAGAACATCAAAGGCAATTTCATTCATTCAAACATGTGTACACTGGTCTACTACGGCACTTACAAAAAAAAAAAACAACAAAAAGATGTATACAAAAAAAACAAACAAACAAAAATTCTTCAGTACATGTCTTCAGTTCACTCTCCCTCTTCATTGGAGATCAGATCCTCTTCTTCCACACCTTCATCCAGAGGGATCTGGGCCACATCATCTTCTCCAATTGTCACGCCACCAAAGTCAAGTTAAGGAGCGGCTCCTCGGCCCTCCTTTTGAACATTTTCCACCTTTGTCGATGCTCGACATTTCATGCTTGTAGAAGTCCGACTGCTGGAAGCTTGCAATAACTTTAGATTCCGTACTCCCCTCAGCAGCCGGCTTTGATGGGCCAGCCCCTCCAGTATCCTCCCTTGCTAAGCTGTTGGCCACTGCAGCATCCACAACCACCTGAAACTCTGGCGATCTCTTGAATTGTTCCACCGCTGCGATGCACAGATCAGGGTAGACAGCCCTCTCTGAGGCCGCTTTCGCCCTCTCTCGCTCAGTTCCTTCATCAAAGCCTCATTGTCAGCCGCAGCCTTCTCCCTCTCAGACTCCAGCCCCCTTCTCCAGGCCTCTCCCTCAGCAATTAACCTCCCACTCTCTGCGTCGAACTGCTTCTGCAGAGTCTCCCTCTACACCGCCAGTCTACCTCGCTCTGCCTCCAACTCCTTGAGCAGGCTCTCCCTTTGCTCCGCTGCTCTGGCACGCTCGTCCTCCACCTCCTTTTGCAGAGCCTCGGCCTTAGCATCTGCATCATCTCTCTGCCTGACGAGATCTTCATTATTGGTCATGGCCTCCTCATGCCGCTCGACCACAATGGCACAGGCCTTTTGGGACTCCTCCAACTTTTTCTGCTCACCAGTCAACTGGAACTCGAGCGACACAACCCTGCGGCGAGTGTCCTCCAACTCCAACTTGGTGATGGCTTTCGATATGGGCGATCTTCCATTCAGCACTGTCCTTCTTCAACTTGGCCAACTCAGTCTTGGCCTCTTCAGCTTTTATTTTCGATGCCCCAGCTTTCCTCAGCAAGGTCCCCGCCAGGGTAGCTATCTCCATTTGGGCGGAGCATAACCCCCTGAACAGGTCGGCCTCATTGAATCCAGAAGCTGAGCGCAGACCCGCCTCCTCTACGATCTTCACTAGGCGATGCCGCCACATACTGGGACCTCTTCCCTCCAACCTCCCGGCCCACAGCCGCACATGATAAATTCTGCGCCTGAGCGAGCCCCTTCTGCGGTGCAAGTCCCTTTGGGTCTGTTGTCCCACACTTGGCTCTGCATTGTTACCCCACTCCCTTGTCTTCTTTGGGACCTTCTCTCTGACTTCTGGACTCACTTCTATCACCGTTGGGGCATCTTTAGCAACAGACGCCCCCACCACCCCTAGGACGACCGCTTTCTCTGAGCTCCTCTCCACCTCCCCACCCTCCATCTGCTTGGCCAGACTGGCCTCTCCTGCCCTCACCTCCCTCATTCTCTTTTGGGCTGGCTTTCCCTCACCCCGTCTCAACCTCTTCTTTTTCTTCCCTACACCCAACTCCTCCATCTCCTTCATCGATCTCTCCTTTAGAGGGTCTTTTGGGAGCGGTCGTGGCATAAACTCGCTCAAGTTCTTTTCTCCCAGGAGCTTGGGACGAGGTCGAATCCTCTCCCTCGCAAGTGGTTGAGGCGGTCGGTCGGCTTGTGCTTCTTTAAACTTCTGGGCCCTCACCAGGATGGCCTGATCCTCTGCCTCCTGTGCTCTTCTTCTGGCCTCCAACTCCGATCGGTCGAGGTCCCCCCCGATCGGTTGCGGACCCAACCCTGCTTGAAACAGTGCGGACGGCTGAACAAGCTCGTCCCACTTGACTTTTTCCCTCTCCCTCCACTCCTTCACTTTCTTTACCCTCTCCTCCGCCGCCGCACTCAACTTCAGCTCCATAGACCTGGTTGGCACCCTCCACGTCGTACGCACTCCACCCCCTCCAGAACTGGACACGTAGAACCACCTCGGCCTCCAACCTTTAATCGAAGTTGGCAAACCTGCCACCAAGCCCTTCCCCGCCGCGGCCTGTAGGGTAACCCATGTCTCCTGCTGCCCTGAAGCTTTGTAGCAGCCAAAGAACTCATCCACGGTCATGGCCTGCCCTTCGATGCGCTTTTTGGCCATGCGTGCAAAGATATAAAATCTTCCATGCATTGGGCATCAGCTGCCCTGGTGCTATCTCCAAGCGGTTGAGCACATTTACCATGATTTGCAGCAGCGGCAATCTCAAACCACCCTTCAGCGCCTCCTCATAGAGGGAGAATTCCCCTGGCCTGGCATCAGACGGCCTTTCTGTTGATGTTAGCAGCGCCAACTCCACCTCCGCCAGAATCTGGTATCTCTCACGAATAGCCTCCAACTCCACCGCAGTAATGATGGACTTGTTAGCCCTCGAATGCCAGTGATCCGGTTCCACCTGGCTGATTGGTTGTGGCGCAGCTAGCACGGTGGAACCATGGGATCGCACCTCTGTCTCCTCCACCCTCACGACACATCTTGGCCGCTAGTTCCTCTGCGTCGCCATCCCTAAGCGGGACCACTACGACAATCGCAGCCTCTTCCTGAGCCATGTCTATGACGTATTTGCGTATTGCCTCTGATGCAGGTGCAAGAAAGTTACAAAAATGTTGCAAAGGGGTATCGCAGTCAACGAAGGAATTGATACTTCGAATGTTTTGGGTTTTTGTAATGAAGTAGGTGAATCGTATGATACCAAAAGCCCACGGTTTGCCCGTATTCTAAGGATCCAAATTAATTTGCGCCAGTTTGAAAACTTTTCAAATCATCCGCCAAAACTGCCTCCTCAATGCCCATAATAATACCCTGACGTTTCACTTCTGATCTAACGCTTGACCTTTCCCCTCCCTTGAAATTCAACCACGTGTATGGCCTCGATGCACTGACTTCTGCCCTTACCATGTCTTTTCCACTTCAAATCATCACGTGACGCGACGCCTCTTGACACGCCGCCTCTTGAGCCCCGTGTCCTTTCGCTCGGCTGCCCACGCGGTCGGCCCACCTTGTGATCGGCCTCACGGTCGGCATCTCCTACTCGATCACCCTCACGGTCGACCTCTCCCATTCGGCCGCCCTCACGGTCGACCTCTCACGCTCAGCCCCCCTCACATTCGTCCACCCGCTCGGCCGCCCGCTCGGTCGGCCCCACCCGCTCGGCCGCCCGCTCGATCGGCCCCATTCGCTCGGTCACCCTTACGATCGGTCTCCCCGCTCAGTCACCCTCACGCTCGGCCGCCCTCACGGTCGACCCCTCTCGCTCGGTCACCCTCATGGTCTGTGTCCTCCCCAAGGCGGACTCATCTTCCTTGTTATTATTCCCTTCGTTGGACTAAAGCTGCACTCGGGAATGGGGGACTACTGACATGGATAGGCCCACAAGGGCCACAGCCCACTGTGAGTAAACCCAGGCCCACAATTTAGACCTCATTGCACAACCTGGTTAGTAAAACCCAGCACAGCTGGAGGACAACTGAGCAGGGGAGGCCAATGATGCTCAGACACGTGGCAGGTGCAGAACAGGCCACGTCAGCAGACAAAGATCTGCAAAGTTATTGCCACAGCACATCACCATTAATGCAGCCCATCACAGCATTTATTGCGACAACACCTCTCAGCCGGAATGACACCTTCTCACCCTGAACAAGGCAAATCACGACACAAGCTTTTGGCGGGGGAAGGTCAGAACGGCAGAACGGCAAAGACAATGAAATGATTACCAAAGGATATAAGCGAAGTCGGAAGACAAGAAAAAGGTTAAGTTCTCTATCTCTCTCTCTCACTGCGTTACCTACTACTTCTTCTAATTCACACACTGGAGGGTTCGCCGGGGGACTACCCCGTTCCCCGTTGAACTTGTTTGCAGGTAATCCAGCGGACCTGAGGAGCTTGGATCGGTCTAGCCCATTCACCAGGACGAACTATGTCATCAATTATATAACTCACTTTTATATTAATCCCTTATCGAAATATCCTCTTTTACTGACTACTCTTTTCCTTATTAATCCTTCCTTACCTGAGACACCCTTATATAGGTGTCTTTCCTGCCCTTTTCTTTCTAATCTAACCATTTCCTCCTCCTCCAAGGAACCACGTGTCACTACGTGGCCCTTTCCTTTGGCATGCTTATGTTGATCTTTTTCTTTCTTTTTTTTCTTTTTTTTTAAGCTTATCCGAGCTTCATCTACAACAACTATCGACTTAATTTTACATTGACCCTAGTTAATAGAATAATTGCACAATAACTCCTGATGTAAGTTAAATTACATTTTATTACGTACTATCATAAAATTAATTATTTTATTTTATTATTACTACCATTATTATTGTTATTATTATCATGATATCTATGGTATTAAAATATTAATATAAAATTTAAGGGACAATTTAAATTTTTGAGTTATTACACTGTGATTGTGAGGAAACAACCCATTCTCTTCCTCTGTTATGCTCTGTTCTGTTATGGCTATTAGTGTTTTCGATTGAGGAAGGAATAATGATGATGAGATCGAGATCGGTAAGTTAATTTGAGAGAGTCAAATTTCTCTGTGATATATGGATGTGAGGTCGAGGGACTTTAGACATTACAAAATAATATTGTGGACATCTTCCATTACTAAAAATAACAGAGGCACCTTAGACTAATTTTTCTTAAAATATAAGATAAAAAATTAATATATTCAAAAATAACTTTTTAAATTTGTACGAAAAGAAGTGTAAAAACACAATAAAAAGAAATGGATATTTGAGCTTTTTTTTTTTTATATAAATTGAAAATTTGTTAGTTTTTTTTTAATTTTTTTTTTAAGGAAGGCGTACGTGTAAGTCTTAATATGTGAACTTATTATCTAATAAGTCATGTAATAATTAGTAGCGGTTTTTATCAAACACTATTAAAAAATGTCACTAATTGTTAATTTTTAGCGACAGTTTGAAAATTTTGTCACACAAAATGTTACTAATTATAAGTTTTAGCGACAGTTTAAAAAAATCGTCAAAAAAAAGTCATTAATTTTTAACATTTAGCGATAGTTTGAAAAATTCGTTACAGAAAAACATCACTAATTGTAAGTTTTAGCAATAATTTATAAAAATCGTGATAAAAAAGTCACTAATTGTCAATTTTTAGTGACATGTGTAAAAAATTGTCATAAAAAATGATTTTTAGCGATAATTTTATTATAACTTATTTTCAATAGGATTTAATAAGAATTAAATTTAAGGGTAAATTAAAAATACACCCCTTAAGATTTGATTAAAATACGAATCGCCTCCTATGATTTTGAAAATTACATTTCATCCCCTGAGATTTCTAATTTCATGACAAATTGCCATTTTTATTAATAAATCATCAAGTTAATTAACTGTTTTTAATTATGTTAAAAATATGTTTCAATTAATAATTTAAGTAATTTTATTATTGTATAGAAGAATAATTATGAATTTCTTTTTTGTAATTAATTCTGTTAAATAAAAAATTATAATAAGGGGATATTTATAATTTTTTAAACCATAAAAGTAATCTGTATTTTAAGTAAATTCAAAAGGTATATTTATAATTTATCCTAAATTTAAATAATATTGTTAATTTATTTATTTATTTTTTTTAATATTTTTTTTTTACTGTTAAAGCCGAAAAAGTGAGTACCCAAATGAGGAATGAGTGGCGTGCCAAGTTGGGCTGGGCTGGGCTGGGCTGGGTGGGGGCTGGGCTGCATTTATGCATGCCAAGTTGGGCAACCCTATTCAGCTGGTTTGTTTTCAGTTTTTAGGAAATTCTACTTTTTTTTTTTTTTTTTTTGGGCATTTTAATATTTTGAATGAATCTTTTTAATGTTTTAAACAATTTTTTAAAATTTTTAAACACACCTAACATAAATACATTAAAAAAGTATAATATTTATAAAAAAAATATTTAAAAAATACATTAAACACCAAAAAATATTTTAAAAAAAATATGAAAATTCAATATATATATTTTTATATTTTTACGTATTTATTAATTTTTTAAAATATTTTTTTATAAATATTTTACTATTTAGATACATCTAAGTAATGTGTATTTAAAAAAGTAAAGAAATTATTTAAAATTTAAAAAATATTCACTAACATTAAAAAAATACGAAAAATAAAAAAACTTAAGCTCCGTTTGATAAGAGTTTCGAATCATAGTTCCACCCATTGATTTGAGTGTGTTGTTTGTTTTGAGCTTCCAAATCATAATTCTACATCCATTTCTCAAAACTCAATTCGAAACATAATCATTACTTTTCAAAACTCATAATCAAACACATAATTCAAAACTCAATTCAAATTAATATTTTAATTTTTTAAATATTTTAAAAATATTTTAATTTTGTTAAGATTTAAAATATTTTAATATTTAAATATGTTACGATTTTTTTAATTTTTTGAATATTTTTAAATATTTTAATTTCAAAATATGACGATTTTAATTTTTTAAAATTTAAAATATTTTATAAAAATAAATTCAAACTCTATTTTATAAAAATATTTTTAAATATTTTAATTTTGTTGTTATGTATTTGGTTACGATTTGAGTGTAGAGTTGTGACAATAGTATGGAGTTTCGAGTTATGTGTTTGATTATGAATTTTAAAAATAATTTCTTAATTGAGTTTTGTTTTATGTGTTTGGTTACGATTTGAGTATAGAGTTGTTTTTAAATTTAAAATATTAACATTTCAAATTATTTAAATTTTTTGAATATTTAAATTATTTAAATTTTTACGATTTAAGTTTTTTGAATATTTATTTTAATTTTTTACTTATTAAAATTTTTAGATTATTTAAATTATTTAAATATTTATAATTTAAATTTTTTGAATATTTATTTTGAAAAAAAATTATTTCTTTTGTAATATTTTCAATTAAAAAATTGATTAATGTTATTTTCTGTTAATAATAAATTTTTTTAATTGAGTTTTAAAAAGAGTTTAGTTATGAGTTGATCAGAACTTTCAATAGTGTAAAAGTAGTGTGTTTTGATATGAGTTATAACAATTTGAAATAAGTTTTGAAAACCTTTCTAAAACTAATAACCAAACAAATTTTCTTACTTCATACGTCAAATCAAACTTTTAAAACTCAATTCAATACTCTATTAAAAAATCATAACCAAACAAATTTTTTACACTTAAATTATAATTTCACAACTCATAAACTCAAAATATAATTCATATTATCAAATTATATTTACAAAATTCTATCAAACATAATCTTAATTTTTAAAAAATTAAATTCAAAAAATTAAAACCACACATAATAATTATTTCTTAGTCCTAAGGAAAACGCGTTGGCGTTGTGAACAAGAAACACGTGGGGAAGACCGACTAAGGATTTTCTTACACATGGAAATAATTTTAAATTAGGTCATTTCACACCCAGTCTCCATTTTCCCCGCCTTTCTGGCGTTCCCAGCCCAATAGGACCCAACCTCTTCACTAACGCGTGGTAATCACGCCTCACTTGATTTAAATAAACATAATTTTTTAATTTTTATAAAAAAAATAAAATATAAATTAGATTTGAAATGATGTGATAAAAAATTAATGTGACCCAAATAAAATAATATTATTTTCGTAGATGTCAAACACTCTAAGATCATTTATCATCAATTTCATGTATTAGCTTTTATGAAAATTTTGAAAAAAATAAAAATTATGAAAATAATTTGGAATGAGTGAGAGTTGTTTTATATCATAACGTTTACTTGAATTATTTTTATTTTCTTACGTTCCTTAGAACATCTTTAATGGTGTATCAATTTTTTCATCAAATTTAAATAAAAAATTTTAAAAAAACTTTCTTTAATATCAAGTGCTTTAACGGAAGGTTTTGCGGCTTTGTCAAATCACTAGTCGACTGGGTGGAGAATCGGCCGATCGACCGACCAATGCAATTTTTTTCACAATTTTCCTCTTGAGGTGGTCATCTGGGGGCCGATCACGCGATCGACCGGCCAATGTAATTTTTTCATAAACTTTTACCTTGAGCTGGTCATCCGGAAGGACATCTGGGAGACATTCAGTAGTAAAAATCTAACAACAATGAACATTGATTTGATGAAAAGTAAATTAGTTCTCAGTTTGATGAAAGAAAAAAGAAATTTTAGATTTGATACCGATTTGATGAAATCGAGGGCGCTGAAAAATGAACTATTTTTCATCAAATTTAAATTTGATAATAAATTTAATATACGGTTGGAGATGGTCTTACTAATTTTGTTGTGATAATCTATTGATTTATGTTTTAAATTAATGTGAAAAGGCATCAATCTAATGCCCTCGTTTGGTATGAGGTTTTTTTGAGGTTGAGAGCTAATTTAGTCACAAAAAGATATATTAATTAAAAGATAAATAAGATAAAATATCATATTCAAACTATAATCATTTTATTTATTTTTTTCACAAAAGTTTGAAAAATCAAAAAATTTAATCCAAATAAAATTTTTAGACCTAACTAAAAAATCTAGAAGTTAAACGGCCAATCTAATTTCCAAACGAAGCCAACCGTATGGTTGAAAAAAGAAGAAGCTAAATTTTGGTACTTGAGTAGTATGTCAAGATTTATATGCCTTATGGACGTGTCTTGATAAAAATTATAACAAAATCATGCACAAAAATCATTTCAACCCATAACATCTTTATTACTTTATTTAACTTATAATAAATAAATAAATGGTAAGAACAATATATGTATATATATATATTATTTGTAAAGAACAAAGGAACTAAAAATAATTGCAAAGATATGAAAGGCTCAAAACAATTCACAAAATGAAATTTAGGAGCCCCTAAATGCACTCAAAAAAATTACTAAATATTTCATAGGGTGTCTTTATTTATACATCACATTTGGTCTCTCAATACACACCACAACGTTCCAATTTTGTCTTTAGTCTCACACCACTCAGTATACACCTCAAATTCAAAAAAAAAAAAAAACCCTAACTGTTAGACACTTGCTACCGGCGACAACAGCCATCACCGACAATCACCATCAACGCTAACCATGGCCACCGTCGTCAACCCTTCCTTCTGTCTTCACAACTATTGCTCTCCACTGCCCAGTCTGGTAAGTCGCTGTGACAACCCTCGTTACCGATTACCGATTATTGCTAAACTGAAACTGATTATGATTGATAACCGAAGTAATTGAAATACTGAACTAACTGACTGAAATCCGAAACTGATTGATTGACTATATAAGTTTGAATGCATTTTTATCTGTTGCCTGCTTAGTTATCTGTCCATGTTTTTATGTTTGAACTGCAAATTGAAGGCCTTATCGACGGCCGAACCGGAAATCGATTAATGTTTTATGATCATCATAATTTATGCGATTTTATGGTATATTTAATTGAAAACTGATTTGGTATAATTAAATTAGATTAAATAAGCTAAATCATATAGTTTGGCATATTTACAATTTTGCCGTCCCTAGTGGTCCACTATATTGAACACATGTGAGCCTTATTAGACACTTAAACAAAACTCTTCTTCATTCTTGTGTTCAAAACCGATATAGAGAGAGAGAGAGAGTAGGAGACTAGAGTGAATTCATCTTGTAATGCTTGGAAATTGAGAAGAGTGGAAGAGTTCTTGATCAATTGAGCTTGCATAGCTTGTATTCAAGACCCAAGGTAGATTCACTACCTTCTTGTTTATGTTTTAGAGTTGATTCTTGCATAATCCATGGGTCTTTAGTGACTTAAGGCATGAATTGGTTCAATAGTGTTGAATTGAAACTTAAGGCTTGCATGCATGTATGTATTTGGAAGTTTTGAGGTTGTAAGTTCATAATTCCTCACATACATGTTCATAATATTGTTGTAGTTCATGTTAGTATCATGTTTTGCAAGATTTGAACTCACTTGAGCAAGCATTGAAGCTTTAAAATGATTTAAATTCATGCATGTTTGCATGTTCTTCATATTCATGAAAATTGGTTTGGAATTGGATTTAATTGAGCTACCCTTGGCCTTGATTTTACAAATTGAGCTTTGAATCATGCTGTTCTATGTATTTACAAGTGTTTTCCAGAAATTGGGCCCAAGAGGTCGAGTTTTGAGTTACTAAAACTTGATTTTGAGCTTGAATGTGCAATCTGGATTTTCCAAATTTTTGACTCCCGTTCGAGCGAGAGGAGTTGCGCTCGAGCGGGGAAATCGTGCTCTCAGCATTTTGTTGTGTTTTACAGACCGCTCGAGCGGGAAAACCTGCGCTCGAGCAGGAACTTGTGTCTTACGCTTGAGCCCCTATCGAGCATGATTTTCGAGTATCCAGAACTTTTGCCATGTTTTGCAGTACGCTCGAGCGTAGGAAGTGACGATCGAGCAGAAGCCTTTTTCTGCATGTCCGCTCGAGCGGGGAAACCTGCGCTCGAGCAGGATCCCTGTTTTCTGAAAATTTTAAAAATGCTTTTAAAGTGCATCTTTTCATCCTCATTCCATCCTAGGCATTCTTAGGCCTAGTTTAAGGCATCTTAATGAAGACATAGATGTAGAACACACCGAGGCAATTAGAGACTAGTTATTATCTTTCCCAACTGTGTAGCTTGAAGTGTGTTCGTTCTATAAACTGTGTAGGGTTGGCGACTGGAGACGTGCTCTAGCTTTACTATAGCCCAAAACTCTGTGAGTAACAACTATGTAAAGATATGTTCAAAAATGATTATCATCTGAACAATTGAACTGCATCGCTTCAACCGCCATCGTTAATCGAATGAATGTATGTCCTATATTTTGAATCAGACAGGCATCTTTAGCAACCATCATATCGATTGTTATCAAGATAGATTTCGCTGATTCCTTGTTGGAACCACTACTGTTTACTAATTGATGGTCATCATTTACTGTTCGGTCTTTTAAGACCTACTGTTTACTGTACTACTATGCTAATGGATGTACCACATATGACTAAATGACTGAATGATTGATATACTGAATAAATGAACTGCTTATTATCAGAAGGACATTCATTCTAAACCTCTTTGTGCCAGCCTACGAGTCGATTGCTGCTATAGATGAGGCTCAGGACGAAAACCCCTGGTATTATGACATTTGGAATTTCTTGGAGAAAGAAGCATACCCGCCAGGGGTAAATGCCAAAGATAAAAGGGCAATCAGAAGAATGGCCGTTTAGTTCATCATCTGCGAGGGTAAGCTGTATAAGAGAGGTCATCTGGGAATGCATAAGCTATGTGTCGATGCCGAAGAATCGAAGCGCCTAATGGAGGCCATCCATAGAGGGGAATGTGGTGCGCATATGAACGGAGTAATGCTACCACGAAAAATCCTCAGATAGGGTTACTACTGGTCCACCATGGAGGAGGACTGCATCAGTTTTGTTCAGCGATGCCACAAATGTCAAATTCATGCAAATCGCATGAACATTCCGTCGTCGAAGCTGCACAACATGACTTCGCCGTGGCCATTTTCAGTCTGGGGAATTGATGTGATCGGGCCTGTCACTCCGAAGGGGTCGAATGGGCATGAGGTCATCCTGGTCGCAATAGATTACTTCATGAAGTGGGTCGAGGCCCAATCTTATGTGGTGTTGAAAGCTTCACATGTTGCGAAGTTTATCAGAAACAACATCATCTGTCGCTACGGAGTCCCAAACGAGATAATTTCAGATAATGGTTCCCACTTCAAGAAGGAAGTGATTGACTTGTTGGAAAAATACAACGTGACTTTTCATAAGTCATCTACCTATCGGCCGCAAACCAATGGAGCGGTTGAGGCCGCCAACAAGAACATAAAACACATACTGCAGAAGATGGTGGAGACCTATCGGGATTGGCCAGATAAGCTGCCGTTTTCTCTGTGGGGTTACCGGACTTCAATCAGAACTTCTACTAGGGCAACTCCGTATTCATTAGTTTATGGGATGGAGGCTGTTCTACCTATCGAGATTGAGGTTCCGTCATTGCGAGTATTGGCTGAGTGTCAAATAGCCGAAGCAGATTGGCAACAGAGCAGGTTTGAGGAATTCATGCTCTTTGATGAGAGAAGACTGAAAGCACTGTACCATGTTCAAGGTTATCAGCGCAGAATTGCCCGGACTTTCAACAAGAAGGTTAAGTCCAAGAATCTAAAGGAAGGAGATTTGGTGCTCAAGGACAACCGAGCTCCCATCTACGACCTAAGGGGCAAGTTCAGACCCAATTGGACTGGTCCCTACATCATTAAGTCTATCTGGTTAGGTGGAGCTGTGGTTCTGATGGATCTAGATGGCTTAGAGTTCTCACAACCGATCAATATGGACAAGTTGAAGAAATATTACTCTTGAGAGGCTCGCTAGGCCGAAAACCCGAAAGGGCGACTTAGGCAAAACTCAGAGCACAAAAAAATTTGAAATTATAAAAACTGAGCTCGCAAGGTTGAAAACCCGCAAAGGGCGGCCTTGGCAAAAGTTAGAGCATAAAAGGAGAGTGAAAATACCCGAGTGAACCCGAGCCTAAACTACGTAAGGCTTGATTCCCATCTTTGGGATACGTAGGCAACTTCATCCTGAAGTTCAGCCATAAACTTTTCCCCAATCAACTTTATCCATTTGATCATCTTAGTGATCTTTGTCTATCAGCATTCATCGTGATCTCTAGTGCAGTGCTATTCAGACTAGGGGCAACTTTCCTTTTTCAGACTAGGGCAACTTTCCGTCATTGCAAAGGTCAGCAGATTATTTAAACTAGGGGCAACTTTCCAGCTTGCTAGGATCCGGTTGTGCATCTCAAAGGATGATCTCAGCGTGTCCAGCCGATCCATATCGAAAATGGTTTTGAAAAGTTTTAATAAAAGTTGACTTTGTTCAAATTAATCTTTTACAACTAAGACCATTTTTGGACCAAAGCGAAAATTTTCAAGACTCCACAACCTTCAATTTCATTGATTTCAATACAGAGTTCTCCTGCTCTTGCATACAAATTGAAATTGCTTTTTATTACATTCATAAAGAAAACTTGAAAGTACTGGTAAAGCAATAAATTCGGGGCATAGATAAGTCAGGTGTCCCTGCGCCCCCTCCCAGAGCTGGTTGAAGCCACTGATGCCAAGCTAGGCCTAATTTGTGCCTCTTCATTGAGCCAATCCAAGCACTCGTCGACAAAGTGCAACTGAAAGTGGGAGCAAGGGCCAGGAGCTCTCTAGTCCTCCATGCTGTGGCATACCGCAAGCCAGGCGCTTTAACCGAATGTGGCAGATACTTATCTCCTCCGTGGGCAAGTTCGATCATGACCGAACTGGCGCTGGAATCAGAACGGAAAGTAGAACACACAGTGGATTAGACCAATCAACTGGATCCCAGTCTGCCGGGACATGCTATAGCTCATTGCTGGGAGATTGAGCCAAGGACAGCGCCAAGCAATGCGATCTGTGAACAAATTGTACATCCAGTCAAACCACCATCCCTCATCAAGGGCACCGACTAGGCATTGTCGAAAGAAGTAGCCGCGAGCTGAATAGGCTGGGCAAGAGTCCACAACTTGTAATTTATCCATCAACCATACCTGGGGAGGGATGAAAAATGAAAGAATAAAGAATAGAGAGATGTATAATGAGAGAAAAGTAAGGAAAGGGTTTTGTGAGAAAAAAACGAGCCCGAGGGCCGAGTGACGTGAGCAATATATATGTGAGATTGGGTGAAAAACATTACTTGCAGCAGTAGTGGACTCCCCGCAAATCTGGTCGCCTCCTGATGATAGAAAGCATCTAAGTCCATCAGTGTCTCGGCCAATGTCATGGCAATGCAGCTCTTTCCTTCTTTTAAGCCTTGAGCAACCTCAATCAGACGAATGCTAGATCCACCGAAGCCTGGGGCAAGCAAAAAGTGAGATAGCATGTACAAGCAAAGTGCGTGTTGCCGAAAACCTTGCCAATAATGGTTGTCGCAGTCACCGGCATCAGAAAAGCGATGAATCAAGCTGAGGATGTCCAGTTCCCCGTTGCAGACCAAAGACCGAGCATCATGCGTGGTGAGCCCACACATCCGCCCTAAAGCTTGGGCGTGGCCGAAACGAAACTGAGGCAAAATTTCTTCATGGCGTTCAGATTCCATCAAAACTTGAAAATCTTCGAAAGTTGGACATACCTCTTGCCCGCCGAAGCTAAACACATGCGTTACCGGGTTCCAAAAGCTTGTCGCGGCATAAAGGAAGGGAAGGTGCAGCGGAGTACGGCTCAGCGTGAATAGTGCATTCAAGCCGAAGCCCCGGAAGTTCAACTTTTCCGAGCCATCTAGAGAAGCGATCCAAGCTGTGAGATTTTCGACGAGAAACACCTCCATTTTTGGTGCAAAACTGAGATGAAATGAATTAACTACAAGGCTGGGACTTTTAAAGAGGATAGGGCACTGTTCGGGGGGACACGTGTCAAAAAACTGGTGGTTGCTGAGCTAGGTGGCCGGCCGGACACCTTTTCTGGTAAGCCGGCCACCCCTCTCCCCTCAAATGCAAAAAGCTGGCCGGCCAGCTCCCCCAAAGGTGGCCGGCCATGCTGCAAAGTGTGCCTTTGGTCCCGTTCGCCTCTAAAGGAAGTTCCTAGCATTTCCATGCATCGGAGCGCCGAAGGCCTCCATCTCCTCTGTTTTGGATGCTCCGTCACCCGATCGTCCAAATACACTTTGTTCATAGAGTGGTTGTTAAGCCTTGTTTATCGAGTTGTTGTTTTGCTTATTGAGTTGTTGTTTTGCTTATCGAGTTGTTGCTTTGTTTGTCGAAATGCTTTTGTTTATCAAGTCTTGTTTGTCATAGCTGTCGAGCTTTGTATTTTGAGTTGTTGCACTTTGTTTATCAACGTTGTTGTGTCTTGCTTATCGAGTTGTAAACTTGCTAAGGTTTCGTTATTTCTTAGTAAGTTAAGTTGTTTAGTTTGTTGCGTCGGTTCACTACCTGACTTGGCAAATACACAATGCACATTTTCATTCAATCTCATTTTGGTGCAAAATGATGCGATACGATGCTGAGAGCATAAAATACAACACTTTTTCAAAAGTTGTTTCATTCCATCATGCTTCTTTTTTTTACAACAAGGGTACAAGTTTTACAAAAAATAAAACTGTCTAACAATGTACAATGTGCTACAACTACTAGTAAAAAGGTAAATAAAGCATGAAACAACTGCATCAATGCTCTCAAGAGCAAGAATGAGAGTCCCTCTTCATCCTCTTCTGCGGAATAGACTCTGCACCATCATCTAAGTTAGCCGCCATCCTGAACCCTCCTCAACCTCATCTCCACTAATGAACTGTGGTCGGCCACCCTCTTTGTCAACAGATGTCTCGAGGGATCGATCCGGCCCTTCTTCTCCTCATTGGACTCTTCCTCTATAATGTGCGCCCTGCGTCCACCTCGTCCGCGAAACGACTCCCCTCTCCCAGCTCCTCGAGGAGGCCTAGATGGCTCAGCTCCTCGGGAAGGCCCAGGTGGCCTGGTATATATCGGCAGCATCTGAAAAGGAAGAATGCAATTTGAATACATCAGCCAAAATATGTGTATCAGATGCAGATGCAGATGCAGATGCAAGAAAACTACATGAAGTGGGCGCATACAGATATGGTACATGAATGCGGTGTGTGTCAGATATGCTCTACACAAGCAGCCTATCAATGCAGTAAAATGTTCAAGATCAACATGTCATCAGAAGTATGATAAATGCAAGAAAACTAAAGGGTACCTGGACACCCATGAGGGACAGCTGCGCCTCTCTCCGTAGGGCCATGCCCTCAAGTGAGGCTACCATCCCGAGCACCTCATCCATGTACTCTTTGGATGGCTGCAGATACAAGCTCAAGTCATCAATGAATAAACAAATGCTAAAGTATCTGTGTGATAAACGGAAAACAGTGGAACATACCGGTGGTGAATCAGGGTCACTGACATATAGGTGGTCAGGCATAGGAGGCTCTATCGGAATCAGGTAGGAAGTCCCATATCACCATCCCGTCAACTCAGTCGGCATATCTGGCCATCTAGGATGATGATGAGTCAGAGGAATCGGGGGAACCAGTCCACCCCCACCTCTAGACGTACCAGCCCTGCTGGTGGAAGGGACATCTGCAGTCCGAGCTCGGCTCGATGAAGGCATACCAGTGGATCTCCTCGTTGGAGTACGGACCCCCGTCAGTGGAGGCATCAAGTATGTGTGACGATAGATCGCATACTCCCCCTGCTCCAGATGTAAGAATGCATCGGTACCTTGCATAGCACTAACGACATCCTGAGGAGAGAGCCTATCAGCGGTCCGCATGTCTTCTGGAGGCGCTGAAGGGAGGTCCTGAGTAGGGTAGTCCCATACCTGACACAAGAAGCGATCCCCTAAAAACCAGGCCCTACCAACTGGCCCCTCGAATAGGATCCTATATCGAAAAGCACCCCATGCTCCGGAAAACTGGAATTGGAGGTCTCTGCCTAAAGGCGCCCAGGGCTACCACGAGATCTGCGGATAACCGATGTATAAGCTAATCAGAAATTGTGAATGTGCAAGATAAATCAAAGATCAGAAACATGAAGAACTGAGAGTTCGAATATCACGGCCCTCAGTATCAAAGCACGCCAGAGGTAGAGGAAAGACTCGAGATCTTGCCGTTGCCGCCCTCGAATACGAGTGAATAAGGGGTCGTGAGAGGCACCTCCACTTCAAGCTCTGGGGCTAGCGTCGGGAAGTACGCGTAGACCCATAACTGTGAGCAATAGAACAATAGCCATCAGAATACAGAATGCTGAGTGCAGAATGTAAACACGAAATGCTGAGAGCAAAGTGCAAGGTACAGAATGTAAAGTGCGCCGTGTGTGCAATGTACAAGTAATGAGAAGCAGAAATGTAAGTCAATAGGGCAGACAGTACCTCCCAGGCCCTCCAATAGCCGCCAACCATGTTCCTCCGTCCGCGGGAGGTCGCGCTCATATAGCAATAGAGGGTAGCCAGGCTGGCGCCACTCCAATCATATCGACTGACCTGTGATAGGTCAACTAAAGCACTCAACAGATAAAGCCCGACAGTGTTCCTCTTATCGGCAAACAGTGTGGTCCCGAAAAGGAACATCAGAAATCCACGAGTATACTGTGCCATCTCCTTAGGAGTCTCAGGCTCCATCTCCGCCCTCCCGAAATGGGAAGAAAACCAAGTGTATCGGACTTTACCCGAAGATCGGTCAACTAGCGGGCGAGCCCCCAATAAGTATATCCAAGCAGCCTCCCACTGGTCCATATCCTCGTCATACGGGATGGCCCAACCCCCTACATCGAGGCCCGTCAGTACGGCAAAGTCAAATGGGGTCATGGTCAAGTCCCCAGTGGCAGAGAAATGGAAGGAGTTGGTGGTGTCCCACCATCTCTTTACCAAAGCACCCATCAGTGTCTTACTAGCAGGACAACGGGAGATCCCAGTGCAAAAGGGGCCCAACCCCTGCTGTAGACACCCCATTTTTGACCGTCCTCAAGACTTGGACGTCACCGCTTGAACACTCGGTGATTATCCATGTTTGTGTTTGTTTGGAGTTCCCGGAGTTCTCGGCTACGCGCCTTGCCTCAGGATCTCCGAACTCGACTGTTTTGTGTTTGGTTTTGCACCAGACACTTGTGCTTTGCCTTGGAGGGGCAGGGAATGCTTTGTGAGGCATCCCCACACACCACCGGCAGTGGCTAGAGGCCACCGGCTGGTGATTGTTGCCATCGGCACTATATTGTGCCGGTCGGCACTATTTTGTGCCGGTCGGCACTATTTTGGGCAAAATGACCATTTTGCCCTGCCGATCACTTTACAGCTGTGTTTGGAGATATTTTCAGACAGCTTTCTTGCATTTGTTTCCCCTCCATACACGTGTATGGAGGGATGCCCTCCTTGTAAGCTTGTTTGACAAGCTTTACAAGATGGTTGCCTATAAGAGAAGGCCTTCTCTCTTGGCATTAGGGTTAGAAAAATTTTTGGTGTGAAAGGTGAGAAGAAGCTCTGGTTTTAGGTTAGAAATCCTATATCTATTCTATCTCTCTCTTGCTCTCTTGTTTGTGTCACTAGGTGTTTGTGTCTTACTATTGCACATCAACACCTAGTGTTTCACCTTCCTTTGGTTGCTGAGGGTCTAGAGGCTTGTTCTTGAAGTTTTTGACTGGTTTGGAGCTCAAGGAACCAATAACTTCAACATTTGTGAAGAAGGTCAACAAGGGTGAGAAACTTGCTTTATATCCCCCATTCTTGCACTCTATTTTTTCCTAGTTTAAAATAGTTTTTGTGCTTAGTCTATAACACATAAAAGTTCTATTTTTTAAGCCTCTTTATTGTTTATTAAGAGTGCTTGGTGGTTTGGGTAGGTTTGACCACCCTTAGGCCTTGAAAAGGCCACTTTTGGTGCTATTTTGTTGAGATCCGAGACCTTGGTGTTTTTCACCACCGAAATCTTGAGGGATTCCAGTGGTGAAGATGGTGCCTTGAGGTCCCAAGAAGGAGAGGGCCACCCCCTCTCCTTGATGTCCTTGAAAAGGGCAAGATTTGGCCTCTTAAGGGAGCATAGTTTTGATTGTTTGTTGAGCATGTCTTGGCTGCATTTTATGCTTATTATGCCCTAATATGACATTGCTAAGTGTTGGTTTTAGCACTTCTTGCATGCTTTGCATAGTTGCTTTGTAATGCCTTAATAGTCCCTTAACATGCCTAGGTTGTATGCCTTTATTTCTAGCATGTTTTAGGCTTAGATCCATGAAGCTTGTATGCTTATTTTGCCATGTTTTAGGTCTGTCCTAAGTTGTTTTGGTCAATCTTAGCATGCATCTTGTAGCCTCTTTGTATTTGGCTTGTTGGCCTTAAGAGCATGAATGTGTAGCATGCCTTTGTTTGCATCTTTTCAATGGTTTGGAACCATTTAGCATGTCATTTCGCACTTTGGTGTGCTTGTATGCTTACCGTAGCTACCTCTTTAATGCTTTGAAAGCATGTGTTGCATGCTCCATGTTTTGGCCTTAATGCATGCCTTTGATTTCAAGCCTCTTAGATGCCATCTAAGTAGCCATTTGGCTTTGTTTTAACATGCTAAAACTCCGTTTTAGGTTGTTCAATGCATGCCATATTTGTTTTGCATAAGTGTAGTTCAATGCTTCCATGACTTGCCTCAAGTGTTGAACCTATGTTGCATGCATTTGTTTATCTTGCTTAACATGATTTGGCATCATTTCATAGCATGATTTTCAGAGCCTAAATTGCATGCTAGTTGTCCATTGTTGTGCCCCTTTAAGTGTGCTTGAGGGTTGTTTGTCATGCTTAAGTGTTGGTGCCTTAACTTGTGCATGTGTGCATGTGTGTTTGGCCTTCATGATTTAGCATTTTGGCCACTGTTTTGAGCTTTTTAGAGTTGCCCAATTCATGTCTAAGTCCATCCTCCATTTGATTTGCATGCTCGCCTTGTATGCTTACTTGTATGTTTGCATTGTATTGCCATATTGAATACTAGTTGACATGCTTAGGGCTTCATTGCATTGACATGCATGCTAAGCCTCTTGAAGTGAGTGTGATAGAGGTTTAGCACCCTTGTTTGTTTGTTCGCATTGCATGCATTTGAAATAGAAGTTGCACTCTTGGTTCTTTGGGCCATCATGCATGGAAATGCGTGATTGGTGGTCCGAGAACCGAGGCACATCTTCCTTTGAGTCAAAAACATGATAAGGAGTGTCTTTGGCGCATACATGCTTTTGAATTACATTGCCATGCAAGTTGTGTCCTCTCATCGTGGAGTTGCGTGTTCGCAGTATTTAGTGCCGACCGCACTTTTAGTGCCGACCGGCAGCCTAATGGCAACCGATGGATTTAATTCAAGGTTTGCGGCCACATCCTTCACCGGTGGTGTTCTACCCAGCGTGATGATCTCCAAGACTCAAGGAAGTATTCCCGAGACTTTGGCGCTTTCCGAGATGGAAAGCAGGAAAACAGAGGCAATCATGCATGGCAAAGGCGATTCCGAGCGAAGTTCCGGCGCAGTGATGCATCTTGCCCTTCCCAAGCATTTATCGCTTAATTAACTTAGTTGATTTGTTAATTAATTTAGTGAATTTGTAATATTTAAATAGCTTATGAAGTTAATTAATTTGTAATATTTATTCGGTCCCTCCGAGCGAGGGCAAATCTGTAATAAGTGTGGGTGAGTGGGTGTATGTCTTCCAACCCCCATTTCTTTCTCCCTTTTATTTACCTGCTTACAATGGTAGATTAGGGCACGTTTAGTTTAGCATACCTTATGCTACGCATGCGTGCATTCATGCATTTGTTTACATGCATCGCGTTTCGCGACATCATGCAACCGCACCGTACTTTCAATTCCAAATTGAATACGTGGTAGTTGTTGCATTTCATGTGCCATGTTTAGGGTAGCCGAGCCTGTCCAAATTACATCCCTATATGCGATGCATTAGCCACTTAACATGAACTAGGACACGCATGTTTGCTAACTAGTTTTTGTTTTGGCACGGAGTACGATGTAAGTATTTTACGCTTTAGCATACCACATGCGTGTGAATGTTGCCATGACAGTATGCTTACCATGCGGCTAAATGCTTATGTGAGATAAACTGTTTGAATGCCTGAGGATGGAGATTGGATTGCTTGAGTTGGAAAACTCATTGAACTGTTTTAGCCTACTTAAGTAGTAGCAACTTCAAATTATTTTCCAAACGAACGGATATGCAATGTTTGTTTCCAAATTAGGCAAGCTAGTCTATACTTGTTTGCTGTGCGCATAACATAGAAATTCTAGGCTAATAATTGCAATAAGAGCATGTAATGTTTTCAAAATCGGATATCACTTAGTAGTAGAGGCCCTTTCAACCGGGCGAAAGGGGTGCTCATAGTCGACCTTTCCCGATCGCATCTAAGCTCCGAGCCAAGACCACTTTGGTGATGATTTGACATGTATTCTAAGACCGAGTCGTGGTTTCCTAAATTTCCCATTTTAAAATATTTAGGTGGCGACTCAGAATCCGCAAAGCAAATTCCATGTTTGGCACTACTTTTTCAAAATCTGCTTTTCAAACGATTTGGATTTGGACTCTTGGTTCAAGATTCGTAATCGACACAGATCGAGTCCGAATCAGAGTAACCCCAATATGAACGAACGATTTAACTCTCCCGGATGCTCGGGGACGCCTACGCTTCGGCGACTTCATCGGGACTTTAGAGAGCTTGACTCGAACTCGTGATATCCTGTTTTGACTACACTTATGTGTTTCTTTGCATTGCATGTGCATTGGTGCGCCTAGGACACCGTGTTGGCCATCTGCTATTCCTGAGCGGTTTGCCGAAGGCATGACTTTGTCAAAGCATGTCCATAAGGCTGACCGGTTGCGGGCTCTGCCAGTATGGGAACACAAACCCCGGTTTTACCGGGGCACCCTTTTCGACCAATCGACCTAGTGCATATTCGGATCCATAGTGACCATTCCAAACTAAGACAGGTTGCTTACCTGATATAGGCTGTTTGAAGCCGCTGTGTGCGTAGTAAAACCCTAGCTCCTGACAAAATAGGACAGGGAAACCCTACCCCAACATAGGGGTGTATTGGCTCCTTTTTTTACCTGTTATGTGCTTTTAGAGTGTATCTTTACAGGAACACACATATCAGTTTGCAAGATTTGGGTATCCGGCCCGAGGGCACCAGCATTAGTGTTGTTGAGAATTAGCTGTGTCTGCGGGTATCAGTTCAGTTTTGAATAGCGATTCTGGGGAACAGTGATCAGTGGTAGAGTGCAGTTGATCGGCTACACCCGTGTTTGATCTATTTGGGGCTGAAATGCTGCTTGTTTTTCGTTTCAGTTCAGAGATTCAGAGAGTTGATCCAGAACAGCTAGTGTCTTCTCCTTGCTGAGGCAGGACTGAACATGACGCAGAACTCAGAGGAGATTGTGGTCATGACGGCCGCGCTGAGTCAAGAAACCACCCCACAGAATGATACTACTGTTGACATACTGCATCCACCCAGGTCGCCGGCCGCACATCCAATTTGGACCCCTCAACTATATCAGGCTCGCGAGCCTACTACATTTGAACTAATGGGAATGATAGGTGATCTTCAAAGGTCCGTGGCGGATCTCGCCTATGGGATGTCTGTTTCGCCGCCAGCTGCACCATATACCAAAGGCTTTATGCCCCAAGAGCCCTCGCTACTGGAACGAATTGTAATTGAACTCAGCCAACCGGAGATAGCCTCCAACTATGGCAACGATGCAGCAAACCAAGTTCTAGACCAGGCTGAGGCCGGAGACAAGGGTAAGATGAAAGCAGATGCCGACCCTATCGAACAACTGCTGTGGGCAGTAGAGGCTTTGAAAGCCAGGGGAATGAACAAGCAACAGATATCCGCAGTTACAACAAAAGCTGTGGAGGATGCTTTCCCCACTCTGCCTGAGGGCAATTCCAGTCAATCAGAGAACCGGGATAGGCCCCGTCATGCCAAGACAGTTCTTCCTGCTCCCAGCCTTGCATTCGGAAAGGATCAGAAACCCAAGGCCGCACCCGCCGATCCGTTCGCTAGTGCATCTAGCAAGAGTGCTCAGACTCCAAAGTACCTGCCCCGAGGGCGCATGGTCTTCCATGCTCTCTACATGCCATTGTCCAAGGCACTTCAAATCCTTGCCGAGAGGGAACACCTTAAACCCCTGGAGCCTCGGCCTCTCCCGAAGAATCTCCCTGCCACACATGATGCCGCTCAGATCAGGCACTTCACCAGCAGACCGCTATGCTACCGACAATTGTTTCCGCCCCAAGACGAGGTGCAAGATTTGATTGACAACGAGGTTATCCTCCCGCCTATCTCAAAGAAAGTCCGCTCACCACTCAATTGTTGGATTTTGAGGATATAGATACCGCAAGTATGTAATCGTAGGTGAACCGTCATGGGCGCTTCGCACATTTTTGATGTGGCGCTTGGCACGATTTTTGAGCACCGCCAATGCTAGTTTTGTAAATCCTGACTTGGGTGTCGTGTCAGTCTTTTGTTTTTGAGTCTGTCTCTCTGTATTGAGTTAGTCTTTTTGCTTACATGGTCTGTCTTGTTGTAACGAGTCAGCCCCTCTTGTATAGTATACCAGGTGATTTCGGGGTTGTTGCCTCAAACACCGTTTTAGTTACTTTTGCTTTTTGAGCTCGTGGTCGCCGAGGGTTTGCTATACCACCAAATCAATGAAACAAATTGTGGGCTATCACGCTCAGATTTGTTGTTATTTGAGTTAGCCGTGTCGAAGATGTGAATGGAACGACAAAGGCATTTCGCCTACACTCGCGTTTTAAACATCGCCATAATGACCTAAGCTTTTCATAAAACCCTTTTGAACACTCATGTGATAAAAACAAAGAAGAAGGAATTCTCGTTTTTGTAAAATTTTGATCATTTTGAGAGAAAGAGAGGCCCATTAAGCTTTTAATGAATGAAATCATGCTTGTCGGCGTGAGTAATCGAGAAGGATCCTCGGTTCGATCCGCATCGTTCCACACTATCTTCAACGCTAATGATTTGTCGCTTTTAAAAACTTTCAAAACGAAATGTCTTGTGCCTTGCGAAGACCGTGTGGAACCGCTTCTTGAGATTGTGCAACTCAGATCGCCTTTGCCTCGAAGTTTCAATTCATCTGCGTAAACCGAATCCGCTCAAAACATTCAGTGCTATGAAACGCTTGTGTGGCCCATTTTGAGGCAGCCCCCGAGCAAGAGGCATCAAAGTTAGATCAGGGAGATCAGATCCCACCAAGCAAAGCTCGAGAAGTAGCCGTGATAGACCTTTCTGCAAATCAACACAACCGTCGTTCTCCTGGATATGGAGAGGCTTCAATCTCAAAACCATTTGGCATGGGCCTGCTACACTTTTACCCTTTGAGAGGCTTGCTGAGCCGAAAATCCGAAAGGGCTGCCCAGGCAAAAGTTAGAGCAAAGAAAAAGAAAAGAAATAAAAAAAATGAAAAATGCAAAAGAAAAGAAAAATGCAAAAGAATAGCAAAAGGAAAGAATGAAAAAGAAAAACATAGCTCGCAAGGTCGAAAACCCGTGATTACGCTTGGCAAAAGTTAGAGTTTAAACAAAGGAAGGTTAAAATACCCGAGTGTACCTTAACCTAACTACGAAGGCTTGATTCCTATGTTTGGGATACGAGGCAACTTCATCCTCAAGTCCAAATTTCAACGCCCATAGTGTCTCACCCATGTCATGGTTTTGATCACTTTTTGCCTTCCCGAATCCGATGTCTCGACAAAGAACTTACGGCCACGTGATCGCCTTTCTTGAGATCCAACCACCAACACCTTCCAGGATCGTGTCCACATATTGATTCAAACCGCTTCGCCTCCTCCGCCCGAGGATCCGATTGCCAACAAGGACTGCTTGCAAAATGCCACGGATCATCCAAACAAGGGCAACTTTCCGTTACCATGTAGTGCCATAAGTTGTCCTGAGTTGCCGTCCAAACCAGGGGCAACTTTCCGTTGCCTTATCCCCCCTTTAAGCCAGGGGCAATTTTCCATTGCCTCCGATCCGAGGTTGCATATCTCGAGGGTAAGTTCCGTGCTCGTTTGAGCATTGACTGTTTACAAAAATGGTTTTTGAAAATTTTCACTGAGGTTGACTATTTTCTCGAAAACTATTTCATTTTCAAAATTGGACCATGTTTGGACCCCAAAAAGGAGAATTTTCAGTGCTCACAGCCTGACTTGCATGATTTTCAAATCAAAAATTGAACAAGTGTGTTAATCCAACTCTCATTTTTGATCAAAGCTGTTTTAGGAAGAAAACAAAAAAAATGGTCAAAGTGACGAACTAGGGGTACAGTTGAGTAAGGTCTTCTGTCCTTCCCCTGCCAACACACTTGCCCGAGAGGCACCCTATCTACCAGAAGAAGTGGCTGCGAGCTAGCTGTATCGGGCGTGAACCCGCAACCTCTCATTTACCCGACAACCATACCTGGAGAGGGATTGAAAAATGAGAGAATAAAGAATAGAGAGGAGTAAGTTGAGAGAAAAGTAAGGAGAAGAGTTTTGTGAGAAAAACCGAGCTTGAGGGCCGAGTGATGTGAGTATCGCAAATCGGAAAGGGTGGGAATAATACCGGAGGAACTTGCTCCTCGAGATCAGAGGTCTTTGTAAACACGTCCGTGTGTCGTGTCTTCTGATTTGTCGGTCTTGCTTTTGGCTTCGAGTCTTTTCCAAGTGTGTCTCGTTGTGTTAGGTCATGTGCCTTTTGTTTCTTTGTTTGAGTCTGTCTCGCCGTGTTCTGTGGTAGGCTCGATACCCCGGTTGAAAACCCATCCTCTTCCAAAAAGTAATCGCTTGTGCTCGTATCGCCGTGGTCATTCTCACATCCGCAAAGCAAGAGAAGGAAAGGGAAAATTTGGGACATCCGAGTGTGTTCCAACTGCAATCGTGTCAGCTTTGTGATCCGTCTCGTTAGATTGGGACTATTTGTTCAGGGTTTGCTGGGTGCAGAATGAACCAAATGCTGTGTTATGGGCTATATGCAGATCAATCCCCAGCAGATTAGTCCCTAGCAGAGTATGGGTCAGGAACCCGCTTTTGAGCAAAGGGTTCGTATGTGTTGTGTTGTCGCTTAGTTGGTTGGTTATCCGATTATTACAAAGGCAAGTGTTCAATTGTCGACAATGATCAATATCATTTACATTTGAGGTGTAATATGATACAATGCAAAGTGGTATGAAATATGCATATATATACAAATGTAACACTCTTTTTAGACCAAAAGTTTGTTTCATCCCATATAATCTTTTTCAAGTACAACGCTTGAGAAAACAAAACTCGCTCAAGAAAGACATAGTACTCTATCTACCAAAAAGAGAAAAGTACAAGAAAAGAAAATGAAAGAAAACAGCAGGTCTCAGAATCATCATCAATGGCTCACGGGGATCCGCCTCGCCTCTTTCTCGCGTAAGCACAGAGCATCGCTGGTGTCGCTGCGGAGCCCGAGCCCGAAGCCGCCTCGGCCTTCCTCGTGAGGCCTCGCCCGACTCGCCATCCTCGCAGAATCGAGCTCGCGAATCGCTTCCCCACATGGCCACGCCTCGGTGCGGGGGAATATCCCGCCAGCCCGAGTAGAAATAGGAGGTCCAGATGGAGCGCCGCCACCCACGGAGGAATCGAAGGAGGTCAAAAGTACAAAAGGCAAATGCATTAGTACACATGAAGCGCTTAATCGCAACGTAGAGTATGCGAGTACAATGCATTAGTGCCGCGAGCGCTTAATCGCGCGTAATGCGCAGGCGAGTACAAGGTGAGTGCCGTGAGCGCTTAATCGCGCGTAATGCGCAGTATGAGTACAAGTGTGAATGCCGTGAGCGCTTTATCAATGCGTAATGCGCAGGCGAATACAAGCAGCCAAGTGCCGTGAACAGCTTTATCGATGTTGTGTTATGCATCGACATGCGGCTTTGTATATAGTTTGGAACTATGCCGAGAAAACATACCGAAGGTCAGAGAAGGCTAGGAACTCAAGGTCCGCCGCAACATCTCGCCATGGAGGCATTCACCCAATGATCGCCGGTGTACTCGAGGAAGCTCAAAAGTATTAGATGCATCAATATTCGTGGAATATCAATGAATCGAATCGAAATGACAATGCAAGATGCGTAAATAAAGTGGTACATACCGAGGCAAGTCAGAATGCCAACAAACTCATGGCCACGGGGAGGAGCAAAGGATCTCAGTCTCCCCACTCGCCTCAGATGTCAAGATGGTAGGCAGAGCGCTAGCCTGCCCCTTGTCCCTCTCAGACTTCCTCCGCCACGAGCTCGAGCTCAGGACGATCCCACTCGCCCCACCTTCGCCCTAGCCGGGCGCCGCAGTCTCTCGCTCACCGGCGACCACCGCCAGAGGCCGTGATAAGGAAGGTCCGGACGCATTCGAGTAATCGCCTCGCCTGGCCGTCACCTCCCACCGATGGTGTAGTCCGCCATCCGCCACGGTGAAACGCCGGTGTCCTCATATGCTCGGGAGGATGCACCGACTATCTCGCCAGTAACCCCGAGGTTTGACGCAAGAAGCGCCACCAGTACCAAGCCCGGCTGCATCGCCCTCCAAAGAAAATCCCAGAACGCGAGGTCTCGATCACAAGAAATCGATCCCAAGATCATCGGGCAGAGGAGCCCACGGCCGCCAGTGATCTCAAATTGAAATACGCTTTATTGCCTACCGGTATTGCAAATATACAAAGGAAAAGTGAAGTTTAAATGAACCGCAAGTAAAACATACCTCGGCAGAGTGATGGTGTCAAGTAACGGCGAAGAAGCTAAAGTCTCCATGGCCTCGGCGACCTCCCATCGTGGGCGAAGAAGGAATGACTAGAGGGTCTCGCTTCCTACTGCTCCACTGGGAAGTAGGCATAGACCCACAATCGCAAAAACATATGTCAAGATGATCATCAAATAAAGGTATACAGAGTAAAGCGTAAATAGCAGAGCTGCAGGTTGTGCAAAGGTATTGAGCAGAGTGTACAGCAGAACAAGGTAAAGCAGTAGTATGTGTGTGCGGTGTACAAGATACAAGAAGTGTAAAGCAGACACAAGCAGGTGCAAGTGTGTAGAGTACAGAAAGTACAGAATAGAAATGTAAAACGGAAAAGAAGACGTACCACCCAAGCTCGCCAGTAGCCTCCGAGCAACTGCCCGCTGCCACGGAGAGGAGCTCATGTAGCCATAAGGGCTGTGAGAGCGCCACCCCACCATAACGCGAAGATGTCCTGACGCCCACCGCGCCGAGTAGGCAGAGAGGCACTGTTCGCCTTGCCGGGCGAAGAGGGTCGCCCCTAGCAAGAACATTAGAAAGCCACAAGATATCGCTTACGGCCGCTTTGGTCATCGGAGTCGCACAACAAGAAGAGGTCAGACCGAATCGCACTCGAACCAGAGTAGCGGATTAAACCTCGACGTGCAAGAGGTGGAGCCGCGCCAAGTAAATGGATCTCGAGGGCGGTCCACTCATCCATGTTTGTCGAGGGATCGATCACCCCTACCCCGATGCCGGAGCACCGAGAAATCGTGCGGGTCATCGCCATGTCCCCGCCGCGATAGATGAAATGAATCGGTGGTGTCCCACCATCTCTCGCTAGGGCAGCTAAAAGAGGCTCGCAGCAAGAAGTCGGGTCGACCTCGCAAAGGAACCGGCCCGCCTCATCCACGATGCGCCGAACCGCCTTGAAGCTCCAAGTACTAATCTCGAAGTCAAGAACATTCCCATACCCGGATGGTATGGGAATCTCCCTCACATAAACAAATGGTTGCAAAGCAATATGAAATGTACAGCCTCGAGGAAACAGTTAAAGTCGATGCAAATCTAGCATGCGCAAGTTTTTCAGATCCTAACAGATACTGTGTTTCAAAGTACTACGTGGACTACTACCGTGGATGTGTCAAGGTGTTTGTGAGGGTCAAGATACGATATGGTACATGTGTGTACATTTTAAAGATTCAAGCAGATATCGGGTTATAGTGTGCCAAGAGGGTGAGCTACAACGATCATGCGTCCAACAGATTTGTGTGGTTCGGTTTAAATACGCATGCAATATGTTTTCAGATTCAAATAAGTGCCTGCATCGTAGGTTTGCGTGAAGAACGGTGTGTGCCGTGTTTGGGTGATTGAGGCTAGTGCAAAGTGTGCATGTGTTCATCTTAAACAGATATCGCCAGAGTTTGTCCGCGATCAACTACGCCCACAAAGATATCAGAGCTAAGCAGTTAAAGAACAGATTCAGCTATGGCAGTTAACAGTTCTACATTGCAGAAAGTAAAACAGAAAAAATATTACCTTGGAAGCGCCGAAGGATAGGTGCGAGGTCGGCTCGCGTAGAAGAAGCTCCGGGTCCAGCGCTCGGTCGAAGCCACGGAAATGGCGAAGACCATCCAGAGGTAGAACATGGATCGCCGGGCGGTAGGTCGCCGGATCGAAGGGACGCTCGCTCAATGGGAGGAGCTCGACCCCGGGATCCATCTCGTGATCCGGAGGAGTCCCGACATGTGGAATGTCGTCAGCCATGGCAATGGTAATGAGAAAATGGCCAGAAAAGTCGGAATATGAAAAGTCAACCGAGAAGGTCAACCCCGAGAGGGCCGGAAATGGCCGAAAAAGCCGGAAGGTGAAAAGGCAAGGAAATGAAGAGAAAATCGAGGGGAACAAGTCCCGAAAAGGAGGAAATGGAAAGGGATGCACCGAAATGAGATTTTGTTCGGTTCAAAATGTCCGAAACGCGGTGAACTTCGCGAATCGGACGACGAAAATGGCGCGAAAGCTCGAAGAAATGAGCGAATGAGGAGGGAAAGATGCTCTAGAAGGTAAGGGCAAGAGTTTTCGGCGGTATAGAAGTGAAGAAATAGGGTTTCAAGCCCTATTTTAAAAGACCCGAAGCAAAATGGCAAAACTGCCCCCGATTAGCCATTTTTGGCCGGTCGGCACCATTTTGTGCCGGTCGGCACAATATTGTGCCGATGGGACTTTTCTGCAGCCGGTGGCCAGCCGGTGACCACCTAGTCCAGCCGGTGGTGTTCCCAAGGCCTTGTTTAGGCAAAAGGAGGTGTTGCTGGTCTTCATAGCTCAAGAAAGTGCAAGAAAGTACATCCCCGATGCTCAACCGACCTTCGTTTTGACTTCGGACCGTGTCTACTGTGCGTAACACTCAAATTCAAGCAAAGATTGTATCCTTTTGTATCCTTTTGTCTTTTATAAAGATTCAAAAGTTGCCCCCCTGTACGTTGCACGCATCCATCACATTGTTCGGTGCATCGCGTCGCGCCATCTTGCACGTCCCTTGCGACTTGCACCATTTTGCATTGTCGTGTGGCATGCGTGTCATACTTTCATTTTGCATTTCATTGTGATCCACGTGAGGTGTACTACCTCACGTGTTTCATTTTGCATTTCATTTCGATCCACGTAAGGTGTACTACCTCACGTGCTTCATTTTTGCATTTCATTTTGATCCACGTGAGGTGTACTACCTCACGTGCTTCATTTTTGCATTTCATTTTGATCCACGTGAGGTGTACTACCTCACGTGCTTCATTTTTGCATTTCATTTTGATCCACGTAAGGTGTACTACCTCACGTGTTTCATTTTGCATGTCATTTTGATCCACGTGAGGTGTACTACCTCACGTGCCTCACTTTGCATTTCGTTTTGATCCATGTGAGGTGTACTACCTCACGTGCTTCATCCTCGCATTTTGTTTTGCATTCTTGCATCTATGAGGTATGCATGCCTCGCCTTGTATCTCATTTTTGGCGCTTATGCGCTTATTCCGCCAAGACCTCATCGTTTTGCCCTGTCCGGCGAGACCTTAAACATGCGCGTCTAGGAGACCTTAAATCCTGGAGGTGCAAAACCTTTGCATTAAGGTGTGCACCTCATCGCATTTGGCATGCATCAGATCGCGACCGCTTTGTGCACTCGCATTGTTTAACGATCGCGCTATCTTGCGATCTTATTGCATTTGGCATGCATTTGTATCGCGTCTTGTGCACTCGCGTTGTCTAACGATCGCGCTATTTTATGACGCTACCGCTTACGACCCTCATTGCACTTCATTTTCCATCCTTTGAGGCACGCGTACCTCATTGCACTCCATTTTCCATCTTTTGAGACACGCACGTCTCATTTGCCCCATTTGCATCCGCATGCATGTCTCATTTGCATTGGCACACGCATCCCATGTGCGTTACCTCATTATTGTTGCCACGGTCTGACGAGACCTTAAACACGTACGGTCTAGGAGACCTTAAATCCTTGGAGGGTGCGAAACCTTCACCACATGTGCGCGGTCTAGGGGACCTTAAATCCTCGGGAGTTGCAAGACCTTCGGTGCATTAACGTGTGCACCTCATTGCATTTGGCATGCATTCCATCGCGCTATTCCGCGCACCTCATCAGTTGCCCCCCGGGTCTGGCGAGACCTTAAACACGCGCGGTCTAGGAGACCTTAAATCCTCAGGAGGTGCAAGACCTTCGGTGTATTAAGGCGCACACCTCATTGCATTTGGCATGCATCGCATTGCGCAACCCTACACATCGTGATCGCCTTGTGCACCGTGATCTCAATTCTTGCATTGTCATGCATTCAGAAGCCGCTGCTGTCGCCAAGATTTCAAAAACAACATGCATTGTCATGCATCGCATCCCGCCTAGGAGACCTTAAATCCTCTCAAGGTGCAATTCTTCGGTGTTTGTCGTGCCCGAACGACTTCCGTGGTCCGCAAAGCCACCGTCTGGTTTATGTGAGTTCTTAGGAGACCAATGGGGACGGTGAAAACTAGAGTTTGAACGGCTTATGCCTAGAACGCAAAGGTTCGAGATTTCCGAGACTAAAGTCTGGTTTAAATACCCAGGGGGTGTACCCTCGGCTTGAAATCTATATGGAAGCCCCATAGGTTGAGGCGGCATGTTTACGCCTCAGTTCTGGATACCGAACCAACCTAGTATATCGCCCTGTTGGGAGAATAGGGAAAATCGCAATCGCAGCCATTGCATCATACTGCATTGACATGCATCATTAATACTATCACATATGTCATGCATTTCAAAAAATTCAAAAACACAAAAACACGCATTGTCATGCATCATTTCTAAGTATTGCATATGTCATGCATTTCAAAACATTCAAAACAAAACAAAAAGAACATGCATATGTCATGCATCATCATTGTAGTATAGTGCATATGTCATGCATTTTCTGTAAATATCTATTTCTATTGCATTGTAGCTTGCATGCATCCACTGCATCGTCTTCCATCTATAGCTTGCGCCTTTCCTTGTTGAGCTTGGTTTGGTATATGCCCTTACTTTTCACGTCAAAGCATGGTTCATGTGCATCGCGCCTATTCCTTGATGAACTTGGTTTGAGGTTGCGGCACCTTTTCTGTGTTAGACATGGCTTGTACGTGTGCATGCCTTTCCTAAGCAAGATACGGTTTGGCCTGCGCGCCATAATCGCATATTACATTGTAGTATAATTGTTGCATCCGGCATTAGGATCATTATTCTTTCCTCAGCGGGTAGTCACCCCACTTATGTCATTCCACCCAATACTTGTTCTTGTGTCCGTCTGCATCACTCATAGTTCAGACATCGTTCTATGGTAGACGGACTCGTTACTTCCATCAATCTATTTGACATTTGTGTGGTTTCGAACTGCTCATGATGGAATCATGATTCAATTGCTTTGCATGTAGTTTGCATAGTTTCGATTGCATTGCATTATCATTTGCATTATTCATACATCACTTTGTATATATTGCATATCATTTTGCATTTGTCATTGCATTGTCATGCATATTGCTAACAATATTGTACCTGTTAAGTTTGCTTTCTTTTCAGGCACGATATTGTATGTACGGCTCATTTGAGGCCGGTGCAACCGGACGAGCCGCACAGGTATTGTATCCTCCGCGTGAGACGTTTTGAGAATTACATAATTCTCTCACATCCTTTCTGCATTGTAGTGTAGATTGGCATATGCTAGCTTATAACCTTGCTGTATGCGCGTTTCATTACGACTTTTCTTTGCATGATCATAAGTTATGCTCGCTTCTTGCATCGCCTTGCATTTTGCCCCCGCCCAAGATACCTTGTTTTGTTCAGACGCTTGTCCAAGTCTTCGCCTTGTCAAAATGGGTCGCCTCGGCTTTGACATTCACCGCCGTCATTTTTATGACTTCCGAAGTTCACAAAGAGGGCAAATCAGACACCCCATTTTTGACCGCCCTAAGACTTGACGCCACCGCTGAACACTCGGTGATTATCCATGTTTGTGTTTGTTTGGAGTTCCCGGAGTTCTCGCCACGCGCCTTTGCCTCGTGATCTCCGAACTCGACTGTTTTGTGTTTGGTTTTGCACCAGACACTTGTGCTTTGCCTTAGAGGGGCAGGGAATGCTTTGTGAAGCATCCCCACACACCACCGGCAGTGGCTAGAGGCCACCGGTTGGTGATTGTTGCCATCGGCACTATATTGTGCCGGTCGGCACTATTTTGTGCCGGTCGGCACTCTTTTTGGAAAAATGACCATTTTGCCTCACGATCACTTTACAAATGGTTTGGAGATATTTTCGCATGCCTTTCTTGCATTTGTTTCCCCTCCATACACGTGTATGGAGGGATGCCCTCCTTGTAAGCTTGTTTGACAAGCTTTACAAGATGGTTGCCTATAAGAGAAGGCCTTCTCTCTTGGCATTAGGGTTAGAGAAATTTTTGGTGTGAAAGGTGAGAAGAAGCTCTGGTTTTAGGTTAGAAATCCTATATCTATTCTATCTCTCTCTTGCTCTCTTGTTTGTGTCACTAGGTGTTTGTGTCTTACTATTGCACATCAACACCTAGTGTTTCACCTTCCTTTGGTTGCTGAGGGTCCAGAGGCTTGTTCTTGAAGTTTTTGACTGGTTTGGAGCTCAAGGAACCAATAACTTCAACATTTGTGAAGAAGGTCAACAAGGGTGAGAAACTTGCTTTATTTCCCCCATTCTTGCACTCTATTTTTTCCTAGTTTAAAACAGTTTTTGTGCTTAGTCTATAACACATAAAAGTTCTATTTTTTAAGCCTCTTTATTGTTTATTAAGAGTGCTTGGTGGTTTGGGTAGGTTTGACCACCCTTAGGCCTTGAAAAGGCCACTTTTGGTGCTATTTTGTTGAGATCCGAGACCTTGGTGCTTGGGCCTCTTCACCACTGAAATCTTGAGGGATTTCAGCGGTGAAGATGGTGCCTTGAGGTCCCAAGAAGGAGAGGGCCACCCCCTCTCCTTGATGTCCTTGAAAAGGGCAAGATTTGGCCTCTTAAGGGAGCATAGTTTTGATTGTTTGTTGAGCATGTCTTGGCTGCATTTTATGCTTATTATGCCCTAATATGACATTGCTAAGTGTTGGTTTTAGCACTCCTTGCATGCTTTGCATAGTTGCTTTGTAATGCCTTAATAGTCCCTTAACATGCCTAGGTTGTATGCCTTTATTTCTAGCATGTTTTAGGCTTAGATCCATGAAGCTTGTATGCTTATTTTGCCATGTTTTAGGTCTGTCCTAAGTTGTTTTGGTCAATCTTAGCATGCATCTTGTAGCCTCTTTGTATTTGGCTTGTTGGCCTTAAGAGCATGAATGTGTAGCATGCCTTTGTTTGCATCTTTTCAATGGTTTGGAACCATTTAGCATGTCATTTCAGACCCTTTGGTGTGCTTGTATGCTTACCGTAGCTACCTCTTTAATGCTTTGAAAGCATGTGTTGCATGCTCCATGTTTTGGCCTTAATGCATGCCTTTGATTTCAAGCCTCTTAGATGCCATCTAAGTAGCCATTTGGCTTTGTTTTAACATGCTAAAACTCCGTTTTAGGTTGTTCAATGCATGCCATATTTGTTTTGCATAAGTGTAGTTCAATGCTTCCATGACTTGCCTCAAGTGTTGAACCTATGTTGCATGCATTTGTTTATCTTGCTTAACATGATTTGGCATCATTTCATAGCATGATTTTCAGAGCCTAAATTGCATGCTAGTTGTCCATTGTTGTGCCCCTTTAAGTGTGCTTGAGGGTTGTTTGTCATGCTTAAGTGTTGGTGCCTTAACTTGTGCATGTGTGCATGTGTGTTTGGCCTTCATGATTTAGCATTTTGGCCACTGTTTTGAGCCTTTTTAGAGTTGCCCAATTCATGTCTAAGTCCATCCTCCATTTGATTTGCATGCTCGCCTTGTATGCTTACTTGTATGTTTGCATTGTATTGCCATATTGAATACTAGTTGACATGCTTAGGGCTTCATTGCATTGACATGCATGCTAAGCCTCTTGAAGTGAGTGTGATAGAGGTTTAGCACCCTTGTTTGTTTGTTCGCATTGCATGCATTTGAAATAGAAGTTGCACTCTTGGTTCTTTGGGCCATCATGCATGGAAATGCGTGATTGGTGGTCCGAGAACCGAGGCACATCTTCCTTTGAGTCAAAAACATGATAAGGAGTGTGTTTGGCGCATACATGCTTTGAATTACATTGCCATGCAAGTTGTGTCCTCTCACATCGTGAGTTGCGTGTTCTGAGCATTTAGTGCCGACCGCGCTTTAGTGCCGACCGGCCTAATGGCGATGGATTTAATTCTGCGTGTACACATCCTTCAAATGGTGTTCTACCCCAGCCGGTGATGATCTCCAGTACCCAAGGAAGTATTCCTGAGACTTTGGCAGTCTTCTGAGATGGAAAGCAGGGAAAACAGAGGCAATCATGCATGGCAGTGCGATTCCGAGCGAGTTCCGGGCGTGTGATGCATCTTGCCCTCTTCCCGAAGCATTTACTGCTTTAATTAACTTAGTTGATTTGTTAATTAATTTAGTGAATTTGTAATATTTAAATAGCTTGCGTAGTTAATTAATTTGTAATATTTATTCGGTCCCTCCGAGCGAGGGCAAATCTGTAATAAGTGTGGGTGAGTGGGTGTATGTCTTCCAACCCCCATTTCTTTCTCCCTTTTATTTACCTGCTTACAATGGTAGATTAGGGCACGTTTAGTTTAGCATACCTTATGCTACGCATGCGTGCATTCATGCATTTGTTTACATGCATCGGGCTCGGCACATCATGCAAACTGCATCGTACTTTCAATTCCAAATTGAATACGTGGTAGTTGTTGCATTTC
Organism: Camellia lanceoleosa; assembly: GCA_025200525.1. NCBI lineage: Eukaryota > Viridiplantae > Streptophyta > Magnoliopsida > Ericales > Theaceae > Camellia > Camellia lanceoleosa. Next base: position 142,173,684 of record CM045771.1, on the reverse strand, counting down.
ATGTGCCATGTTTAGGGTAGCCGAGCCTGTCCAAATTACATCCCTATATGCGATGCATTAGCCACTTAACATGAACTAGGACACGCATGTTTGCTAACTAGTTTTTGTTTTGGCACGGAGTACGATGTAAGTATTTTACGCTTTAGCATACCACATGCGTGTGAATGTTGCCATGACAGTATGCTTACCATGCGGCTAAATGCTTATGTGATATAAACTGCTTGAATGCCCGAGGGTGGAGGTTGGATTGCTTGAGTTGGAAAACTCATTGAACTGTGTTTTAGCCTACTTAAGTAGTAGCAACTTCAAATTATTTTCCAAACGAATCGGATATGCAATGTTTGTTTCCAAATTAGGCAATCTAGTCTATACTTGTTTGTCAGCGCATAACATAGAAATTTAGGCTAATAATTGGAATAAGAGCATGTAATGTTTTCAAAATCGGATATCACGGTTAGTAGAGGCCGGTCTTGAACTGGCGAAAGGGGTGCTCATAGTGACCTTTCCCGATCGTACTAAGCTCCCGAGCCAAGACCACTTTGGTGATGATTTTACATGGCCTTCGCAAGACCGAGTCGTGGTTTCCTAAATTTCCCATTTTAAAATATTTAGGTGGCGACTCAGACCGCAAAGCAGTCCATGTTTGGCACTACTTTTTCAAAATCTGTTTTCTCAAACGATTTGCCGGATTTGGACTCTTTGGTTCAAGATTCAGAACCGACACAGATCGAGTCCGAACTGTAGTAACCCCAATATGAACGGAACGGGATTTAACTCTCCCGGATGCGTTCGGGGACGTCTACAGTTTCTGGCGACTCTACTGGGGACTTTAGAGAGCTTGACTCGAACTCGTGATATCCTGTTTTGACTACACTTATGTGTTTCTTTGCATTGCATGTGCATTGGTGCGCCTAGGACACCGTGTTGGCCATCTGCTATTCCTGAGCGGTTTGCCGAAGGCATGACTTTGTCAAAGCATGTCCATAAGGTCGACGTTATGCTCGCCAAGATGGGAACACAAACCGGTTTCTCGGGGCACCCTTTTTCGACCAATCGACCTAGTGCATATTCGGATCCATAGTGACCATTCCAAACTAAGACAAAGTTGCTTACGATATAGGCTGCTTTGAAGTCACAGCGTAGTAAAACCCTAGCTCCTGACAAAATAGGACAGGGAAACCCTACCCCAACATAGGGGTGTATTGGCTCCTTTTTTTACCTGTTATGTGCTTTTAGAGTGTATCTTTACAGGAACACACATATCAGTTTGCAAGATTTGGGTATCAGGCCTGAGGGCATCAGCATTAGTGTTGTTGAGAATTAGTCAGGTTCTGGGTATCGCTCGCTTTTGAATAGCGATTCTGGGGAACAGTGATCAGTGGTAGAGTGCAGTTGATCGGCTACACCCGTGTTTGATCTATTTGGGGCTGAAATGCTGCTTGTTTTTCGCTTCGGCCAGAGATTGAGAGTTGATCCGTAACGCCTAGTGTCTTCTCCTTGCCGAGGCAGATCGAACATGACGCAGAACTCGAGGAGATTGTGGTCATGACTACGCGAGTCAAGAAACCACCCCACGTAATGATACTATTGACATATCGCATCCACCTGTGTCGCCGCGACATCCAATTTGGACCCTCAACTATATCAAAGCTCATGAGCCTACTACATTTGAACTAATGGGAATGATAGGTGATCTTCAAAGGTCCGTGGCGGATCTCGCCTATGGGATGTCTGTTTCGCCGCCAGCTGCACCATATACCGAAGGCTTTATGCCCCAAGAGCCCCCGCTACTGGAACGAATTGTAATTGAACTCAGCCAACCGGAGATAGCCTCCAACTATGGCAACGACGCAGCAAACCAAGTTCTAGACCAGGCTGAGGCCGGAGACAAAGGTAAGATGAAAGCAGATGCCGAATTATCGAACAACCGCTGTAAGGAGGCTTTGAAAGCCGGGGAATGAACAAGCAATGATATCCGCGATTACAACAAAATTTGCTGGAGGATGCTTTCCACTCTACCGAGGGCAATTCCAGTCAATCAGAGAACCGGGATAGGCCCCGTCATGCCAAGACAGTTCTTCCTGCTCCCAGCCTTGCATTCGGAAAGGATCAGAAACCCAAGGCCGCACCCGCCGATCCGTTCGCTAGTGCATCTAGCAAGAGTGCTCAGACTCCAAAGTACCTGCCCCGAGGGCGCATGGTCTTCCATGCTCTCTACATGCCATTGTCCAAGGCACTTCAAATCCTTGCCGAGAGGGAACACCTTAAACCCCTGGAGCCTCGGCCTCTCCCGAAGAATCTCCCTGCCACACATGATGCTGCTTCAGATCGTACCCACCGCAGACCGCCATGCTACCGACAATTGTTTCCGCCTCCGGCACGAGGTGCAAGATTTGATTGACAACGAGGTTATCCTCCCGCCTATCTCAGCAAAGTCCGTCACCACTCAATTGTTGGATTTTGAGGATATAGATACCGCAAGTATGTAATCAGAAGGTGAACCGCTCGGGCGCTTCACGCTTTTGATGTGGCGTCTGGCACACATTTTTGAGCATCTGCCAATGCTAGTTTTGTAAATCCTGACTTGGGTGTCGAGTCAGTCTTTTGTTTTTGAGTCTGTCTCTCAGATTGAGTTAGTCTTTTGCTTACATGGTCTGCCTCTTGTTGTAACGAAGTCATCCCTCTTGTATAGTATACCGTGTGATTTCGGGGTTGTTGCCTCAAACACCGTTTTAGTTACTTTTGCTTTTTGAGCCTGTTGCTGCCGAGGGGCCGGTTATACCACCAAATCTGAATGAAACAGCTGTGGCTATCACGTTCTGGATTTGTTGCTATTTGAGTTAGCGTGCGGAAGATGTGAATGGAACGACAGCAGCATTTCGCCTACACTCGCAAGGTTTTAAACATCGCCATAATGACCTAAGCTTTTCATAAAACCCTTTTTGAACACTGCGGTGATAAAAACAAAGAAGAAGGAATTCCTCGGGTTTTTGTAAAATTTTGATCATTTTGAGAGAAAGAGAGGCCCATTAAGCTTTTAATGAATGAAATCATGCTTGTCGGCGTGAGTACTGAGAAGGATCCTGGTTCGATCCAGACTGGTTCCACACTATCTTCAACGCGAATGATTTGTCGCTTTCTTAAAAACTTTCAAAAACGAAATGTCTTGTGCAGTCTTGCGAAGACCGGTGTGGAACCGCTCTTGAGATTGTGCAACTCAGGATCGCTCTCGGTCTCGAGTTTCAATTCATCTGTTGCAAACTGAATCCGTTCAAAACATTCAGTGCTATGAAACGCTTGTGTGGCCCATTTTGAGGCAGCCCTCGAGCAAGAGGCATCAAAGTTAGATCAGGGAGATCAGATCCCACCAAGCAAAGCTCGAGAAGTAGCCGTGATAGACCTTTCTGCAAATCAACACAACCGTCGTTCTCCTGGATATGGAGAGGCTTCAATCTCAAAACCATTTGGCATGGGCTTGCTACACTTTTACCCTTTGAGAGGCTTGCTGGGCCGAAAATCCGGAAGGGCGGCCCAGGCAAAAGTTAGAGCAAAGAAAAAGAAAAGAAATAAAAAAAATGAAAAATGCAAAAGAAAAGAAAAATGCAAAAGAATAGCAAAAGGAAAGAATGAAAAAGAAAAACATAGCTCGCAAGGTCGAAAACCTGCATTGGGCGCCTTGGCAAAAGTTAGAGCCTAAACAGTGAAGGTTAAAATACCCGAGTGTACCTTAACCGGAACTACGTAAGGCTTGATTCCTATGTTTGGGATACGTAGGCAACTTCATCCTGAAGTCCAGCCCCCAACGCTTCCATAGTGTCTCAGTCCATGTCATGGTTTTGATCACTTTTTGCCTTCCCCGAATCCGATGTCTCGATTACAGCAACTTACGGCTACGTGATCAGCTTTCTCTTGAGATCCAACCACCAACACCTTCCAGGTGACTGTGTCCACATATTGATTCAAACCGTCTTCGTCTCCTCCGCGTCCGAGGATCCGATCGTCGTCAACAAGGACTGGCTTGCAAAATGCCACGGCATCATCCAAACAAGGGGCAACTTTCCGTTACCATGTAGTGCCATAAGTTGTCCTGAGTTGCCGTCCAAACCAGGGGCAACTTTCCGTTGCCTTATCCCCCCTTTAAGCCAGGGGCAATTTTCCATTGCCTCCGATCCGAGGTTGCATATCTCGAGGGTAAGTTCCGTGCTCGTTTGAGCATTGACTGTTTACAAAAATGGTTTTTGAAAATTTTCACTGAGGTTGACTATTTTCTCGAAAACTATTTCATTTTCAAAATTGGACCATGTTTGGACCCCAAAAAGGAGAATTTTCAGTGCTCACAGCCTGACTTGCATGATTTTCAAATCAAAAATTGAACAAGTGTGTTAATCCAACTCTCATTTTTGATCAAAGCTGTTTTAGGAAGAAAACAAAAAAAATGGTCAAAGTGACGAACTAGGGCAATGCTGAGTAAGGTCTTCGTCCTTCCCGCTGCCAACACACTTGCGAGAGGCACCCTATCTACTGAAGAAGTGGTCATGAAGCTAGTATCGGGCGTGAACCGCAACCTCTCATTTATCTCGACAACCATACCGGAGAGGGATTGAAAAATGAGAGAATAAAGAATAGAGAGGAGTAAGTTGAGAGAAAAGTAAGGAGAAGAGTTTTGTGAGAAAAACCGAGCTTGAGGGCCGAGTGATGTGAGTATCGCAAATCGGAAAGGGTGGGAATAATACCGGAGGAACTTGCTCCTCGAGATCAGAGGTCTTTGTAAACACGTCCGTGTGTCGTGTCTTCTGATTTGTCGGTCTTGCTTTTGGCTTCGAGTCTTTTCCAAGTGTGTCTCGTTGTGTTAGGTCGTGTGCCTTTTGTTTCTTTGTTTGAGTCTGTCTCGCCGTGTTCTGTGGTAGGCTCGATACCCCGGTTGAAAACCCATCCTCTTCCAAAAAGTAATCGCTTGTGCTCAGAATGCTGTGTCATTCTCTACATCCGTGCAAAGCAAGAGAAGGAAAGGGAAAATTTGGGACATCCGAGTGTGTTCCAACTGCAATCGTGTCAGCTTTGTGATCCGTCTCGTTAGATTGGGACTATTTGTTCAGGGTTTGCTGGGTGCAGAATGAACCAAATGCTGTGTTATGGGCTATATGCAGATCAATCCCCAGCAGATTAGTCCCTAGCAGAGTATGGGCTGTGAACCCAGTTTTGAGCAGTGGTTCGTATGTGTTGTGTTGCTGTTTAGTTGGTTGGTTATCTGATTATTACAGTGCAAGTGTTCAATTGTCAGACAACAGATCAATATCATTTACATTTGAGGTGTAATATGATACAATGCAGTGCAGGGTATGAAATATGCATATATATACAAATGTAACACTCTTTTTTAGACCAAAAGTTTGTTTCATCCCATATAATCTTTTCAAGTACAACGCTTGAGAAAAACAAAAACACTGCAAGGGATACATAGTACTCTATCTACCAAAAGAGAAAAGTACAAGAAAAGAAAATGAAAGAAAACAGCAGGTCTCAGAATCATCATCAATGGCCTCATGCCGGGATCCGCCTCGCCTCTTCTGGGCGTAAGCACGAGCATCGCCGGTGTCATTGCCGAGCCCGAGCCCGAAGCCGCTCGGCCTCCTCCTCGAGGCCTCGCCCGACTTCGCCATCCTCGCAATCGAGCTCGCGAATCGCTTCCCCACATGGCCACCCTCTGGTGCGGGGAATATCCGCCATCCCGAGTAGAAATAGGAGGTCCAGATGGAGCGCCGCCACCCACGGAGGAATCGGGAAGGAGGCCGAAAAGTACAAAAGGCAAATGCATTAGTACACATGAAGCGCTTAATCGCTGCGTATCGCAAGCAGATGAGTACAATGCATTAGTGCCGCGAGGCGATTAATCGCGAATGCGGTATAGCAGTGTGAGTGCCGTGAGCGCTAATCGCTGCGTAATGCAGATGAAGTCTGATGTGTGAATGCCGTGAGCGCTTTATCAATGCGCACGAGAATGCAGGCGAATGAATCTGATGTGCCGCCGTGAACAGTTTATCGATGTTGTGTTATGCATCGATTATGCGGCGCTTTGTATATAGTTTGGAACTATGCGAGAAAACATACCGAAGGCCGTAGAGAAGGCTAGGAACTCGAAGGTCCGCTGCAACATCCCGCCATGGAGGCATTCAGCCCAATGACCGCCGGTGTACTCGAGGAAGCTCGCAGTATTAGATGCATCAATATTCGTGGAATATCGAATGAATCGAATCGAAATGACAATGCAAGATGAGAAATAAAGTGGTACATACCGAGGCAAGTCAGAATGCCAACAAACTCATGGCTACCGGAGGAGCAAAAGGATCTGGTAGTCTCCACTCGCCTCAGATGTCGATGGTAGGCGAGCGGCTAGCTCGCCCTTGTCCCTCTCAGACTCTCCTCCGCCACGAGCTCGAGCTCTGTGGCGATCCCACTCCTGCCCCACCTTCGCCCTAGCGCCGCCGCCAGGTCTCTCTGCTCGGCCGACCACCGCCGAGGCCGTGATAAGGAAGGTCCGGACGACCTGAGTAATTGCCTCGCCTGGCCGTCTACCTCCCCCGATGGTGTAGTCCGCCATCCGCCACGGTGAAACGCTTCGGTGTCCTCATATGCTCGGGGAGGATGCACCGACTATCTGCCAGTAACCACGAGGTTTGACGAAGAAGCGCCACCAGTACCAAGCCCGACAGGCATCGCCCTCCAAAAAATCCGAACGCGAGGTCTCGATCGGCCGCAAGAATCGATCCGCATCATCGCCGGGCAGAGGAGCCCATACCGCCAGGTGATCTGAAATTGAAATACAGTTTATTGCCTACTGGTATTGCAAATATACAGTGGAAAAGTGAAGTTTAAATGAACTGCAAGTAAAACATACCTCGGCAGGAGTGATGGTGTCGAAGTAACGGCGAAAGAAGCTGAAAGTCTCCCGCGGCCTCCGGGCGCACCTCCCATCGTAGTGGCGTAAGAAGGGAATGACTAGAGGGGTCTCTGTCTCCGGTGCTGGCTCCAGCCTGGGGAAGTAGGCATAGACCCACAACTGCAAAACAGATGTCAGTATGATCATCAAATAAAGCGAATCTGAAGCGTAAATAGCAGAGGTGTGTTGTGCGGTGTATTGACGAGTGAGTGTGAGCGATTAATGCAGTCGGTGTAAGCGAGTATGTGTGTGCGTGTACAAGATATCTGACAAGTGTAAGCGGACTACAAAGTGTGCAATGTGTACGTCTGAAAGCATGTATAGAAATGTAAAGCGGAAAAAGACGCACCTCCCAAGCTCGCCAAGTAGCCTCCGAGCAACGCATTTGCCACCGGAGAGGAGCTCATGTAGCCATAAAGTGGCGAGCGCGCCACCCCATCATAACAAAGATGTCGGACGCCCACAGTCGCCGAGTAGGCAGAGAGGCACGGTGTTCGCCCGGTCGGCGAAGAGGGTCGTCCCTAGCAAGAACATTAGAAAGCCGCGATCTTGCTTTCTACGCCTTGGTCGCCAGGCTGCGTCAACAAGAAGAGGCTGCACCCGGAACTGCACCTCGAACCAGGAGTAGCGGACGAAACCTGGACGTGCAAGAGGTGGAGCCGCGCCAAGTAAATGGATCTGAGTGGCGGTCCACTCATCCATGTTTGTCGAAGGGATCGATCACCCCTACCCGATCTTGGGTGAGCACCGAGAAATCGTAAGGGTCATCGCCATGTCCCCCGCCGGATAGATGAAATGAATCGGTGGTGTCCCACCATCTCTCGCTAGGGCGCTAAAAGAGGCTGCAGCAAGAAGTCGGGTCGGACCTCGCAAAAGGAAAAGCCCGCCTCATCCACGATCGCCGAACTGCCTCTGGAAGCTCAAGTACCAATCTCGAGCCGCAACATTCCCATACCCGCGGATGGTATGGGAATCTCCCTGTTTACAAACAAATGGTTGCAAAGCAATATGAAATGTACAGTTCTGAGGAAACAGGTTAAAGTCGATGCAAATCTAGCATGCGTGCAAGTTTTTCAGATCCGAACAGATACCAGGTTTCAGTGTACTACGGTGGACTACGGCCTGTGATGTGTCAGTGTGTTTGTGAGGTCAAGATCTGAGATATGGTACATGTGTGTACATTTTTCAGATTCAAGCAGATATCGGGTTATAGTGTGCCAGTAGGTGAGCTACAACGTATCATGCGTCAGCGTACTATGTGTGGTTCGGTTTAAATACGGCATGCAATATGTTTTCAGATTCAAATAAGTGCCGGGTATCGGTAGGTTTGCAGTGAAGAACGGTGTGTGCCGTGTGTTTGGGTGATTGAGGCTAGTGCAGTGTGTGTGCATGTGTTCATCTTAAACAGATATCAGTTGTGAGTTTGTCTGCGATCAACTACAGTCTACAGCATATCAGAGCTAAGCAGTTAAAGAACAGATTCAGCTATGGCAGTTAACAGTTCTACATTGCAGAAAGTAAAACAGAAAAAATATTACCTTGGAAGCGCCGAAGGATAGGTGCGAGGTCGGCTCGCGTAGAAGAAGCTCCGGTCCAAATACGGCCGTCGAAGCCACGGAAATGGCGAAGACCATCCAGAGGTAGAACATGGATCGCCGGGCGGTAGGTCGCCGGATCGAAGGGACGCTCGCTCAATGGGAGGAGCTCGACCCCGGGATCCATCTCGTGATCCGGAGGAGTCCCGACATGTGGAATGTCGTCAGCCATGGCAATGGTAATGAGAAAATGGCCAGAAAAGTCGGAATATGAAAAGTCAACCGAGAAGGTCAACCCCGAGAGGGCCGGAAATGGCCGAAAAAGCCGGAAGGTGAAAAGGCAAGGAAATGAAGAGAAAATCGAGGGGAACAAGTCCCGAAAAGGAGGAAATGGAAAGGGATGCACCGAAATGAGATTTTGTTCGGTTCAAAATGTCCGAAACGCGGTGAACTTCGCGAATCGGACGACGAAAATGGCGCGAAAGCTCGAAGAAATGAGCGAATGAGGAGGGAAAGATGCTCTAGAAGGTAAGGGCAAGAGTTTTCGGCGGTATAGAAGTGAAGAAATAGGGTTTCAAGCCCTATTTTAAAAGACCAAGCAAAATGGCAAAATCGCCTCGATTAGCTATTTTTGGCGGCCGGCACCATTTAGGCTTGGCCGGCACAATATTGTGCCGATGGGACTTTTCAAATGCGGGGTGGCTTCGGTGACCACCTAGTCCAGCCGGTGGTGTTCCCAAGGCCTTGTTTAGGCAAAAGGAGGTGTTGCTGGTCTTCATAGCTCAAGAAAGTGCAAGAAAGTACATCCCCGATGCTCAACCGACCTTCGTTTTGACTTCGGACCGTGTCTACTGTGCGTAACACTCAAATTCAAGCAAAGATTGTATCCTTTTGTATCCTTTTGTCTTTTATAAAGATTCAAAAGTTGCCCCCCTGTACGTTGCACGCATCCATCACATTGTTCGGTGCATCGCGTTGCGCCATCTTGCACGTCCCTTGCGACTTGCACCATTTTGCATTGTCGTGTGGCATGCGTGTCATACTTTCATTTTGCATTATCCACGTGAGGTGTACTACCTCACGTGCTTCATTTTTGCATTTCATTTTGATCCACGTGAGGTGTACTACCTCACGTGCTTCATTTTTGCATTTCATTTTGATCCACGTGAGTTGTACTACCTCACGTGTTTCATTTTTGCATTTCATTTTGATCCACGTAAGGTGTACTACCTCACGTGGTTCATTTTTGCATTTCATTTTGATTCACGTAAGGTGTACTACCTCACGCGTTTCATTTTGCATTTCATTTTGGTCCACGTGAGTTGTACCACGCGGCCTCACTTTGCATTTCGTTTTGATCCATGTGAGGTACTGTACCTCACGTGCTTCATCCTGCATTTTGTTTTGCATTCTTGCATCTATGAGGTATGCATGCCTCGTCTTGTATCTCATTTTGCGCTGCTTTGCGCTATTCCGCGCACCTCATCAGTTGCCCCCCGGGTCTGGCGAGACCTTAAACATGCGCGGTCTAGGAGACCTTAAATCCTCGGGAGGTGCAAAACCTTCGGTGCATTAAGGTGTGCACCTCATCGCATTTGGCATGCATCGTATCGCACCGTTTTGTGCACTCGCATTGTTTAACGCATCGCGCTATCTTGCGCATCTTATTGCATTTGGCATGCATTGTCAAGATCGCCTTGTGCACTCGCGTTGTCTAACGATCGCGCTTATTTTATGACGCGCCGCTTACGCACCTCATTGCACTTCATTTTCCATCCTTTGAGGCACGCGTACCTCATTGCACTCCATTTTCCATCTTTTGAGACACGCACGTCTCATTTGCCCCATTTGCATCCGCATGCATGTCTCATTTGCATTGGCACACGCATCCCATGTGCGTTACCTCATTATTGTTGCCACGGTCTGACGAGACCTTAAACACGTACGGTCTAGGAGACCTTAAATCCTTGGAGGGTGCGAAACCTTCACCACATGTGCGCGGTCTAGGGGACCTTAAATCCTCGGGAGGTGCAAGACCTTCGGTGCATTAACGTGTGCACCTCATTGCATTTGGCATGCATTCCATCGCTTATTCACGACCTCATCGATTGCCCTGTCTGGCGAGACCTTAAACACGCGCGGTCTAGGAGACCTTAAATCCTCAGGAGGTGCAAGACCTTCGGTGTATTAAGGCGCACACCTCATTGCATTTGGCATGCATCGCATTGCGCAACCCTACACATCGTACTGTCTTGTGCACCGCATCTCAATTCTTGCATTGTTATGCATTCAGAAGCCGCTGCTGTCACAAGATTTCAAAAACAACATGCATTGTCATGCATCGCATCCCGGTCTAGGAGACCTTAAATCCTCTGAAGGTGCAATTCCTTCGGTGTTTGTCGTGCCCGAACGACTTCCGGTGGTCTGGTAAAGCCACCTGTCTGTGTTTGCGGTGAGTTCCTAGGAGACCAATGGGGACGGTGAAAACTAGAGTTTGAACGGCTTATGCCTAGAACGCAAAGGTTCGAGATTTCCGAGACTAAAGTCTGGTTTAAATACCCAGGGGGTGTACCCTCGGCTTGAAATCTGTATGGAAGCCCCATAGGTTGAGGCGGCATGTTTACGCCTCAATTCTGGATACCGAACCAACCTAGTATATCGCCCTGTTGGGAGAATAGGGAAAATCGCAATCGCAGCCATTGCATCATACTGCATTGACATGCATCATTAATACTATCACATATGTCATGCATTTCAAAAAATTCAAAAACACAAAAAAACACGTGCATTGTCATGCATCATTTGTAAGTATTGCATATGTCATGCATTTCAAAACATTCAAAACAAAACAAAAAGAACATGCATATGTCATGCATCATCATTGTAGTATAGTGCATATGTCATGCATTTTCTGTAAATATCCATTTCTATTGCATTGTAGCTTGCATGCATCCACTGCATCGTCTTCCATCTATAGCTTGCGCCTTTCCTTGTTGAGCTTGGTTTGGTATATGCCCTTACTTTTCACGTCAAAGCATGGTTCATGTGCATCGCGCCTATTCCTTGATGAACTTGGTTTGAGGTTGCGGCACCTTTTCTGTGTTAGACATGGCTTGTACGTGTGCATGCCTTTCCTAAGCAAGATACGGTTTGGCCTGCGCGCCATAATCGCATATTACATTGTAGTATAATTGTTGCATCCGGCATTAGGATCATTATTCTTTCCTCAGCGGGTAGTCACCCCACTTATGTCATTCCACCCAATACTTGTTCTTGTGTCCGTCTGCATCACTCATAGTTCAGACATCGTTCTATGGTAGACGGACTCGTTACTTCCATCAATCTATTTGACATTTGTGTGGTTTGAATCGCTCATGATGGAATCATGATTCAATTGCTTTGCATGTAGTTTGCATAGTTTCGATTGCATTGCATTATCATTTGCATTATTCATACATCACTTTGTATATATTGCATATCATTTTGCATTTGTCATTGCATTGTCATGCATATTGCTAACAATATTGTACCTGTTAAGTTTGCTTTCTTTTCAGGCACGATATTGTATGTACGACTCATTTGAGGCCGGTGCAACCGACGAGCCGCATGTATTGTATCCTCCGTGGAGACGCTTTGAGAATTACATAATTCTCACATCCTTTCGCATTGTAGTGTAGATTGGCATATGCTAGCTTATAACCTGTTGCATGCGTGTTTCATTACGCCTTTCTTTGCATGATCATAAGTTATGCTTCTTGCATCGCCTTGCATTTTGCCCCCGCCGGGCGATACCTTGTTTTGTCTTGACGCTTGTCCAAGTCTCGCCTTGTCAAAATGGGTCGCCTCGGGCTTTGACATTCACCGCTATTTTTATGACTTCCGAAGTTCACAAAGAGGGCAATCAGAGACACCCCATTTTTGACCGCCCTCAAGACTTGACGCCACCGCTGAACACTCGGTGATTATCCATGTTTGTGTTTGTTTGGAGTTCCCGGAGTTCTCGCCACGCCTTGCCTCGTGATCTCCGAACTCCATCGCTTTTGTGTTTGGTTTTGCACTGCACACTTGTGCTTTGCCTTGGAGGGCAAGGAATGCTTTGTGAGGCATCCCCACACACCACCGGCAAGGGCTAGAGGCCACCGCTGGTGATTGTTGCCATCGGCACTATATTGTGCCGTCGGCACTATTTTGTGCCGGACACTATTTTGGGCAAAATGACCATTTTGCCCTGCCGTTCACTTTACAGCTGTGTTTGGAGATATTTTGCATGCCTTTCTTGATTTGTTTCCATACACGTGTATGGAGGATGCTCCTTGTGCTTGTTTGACAAGCTTTACAAGATGGTTGCCTATAAGAGAAGGCCTTCTCTCTTGGCATTAGGGTTAGAGAAATTTTTGGTGTGAAAGGTGAGAAGAAGCTCTGGTTTTAGGTTAGAAATCCTATATCTATTCTATCTCTCTCTTGCTCTCTTGTTTGTGTCACTAGGTGTTTGTGTCTTACTATTGCACATCAACACCTAGTGTTTCACCTTCCTTTGGTTGCTGAGGGTCCAGAGGCTTGTTCTTGAAGTTTTTGACTGGTTTGGAGCTCAAGGAACCAATAACTTCAACATTTGTGAAGAAGGTCAACAAGGGTGAGAAACTTGCTTTATTTCCCCCATTCTTGCACTCTATTTTTTCCTAGTTTAAAACAGTTTTTGTGCTTAGTCTATAACACATAAAAGTTCTATTTTTTAAGCCTCTTTATTGTTTATTAAGAGTGCTTGGTGGTTTGGGTAGGTTTGACCACCCTTAGGCCTTGAAAAGGCCACTTTTGGTGCTATTTTGTTGAGATCCGAGACCTTGGTGTTGTTTTTCACCACTGAAATCTTGAGGGATTTCAGTGGTGAAGATGGTGCCTTGAGGTCCCAAGAAGGAGAGGGCCACCCCCTCTCCTTGATGTCCTTGAAAAGGGCAAGATTTGGCCTCTTAAGGGAGCATAGTTTTGATTGTTTGTTGAGCATGTCTTGGCTGCATTTTATGCTTATTATGCCCTAATATGACATTGCTAAGTGTTGGTTTTAGCACTTCTTGCATGCTTTGCATAGTTGCTTTGTAATGCCTTAATAGTCCCTTAACATGCCTAGGTTGTATGCCTTTATTTCTAGCATGTTTTAGGCTTAGATCCATGAAGCTTATATGCTTATTTTGCCATGTTTTAGGTCTGTCCTAAGTTGTTTTGGTCAATCTTAGCATGCATCTTGTAGCCTCTTTGTATTTGGCTTGTTGGCCTTAAGAGCATGAATGTGTAGCATGCCTTTGTTTGCATCTTTTCAATGGTTTGGAACCATTTAGCATGTCATTTCAGACCCTTTGGTGTGCTTGTATGCTTACCGTAGCTACCTCTTTAATGCTTTGAAAGCATGTGTTGCATGCTCCATGTTTTGGCCTTAATGCATGCCTTTGATTTCAAGCCTCTTAGATGCCATCTAAGTAGCCATTTGGCTTTGTTTTAACATGCTAAAACTCTGTTTTAGGTTGTTCAATGCATGCCATATTTGTTTTGCATAAGTGTAGTTCAATGCTTCCATGACTTGCCTCAAGTGTTGAACCTATGTTGCATGCATTTGTTTATCTTGCTTAACATGATTTGGCATCATTTCATAGCATGATTTTCAGAGCCTAAATTGCACGCTAGTTGTCCATTGTTGTGCCCCTTTAAGTGTTCTTGAGGGTTGTTTGTCATGCTTAAGTGTTGGTGCCTTAACTTGTGCATGTGTGCATGTGTGTTTGGCCCTCATGATTTAGCATTTTGGCCACTGTTTTGAGCCTTTTTAGAGTTGCCCAATTCATGTCTAAGTCCATCCTCCATTTGATTTGCATGCTCGCCTTGTATGCTTACTTGTATGTTTGCATTGTATTGCCATATTGAATACTAGTTGACATGCTTAGGGCTTCATTGCATTGACATGCATGCTAAGCCTCTTGAAGTGAGTGTGATAGAGGTTTAGCACCCTTGTTTGTTTGTTCGCATTGCATGCATTTGAAATAGAAGTTGCACTCTTGGTTCTTTGGGCCATCATGCATGGAAATGCGTGATTGGTGGTCCGAGAACCGAGGCACATCTTCCTTTGAGTCAAAAACATGATAAGGAATGTGTTTGGCGATACATGCTTTTGAATTACATTGCCATGCAAGTTGTGTCCTCTCAAGTGGAGTTGCGTGTTCTGCAAGAGTATTTAGTGCCGACCGGCAATCTAATGGCGTACCGATGGAATTAATCTGGTGGCACACATCCTTCACCGTGGTGTTCTACCAAATGATGATCTCCAAGACTAAGGAAGTATTCCCGAGACTTTGGCGATCTTCGAGATGGAAAGTAGAAAACAGAGGCAATCATGCATGGCAAGCAGGATTCCGAGCGAAGTTCCGGCGTGTGATGCATCTTGCCCTCTTCCAAGCATTTATCGCTTAATTAACTTAGTTGATTTGTTAATTAATTTAGTGAATTTGTAATATTTAAATAGCTTATGTAGTTAATTAATTTGTAATATTTATTCGTCCCTCCGAGCGAGGGCGAATCTGTAATAAGTGTGGGTGAGTGGGTGTATGTCTTCCAACCCCCATTTCTTTCTCCCTTTTATTTACCTACTTACAATGGTAGATTAGGCACGCTTAGTTTAGCATACCTTATGCTACGATGCGCATTCATGCATTTGTTTACATGCATCGGGCTCGGCACATCATGCAAATCGCATCGCACTTTCAATTCCAAATTGAATACGTGGTAGTTGTTGCATTTCATGTGCCATGTTTAGGGTAGCCGAGCCTGTCCAAATTACATCCCTATATGCGATGCATTAGCCACTTAACATGAACTAGGACACGCATGTTTGCTAACTAGTTTTTGTTTTGGCACGGAGTACGATGTAAGTATTTTACGCTTTAGCATACCACATGCGTGTGAATGTTGCCATGATAGTATGCTTACTATGCGGCTAAATGCTTATGTGAGATAAACTGTTTGAATGCCTGAGGGTGGAGATTGGATTGCTTGAGTTGGAAAACTCATTGAAATCCGTGTTTTAGCCTACTTGCGAGTAGCAACTTCAAATTATTTTTCAAACGAACGGATATGCAATGTTTGTTTCCAAATTAGACAATCTAGTCTGTACTTGTTTGCTGTGCGCATAACATAGAAATTCTAGGCTAATAATTGGAATAAGAGCATGTAATGTTTTCAAAATCGGATATCACGGTTAGTAGAGACCGGTCTTCGGACCGGGCGAAAGGGGTGCTCATAGTGACCTTCCCCGATCGCATCTAAGCTCCTTGAGCCAAGACCACTTTGGTGATAACGACATGTGGCCTTCTCGACCGAGTCGTGGTTTCCTAAATTTTCCATTTTAAAATATTTAGGTGGCGACTCAGAATCCGCAAAGCCCATGTTTGGCACTACTTTTTCAAAATCTGCTTTCAAACGACGGTTGATTTGGACTCTTTGGTTCAAGATTCAGAACCGACACAGATCGAGTCCGAACTGTAGTAACCTCAATATGAACGGAACGGGATTTAACCCTCCCGGATGCGTTCGGGGACGTCTACACCTGCCACGTCAACCAAATCCCGGACAGTTTCAAGATGAACACATGTATTCGGGCCGTAATGAAATGTATAAGTCATGCGGCAAATGAACTCAATAGGTCATGCGGCAAAATGAAATGTATAAGCTGTGTGCAAAATCAAATCAGAAACAGAATCTGGGCTGTGTGTTTAGATTTCAAAGTATTGGCTGTGTGTTCATCTCAAAGTTTGGGCTGCGTGTTCAACTCTTAATCAGTGTGTGCTGTGTATTCACCTCAACAACGAGCTGTCTGTTCAACATCAAAGTATGGGCTGTGTATTCATCTCAAAGTTTGGGTGCGGTTCAACTCTCAATCAAGGTGTCGTGTGTTCACCTTAACAACGAGCTGTGTGTTCGACATCAAAGTATGGGCTGTGTGTTCATCTCAAAGTTTGGGCTGCATGTTCAACTCTCAATCAATGTGTGCTATGTGTTCACCTCAACAACGAGCTGTGTGTTCGATATCAAAGTGTGGGCTGTGTGTTCATCTCAAAGTTTGGGCTGCGTGTTCAACTCTCAATCAGTGTGTGATGTGTGTTCACCTCAACGATGAGCTGTGTGTTCGATATCAAAGTGTGGACTGTGTGTTCATCTCAAAGTTTGGGCTGCGTGTTCAACTCTCAATTAGTGTGTGCTGTGTGTTCACCTCAACAATGGGCCGTGTGTTCAAAATTCAAGTGTTTGTGCTGCGTGTTCACCTTCAATTTGGGGCTATGTGTTCAAAAATTCAAAGTTTGGGTTGCGTGTTCAACTGACAACAAGTGTGTGCTGCGTGTTCACAATCAGTTCGAGTTGTGTGTTCAACGTCAAGTGTTTGAGCTGTGTGTTCAAAATTCAAAATCAGTGGGCTGTGTGTTCTACTCTTAGCGAGTGTGTGCTACGTGTTCACCTTCAATTTGGGCTGTGTGTTCAGAAATTCAAAGTTCGGGCTGTGTGTTCTACTCTCAACAAGTGTGTGCTGCGTGTTCACCTTCAATTTGGGCTGTGTGTTCATCTCAAAGTTTGGGCTATGTGTTCAATTCTCAGCAAGTGTGTGCTGTGTGTTCACAATCAATATACGGGCCGCGTGTTTCGAAAGTCAGAGTGTTTGAACTGTGTGTTCAAGATGCAAACGGAATACGGTATTATAGACTAAACATTCAAAACAAGCTGCGTGCTGGAACGAGCAAATAAACATAGCAAAAGCATGAAATGCGCGAAAAATGCAGAATACATTACAGAAAATGTAAAAATAGAGTAAATACCTCTCGTGCCTGATGAGAGAGGTGGGACTCCGGCTTTCGCAAAAGCAGATCCCTAAGCGCTCGATCATCGAAATCAGTAAAATGGTAGAAAATCGCCTACGAAAGGATGTACGCCGGAGGGTCGTACCTCTCGGGAATGAATGGCCGGATCCTCGGGGGTAAAGCCATAATATCGGGATCATCTCCGGCACCCGGAGGACCTCCAACATGAGGGAAATGACCAGCCATCTCGAAATCTGCAAAAGGGAGCAAAAGCGAGCAAAATGAGCCAAAATTGAAAAAAGTCAACAAAAGTCAACTCTCGGGAAATGAAAAAGTCAACAAAAGTCAACCCCCGAGAAAATCTTCCAAATGTTGAGACAAACTTACCTCAAGTGGTGAAAATGAGAAAAGAAGCACTGAAATCAAAATTTAATCGGTTCAAAGTGACGAAAACTGAAAGATTTTGCGAAAACAACTTGCGTGGGGCGTTGGAAAACGCGTATAGAGCGCAGATCTGAGGAAGAAAATGGTTTGGGAAGGTAGAGGAGACAATTTCGGAGCTGGAGTTGTGAGGAAAAGTGCTTTGGATAAGCACATTTAAAGAAAAGAGAGCAGAAGGACCAAATTGCCCCGGATTTGGGCTAGGTGGCCGGCCGGCCACCTTTTCTAGCAGGCTGGCCATCCCACTCCCTCACCCCTGGCCGACAGCCTCCCCCTTGGGCCAAGCATGGCCGGCAACCTTTCCAAGGTGGCCTCCAAGGTCCCTGCAAATTTTGGTGATGATTGGAGTCCCCGGCACCCGAGAAAGTACAAGGAAAGTGCATTTTTTGTCGCGAAATCCCTCCGTAGGAACTTCAACTCCAACTTTCTATGCGTGTCTCACCGTTACTCGTCAAGAGCAAGGTGTATCCTTTTTGAATATGTTGTGATTCCGGAGGTAAACCGGAGGTCGTGATTGAGTCATCTTCATCGAAACTTGCATTGCTTTGCTCGTTGTTTCATTTCGAAATGTGCATTCGAGTTTACGCTTATCCTGCATTGTTATGCACGTCACTTGCATTCTCATGCACACCACTTGCAATCGCTCGCACGCTTTCACGAGCATTGTCATATCCTTGTGCTTAACTTGCATTGTCACGCCGCCGCTTCACATTGCGATGCACTCGCCCATCAACACCGCTGCTTGCAAGATTCGATATCACATCAACATATGTTGCTAACTATGTTGTGCTTGTTGAGTTTCTTCCTTTTGCAGTACGATATTGTATGTACGGTTCATTTGAGGTCGTGTGACCAGCGTGACGCCGCAGTATTGTATCTTCTCCGTGTGAGAGATGGTGAGAATCCGATGATTCTCCGCATTCTTCAACTGCATGAAATGTAGTATTGCTTCGCATTCTTGCTTAAAACTGTTGCATCCATTGTGAATATTTGCTTCATTATAGCTTGCTGCTTCGCATGATCATGAGTTACACTCGGCTTTGTGCATGTCGTTTTGCATTTGCCCCGCTTACGGCATGCTCGCGGCATATTTCTTTGTTATCTTGTATGTTTGTCTAAGTCTTTGGCCTTGTCAAAAACGGGTCGTCTCTGGGCTTTGACATTCACTCCCGTCACGTATGACTTTCGAAGTTCACAAAGAGGGCAATCAGAGACACCCCATTTTTGACCGACCTTAAGACTCAGACGTCACCGATTGAGCGCTTGGTGATGTTGCATATTGTGCTCGTTTCGAGGTCGGAGTCTCTCACGCGAGCCTTGCCTCCAGACTTCCTGGACTAGTTTCAGGCAGCCTCGGTTTGCGAATCGGGTCCCTTTTCTCCGTTTTCTCTTCCTGAAGGGAGAGAGAGGCCTCGTAGATCATCTGTCAATGGCCATAGGCTACGTTTCGTGGTTGTAGGCCATTTTTCTCATTTGGAGCCTTGCTTCGGTTTTGGCCGCTTACTGTGTTTCGTCGGGACCGCTTAACCATCTCTGTTTGCTCCGGTTTTTGGCATACACCTTGTTTCCTCCCTTTTGAGGGACACTATGGCTCGAGAGACCAACTTCGTGGTCAAGCGCCACCTCCGGTGCTTAACAGCTTGTTTTCAGGGCCCCAGGCTGCGCGTTTTGGCCCCCGAACCTTCGTTTTACATCGTTTTGGGTTCATTTTTGGTGGAGACCTTATTTTCATTGTTAGGAAGGTTGTAGAAGGGTGGGACGCCAGCAATTGTTCTGAAGATTAGCTTTATTCCTTCATCGCTCTTCATCGCCCGTTTTCTTCACTAGAAAGCTGACTTTTTCCATTCCCGGGCCACTTTTTCTGACTTTCCACCACACCATTGTGTTGTATACACCTGGGAGGCCACCAATATGGATAGGCCGGCCATCAATTTTTTTTGACCCTTTTGAACCCCTCTAAAAAGTTGGCTTTTCTCTCTCCTGGTTCACTTTTTCCAGTTTTGACCATATAGTTGTGTTGTACACACATGAGAGGCCACCTTTTTGGGGTGGCCGGCCACTAAATTTTCTTGACCCTTTTGCACCTGGCCGGCCGGCCAGGGGAGGTGGCCGGCCCACCGAACCTCCCAACTCCGGCCGCCAAATTTCTCTCTCAGGTATCACAAATTGCTGTTTTGCTTTTAGACCGCCCAGGATTCGCTTTGGGAAATTTGAATTTGGTTTTCCCCCCCTTTTCCCTTGGCCTGTCCTCTATAAAGCCAGCACCTCACCTCCATTTTTAAGGGTTACAAAAATTGGTTAGAGTCTTTGTATACAATCCTCCCTCTCTCTCTCATCCAAACTCCAAAACCTTAGTTTCTTGGCCATTTTATACACCAACCCATAGCACAACACCTCCATCACTCATTCTAGCACCTTGGAGGACATTTGAAGAGGTTGGAAGCTCAGAAATTTGGTCCAAAAGCTGCTGGTTTGCTGCTCTTTAAGGGTAAACACCTATTTCCCCTAAACTTGCTTTTTTTTGCTTCATTTATAAGCCATACTTGAAAGCATTTCTGGACTTTGTTATGAACTGAAAAAGATCATATTTTGAGCTCCTTTGCATGTTTGATTAAGAACTCTTTGCTGTTTGAGGTCTTCTACTACCTCTTGTCTCCTATCTCTTTTTGTAGGCCTATTTTTGCATGATATTTTAGCCCTACTTTTGATTATTTTTGTGACTTTCCATAAACTATAAAGTACCTTATTTTGAGCCCCTCTTAAACTTTGTTGAAGGGCTCTTCACTATTTGAGGCCAGCTACTGCCTCTTACTCTCTATCTCTCTTTTAGGGCCATTTTTGCATCATATTTTAGCCTTACTTGTGAGCATATTTGGGATTTTTCATAAACTGTAAAGTATCTTTTTTTGAGCCCCTCTTCAACTTTGTTGAAGGGCTCTTTTCTGTTTGAGATCTTTTGCTGCCCTGTTTGTTCATCCTCTCTTTTAGGGCTGTTTTTGCATGATATATTAGCCCTATTTGTGAGCCTTTTTGAACCTCGACCTAAACTGAAAATAGTCTTTTTTTGACATCATCTTCATGTTTTATTAAGGTCTATTCTCTGTTTGGGGTCATCTTCCCCTATGCATGCTTCATTCTTTCATGATTAGGGCTATACATTAGAGCACTTGCATTGGCCATGGTTTGGCCTCTTAGACACTGAAATATAGTAGATTTTTAGTGGCTTTGATGTATTTTTGAGCCTTAAAATCAGAGGGGGGGTGACCCCCTTTCACTTTGTTTTGTTTGATGGTCTTTTTGGCCTTCCAAAGAGGCCCTATCTTGCATGCCTTGTTGACTGATTTCAGGGCCAATTTGGTGAGTTTTAGGGATATCATATTTGATTTTCAAAGTTGTTTGTGCCATGCTAAGTGTCCTTGATGCATGTGCTTAATAACCCCTTTGTAAGCCCTCTAAAAGAACCCATCATTTGTGTATGTGTTGGTTACATTTCAGAGGTTATTTGGGCATGTTTTGGCATGTTTTATTCATTGATTTTTTCTGGTTTGATGAGTTCTCACTTGCTTCATATACATGCCATGTAAATCATGTTTGCTAGTCAAAGTTGCATGCTATTTTAGTCCATCTTGCTAGCATCTTTTGGACGTGCTTTGAACTAGAAATGTTCATGTTTTGGGACTTCCTTGGTTCTGTATTTATGCTTCATGATCAAATAATGCATGTTTTGTATAGCTATAGGTCAATGCATGTGCCTAGTTTTGTGTTCCGGGACCATTCCATGCATCGAGTGCCATGTTTCCATGTTTCGGGATCATTTTGCATCACATTTCAGTGCTAGAACTTGCATGTTTGTATGCCATATTTTGTGCCTTGCCATGCCTTGTTAGAGTGGCATTTGTGCCTTAGGATCAGTTCTCGGTTTGCGTGCATGTGTGCACGCATCTCGAGTGTCTCATTTTCATCTCATGGCCACTAATGTGAGTGTGGCTGAGGTCCACTCATGTTGGTGTAAGTCCATCATGCATTGCGTATGCCATTTCATTTCATAGCATTCTGTATGCTAGGTTGTATGTTAGAACATTGTGTATGTCGTGTTACATCGAGCATTGTGTATGCCATTTCATAGCATTGTGTATGCTAGGTTGTATGTTAGAGTTGCATAGTGCATGCCATCTCATTTGCATTGTGTTTGGGATAGGAGTTAGCCCGAGCACGGGAAACGAGGGACGTTTCGTACTTTGAGTGACGGAACGTGTCTCAATTCTCGGTCACCGACACTCCGGATTATCTATGATGGAGTCTTGGTCTTGTTGTGTTTATGTGTGCATTCATTTCATATTAAGTCGTGCAATTCGACTCCTCGGCCATCATGCATCGATATGCTTGATTGGTGGCACGAGGATCGAGGACTACGCTCCCTGAAGAGTAGTCAAGCATACATATGTGAAAATACATTGTCATGCCCCTTTCCTGCTCTCTGTTGCAGCAAATCAAAAACCGGCAATCTTTTGGGGCTTCGCGCAATACTCCGGGCTTAATTGTAAACAAATGCTAATTGGGGCATCGCAATGGATTTCTGCGCCAAGCAACCCGAGCATGCATCATTTATCATTTGGAACAGAGCCGAGGCGGTCCATGGATTTGCGTGCCATTTATTGTTTTCCTAGATTAATTTGTTAATTAATTAGGATTTTGTACTTATTGGGACTGTATATTATTTATTTGGACCCTCCGAGCGAGGGCAATGTTGTAATAAGTGTGTGTGTGTGTGTGTGATGTATGTCTTCCAACCCCACGTCTTTCTCCCTTTTATTTACCAGCTTATGATGATTAGATTAGGGCATGTTTCAATTAACATACAGTATGATAGCATGTTTGCATTTATTCATCTGTTTTGCATGCACTGTGCTCGGCGCATCATAACTCACTGCATTGTATTTCAATTCCAAGTTGAATACTTGTTAGCTGTAGCATTCCATATGCCATGTTTAGAATAGCCGAGCCTATCTTAGTTGCATTATTGCATGTGTTGCATTAGGCATTTCTGTATAGTTAAGATCATGCATGATTTATAATTAGCTTCTGTTTTGGCTTGGAGTACTTGGTAAGTTTTTTATGCTTTAGCATCCTTGCATGTGTGTGAGTGACTGCCATGATAGCATGCTTACCATGAGGCTATTTGCTTATGTGATATAACTACCTGAATGCCTATGGGTGAAGGTTAGGTTATTTGGATTGGAACAATGCATTGACTGTGAGTTTTAAGCCCACTAGATAGTGGAAAAACCATCTCTTCTAAGCCCACCCGAGGGTGGCAAAATCTGCATTTTAAGCCTACTTGCGGGTAGCAAACCATCTTTCAAAAACAAACATGAAACGCTTTTGTTCCAATTCAGCGATCCATTTATACTTGTATGTCAGGCATCACATAGTAAACCTAGGCTAATAACCGGAATAAGAACGCATAATGTTTTCAAAACTAGATATCATGGTTAGGAGAGGCCGATCTTTGATCGGGCGAACGGGGGTGCTCACGAAGTGACCTTCCCCAATCGTACCCAAGTTCCCGAGCCGAGGCAACTTTGGTGATGACGGACACGTGGCCTTAGGCAACGAGTCAGGGTTTCCTAAATTTCCCTAAAATAAATATTTAGGTGGCGACTCTGTATCTAGCAAAGCAGTCCATGTTTGGCACTTCTTTTCTAAAAATCTGTTTTCTTAAAACGATTTGTCGGATTTGGACTCTTTGGTTCAGATTACGAACCGTGACAATTTGAGTCCTGAACTGTAGTGAGCCCAAGATGAATAGAATGGGACTCATCCCTCCCGGGGCGTTCAGGGACGTCTATAGTAGCTTAGAGTGTGTTCGTTCTGTAAACTGTGTAGGGTTGGCGACTGGAGACATACTCTAGCTTTACTGTAGCCCAGAACTCTGTGAGTAACAACTGTGTGAAGATATGTTCAAATGATTATCTTATGAACAATTGAACTGTACTGTTTTTGAACTGCTACTCTTTACTGAATGAATGTATGTCCTATATTTTGAACTATATTGTGGCATCCTTAGCAACTACTGTTACTACTACAGAGATCTCTGTCGGTTCCCTTGTTGGAACCACAACTGTTTACTAATTGATGGCCATCATTGACTGTTCGGTCTTTTAACACCTACTGTTTACTGTTATGCCAATGGATGTACCACATATGACTGTTTACTATACTGAACAACTGATATACTGATTGAAATGAACTGTTTTCATTACTGTAAGGACATTCATTCTAAACCCCTTTACGCTTTATGTTATTCACTGGGCTTTAGCTCACTACTCATATATATATGTAGGTGTACAGGCACCAGACCGCGGCTAGGAGTGTCGGGGTAAACTCCAGTTTTGTCAAGCCAACTACTGTGCCTCACTGCGAGGTTCCGAGCCTATCAAGCTATGGCTTAAGGGTGTTTTATTTTCCCCCGTCATCCCTCAGAATCGCTTTAGGTTATCAGATCGTATTATAGGGTTATGTCCTCAGATTGAGTGATTGTACATATATGTATAGACTGCTTGGTTGTGAATATGCATTTGAATGAAAAATCTTTTTGCATACAGATTGTCACAGCTCATTAGACATTGTTTATTTACTGTATTGGCTTCCGCCATGCCTCTCTGTATTCTTGTCTCATCATTAGGTGCCTTGGTAATCTCGGACATCGGCGATTCTGATGCTAAACCCATAGGGGCGGGTTTAGGTCGTGATAGAGTGGTATCAGAGCGATACTTACCACGAGTTATACCGCACACACGTGTCCAAATGAGCTATAGGATGTCCTAGAAAAGTGATTAGGGTATTGCATGAGCATGATAAGTGTGCGGCTATGACATGACTGAATATATGCCAATGTGATAAATTGTTTAAGTATGAAACTGCTTATGTTGATAACTGTTATAACCGCTTATAGTGAAATGGATAATACAAGAACTGCAAATGAATCCTCATCCTCATCCTCTGAGGCAAAAATGGCAAGACTGGAGAGAATGATGGAATTAATAACCGCAAGATTGGATCAACAACAGAACCAACAGCCCCCACCTCCTCCTCTGGTACAGTCGGAACAGAATGTCAATGTTAATGATGAGGACATAATTGTTCTTACCCAGAAGTTCAGCAAACTGAAACCACCATCCTTTCAGGGGGGTCTTGAACTGCTAAAAGCTGAAGTATGGGTTTTAGAGACTGAGAAACTGTTTGAGGTGTTTCCGTGCTTGGAGGCACATAAAGTACTGTTAGCCACCTTCACCTTGCAAGAAGAGGCAAGAAGGTGGTGGATGCTAGTACGTAACACCAACACTGTAATGACCTGGGCTCAATTCAAGGGAGCCTTCTTCGAAAAATATTTCCCACACTGTATCAGAGACAGAAAAGTAACTGAATTTGAACAGCTAAGATAGGGCACAATGTCCTTTGCTGAATATGAAACAAAGTTCACCGAGCTGGCTAGATATGCACCACACATGGTGGACAGTGATTACAAGAAGGCCAGAAGGTTTGAAGGCGGCCTGAATGTTGCCATACTGGACAGAATTAACGTTTTGAAGCTACCAAACTATGTGAATGTTCTTGATCGAGCCTTGATAGCTGAATCAAACATCGAGGCACTAAAAATTGAAACACCAGCGTCTGAATGGTGTGGTAAAAGGCAGAATTTTAAATTCAAGAAAGGCAAGCATAACCCATCGAGCAAAAAATAGAACACGGGGTCAACAACTAGCCCCAGCCAAGGGAGCGGTTCCATACCGCCCTGTTCCGAATGTGATAAGAACCATAAGGAAGTGTGTTATAAACTATCTGGTGCTTGTTACAGGTGTGGCAAGGTAGGCCACATGGTTAAAGATTGCCCTTCCACTGCTCAGGGCAGTAGTAAAGTTGCACCAAGCGCAACAGCATCAACTGTCGCACCAAAACTGAACCCTAAAGCTATCGGGAAAGAGCCTATGAGGCAGGGCCAAGTGTTCGCCCTAGTACCGGGAGACGTACAGAATACTGAGACCGTAGTGTCAGGTATCCTCTCTATTTGTACTCAAAATGCATATGTACTGATTGATTCGGGGTCTACACATTCTTATGTATCACATGCTTTTTCGCGAAAATTGAATAGACCCTTAGAACCCATGAACTATCTGTTAGCTGTATCATCACCCGTTGGGGGATCCATGACTTGTGCATATATGTACCCTGCTTGTGAAATTATTGTAGGAGATGCACATTTGTTTATTGACTTACTGCCTCTGAACATTGATCATTTTGATGTAATATTGGGGATGGACTGGATAACGAAATATCATGCCACTATAGATTGTGTAATGAAACAAGTAGTTTTCCATCCACCGGGTTTACCTGAATTTGTGTTTAATGGGGTTAGAGTAGTACCTTCTCCATATTTGATTTCATCTGTGAAGGCTGTTAAATTGATTAGAAAGGGATGTAAAGAGTATCTGTGTTCTGTATTGACTGTATCTACTGATGATAATGCTAATGTGAACAGTATTCCTATAGTCAGAGAATTCCCAGATGTTTTTCCAGATAATCTGCCAGGGGATTTGATTGACAGGGAGATTAAATTCACCGTTGATGTGATTCCGGGAACACAGCCAGTATCTAAAGCTCCCTACCGAATGGCTCCAACTGAACTGAAAGAACTGAAAGTGCAACTGCAAGAACTGTTAGACAAAAAATTCATCAGGCCTAGTACTTCACCGTGGGGTGCACCTGTTTTGTTTGTGAAAAAGAAAGACGGCTCACTGAGACTCTGTATTGACTATCGTGAACTGAACAAGGTAATTGTGAAAAATAAATATCCATTACCGCGTATTGATGACCTGTTTGATCAGTTACAGGGTGCCCAAGTGTTTTCTAAAATTGATCTCAGATCCGGATATCATCAGTTGAAAGTTAAACCAGAGGACATTGACAAAACTGCTTTTCGAACGAGGTATGGAGATTATGAATTTTTAGTTATGCCTTTCGGAGTTACCAATGCACCTGTTGCATTCATGGACCTCATGAACAGAATTTTTAAACCATTCCTCGATGACTTTATTCTTGTATTCATTGATGACATTCTGATTTATTCCAAAAGTATAGCAGAACATGAACATCATCTGAGACTTGCTCTACAGACCCTAAGAGAACAGAAATTTTATGCTAAACTGTCTAAATGTGAGTTTTGGCTTGATCATGTTATGTTTTTGGGACATGTTGTTAGCAAAAATGGAATTTCTGTGGATCCGCAGAAAATTGAAGCTGTAGTAAACTGGCCTAGACCGACAAATGTGACAGAAGTCCGAAGCTTTTTAGGATTAGCCGGGTATTACAGAAGATTTGTCAAAGATTTCTCCAAAATTGCCTTACCATTGACTCAGTTAACTCAGAAGGGGATATCATTTGACTGGACTGACCAAAGGGAATCAGTTTTCCAAGAGTTGAAAACTCGATTCGTGACTGCACCGGTTCTTACCCTACCTTCAGGTACGGATGGTTTTACCATTTTTAGTGATGCTTCTCATAAGGGTTTGGGATGTGTTTTAATGCAGAATGAGAGAGTTATTGCTTATGCTTCCAAACAGTTGAGACCGCATGAAAAGAACTACCCGACCCATGACTTAGAACTCGCTGCAGTGGTATTTACCTTGAAAATCTGGTGTCACTACCTTTATAGGGCAACATGTGAAGTATATACCGACCACAAGAGTCTGAAATATTTCTTCACACAGAAAGAACTAAACATGAGACAACGAAGATGGCTAGAACTGATTAAAGACTATGACCTACAGATTTTGTATCATCCGAAAAAAGCCAACACCGTTGCCGATACATTGAGTCGGAAATCGATTGGGAGCTTAGCTTGTTTGCTTACCGGGCAGAGAGAGTTGCTTTGTGACCTTGAAAAATCTGAAATTGAAATTGTTTTATGAGAACAATGCGGAACAATAGCTGCTATTTCTGCTCAACCAGCACTGATTGAAGAAATCAAAGAGAAACAACAACAGGATGACTTCTTGAGAAAGATCATCGAAGAGAGGGAATTTAAACCGAGAACGGGGTTCAAATTTGAAAATAATGTACTGAATTTTCAAGAGAGACTGTGTATACCGAATGATTCGGAGTTGAAAAGAAGAATTCTGTAAGAGGGCCACAATTCAAAATTTTCTATCCATCCGGGGAATACAAAAATGTATCAAGATTTGAAACTGAATTTCTGGTTGCCGGGAATGAAGAAAGAAATTGCTAATTTTGTATCGAAATGCCTTCATTGCCAACAAGTCAAAGCAGAACATCGACGATCCGCAGGCTTATTGCAACCCTTACCCATACCGGAATGGAAATGGGAACATATCACCATGGATTTTATTGTGGGATTGCCTCGCTCCAGTAAAGGTATAGACTCAATTTGGGTTATTGTTGATAGATTGACTAAATCTGCTCACTTCCTACCTGTTAAAACAATTTATAATGCGGACAAATTGGCTATACTCTATATTGATAAAATTGTTAGACTACATGGAGTGCTTTTGTCCATTGTTTCTGACAGGGAATCGAGGTTTACATCGAGATTTTGGCAAAGCTTACAGACTGCATTGGGTACTGAACTGAGACTGAGTAGTGCCTATCATCCTCAGACAGATGACCAGTCGGAAAGAACCATCCAGACTCTGGAAGATTTATTGAGAATGTGTGTCCTTGATTTTCAGGGAAACTGGGAAAGCCATTTGCCTTTGGCTGAATTTGCCTACAACAACTGCTATCATTCAAGTATTGGCATGGTGCCTTTCGAGGCATTGTATGGCAGAAAATGTAGATCTCCGATTTGTTAGGCAGAAGTTGGAGATGGGCTTTTGCTTGGGCCCGAGATTGTTTATAAAACAATTGAGAAAGTGAAATTGATACAACAGAGACTGAAAACTGCACAAAGCCGACAGAAAAGTTATGCAGATGTCAGAAGGTGAGACAGAGAATATGAAGTGGGTGATCATGTTTTTGTAAAAGTGACACCGATGAAAGGCCATACTCGTTTTGGAGTTAAGGGCAAGTTAGCGCCAAGATATGTCGGACCGTATGAGATTATTGAGAAGATTAATCCGGTGGCGTATCAAGTTGCGCTCCCTCCTGAAATAGAGCATATGCATAACGTCTTCCACATCTCTATGTTGAGGGACTACCTCCGGGATCCTTTTCATGTGATAGAGCCGACCCGTGTAGTGCTGAGTGATGACTACACTTATGAAGAACGGCCTATACAGATTGTGAACAGACGGATCAAGAAGTTGATAAATAAAGAGATCCCGTTAGTAAAAGTCAACTGGCAAAACCATGGTGGCGTGTACGCCACTTGGGAAAGGGAAGATGACATGGCTAAAAGATAACCTGAACTGTTCCCACTGAATCCTGTTTTCTTCCAGAATGAAGGTAATTCGAGTTTAGAGGACAAAACTCTTTTTAAAAAGGGGAGACTATGACAACCCTCGTCACCGATTACCAATTACTGTTAAACCGAGATTGATTATGATTGATAACCGAAGTAATTGAAATACTGAACTAACTGACTAAAATCTGAAACTGATTGATTGACTGTATCTGTTTGAATGCATTTTTATCTGTTGCCTGCTTAGTTATCTGTTCATGTTTTTATGTTTGA
This sequence comes from Camellia lanceoleosa, assembly GCA_025200525.1. NCBI lineage: Eukaryota > Viridiplantae > Streptophyta > Magnoliopsida > Ericales > Theaceae > Camellia > Camellia lanceoleosa. The sequence goes on along the minus strand of CM045771.1, from coordinate 142,144,254 downwards.
ACTGCAAATTGAATGCCTTATCGACGGCCGAACCGGAAATTAATTGATGTTTTATGATCATCATAATTTATGCGATTTTATGGTATATTTAATTAAAAACTGATTTAGTATAATTAAATTAGATTAAATAAGCTAAATCATATAGTTTGGCATATTTACAATTTTGCCATCCCTAGTGGTCCACTACATTGAACACATGTGAGCCTTATTAGACACTTAAACAAAACTCCTCTTCAGCCAAATTCTTGTGTTCAAAACCGACATAGAGAGCGAGTAGGAGACTAGAGTGAATTCATCTTGTAATGCTTGGAAATTGAGAAGAGTGGAAGAGTTCTTGATCAACTGAGCTTGCATAGCTTGTATTCAAGACCCAAGGTAGATTCACTACCTTCTTGTTTATGTTTTAGAGTTGATTCTTGCATAATCCATGGGTCTTTAGTGACTTAAGGCATGAATTGGTTCAATAGTGTTGAATTGAAGCTTAAGGCTTGCATGCATGTATGTATTTGGAAGTTTTGAGGTTGCAAGTTCATAATTCCTCACATGTATGTTTATAATATTGTTGTAGTTCATGTTATCATCATGTTTTACAAGATTTGAACTCACTTGAGCAAGCATTGAAGCTTTAAAATGATTTAAATTCATGCATGTTTGCATGTTCTTCATATTCATGAAAATTGGTTTGGAATTGGATTTAATTGAGCTACCCTTGGGCCTTGATTTTACAAATTGAGCTTTGAATCATGCTGTTCTATGTATTTACAAGTGTTTTCCAAAAATTGGGCCCAAGAGGTCGAGTTTTGAGTTACTAAAACTTGATTTTGAGCTTGAATGTGCAATCTGGATTTTCTAGATTTTTGACTCCCGCTCGAGTGGAAGGAGTTACGCTCGAGCGAGGAAATTGTGCTTCTAGCATTTTGTTGTGTTTTACAGACCGCTCGAGCGGGACCTTGTGTCTTACGCTCGAGCGCCTATCGAGCGTGATTTTCAAGCATCCAGTACTTTTTCTATGTTTTAAAGACACTCGGCGTGGAAGTGACGCCGGCGGAAGCCTTTTTTCGTGATGTTCGCTTGAGCGGGGAAACCTACGCTCGAGCGGGATCCCTGTTTTCTAAAAATTCTAAAAATTCTTTTAAAGTGCATCTTTGCATCCTCATTCCATCCTAGGCATTCTTAGGCCTAGTTTAAGGTATCTTAATGAAGACATAGATGTAGAACACACCGAGGCAATTAGGGACTAGTTATTATCTTTCCCAACTGTGTAGCTTAGAGTGTGTTCGTTCTGTAAACTGTGTAGGGTTGGCGACTGGAGACGTGCTCTAGCTTTCTATCAGAGCCCGTAACTCGTGAGTAACAAGTGTAAAGATATGTTCAAATGATTATCTTGAACAATTGAACTGCATCGCTTTTTGAATCGCTATCGCATTTCTTGAATGAATGTATGTCCTATATTAATCAGACATTGTGGCATCCTTAGCAACTACTGTTACTGCTACAGAGATCTCTGTCAGTTCCCTTGTTGGAACCACTACTGTTTACTGATTGATGGCCATCATTGACTGTTCGGTCTTTTAACACTTACTGTTTACTGTTATGCTAATGGATGTACCACATATGACTGTTTACTGTACTGAACAACTAATATACTGATTGAAATGAACTGTTTTCATTACTGTAAGGATATTCATTCTAAACCCCTTTACGCTTTATGTTATTCACTGGGTTTTAGCTCACTGCTCATATATATATATATATATATATGTAGGTATACAGGCACCAGACCACGGCTAGGAGCGTCGGGGTAAACTCTAGTTTTGTCAAGCCAACTACTGTGCCTCACTGCGAGGTTCTGAGCCTGTCAAGCTATGGCTTAGGGGTATTTTATTTTCCCCGTCATCCCTCAGAATTTAGGTTATCTTTGTTATTATAGGGGTTATGTACGTGTACTGAGTGATTGTATATATATGTATAGACTGCTTGGTTATGAATGTGCATTTGAATGAAAAATCTTTTTGCATCTGATATCCTGACTCATTAGACATTGTTTATTTCTTGTATTGGCTTCCGCCATGCCTCTGCATACTACATTCTTGTCTCACTTATTAGCAGGCCTTGGTAATCTCGGATTCTTGGCGATTCTGATGCTAAACCCATAGGGGCGGGTTTAGGTCGTGACAGTCGTCTCTATTTCTAGAGACCCATCACCTTGCAGATCGCCACCACCGTTTTCTAGAGACCCACCGCTACCTCCTTCTCAGCCCCGTCGTCACCTTCTTTCATAGATCACCCTCATCGCTGTCAAAACCAATCTTTTCACTCACACTTCACTGCTGTCCCCTTCTTAGCCCAGTCACGGCTATCTTCCGTCACTAACTCTGTATGTTACAACCTCGATCTCTGATTAACGTTAATCCATGATTCAATACGCTTAATAAGTAATTAAGATAAAATTCTAAATTATTTGCATACGTGTTGCATTATTTGTGTTTCTATCTATTTATCGTAGGAATATTTGTTTAAAATTCTATTATATTTTGCGAATCAAGGGCCATACGATCACAAAATTGACTTGGTATATGTGTTGTTTAGAATTTTTAAAACATATTGGTAAGTTCAATTGAAATTCGATTTAGAACGAATAAAACAGAATAAAATAATCCCACTCAGTTATCTTTGACTCAAACTAATTAAGCTTCATTAGTTGAGCCTATATAAGGCACAAGTGAGCTTTTGATTACACTTTACACATTCATTTCCCCATCCTTTAAGCCTACAAACGAAGAGAGAGAGGGAGAAAAGAAGATTAAGCCCATCTTATGAGAATTACAAGAGAATTTGGAGGGTTTGGCTTGTGACTTCAAACAATTGACCATTGAAGGTAAGAATTCAACTTTTTAGCTTTAGGATTGAGTCACTTGGCACAAGAATTCAAAGAATTGAGATGTATAATGCAAGAATTGAACTTAGATGGTTGACTATAGAAGTGTATCATGCATGCATGCACATATATCATAGCATTTTTGAGTTTGATTCTCAAGAATTTCCACATGCATGTCCACATTTTTGTTTTGTTTAAGGAATTCAACAAGTTTTTGATCTAAACATCTTATTTGCTCATGATTTGGAAACTTGGAACTTAAATCACTCCATGCATGTCATATTCATATTATGTTTTTACAATTCAAGCTTGAGTTTGTATAATTGACATTCTTATGGGCTTTGATTTCATGAAATGATCCTTACTTCTTTATGTTTTCCAATTTTAGACTTGTTTTCTCAAGTTTTAGGGCCTAAGAGTTGTGTTTAGAAGGGCTGAATTTGAGTTTTGAGCTGAGAAGAACAATTTGAAAATTTCAGAATTTTGTTCTCTGCTCGAGCGGCAAAACCTGCGCTCTAACGATCACTCTGTGATCTTACACTTTTGCTCGAGTGACCTAAAGTCCGCTCGAGCATGAAATACGAACTCCCAGAAGTTTCATATTTTTGCAGACCGCTCGAGCGACAAAAGTTGCACTCGAGCGAGGATCTGAGTCTTACGCTCAAGCAACCTTTGAGCGTCCGTCGAGCATGAAAATCATACAACCAGCACTTTTTCAAAGTTTGCAGAGCACTCGAGCGAAGAAAGTTGCGCTTGAGCGTCCTCTTACATGTTTGCATATCCGCTCGAGCGAAGGAAATTGCGCTCAAGCGGGATCCCTATTTCCAGCATTTTTTACCAAGTGTTTTCAAATGTATTTTTGCATTCTCATTCCATCCTAGGCATTCCTAGGCTAAGATTAAGGCACAATAATCAGGAGGAAAGTAGAAACACACTAAGATAAGAAAGAACCAAGTTAATGTTTTTGGGTGTGTAATTCAGTATGTATTTGTTCTGTACCTGTGTAGGTCACACGCCACAAGATATCTGAATTGTTTACTCTATTCGTCTGCTTGGAGCCATCTGTTATTTGTGAGCAATAACTTAGTAAAGCTATGTTCAATTTAAATTATTTTCTACATATGGAATAAGATCTGTTCTATGAAATGTTGTATTTTATATTATGAATGATTGTCCAACTCTGACAAAATATTTGTGGTATTAATTTTGTGACACAAGTATGTTATCTGTTCTCGGTCCGGAGTTTCCTTTATAGAACTAACAAGTTATCTGCACCCGGCTGGAGGTTACTTTATGGAACTGACAAGTTATCCGTTCCAAATCCGAAGGTTCTTTATGGAACTGAAAAGTTATCTGTATCCAGCCGGAGGTTCCTCTATGGAATTAACAAGTATGATCTATGATGCTTTATACATGATCTGTTAGCGCTAACAGATGTACTATGTAAGATTAAGCATGAATTCTGATTTCTATATATGCTCTAAACAAGAATACGAATGGGAATCTGTCTTCGATATGAACTCTGGTTTCTGAATTAGTTTTGGAACGTCATTCATTTAACCTTTTACTTTGTTATTATTTACTAGGCTCTCGCTCACTCTTTATTTATTATGTATGTAGGTAAGCAGGCTCGTGACCAGGTTTAAGATGATGCCTGAAGCATTTTTGTGTTTGTCAGCCACTTTTTGCGCCTCCTGAAGAGGTTCTGGATTAAGTCAAGTCTTGTAGCTATATATTGTGAATGTTTGAAACTTTGTTTCTTTTGGCTTACGAACAAAATTTTTGTTTATATATACATGGGATGACGTATAACTACTGCACTCTTATGACGTCATATGTATGTATGAAGGTCAAAAATTAAACCCCAAACTAAGTTTGGGCCTAAGCACTGAGGTTGCCCTAAAGAGGCGATCAGGAATGAAAAAAGGAGCATGGCCCAAAGTATCACGACCCAAACCCGCCTCTATAGGTTTAGCATCGTAACCGGCTAGTAATCTTAGGATTACCGAAGGCCTCTGAGACAAATTAACATAAAGTTAGGGGCTAGTGGAAGCAAATATCAAATATACAACGTCCATTGAGCTGTGCAGACTTATATAAGACAGAAAAATTTTAAACTTTTTATATACGTATATACACATCATCCCTACGTCATAATATATATACAGATCAGACAAAAAGGACTTACCCCCTTTTTGAAAATACACAAGACTTGTTTAACCCTATAAGAAAACAAAACTTAAACTTTAAATCATATAGCAATAATCACTTGACATATCCGGAACCTCCACGGGAGGCACATAGGTTGGCTGACAAAAACAGATTCTAGGCAGATGCCTCGAAGCTTGGTTGCGCGCCTGATCACCTACATACATAAATAATACAGTGAGCTAAAGCCCAGTGAATAATAACAGAGTAAAGGGTTTTAATGAATGAGTCCGTACAGATTCAGAATTCATAATTCAGTTTCGTATCAAATTCATAATTTGTCCAGATCATATACAGAAATCATAAGTTATGCTTAAGTTTACATGATACATCCATTAGCATGAGATACAAAATAGATGCAGACACGTGAGGGTCACAAATGACCAGTTCCATAAAGGAACCTCCGGATCCGGGCAACAGAACAGAAGCTGAGCCCCCATGACGGGGCCTCCGGTACGAGTAACAGAGTGTTGACAGATTAAGTTCCATAAAGGAACCTCCAATACCGGATAACAGCTAACAGATATCACATGATGCTAAGGATGTCACGAATAGATATCAGAAATTGGACAATCATTCATTGTATAGAACATATCATTTTAGAAAACAGATCTCATTTTGTCACATAGAAAATAAGTACAGTTGAACATAACTTTACTAAGTTATTACTCACAGATGGTTGCAGAAGCAAGCCAGATGGACTGGACATATCAGATAAATCGGGCAGACAATGGCGCGTGACCTATACAAGCACATAACATATACACATTGAAATATAATATTACTCCCTTGATCAAACTTGACTTTTCTAGTCTTTTTCCGTTTAAATAGTCCGAAGTTCTACTACGCTTATTCTTTCTCATTCAAATAAACCGGGTTTTGATTTCACATATTCTTTCATTACTAAGCCCTTCTTTTCCAACTAGATTGATCTTTTACTTGACTTCTTAAACAATTACCATTAGATCAATGATTCATTCCTTAACTAATTAATCTATGTTGATTGGTAGCTTATTAATCTTTATTGAATCACAAATCATGTCTAGAATGCTTTGGAAAGAGATGAGGATAAAAATATGAACTAAATGCAACTTTCCAAAATATGCTGAAAATAAGTTTCCGCTCGAGCGCCACTTTGGTCGCTCGAGCGGACTATAAAATTTGAAAACTTCTGGGAGCTCGATTTCCACGCTCGAGCGAAACTTTCCTTGCTTGAGCGGACAACGTAAATTCTGAAAATTCCAGAATTGCAATTTAAATTCAATTTTGGTAATCAAAGCCTCAAAATATGCACTTTTGGTACACAAAAATGGAGAACCATTGTATGATTTAGTAAACACTTTAAATTAGAAAACATTCATTAAAAATCGTGCTCCAATTGTCCAAATTTAGTTTTAACTCATCTTCTTTACATCAACCCACAATTCTAAAATATAAATTAGACTTCCCAACCTCTTGAAATTCCATGATATATATAATACAAATAGATCCAATTTTTATTATTAATAACAAAATCAACTTAACTATGAATTACACAATCAATTTCTTAGAAATTCAACTTAACTCAATTTTTAACCAAAAACTTAATTTATAATCATGGGTGTTATAAAATGTATCTAAATTGAATAAAATTCTTAAATTACATCACATACATGGATTAAATAAAAATCTAATTATAAAATCAAAACATTAGGATTAATTCCAAATTTCCATAAACTTGACTTTCTTAAAACATTTCCTTTATCTCTTCAAAAAAGAACTTGAATGGCTCAATTCCCTTAAAAACTCATGGTGCATGCAAATATACATTTCATATATATCAAGTTTTCCAAACCCAAGCTCAATTCCTACAATTATTTCCACAACCATTATAACAGCCCAGATTTTTAATTATTCTGTAGAATTTATATTAATATTATTTAATCTCAGTTAGGAAAATATATAATTTATTATATATTATTATGCGTAATTTTGTAAAATAATATAATTATTAAAAGTTTAGGGGTCAAAAATATAAATAATAATAATATAGATAATATTAATAATAATAATAATGAGTGTGGTATTAAAATAAATAATTAATTTTATGTTGGTATACGATAAAATATAATTTACTTAAGAATTAAATTATTTATATAATTATATTAAAAAGTTGGGTCAAAAGGTAATTATCTTAAATATCTATTAAGGATAAGAACGAATATTTATAATTATTATTGAAATCTACCACGTAGTGCGTTTTTCCCCTATAAATACGGAGGCGCCTGGAGAGAAAATGGAAAAGGAGAAAGAAAAAGGAGAGAAAGAAAAGAAAGAGAGAAGAAAAGGAAAGAAAAGAAAGAAGAAAAGAAGATAGGAAGAAGGAAAGAGTAGTGGAAGGTGAAAGGGTCTTTAATAGTTAAAAGAAAGAATAAGGTATTAAAGTTAAGGTGAGTTATATTATATCTTGAATTATCAAAATGTATTTTATGTATATTTTAACTTACCAAAATATGTTTTACACAAGTTATATTTTATTAGTATATTAATAAAAGTTATGTTTTATAAAGATTTTAGTTACGTGGTTTTATTTCTGAATCCTATTTGCTTAAAAGGAAACCCATGGATATGTTTGTTTATATTTTAAAGAATATTTGGCTATGACCTTATAAACAATTATGTTTTGTAAGTACCACCACGGGAGTCCCACGCCTTGGGAGACTTAAATAACCATTGACCTTTGTTTGGTTACTTTGTAACCCTCTGATCCATTGACCTCTATTTTGTGCGGACCAAAGTGCTGTGCGGAGTTAAGTGCTACACTATTGTGGGAGCCACCTCTAGAATCCGTACGAGCCACCTCTTGAATCCGTACCTCTGTTATATGCGGATCAAAGTGCTGTGCGGAACTAAGTGCTACACTATTGTGGGAGCCATCTCTTGAATCCGTACGAGTCACCTCTTGAATCCGTACCTCTGCTCGATGCCACTTCTACGATACGTTACCGTGGTTATGGTTATATATTTATATAATATCTGTATTTCAGTTTCTGCTACTTAAATGATTTGTTATGTAAACGTTTTGGCCTAACTAACTATCCATGGTTATTTCGTGTCCCTTATACTCTTGGTATAATATTTCTCACTCTGCCATGTGCTTATAATTGTTTACCAATTTTCAGGAAATAGCTTTTGGAAAGTCTTAGATGCGGGTTGCGGAATAGACACACACGGCATTTTTATGATATTTCTCTATGTAAATAACGACCTTTTTGGTCAATATAATTTTGTAATAAAAATAGAAGCTCCAATGATTATTTTGGTACCCTTATTTAAATATTTCTTCCGCTTGCGTTTATTGATTTGTTTAAGAATTGGCCGTAGGTAACTTCAGTTACTGGCCATCACGATGGTTAACCCTTGGGTACGGGGAGCGGGTCGTGACAACCATAAACATGCATGTAACCCATTTTATGTTTAGAATCCAATTTTCTTCCATAATTTTGAATCCAATTCAATTCCTTCATCATTTTACTAATTCTTTTTAAATCATGAGATTGAAATTATAAACTCTTTTAAAGAAATATTTGCATATATGAAATTAGAATCAAAATTACTGATTTTATATATTTCCCAAGAAAATCATAATTTAATTCTTGAATTACTCTAATTTAGATTTTTATTAATTTCCTTCATATCTAACCCAAATTTAAACTTATCAATCTTTTACACATGAATTAAATCTAAAACCTTGAAATTTCAACATGCATGCAAGGATGAGTTTCAATTTGTGAAGAATAATAGAATCAAACTCTAACTAATTAATTTCCAAATATATATTCATGATCTTAAAACATAATTCAAAATTTCTTCATCTTCTTGCTAATTCCTATTAATTACATGATTTTGAGTCCAATTCCTTCTTTAATTTCAAGTGTGATACAAGAATTCTACAACAATCAAGGTTAAAATCCTTACCTTTAGCTTTTCATAGCTGAATTTCTTTTTAATTCCTTGAGTTCTCTCTTTTATCTTCATTTAGATCTCATAAACCCATTTCTCCAAAGCTTTTTCCAGCATAAAAGTTGGACTTCTCTCTCTCACTCTCTCTCTCGGCTCTTCTCTCCCTCACCAAACCGTACTCAACAAAAATAGTTTCTGAAGAAGAGAAGGAGCAAGCCCACTTTATCACTTGAAATTGGCACCACAACTACCAAACCCACTTCCTGATTCAACACTATTCACACGTGCACAAGGTTCCAATATTAAAAGATTAGAAGGCTCTAAATTAACTAAATTACTAATTTATGCATTGACTTAATTAAACCCCACTTTTGTCTTAACCAATTATAATTAACACTTGATTAGTACATAATTTAATTAATCACAACTAATCAAAATCCCACATAATTTACTCAGTCTAATATGACTTCCATTAAAGCCCCATTTAATTATATTTAATCTAAACTATTTTGAATCTGATGTTTAATCAAACTCCCAAAAGGCCCCAAATATTAAATTAAACTTATTTTCATTCTTAATTTTGATTTCCCAAATCATTTAGGCCTTCAATTTTTGATCAGACACCAAATCTTCGTCAATAAATTACATATTCAAATTAGACACCCCATAACTAAATTTAATTCATAATAATTACAATTCTCAATCTTCATAATTTAATTAACTTGATTAACTCCAATTAGGATCTGATTAATCGAATCTCAATTTCACTAAACTGAAACGAATATTTAATTAAACTCCCAAATGGGTCCATAATTAAGATTAAATCGATTCAACTTCTTAACTTCACTTTCTTAAGCCATTTGGACCCTCAATTTCTAATTTCAAAATAAATCTTTAATAGAATCATATACGAGTCAGATCCCACAATCCTTATAAATCCTAAATTAAATTATAATACTCGGCAATTAAATTTCAAATCCTCGTAATTAATCAAGAACTAATCATTATACGTGATGGGGTCGTTACACAAAGCCCAGGGAAAGTGGGCCAACAATGGGCCGAAGCAGGTCCGATCCACCAGAGGTCCAAATGGACTCCACGAAGGAAAATGCCTAAGTCAAGTTGCAGAGGCAACACCTGCATCGGTGAAGTTGCGGAGGGAACATATGTAGCAAGAAAGTTATTGAGACACTTTGCCTCATCGCCGCCATTCCTAATATCTTCGTTTCCGCCACCATCTGAAGTTGCTGAGGGAAAGAGAAAATCGAAGCAACTAAGTTGCAGAGGTAGTACTTGCAGCGCCCAAGTTGCAGAGGCATTCTGTCGGTGCCACCATCTCTAATATCTTCGGTCCTACCGTCTGAACTTGCCATGGGAAATGACTACCGCAACAACTATGACTGCAGCAACTAAGTTGCAGAGGAAATATCCTGCCAAGGTGATAGCAGCCTTTGAGAGAGACCTTCCTTTGTAAGTAGGGGCTAATGCTTGGCGCTGATAGCAGGCCCCAAGACTTATTGGTTGAAGCTGATAGCAGGCCCAAAGATACCAGTTTACCACGGTAATCCCACGAAGATGAAAGCAGGGTAGCCCGAACATAAGGGACTCCCTTCCCATTACCCAAGTCATGGACCTACCTTAGTCACACAGACATGACTAAGGAAGCCCCCTTGGGCTTGGTACTAAGATATAGCATGGCTGATAGCAAGCTTGGCTGTGGCCTTCGCCCTTGGAAACAAGGGAGTTTGTGGTTAGGTGGCTAAGGCTGGAGGCTTCGCTGAGGTGAACACGAACATAGTCGATAGCAGACTAATGAAGTCCTGAGAATGCATGTACTGGCCAAGTAGAACTAAGAAGGCAAGTACAGCAGCAAGGTTCACTGCTACAAGTGCACTTGCTGAGGTTCAGGCTGAGAAGGCGAGTGCAGAGGCAAATATTCCCGTTGCAACTGCACTTGTAGAGGCTAAAAAAGGAGTTGTCGCGCCAAATACTCCCGTTGCAACTACACTTGCTGAGGCTCAAAAGATAGCTTGTTTTACCACGCCTCGGTCTTTTCCCACCATCCAGCACCCCCTTGATGACTTATTTTAAGAAATTAGTAAAATGTTGATTTTTTATATTTTTTTTAATAAAAAAATAAAAAAGTAATATAACTCAAAATGAATTAAAAAAAAAATTATTCGCTTGCCATAACAGGCCGATCTCTCGCCCCTTTTCCACTTCTTCAATCCTGCACATTTCTATTTTCTATTTTCGTTGTCACTTAGTCCTCCCTTTCTTCTTTTATGTGCAACCCTATCTTTCTCTTGGCTCTCTTTTTTATTTCTTTCTACCAGCAATCGTGATCGGTAGGATTAGGATTAAAATTTGGAAGTAAAGAAAGAGACATGTCAAGAAAAGAAAGGTGCTCTCTCAAACAAGTGCAAGCTTCAAATATTTTTTAAAAAAAAAATCACAAAAAAAAAAAAGAAGACACAAAGGCTTTATTTGTTTTGATATAAAATGTTCTTCTCAAAAATATTTTATTTATTTTTTATTATTTGGTTGAATAAAAAATAAATAAAAAAATTTTTAAAGAAAATATTTTTACATCAATTTTCAAAAAATGACTTACTTTTAAAATTTTTGTAAATTAATTTTTACAAAGTTGATTCTCACTCACTGCATTTTCAACATGTCTAATTTTTTCAGATTATTATCTTAACTTACTAAAAAGTCATAAATAACACTTTATGGAATCAAAATTTCTTTATTAAATAATAAAATATTTTTGTTTCAAGTATCAATCAAATGCCAAAAAATAAAATAAAATATTTTTTTGTATAAAATATTTTACGTTGAAATAAACGGAGAAAAAATAAAATAAAAACTCAAAAATAATTTTCAAAAACTAAAGGATTGTTTGAGATAATCTAAATAAGTATATTTTTAAATTTTTATGAAAAAATGTATAATGTAACCCAAAGAAAAAGTGATGTGACCCAAACAAAATAAAAATATGTGTTAAACTAGCACATACCAAATAATCCCTAAACCGAGTCATTTGAGGTTTTTATTTTTATTTTTTAACAATGTCATCTGAGTTTGTATATTAGGAATGACATATCTCCTGTTAAAATTTTAACTTAGACCAGATGTTGATGTCTTTGATCAATAAGAATCATTAAACAGAAGATTTTGACTGATAAGAATCTTTAATTGTGCCATGTTTTCATAGACTCTTGCTAATAATAAATATTAGTATATCACCTGTGTTATGCACGAATTGTGTTTATAATTATCTATATATGTGAATTGTGATTTTTAAATATATATATATATATATATTTTAAATGTCTTCTTTTTTTCCTTTTTTATATTATATTAAAGTTTAATATTTTGATAACAATCATATGTGTTAGACTTTTCAAGGAATTAAATGTCTTTTTTTTATTATATTATATTAAAATCTAATATTTTGATAACAATAAAAAAATTTATATGTGTTGAATTTCAAAGAATTTTTTTTATGGTTGTTCTTAATACATTAAAATATTATTATGAGGATAAGACTTGAGTTTTTTTTTTTAAATCAAAAAATTAAAAAATTTAAATTGAGAGATTAGAACTTCTATAAAATTTGGGATTAAAAACTCCTTTTTACTTAATATATAGTATGAATTTGTTTAATGATTTTTACCGGTAAAAAACTTTGATCCAATTGAAAGTTCTAGAGATAAGCCAAATCCTTGTATCTTCTATCAAAGTGTTTATTAACTGTTACTACACGCGCGTTTTAATGAGAGTGGGGCTAAGCAATTACACCCTGGGGAGCGTTGACGTGCTGTTCATGATTAAGAAAACCCTAAGGAGGAGGAGGAGGAGAGAGGAGGCAAAAATATATCCGAATAAACCTTTCCGTACTCCTCTTCATATTCCCCTGTTTCTCACCTTTCCCAATACATTCTTCTCCCCATTCCGCCCTTTCTTAAATATAATTTCTAAGCTGTTCCTGTTATTGTCATTATTTGATTCAGAATCAAGTCATTAAGCCCTAATTCGTGGTTTTGGATCAGTGATGGGAAAGCCAACTGGCAAGAAGAACAAAGACATTGGATCGAAACCCAACGACGCAAATCCAAAACAGAGCAAAGTTTCAGATCGAACTTCCAAGGCCTTCGATGAAGACACGTCTGTCTTCATCAACATGTCACGGGAATTGAAAGAAGAAGGCAACAAGCTCTTCCAGAAGCGCGATCACGAAGGTGCTATGTTGAAATACGAAAAAGCTCTCAAATTGTTGCCCAAAAATCACATCGATGTTGCTCACTTGCGTAGCAATATGGCCGCTTGTTATATGCAGATTGGAATCGGTGAGTACCCGAGAGCTATAAATGAATGTAATTTGGCTCTTCAAGTTGCTCCTAAGTATAGCAAGGCTTTGTTGAAGAGAGCCAAGTGTTATGAGACTTTGAATAGGCTTGATTTGGCTTTGAGAGATGTTAATCTTGTGTTGAGTATAGAACCCAATAATTTGACTGCTTTGGAGATTGCTGATAGTGTGAAAATGGGTATTGAGAAAGGGGGTGTCAAGGTTGAAGATAAAGATATTGTTTTGGTCCCTGATTATGTTGCAAAGCCTTCATGGAAGATTGTGAAGGAGAAGGTGAAGAAGAAGAGGGGTAAGAAATTGGTGAGGTCTGAGGCTGAGAAGGAAGTTGAGAGGGAAAAAAAGTCTGAGGACAAGGTGGTTGTGGAGGAGGAGAAGAGGAGTGTGAAGGAAGAAAGAGTGGTGACGAAGACGGTGAAATTGGTGTTTGGGGAGGATATAAGATGGGCTCAATTACCCGTTAATTGCGAGATTGGATTGGTAAGAGATGTTGTTAAGGATCGGTTTCCGAACATAGAGGGTGTACTTATCAAGTACAGGGATCAAGAGGGTGATTTGGTTACTATCACCACAACTGATGAGCTGAGGCTGGCTGAAGCATCTGGTGATAGGCAGGGTTCTTTGAGATTCTACATTGTGGAGGTTAGTCTTGACAAAGACCCACTTCATGAAGTAAAGAACAATGAGGAGGTACAAAAAATCAATAGTAATCCAAGCAAGGTTTTTGAGAATGGGGATGTGGGGAAAGGTAGGGAAACAGAGAAGGGGACATGTTGTATCGATGATTGGATCGTTGAATTTGCTCGGCTGTTCAAGAATCATGTGGGGTTTGATTCTGATTCTTACTTGGATCTTCATGAGCTGGGGATGAAGCTATACTCAGAAGCGATGGAGGACACTGTTACCAGTGAAGATGCCGAAGAGCTTTTTGAAATTGCTGCAGAGAAGTTCCAAGAGATGGCGGCTTTGGCAATGTTCAATTGGGGAAATGTTCACATGTCCAGGGCTAGGAAGCGGGTATTTTTCACAGAAGATGGTTCAAGGGAAACAGTACTAGCACAGGTAAAGAATGCATATGAATGGGCATGTAAAGAATACATCAAGGCAGGAATGCACTATGAAGAAGCTCTAAAAATCAAACCAGACTTTTATGAAGGTCTTCTTGCTCTTGGGCAGCAGCAGTTTGAACAAGCAAAGCTATCGTGGTACTACGCAATTGGTAGTGAGGTTGATATAGAGACAGGGTCCGCTACAGAGATCCTAGAGCTTTATAATAAAGCTGAGGATAGCATGGAGAGGGGCATGCAGATGTGGGAGGAGATGGAGGCAGCGTCTTAATGGGCTCTCCAAATCAGAGAAACACAAAACTGACTTGCAGAAAATGGGGTTGGATGGGCTATTTAAAGATGTATTGGCTGATGAAGCTGCAGAGCAGGCTGCAAACATGAGGTCTCAAATATACCTCTTATGGGGTACCTTGCTCTATGAGCGTTCCATAGTGGAATTTAAGTTAGGTTTGCCAACATGGGAAGAATGTCTGGAGGTTGCTGTTGAAAAGTTTGAACTTGCTGGAGCATCCCCAACTGATATAGCTGTGATGATAAAGAACCACTGTTCCAATGAATCTGCAGTGGAAGGTTTGAAAAGAAAAAATCTACTGGCACAGTAATCTTTATGCAAATTGTTTAATAAATTTTATTGCGAGTATGTCAGATTTGCTAATGTTCTTTTTCTTTTTTAAACTTTGTAGGTCTTGGATTCAAAATTGATGAAATAGTACAAGCATGGAATGAGATGTATGATGCTAAAAGGTGGCAGACTGGTGTTCCATCTTTCCGGCTAGAACCATTATTTCGTCGGCGGGTTCCAAAGCTTCATTCTATGTTGGAGCATCTTTAATTTTTTCGCTCATGATTGGAGATTTTCTAGGACCAGTGAAACAAAGCACCAGGATTGTTACTTAGTTGTCAGACTATTATGTGGTTACAAGCTATGATAGGTAAGCCTGTAACTTTGCTTGTTGAATTAATGTTCTTACTTAATCCTAACGATCTTTTAACAGAGTCAACTAAGCAGTCAAAACTAAACATTTGATGTTACTCATTTCTTAACATTTATGGTGATGTCAAACTTAGTATTTAGGTGAAATTAACATTTAACAGGTTACTGGTGTAATATATCAATCTTACCGCGTAACGTTTTAAGTCTTCTAAAAAAAAAAAAAGCTTTTATTACTGCAAGCTTGAATGGGAGGTATGGCTTTGACTTAAAATAATTCATAATGCTGGTTTGTTACTTCCTGTTAAGTTATGCTTGTAGACATAAATATCCTCAAAATGACTTGGTCAGTAATAAAGATGGATAATGGATTCATTGCATTGTGGTTAGGATTGAGTTTAAGATAGTCTTTCTTAAGATTGCTTGACATGAGATTTATTTCTACATACTAGTTGAATTTTTCGAAGTTCTAGCATACTACTAGAAAGTAGTTTCTCTTTGCTGTTTTCAGTTAGGTGTTATATCTTATCTGCAATGTGAACACTAATGGACAAACAACTGTGAGTAATGTAAACTAGTCATGTTTTGTCCACTGTGAACAGATGGGGTTCTGGATGTATGGTTGTAGGTATCCTCCGGCCATTGTTGTTAAGGGCCTAATTTGGAATGTAGAACCCTTTCATCCTCCAACCATAAAACCTACTTTCATACTTCATGCTCTGAAGTTGGTAGAATATTGTCCATCTCCTTCAAGATCTTTAATGCCATAGCTTTCAATTTGACAATCTTATTCTAATAGTCACAATTCTTGTTTTTTTTGGCCCTTCTTACCTAAATTGTAGTGGTCTTTGTCCATTTGTCAGATCCTATTCCTGTTTGACTTCTTAAGCGGAGACTTTACTTGACATAGGTGACCATTTGATGAATCTACTGATCATTTTGAATTTTAACCAAAAGGGAATTTTACTTTGTTGTCATAGGTGATCTTTTGATGAATCTTTTCTTCACCTGGTTTTGGTAAAAACATTGGCCTATTTCAAAGATGATTTGAAGGTGTTTGTGCTGGTGAAACTTTCTTTCATTATTTGATTTATATATTTATTTCTTGTTTCTTCAGAGAAATTTCTCCTGTGCAGTGTTTCCAATTCTCACCATATGGCGTATATAGCATTGTTGTCTATGCTGGTGTTAAGTATGTATCATTGTTTTCTATGCTGGTGTTGAAATACCATGCTGTTACTGAGTGAAACATATTGTTTTCCTGATATTGCAGGTTTTCTTCATGGACTGTTGTTTTCACCATTAAGTTGTTGTTTTTGGAAGCAAAGATACAGAGTTTGTTGTTGAGTGTTGGTTTTGGAATGGGAGTGAGTTCTTTTTTTGATTGGGCTGCAAAGACGCATATAGCATTCTTTCCCCTCATTTGTGGATTTTATTCTCCTTCATTAGGGATTTATTATCAAAGACGACATGAAGAAGCAGGAGTCTTATTCTTTGTTGTCAGATTGTTCAGAGTTTGAGATAGTGGGTAAATGATTGGTTTTGTAAAGTCATTTGAACCAATAAGCAGTGGTAATATTTGTTATACTATTCATTTGTTAGTTGCTTCTTGCTTATTCATAAAATTCTTTTTGGGTTCCAGAAGTGGCATGAAACTTATGGCTACTTATTTAATTGATTTGTCGTTCTTATCATACCTTCTTGAATCTATTCATTGTGGATCTTGACATCCCAGGAGAATTTGATTAGTCTGAAGTGTTTTTCCTAAGATTGAAATAGATGCATTGTGTTCTTTATAGCTTTTTGGATGAGAAATTTTTTGTTTTTCACTTGGTTGACTAGGAACAATTTTAGGCCCCGTTTGTTTGGGGTTATAGGGAGGGGATTGGGATTACTAATCCCTTGGTATTACTGATGGGGTGTTTGTTTTGAGAGATAGGGAGGGGACTATTAGTCCCTTGGTATTAGTAGTCCCCTTGGAAGGGGGATTGGTAAGGAGGAGGTAGAGATGGTATTAGAAAAATAGTAAGGAGATTTTTTTATTTTTTTTATTTTTTATATATTGGGAATTTTTTTAAAATATAATGTTTAATTTTTTATATTTTTTTATTTGTTTTATTATTTTATATAAAAATAATTTAACAAATTTTCACTATTAATTCCCTCACTATCAATCCCCTCATTATCAATCTCCTCTATTCTATCTCCCAAAACAAACGGATATGATTGATTATGGTGATGCCACTTTACTCTGTTGGCCTACTTCCTTTGCGTTGAGTTGCCCTAACAAAGGTTTGCTTGAAATATATTAGATTAGTATATTTTTTGACTTTTTATGAAAATATATATATTAAAAAATTATAATAAAAAGGTGATGTGGTTTAAAAAAGATTAAAAAAAAAAAAAATTTAGTGCTAGCCAAACAATTTCCAAGTATTGTCTTTATTATTATTATTATTATTTACACTTTAATCAATGCCCTATTAAAAAGTAGTTTTTTGGTTTCAGGATTTATTACTTTTTTGAAAATTGATTTTTTTTATTTTTGTTTTCACTAATTTTTTTTTAATATTTTAATTATTTTTAAAATTTTTAGATACACCTAATATAAATACACTTAAGAAGTACAATATTTGTGAAAAATATCTTTAAAAAATTCGTTGAATAGCAAAAAAAAAAAAAAAAAAAAAAGAGAATTCAGTAAATTTTATATTCTTGTGTATTTATTAATTTTTTTAAATATTTTACTTTTTAAATACATTTAAGTAAGATGTATCTAAAAAAGTAAAAAAAATACTTAAAATTTTGAAAATACTTACTAATAACAAAAAAAATACAAAAAATAAAAAATTTAATTTTCAAAAAATTGAGAATATTTTTAAGGTCCTTGGTATTAAAATTTTATAGCATAAAGAATATTCAATAATTTCATAATGTCTAAAGTCCTTCAACATTGATCTAGAGAAATTCTAGTTCACAGAGAATTTCTTTGATCGAATTTTCTTTGGACTTCATGGAGAAATTCTGGTTCACAAGGCTCCATTATTATTGAGAATTTCTCTAGACTACAAATTTGAATTGTTGAGAATTTCTCTGGGCTATAAATCTGTAATTTATTGTAGGGTGCATTCACATGGCTTCAAAATTTCTCTGTTTTGTTCTTACCTAATCAAGAGAAAATTCAAAGCACTCCAAAGAAATTCAAAGTTTCTTTGCTTTGTTCTTACTTGATCTAGAGAAAATTCAAACCACTCTAGAAAAATTTAAAATTTGTCTACTTTATTCTTACCTGATCTAAAGAAAATTTAAACCACTCAAAAGAAATTCTTTCTCCACAAAAATTCTTTGATAGCCTTTATAATCATCATCATCATTATCATCTTCTTTTTACATCAAATAAGCAGCTATAGCAGCACTATGAAAGCCACAGAAGCAACAACACTTTGATAGCATCAACACAGATGCACAACAAGACAAATGATTAACATGAGATAGTATGAAGCAATAACAGTATCAACTCCACCCATCAATGGCTCGATTTAACCCTTCTAGAATAAGCTGGACAACAAGGAAATACAACAATTGCAAACTAGCCACGCATGATCTCATTTGAGTCAACAACAGCTCAAAGAAAAGAGAAAAAAATACTACCACAACTCTAGAGAAATTCTAGGAATCCAAATTTCTCTCGACTGAACTTTTCAGAGAAATTCAACAGACTTGATCATTTTCAAACAATCTCTCCACGGGCACTTCTCTCTCAAACTCTTCAACATAGCGTGCAGTTCCTTCGTCGATATCAATCCATTCCCATCCTAACCCTAACTCAGACCCAAAGTCATCAGTGTACCTGCAGGACAAGAAGGAGGTGAATAAAGTGTTCAATCACTTCGACGCCAACAGCGACGGTAAGATCTCGACGACGGAGCTCGTATTAGTCGTGAAAGCTCTCCAATCCAACACATCGGAGAATGAAGTGAAATAGATGATGGAGACACTGACCTTTACGGCTTCATCAGTCTCGAAGAGTTCGCCAATTTCTGCAAGGACGACGACGACATCGCCGAAGCCGTCGGAGAACCTTAGATATCAAAAAATAATATTGTGCATCATTTCCATTACTAAAAAAGGAGATGAACCTGAAACTAATTTTTCCAAAATTAAAACCAAACACAGTTGGGTTTTCTCTTAGAACTTTTTTGCCTGTCAGTGAATATTGTTAGGCAATCTTCACTGTATTTAAAAGATATTAATTCTATTGTGTACAAAACAACAATTAGAATTAAAGAAATAAAGAAAATGAGAGAATATGTTTGATTACAAAAATCAAACTCGAAATAAAAATAAATAAATAAATAACAGATTTTATTTTGTTACAAAAACAAAATTAAAATCTGATTAAATAAATAAATTAAAAACAGAATTAAATTAAACAACTTACTTGATTAATTTCTTTGAATGATTTTTCTAATCAAGTCCAGTGTTTAACACTGTGTCCTTAAGACAGATTCGTCCTCTCCACGGTGCTTTCAGAATTTGGACGTCTATCTCCCAGGATGAAATACAAATTGTTTGCCTTACGAACACACTAAGTGTTTACACTCTTTCTTTCAGAATAAAAATGCAGCAAAATGCAGAGAGAATTATAGAGAGGATGGAGTACGAAAATTTGAGTTAAAATCCAAATGGGAGGCTAGTCTATTTATAGATGTAAAGGTGGCTCTTGGATTTGAATTGAACGGGTATGAAACCTGTTGGGTTTAAATTCAAACAGATTTGAATCTGTTGGATTAACCATTTAAACAGATACAAAACGGGAAGGGCTCTGTTTGGATGAACATTAAATCCAAACTAGTTTAATTCTGGGAAGGGCCCTGTTTGGATGAACAAAAAATCCAAGCCCAGCCCGACCGGACGGCGGCGCGCGTGTGGTGATTTTTTAGTCCAATGGGTCTAGCCCATTTTAGACATAACCTCTCCCTCTAAAACACTTGGGTACCCCTTGGGGCACACCCCAAGTACCAAACCCATGCCTTATAAACCCTTTCAAAACCTCCCACCAAATCAATGTGGGACAAGCCTTATTCAACCTTTAAGGAATTTCCACCAAAACTCCATTTCCATGGAGCATACTTTGGTTTCAATTTCCCATTCACTAGGTAATGGTTTTGAGCAACCAAATATACCACGTGAATCACAGCGGCATAGAGCAGCGTTACCACTTTGACCCGTGTAAATCGATGCACGGGACCCACCTAAAAATTAGACCAAACTTAGGAAAAAATTCTGATTTTACCCAGAATTTTATAACCACTTCCAACAAATATTATGATTTTAACTCTTCTATCTCACATTTGTGGAGAACAAAATAGTGATCGACTTCAAAGACTCATTAGGTTGACTTCTATATTTTTTCATCTAAAAAACTGGTGTCACAAAAATATTATATTTTTAATCAAAATCTAAAAAACTACCTAGTAAATTTGGTCCAAGCAAGGCCGTGGGGTTGGTAAATGGTTTTTTTTTTTGAGTAATCATAATATTTTTTTAATCTTTATTAAAAAAATTCAAAATTTTTGTCAATTTTTAAAATTTAAGTTATAGACATTAAATTTTATAAAAAAAATAGATCAAATTTTAAAAATTCACTAAAAATTCTTTTTTTTTTAAATTTAAAATTTTAATAATTTTTTAGATTACATTGATTTTTTTTACTTTTATGATCAATAAATTTAAAAATCAAGAATATATGATAACTTTTTAAAATAAAAAATAAAAATCAATAAATAAAAGAAAAAATAAAAATTAACTGGTAAATTAAAAAAGTAATTATAAATATATGATAAAGTTTATAAATTATTTTTTCATGTTACAAAGGCCTTGTTTGGGAAGTTAGCTATTTTAGTAGATTATTTTAATTTTTGACTATTTTAATAGATTAAAATATTTATATTTGGGAATATTATTGATTTTTTTGTAATTGGATGTGATATTTGTGAGAGAAAAAGTGAAATCATTATGGATTTGAAGTAATATTTTGTCTTATTAACTATTTTAATCATGTACGGGGGCGAAATATCCTTTGCTCTCCGTACGCCTTGGACGTCAAGTTTCCGTCAACGGCGTCTGTCTCTGCAACACAAAAATGGTGAGCTGCCCGGTGGTGGTGTGCCGGAAAGACCCTCTGACGATCAAGTCAGATTTCGGGAAGAAGACAATGAAGAGAGAGTGTTTGTGAGAGTGAATTCGCATACCTCCAACGTTCGTCTCCTCCCCTATTTTTAGGCTGGCCATGCAGCCTCAAGGTCGTGCGCGCACTACCTCTGTTGTCCTTCCCTGGACAGGTGGCAGTGCGTGCCTCTCACCACCTTACACGTGTAAAGGTTTTGTCCTTTCATCAGTACACACTGAACTGTCTAACGGTATTGAGGCGTTCGTGGGGCAGATGCCCTCTCCTTCACACCATTGGCCCAGGTGGCACCCTTGACCGAGATACCACGATCGGCCTAACATTCGGGAGAGACTTGTAATCACATAACCGTGCTATGTGTCTGATTGATAACTTGGAATCAGGTGAAGGCTTGACCGGCACGACCGAGCCATTATCGGCGGTTCACGAGACCCGGTAGGCGAGGCATGTCGGCCTCCAACCGTCCAACCATCTATCTCGGTCCTGCGGACGCTGCCTATCTCAAACGACCGCTTAGGCGCATACCGGCGCTAACCGTGTCTCAAGCCCGGCCCGGGCTCTATCTAGCTCGGCGTCATCACCGTAACCCTGAGCTCCGTCCACTTCGTGCAAGCCGCGGCTAAACGCGTCGGTTGGTGCTGGCCGTCGATATCCACGACCATGCGAGTCGGAGTTCTTGGCCGCGCCGACGTGAGAGTTGGCTCTGCGCCGTACACTCCGTCAAGACTGCTGTCATCGTTGCTCGGCCGTACAACCCAGCGCAAATCTCCCCTCAC
Organism: Camellia lanceoleosa; assembly: GCA_025200525.1. Taxonomy (NCBI): domain Eukaryota; kingdom Viridiplantae; phylum Streptophyta; class Magnoliopsida; order Ericales; family Theaceae; genus Camellia; species Camellia lanceoleosa. The sequence goes on along the minus strand of CM045771.1, from coordinate 142,121,893 downwards.
AATTGCCCCTTAAACCCATCCGAGCCATCGTGATTGGGTTTACCTATGCATCCGAGCTATGATTGATTTGTACCCTCGCCAGGCCGAGCTTGAATAAGGCAATGTCCGCCGCCGAGCCATTGTTGAATTGGGGACACTTCTGCCGCCGAGCAATCTCAATTGGTCGATTAATACCTCCGCAGTCCCATCAAAGGTCGTACAACCGTACTAACAACCGCGTTTTCAGTGCCACGTGTCATCACGCCATTGGGTCGTGCAACCAGCTGTTCTACACGCGCAGAATTCAAACGGCTGCGCCGTTTGGATTTTTCCCCCCATTTCGTGCGCAGGCCAAGGGTCACCTCAACCCTTAAAAGCCTAAACCCTAAGCCTCCCAAGCCTTTCACTTTCCTTCATCGCCTTCAAACCCTAGCCTCCAACACTCTTGCACCTTTTCTGCCATTGCTATTTTCGAGCACCAGACTCCGTTCCCGCCGCTGCAGTCGAGTTCTTCAAGGCCCACCTTCGTCTTCTGGTAAGCTTTTCTTCCCCCCCATTGCATTTTCAGTTTCCATTTTCAAGTTCTTCACTTTTGCCCCACTGTTCTTCATTTTTATGCCACTGTGCTTGGCACTTCTTGCTTTTGATTGTTCTTATGTGGCCTCGACGACTTCACACATTAGGAAAATTGAAACTGGAGGGGTGGTGGGGGTCTTCGTGTCCCTCGATCCACAAAACCTCTGAGCAAACCCCTTGCATTTGATATGAACACTTTGAATCTGGACTGAACCGAGCAAAATGCTCGTTTAGATCTGTAGGTAGAGCCCCAGCCGAGCAAAAAACTATTTGTGGCTTCACATAGAAGCTGCGACGGAAATGGTGTTCCACGGATCGATGAGTAGAATGAGGAACTAAAACCGTGAAAACTTAGCCTAATACCTTGACCGAAATGAAGGATCAACTGGATCCCGCATGTAGCCTTAACCGAGCTAGAATCGGACTAGGAGGATTAGGGACACATGTAGTTAAACCAAGCTGAGACTTGCCGGTCAAAACACCAAATCCTTAGCTGAGCTATTTCCATTAGGAGCCGTGCAATCTATGCCGTGCTAACCCTTGGCCTAATTTTTCAATATGCAGAACAAATAGGACCGACCAAGCCCTTCAGCGTCACCACTGGTGGAGCTCAAAGCCCGAGCAACCACACAACATTTCTGTCCGAGATACAATATAAATAAAACTGACCTAGATGGGAAAATCTGGCTTATGGTTATACGCCCGTGATGGCCGAGTTACAACATCGGTAGGCGTAGTGTTAGAGCTTGCTAAAGGGGAGACTCAGGTGGGGAGACTTAGACGGTGCCCTTCATGGTCATTTCCATCGTCGAGGAGACTCGCTTCCCGTCGGTAGTTGATCTGCGAATTTTTGAGGCGACAAGGCTCTGTCATCCAAGTCTCCACCAACACGTACAAAATAATAAATGGCGTCGTAGAAATTTGAAAAGGCTCGGTCTTAATCTCGACCTCGCAGAATTTTCCTGTCTGACCTCGGTAAAAATAAGGGTGGGTTTTCTTTGGTACCTTAAGGTAAGAAGGGTTGAAACAAAACTTCGTCGAGGCAACCGGACAAAAATAGCGGCGATGATTTTTTAATGGTGTCGGTCATCTGAAGACAGAGGCACCCATACCGGTGGTACATCAGGAAAGATTTTGGTAGTGCGGGTAAGTAGCCCGGCTGACCGTGCTATCTTCTAGCTGCATTTCATTTCTGTTATCTTCTACCGGTCTAACACCTGTTTACTTCTTGCAGATAAATACTTGGCAGCCGACTATCATCAAGCCAACCAGGAAGCCATCCGAGCTCACGCTTACCGGCGGCCGAGAAAGGAGGCTTCGAACTACTTTGCCGGCGAGACATACCACTACCAGCGCCGCAAGAAGCGAGTCAGCGACTTCTGCGTGAGCCCTCCTGAACGAGATCAACTCTCCCACCGGTCGACGTTCCCTTAACCGCGAGGAGATGGCAAAGATCGAGCCATCAAGTCCATGATAGCAGGAGGAAGGCGAGTCCCGCCTCCGGCAACAGGGAACTTCTCATTGACGATCAAGCAAAGCCGTTCTTGCACTTGCGGCGAGCAACAAAGTGGCGGTCAAAGAAAAAGGCCTAGGAAGGATGCGGCGGGCAAAATCTTGTGGATGAAGACTTCGGCGAGGTCGCCTCCACCGAGGGGCGACCAAAACAACCTCGTGCCAACAAATCAAGGGCAGGGCCTAGCCACCCGACTGGGCGCCCGAGTTTGTGTACCTGACCGGCCGATCTCTCGAGGATTACGTCTATCTTGACAAGGATTACTCCATTGGTTTCAACATGACCAAGGGTTAATCCTTCCGGCAGATATGAAAAACACAATGGTTGTCCGATCTAAAGGTCCTAAGGTCGTGACCAAATCCATCGTGCTAGTAAGCTTTCAATTTTTCTTCAACTTTTGCTCGGTTTTGCTCGATTTCACAAATACTTACAACCTTTCTCTTGCATGCGAGCCGCAAAGAATTATCGGTGCGACCCGGATGATAAAGGTCGCCGAGCTTGATGCGATCTGCCGAGAACAAAGAGCATAAGGCAGTAGCCGCCAAAAGCGGCGAATGAAGCTATCGGCGGAATGAGATAAGGCTGCGGAAGGTCGCCGAAAGTGATGTTGAAAGCGAGGAAAGATGAAAGACCAAAGCTCGGTACCTCTTGAGTTGAGGAAGCTTCATGGCGCCAACAAAAAGCTTTGGAGAAGGCGGTCGAGGGCGGAAGGCCGAGGATATAAGCGGCGAGAAGACCTCTGGCGCCCGGTCAAGTGACCAAAGACATCTTTTTCGGTCTGGGAAATGCCGTGGAAAAAAGTTAGTGCAGGTCAAGACTCCATATGTTAGTCAATCCGCCATTGCTTATATCCCGGTGTACATGCTCGCGTACTCTAGGGCCGAGCAAAACCGGCTCATTGCCGAGGCGAGGAAGGAGGCTGAGGAGGAAGCTGCCGCCGCGGAAAAGACCGAGCAACCTCCACCCGAAGCATCTCCAAATGCTGAAGATGAAGTGATTGGCCGGAGGTTCTCACGGTGGAGAATGCAAACAATGAGGTAAAACAAATCCATGAGCGCAGACGAAAGCGAGATGGTGGAGGCCGCTGATCAAAACCTTGCACTAGATTAGAGATTTTTCTCTTTTTGTCTTGTTTTCTTTGCTTTCTTTTTTGCAATGTAACCGCGCTATGCCCCCCTTTTGTACTGAACTTTTTCTAACAATGAAATGTGAACTTTTACGCTAGTGCATCTGTTATTTACGTTAAGCTTGCATCCGTGTGAATTTCTTGCTTCATACTTTATGAAATGGCGGTCAATTTGAACCGCACAAGCGATCGTTGCATTTCCAAATAAAATGATATTTTCTACTTGGCCGAGCAAAATCCGCTCGGCCTTGTTTGGTTGGGAACACTTAGTCGGCCGAGCAAAAACTAGCCCACCTTTGTGAAGTTGTTTAATATGCCAATATTTCCTTTCGGTCGAGCAAATTTAGCTCGGTATAATAGTCTTGGACAATTCACCAACATCAATTCCACGGCGAAATCATTTCGTTTCCCATTGGACAATCATAATATGCCCTATGGTAGAAACAAAACCATCGGCTCCTATATTGGGCAAAACACCAATGTTTTAGTTAGGTTGGTCATGCCCCAACATTCCACCAAGGCGAGCAAAACACCTTTCGATCCTAATCTGTATTTGTTCCATCAGAGCAAAACCAAGCTGTTTGTGCGATGCGCTCTCATTCAGGAAAACGGTCACCTTCAGGTCGGTTCTTGTCCCTGGCATCCATAATTGCCTTTTGTGTCTTGTGATATCATTGGACAAATGTAATACCAAACAAAAAGAGACTAATTTTCATTACAAAAACATTGCCATCTCTTACATCACATGCCAAAGGGCTAAAGGTCTAAAAAAGCTAGGCAACATAAACAAATTACATTTCAAAAGTAAAAGACCTTAAGGTTTGCTGCATTCCACGATGCAGGGGCGGCCTTGCCATCTAAGTCTTCGGATGGTATGCCCTTGCCAGCAAGACCAACCACCTTGTATGGTCCTTCCCAGTTTGCACCGAGCTTGCCTTCGCCAGGGACCACTGTGTTGCCATGCACCTTCCTGAGGACCCAATCCCCAATCTTGAATAGCCTAGGGTGCCTTGTTGTATTTTTGGGCAGTTCTGGCGATAGGCGCTATGTGGATCAATCGTGCTCTCGTCTTTCTGACAAGGTCAACTCTAGTGCCACGGTCTCATTATTCAAATGCGTTAGAAACTTTACGGCGGATGGTTGGCATGCCAATCTCTAATGGGATGACGGCCTCCATTCCATAGGCCAAAGCGAACGGTGTTTCCCCGGTCGACTGTCTTGGTGTAGTGTGGTATGCCCATAGCACATCAGGAAGCTCTTCAACCCACTTTCCCTTTGCCTTCTCAAGCCGCTTCTTCAACCTGTCCAAGATGGTCTTCTTTGAGGCTTTTGCTTGACCATTCGTCTGTGGATAAGCCGGGGTTGAATTGTAGAACTCAATCTTCAACTTTTCACAAAATCCACGAAAGAGTTTCCCATTGAATTGGGTGCCATTATCTGAGATGAGCGCCCTGGGTATACCGAAGCGAGTGATCACATTTTGCCAAACAAACTTCTTAACGTCCTTCTCCTTAATGGTTGCCAGTGGCTCGGCTTCCACCCACTTGGTGAAATAATCAGTGGCGGCAATGAAAAACTTGAGATTGCCCGGTGCGACTGGGAGGGGTCCAACAATATCCAATCCCTAAGTCGACGGCCAAGGACTTGTGAGGGAGAGTAACTCCCTTGCTGGTTGGTGGACCTGGTGAGCAAATTTCTGACATTTTTCACATCGGCGGACATATTTTTGCGCGTCCGCTTGCATGCATGGCCACCAATAACCCTGCGAGATTGCTCGGTAGGATAAAGATTTACCGGTATGGTGCGCGGATGCCTTCATGGATCTTATAGAGAAAGCTTCCACCTTAGAGGGTGGACACACTTGAATCTGACCCGTGAAAGATTTCTTGTACAAGGCTGCGGAGGGTGAGAGCCAAAACCGCTCTGACTTTGCCCGGATCTTGTGGGCCGCCTTCTTTTCTTCTGGTAGAATTCGATTTTTCAAAAAGGTGACGATGGGGTCCATCCAAGAAGGTCCCAAGTCGGTGTAGAGTACCTCGGTTGCTTCTGATTCCTCAATGCTTGGCCGGGGTAAAAATTCAATCATCAAGGGATTGGGAAAGGTTGTCTGAGTGGAAGCGAGACCGGCCAATTCATCGGCTATACTGTTTCCTTCGCGGTTGATCTGTTCAACTCTGATGGCATCGAACTTCTTGACTTCCGCTCGCTTTGATGCACGATACTTGGCCATTCTTTCATCTTTGGCCTCATACTCCCTAAGACTTGATTGACCACACTTTGAGTCCTTGAACACCATAAAATTTGTGACCTTCATTCTCGATCTTCATTAGACCGGCGAGGAGGGCTTCATACTCCGCCTCGTTGTTGGATGCTGGGAAGCCGAGCGTAATTGTTTGCTCCATAATCAGCCCATCAGGCGAAGTTAGCACAATTCCCAGCCTAGCCCCATACCTATTGGACGCCCTATCGACGAACAACTTCCACATCTCGCCAAGAAGCGACTTCCGGCAATCGACGGATTCAGGAGCTTCTCAATCAAGTCTCTAGTAGGCTCAATCTGGTCTCCTTGCGTCTTTCTTTGGGTTCTTCTTTTCGGTGAGTAAATCGGCCTTTGCTATTCGGTCAAGCCTTGCTTTTCTCCACTCGCGAGCCATCACATATCTCGGTTGCGAGAACCTAGGTTGTGCTAAATCGCATCAACCAAATCAGCAGAAATTTGGATGTGTTCACGGGGCAAATTCGCCACAAAATCTGCAAGGGCTTGGGCTTTGATTGCCGTCTTGTGTCGGAACAATAATGTCGTATTGACCCAATTCCACGCCCATTTCGAAATTCTCGATAAGTCGCTTTTGAAGAGCACCTTGGCGGGAACTTCGGTTAACACCATTATTGTATGGGCATGAAAGTAGTGTGCGGTTTTCTTGGCGCCATCATGAGCCAACGCCAATTTTTCCAAGGAAGATACCTCGTTTTAGGGGCGAGTCTTGCTTACATAGAAAATGGGCAAGTCTTAGAATGCCTCGGTAGCGGACTAGGACGCTCACGCATGTTGAGAGGCGCCAAGTAGAGATATAACTCCTCACGGTGAGGTGTAACCAAAATAGGTCGAAGAGAGATACACTTTCAAGTCCGCTAGAACACGGTCGCACTCTTCATCCCAAAGAACTTGGACTTCAAAGTTTTGAAGAAGGGCACTGCGATCAGAAGGCCGGTGATAATCTGTTATTGTGGCGTATCCGGCAAGATGTTGCCGTCCTTCGTGGAGTTAGGCGCTCAACTCTTGTATTGCCTTGATTTGCGATGAGTCGGCCTCAATTCCCGGTTTGTGACCCGGAAAACCTAGGAATTTCGATGCCAACCCTAAAAGCGCACTTAGAGGCATTGATGGCTTGTGGCGCTTAGTATGGCAAACATTTACGCTGGGTCGGAGGTCTTTGGGACTTCTCCTTACTCTTCACCACCATATCGTCAATATAGGCTTCCATAGTTCGGCCCGAGGAGGCGAACATCTTTGTCACCATCCATTGAAAGGTTGCCGGCGTTTTTCGATCAACGGCATGACCTTGTAGCGATATAAGCCTCGGGGGTGGTGAAGGGCGTAATCTCTCTGTCCGGCTTGTACATGGCTATTTGGTGATAACGCGATATCGTCCAAGAAGCTAAACCTCGATGGCGGCGGTTAAGTCCACCGGTGGTCAATTCGAGGAAAAGCTATCCTTTGGGCATGCGCGGTTGACAGTCTTGTAATCTACGTAGACTCGCCACTTGCCGTTCTTCTTAGGAACCACCACCGTGTTAGATATCCACCGAGGGTATTGCACCTCTTCTATGGCCCCGTCTTCCAACAGATTCTTCACTTTTTCTGCCACCACTTCAGCATGGTGCAAGGCTGAACGGCGCGTCCTCTGTATGACTGGCCGCGCATTGGGGTAGACATTCAACTGGTGGCAGATGAAGTTTGGGTCGACGCCAAGCATATCGTAAGGCGTCCATGCGAAAGCCTCCAAGTTGGAAACCAAGAAGTTGACATAATCCAATCGTTCGGCGCTGGACAACGACGATCCCAAGAGGAAGAACTTAGCCGAGTCGTTTTCGTCAATGCGCATTTCCACCAAATCTTCGACTGACTTCTCTTCGGCCTTTCTGCCCACGTCTTCAAGGACCTCCTTTCCCTCGGGCCCCTCTATCATCTGAACAAACCCTTTGGCCGCTCGGCTGCCATTTACCTGTAACCTTTGTTTGGCCATCACCTGGTCTCCCTAGACTTCCTCTATTTGCCCGTTGGATGCCGGAAAGCGCATGACTTGATGGAAGGTTGAAGCAACCGCTTGCATGACGTGCAGCCAACCCCTGCCCAGAATCAAATTGTAAGTCGACGGCACTTTGAGCACCCAGAATTCTACCTGCTTCACAACCGATCCCGCCTTAACCGGCAAGATAATCTTTCCGATCGGCCATTCTGGTTGCGAGTTGAAGCCGACCAAAGGGGATGTCGCAGGAGCCAAATCCTTGTCTTCTAACTTCATTTGTTTGAATGCGTCATAATACATTATTTCGACCGAACTCCCCTGGTCGATCAATATTCTCTTGATATCGAAATCTTTGACGCGAAGTGTCACTACCAAAGCGTCATTGTGCGGCATCTGCACCCTTTCCAAATCTTTGGTGGAGAACGAAAGGACGTTTTTCTCCTCGATTTTTCCCTTCTTTACAGCAGGCTGGACTGAGAGCACCTCCCTCATGTGCTCGGCTTTCTTAATTATCCCTCTCAGCTCGCAGACCCTTGCTGGTTCAATGATGCCGTGGATGACGTTGATCACCCCTTGCGGGGGCGCTTCTAGGGCGGCCATTCCGTTAGGTTCGGTTTGTCCGGTTGGCGCGGCCTTGACTCCCCCATCAATATATTGGTCAAGATGCCCTGCCGCCACCAACTCCTCCAAATGTTGTTTGAGCGGCAAGCAGTCTTCTGTCCGGTGCCCCCGCTCTTCATGAAAGGTGCAGCGATACTTTGGATTGAATCCTCGTTGCGCATTTCCTAATTTGGCTGGCCAATGGACAAAAGGCTCTCCTCGGATCTCGTTCAAAATGCGGTAGATGGGAATTTTGAAGACTGTGGCAATTCCTGTCCGCGCCTTCAATTTTCTCTTGGCATCTTCTGCTGCGTCGCGGGGTGCATCAGCCCGGTCATTTCTCCGACTTCTGTTTCTGTCATTTTGGCCGGTCCCTCGACGCTGATCTTTTGGTCGGTCGTTAGGGCGGTTTTCCTCCTGCCCGACCGAGTGAACTTTCCCCGCTACTCTTCGGTCTGCCGCGACCGGATTATCCTTCTCGGTCATAGAGGCGGCATCATCTTCCATACGGATGTGTTCGTTAATCCGCTGCATCAAAGATTCCATGGTGGTCGGCTGATGCATCGTGAGTGAGTCTCGCAGCCTATGTCCGACTGGGAGACCCCTCTTGTATTGAGTGATCGCCAGATTGGTAGGGCAGTCGAGAATCTCATTGTAAGTTTCCCAATACTTCGCGTTGTACGCCTTTAGCGAACTTCCAGACTCCATCTTGACGCCAAAGAGGTGGTCGACTTCCTTCGGTGTTTGAGTATTGGTCTTGAATCTGGTGACGAAGGCTTCCGCTAGTTGCTGCCACCCCTCGATACTCCCCTCCGAGAGCCTTTCGAACCACTTCAAGCCCAGCTCTCCCAAGCTTGCTGGGAATATAAGGCACATCAAGGCATCGTTCCGCTGGTGGCCAGCCATCACTTGCCGGTAATGACTCACATGCATGTACGGATCAGTTTTGCCGTCGTACAAAGTGAATTTTGGTTGGTGGAATCCGGCAAGGAGTGGGGTGCTCTCAATCTTTGGGGACAACGGCGTGGCTGTAAGCCTCGCCAGCTCTTTGTCCACCAGTGCTGGGGCTATGTCACTGGGTGCCGGCATTGCCACTTCTTCACTGCAACGAATTGGGGCACTTAACCTCTGGAGCGCCGGCACCCTCTGAGCCTCCCGACGGCGCGCTCTCTTCTCCAGCACGTCCCTAAGATCCCTGGAACGGGAGGAGGTAGAGTATTGCGACGTCAACGATGGGCGAGATGGGTGATAGGTGCTGTCGCGCGTGCAGGACCTTCCCTCTTTCTCCCACTCCATAGTTCCTGGTGATGGAGATTGAATGAGTCCTCCTTTGGTGGCGGCCTTGAGCGAGGGAGGTGTGCTCACTGAGGTTGCCCTCTCCAGCGACACCCTTCCCCCTCACTTGGCGCTTCAGTAGCTCCATCTCCGCTGTCATCTTACGAATGAGGGCTTCTTGGTCCTTGATTTTGTGCTCCAGGCGCTCCTTATGGGACTCCCCCCGGCGCCGGCGGCCCTCTGGACTCTGTGAACGATCTGAACTCCTCCCACGCTTGTCGCGCGCTCCTCGTGAAAAGGTTTCTAGGCCCGCCATGATTGGAACATTAGGGGGGCCTTCTCTCCTTCGCACGTACTCTGGAGTGACACCATTGACGACGGATAGTGGAACTTCGTCGTTGTTGGCCATGGAAATGGTCGAAGAAGCTTACAGAACAAGGGTTGAGTATCAAACGATTCCCACAGACGGCGCCAATTGTACGGGGGCGAAATATCCTTTGCTCTCCGTACGCCTTGGACGTCAAGCTTCCGTCAACGGCGTCTGTCTCTGCAACACAAAAATGGTGAGCTAACCGGCGGTGGTGTGCCGGAAAGACCCTCCGACGATCAAGTCAGATTTCGGGAAGAAGACAATGAGGAGAGAGTGTTTGTGAGAGTGAATTCGCATACCTCCAACGTTCGTCTCCTCCCCTATTTCTAGGCTGGCCATGCAGCCTCAAGGTCGTGCGCGCACTACCTCTGCTGTCCTTCCTGACGGTGGCGGTCTTGCACCTCTCACCACCTTCTGGCGTGTAAAGGTTTTGTCCTTTCATCGATTACCTTGGTATCTGCGGTATTGGCGTTAGGGGCAGATGCCCTCTCCTTCACACCATTGGCCCAAGTTACACCCTTGACCGAGATACCACGACCGGCCTAACATTCGGGAGAGACTTGTAATCACATAACCGTGCTATGTGTCTGATTGATAACTTGGAATCAGGTGAAGGCCTGACCGGCACGGCCGAGCCATTATCGGCCGTTCACGGACCCGGTAGGCGAGGCATGTCGGCCTCCAACCGTCCAACCATCTATCTCGGTCCTGCGGACGCTGCCTATCTCAAACGACCGCTTAGGCGCATACCGGCGCTAACCGTGTCTCAAGCCCGACCCGGGCTCTATCTAGCTCGGCGTCATCACCGTAACCCTGAGCTCCGTCTACTTCGTGCAAGCCGCAGCTCGGCAACATCAGTTGGTGCTTGACCGGTCGATATCCCTGACCGTGCGAGTCAGGTTGCTGGCCGCGCCGACGTGAGAGTTGGCTCGGCGCCGTACACTCCGTCAAGACTGCTGTCATCGTTGCTCGGCCGTACAACCCAGCGCAAATCTCCCCTCACAAATCAAAATTGACTTTTTTTAACTAAAATTTACAAAAAGAGAAAATAAACTAAAATAATTAATAAAACAAAATGTCACATTAAATTCACAATCATTTTGTTTTTTTTTCTCACAAATATCACATCCAACTATAAAAAAAATTTAACTCTTTTTCCAAACACAAATATTTTAGCTTACTAAAGTAGTCAAAAGCTAAAATAGTTTACTAAAATAACCAATTTCCCAAGCGAGGCTTAAGATAAAATGTCACATCAAATTTATAATTATTTTACTTTTTTTCTTACAAACATTATATTCAATTATAAAAAAAATCCAACCTTCTTTTCAAATACAAATATTTTAATCTAATAAAATAGTCTACTTATAAACGAGACCAATAAGTTCCTCAATTAAAAAAAAAAGATAACTATATTTAAGTGGGAGAAGAAAAAAAAAATTACAAACACATGGGATGTAAATGTGTCTGTGATAGAATGCAATTAAAAAGACTATGGGATGCAAGTAATAAAAAGAAGAAGAAGAAGAACAGCATGTGAAAGAAGAAGAAAAAAATTACAAGACATAGGGGCATTTGTTTAGGCTTTTTTTAGCCAACTTATAGCTTTTAACTTTCGAAAAGTTATTTTGGACTGTTTGATTAAACTTATTTCAAACAGTTTCTGATTTTAACAATTTATTTTAACTCAAAAAAGCTAATTTTGAGAAGCTACTTATCCCTTATTTCTGATTATCAGCTTCTGCTGCAAACATATTAATTCATGGTTTTTTACTTAGATTTTTTTATTTTTTATTTTTTTAAAAATAGAAAAAAACCCAAGTGGACTATAGATTATTATTATTATTACTTATGAGAAATGTAGACAGGCAGTGAATAACAAAAAAATAAAAGTTAATTGAAAAAACTACTTCACTGCTTATTTAACAATTACTACTTAACAACTTAAATTTATAATTCAACAGTTATACCAAATAAATTAACAACTTCTGATTGAAATCATAATTTATAATATATTAAGTTATAATTTATAATTTGCTTTAACCGTTACAACAAACTGGCCATAAGAATGCGTGTAGTTGCCCCATTGAAAAAAAAAAAAAAAAACTATATGCTTGATTATCATTTTTCAAAAATACTTTACAGAAAATTTAATTTTTTTATTTTTCGTATTTTTTTGTTTTTACTGATTTTTTTAAATATTTTAAGCAATTTTTTTTTAATTTTTAAATATACCTAACATATATATATACCTAAAAAGTAAAAAAAAATTGAAAAAAACTTTTAAAAATTCACTAAATACCAAAAATATAAAAAAAATACGAGAATTCAGTACATTTTATATATTTTTATGTATTTATTAATTTTTAAAAATATTTTTTCATAATCTTTTTACTCCAGTAAGGCGAAGAAATTTTTTTTTTAACTTATTTGAACCTTTTGAATCCTGTTTGAATCTACTTATTTGAAAGGAGCCGGTCGACCGGTGGGTCAACTGGCCGGTCGACCGGTGGCCCCACCTCCAACGTTCCTACACAATAAAATGGTGGAATCTAACGCGTATTCTCAGTTTGATGAAATTTTTGCTTCATTCTCAATTTGATATTAGTTTGGTAAAACCATTGGAGAGAAAAAAGGTGATTTTTTTCATCAAATTCAAAGTTGATGTTGCGTCTGATGCAACATTAGAAATGATCTAAATAAGGTACATTTAAAAAAATTAAAAAATATTTACAATTTAAAAAATATTCACTAAAAATAAAAAAATATAAAAAATAAAAAATTTAATTTAAAAAAAAACTTAATTCAACAAAATCAAACTAAACACAGTTGCCAAGGAATGAGAGAGGGTTGTTTTGGAAAGATGATAAAAAGGGATTTTTTGGCTTTTAACCAAACTTTTGACTTTTTTAGATAAATGATTTGGGAAATTAGTAAAAAGTGACTTTTGACTTTTTTTTATTAATGTTTGTTTATGATGTTAAATCATAATAAAATGACTAAACTACCCTCATTTATTAAAAATATTTATAATTTCACCTATATAACACATTTTGACCATGAGAGGTAAAATTCTAATTTCACCATTGGCTAAAAATCAATTTTTCAAATAAAAATAAATAAAAAAATCAACTTCTAACTTTAACTACTAACTAAAAAAAGTGACTAAAAATTATGTTGCCAAAATAACCGAGAGAGAGAGAGAAAAAGAGAGAAAAAGAGAGAAAAAAGGTGGGTTGGATCACTTTTCTTCACTTTATTTATAGCTTTTGCTTGCATACTTGGCCTTGGAATCCATAGCCTCTGTCTGTCTGTCTGTAGTCTCTCTTTATATATCTATGTCTGTATACCTACATTGAGCACTTCAATCCTCGATTCCTAAAAGAAAAAAAATCGAAATTGGATTGTTAGGGTTTCTAAGCATATGGAGAAAATCAGGAGAGCATCGCATGCAGGATCATGGTACACCGACAATCGTAAGTCATCAAAGTTTTGACCTTTACAACCACTCGTTGATTAACCTTTTAATCACTTGTCTTTTCAGAGATTTCTATCACTATCTGTCACATTCTTTTCGATTCTTTGGTTTTCCTTACTGATTGAGTGAGGTTTCGAGTGATTCGTCTGAGAATTCTTCTGTAATTTGATGAATTTTCACGATCGCAAGGCTTTGTTGGGCTAGAGGGAAAATTGATTTCTAGGAAAATTATTGGGGGAAGGTAGTCTTTAGAGATTCCTTTTTTGTGTGTATTCAAGCATAAAAAGCTTGAAAATTTTCCCAAATATCTTTAAGCATAAAGGAATGCGAGAATAAAAACCCTGTATAGCAATGAGAAAATTGTAAAACCTGGTGGTGGTTGACTGTCCAAAAGGTTAAATTTTATAATTTTTTTTAGTGTACAAGGCGTTGTCCTACCGTGCATTATGTGACCAATTTTGAGTTATAAGCAGTTGCATAATGTCTTTTGTGGACAAAGCGGCTTGATAAGGGTGGAGCAGCTTTGGAGGTTGGATTGGTACGGTAACAGAAGATGAGAGAGACTCTTGCTTGGTATGTGTTGGTGTAGAGCAAATGATGAGAATAAGAGTGGCCCATAGTTGGGTTTAGTGGATGTACCTTATGAATTAGGTGGCTCTACTGATACAGTTAGGCAGTGTGGTGATGATTAGGGGAAGGGCACTATTGGGTTGCTACGTGGAGAGGTGGGGGTTTATATATATATATATATAAGTACTGCGGAGAGATGGAGATGCCGGTGCTAATTATATAAGAGATGTCAAGGCTACGGAAATGGAAGACCAGGTAAAGATAAGTCGGGAGAAAAAATGATAAGATTATTTGGTCATATACAATAAAGACCTATAGATGCAATGGTTAGAAAGAGTGATATGATCATTGAAAATGGAAATGTTAGGGGAGGAGAAGATCTAAATTACATAGGATGTGGTATAAATTCTAAGGTAATACTAATTTGTCCAATATAGGATCAAATTTCATTGTACTTTATTAATTTGAATATTGGAAAATATTCTTAAGATACTTGCAAGTTTTGATTAGTCAAACATTTCATGGTCAAAAATCACTGCTAACCATTTATCTGCCAAACAATTTACTAGAGAGCAATGATCCATGGAAAATATAAAGAATTCTTCTAAATTATCAAAAACTTCATGAAAGGAAAAAGGATTTTACCTAATGTTTTTATTCTTTTTGTTTGTCAGCGAAAAAATTAGAAGAAGAGCTTGATGGATGGCTCAGAGCATCTGGCCTGGTGAAATCTCCTGATGTACGAGGGGTGATTGCACCGTAAGTTGTCATGGACCACTCACTGTTATTCTCTAATCAACAATTATGGATCTAATGCATTTGTTGTTCTTTTGGTGGTATTGAACCCACTAGTCATGCAGGTTATTCATATTCAGGCCGTGCAGCAGCCTACGCATTTGCAAACATAGACCCATCAAGCATGTGAGTTGTGCTAATATTTCTCCTCTTTCGTTCATCTTAGAAAGTTGTATATACGATCTCATCATTTTGCTTAGCATTTGCTCTTATAGTGTGAGCCTGTGAGGTGATCAATCATATTCAAGTTGTTAACCGCTGGGGCTCATAAATGAAATAATAAAGTTTACTTGCTGTCTTCCTTCTCCCTTCCTCTCTTTTCCCCTCGTTTACTTGAAATTTACCTGCTCCTGTCTTTGTTTCTAATGTATGGGAAAAATTTACACTTCCCAGTTCTCGGGTGTTTCTTCTCGGTCCATCTCATCACTATTACACTCCGAAGTGTGCTCTTTCAAGAGCCACTGTTTACAAGACTCCAGTTGGCGACCTACCTATTGATCTGGAAGGTATTGTTATCTTTTTCTTTCAGTACAGTCATTTTATATTTTACAAGACGCCAGTTGGTGACCTACCTCTGTGATCTAATTATTGATAATCAAATGCACAAAGTGATAATTTGTGTATTTGATCCCAAAAGGCCATTTGTGCATTTGATTATGAGTGTTAACTTCCTATCTTATTTAAGGCCAAGTTTGGCATCTACTAAATAATACAAAAAGTCAAAAAGTCACTATCCTATTTAAGTCACATCATCTTATTTAAATCACATCACCTTTCTAACACATCACATCAAATCCAACCCAAACTCAACTCATATAAGCTAATAAGTCAAAAAGTATAATTTTTTAGAACATCCCAAACCAACTGTAAGTATCTTTTAATATTTGCAAACTGTTACTGCATCTTTAGTCAATGGTTCCTTCCTATAAATCTGTAGTTGAGCTGATTAAACTCTCAATCCTTAGTAATAACTAGAACAAACAGCTCGTTGGTCTAAGTCCTCAGAAATTTTTTCATTACGTGAAATATGCTCTCTCTCTCCACAATACACCAAATGGAAAAGAGAAGCCTGACTGCCAAATGTATTAATTGCTCCCATGGGAAGAGACTAGTAAAAGGTCCAATTGGCTATGCACGCAAAGTAATAAAAACTGGGGAGGGAAGGAGGGGGTGGTGGGTTAGAGTTTTCTTAGGTAGAAGATGAAGATAAGGGCTATCTTGTCTTTTCACATTAAAACTCAACTTTGAGTAAATAGTTTTTCTTCCCCATTCAAAACCGGATGCCACACATTTTGTCAGTTTTAACAGAAAATGTAACGGTAGGACTTTAGTCCAAAATCACATAAGGGTTAATTGGCAATAAAGTGGATTTTGCCTTATTCTATTTACATATTCCATCAACGTTAACACTGTTTGTTCAACATGAAACTCATTGCATCCATGCTTGGTTTTGTATCAGTCAATGAGGAGCTAAAAGCTACAGGGAAATTTGAACTGATGGATCTTCATGTTGATGAAGCTGAACATAGCATGGAGATGCACTTGCCATATCTTGCTAAAGTATTTCATGGGTAGGGTCTGTTTCAGCTTATATTTCTGTTCTCTATTTATATCTTGTTGGGGCTGATTTCTAGGTAACACTGCAACAGGTACTCCGTGAAAATTGTACCCATTTTGGTTGGTGCTCTTAATGCCGAAAATGAAGCCATGTTTGGACGGCTGCTAGCCAAATATGTGGATGACCCAAATAATTTCTTTTCTGTGTCTTCAGATTTTTGTCACTGGGGTTCTCGGTATGTCCCTCAAATGCAGTCTTTTTTAATTTTTTATTTTTTTTATAAGTGTACTCATTTTGTTTATGATACTTTATCCCTTGTCAGATTTACACCCCCAACCAAAATGGTTGGAGGGTTACTCAGTTGCTCGTGACTGGCTTATTTTTGTTTAATTATCCAGACTTACATATGAAGTAAATCTTTTGGTGTTAGGTTCAACTACACACATTATGACAAAAACCATGGAGCTATCCACAAATCTATTGAGGCCTTGGATCGGATGGGCATGGATATAATAGAAACCGGAGATCCAGATGCATTTAAACAGTATTTGTTGGAGTATGAGAACACCATTTGTGGACGGCATCCAATCAGCGTTTTCCTCCATGTAAATTTCTCGCCTTTTCTTAACTTTCAGTGGGAATTATCGGAAAGCATTGTCTAATGTAGCCTTTGGCTGTTAAAGTAAAATTTCTGAAATTCTTTGCACTAGGTTCTGTTTTCCCAACTGGATCCTGCTTTTAACTGAAAAATCTATCATAAATTTAAAACTACACATGCCTAGATTTGAAAATCGAAATTGCCAATGTTTTACTTATTGAAATCTGTCTGTACCTGCATATCTTTCTTACCTCTTTTGGGTTAAGTTACTATTATTGTTTCAGTGGAAAGCTTAGGAAATGGTTAAATGGGTTTTGCTAGATCACCCAATAGCAAAAAGTTTTCATCTTCATGTGTCTGTTTTTTGCTTTTCTTTTTCACTCAATTGTTTTTATTTTTATTACTGTAATTTTGATTGTCTTAATTCCTAACTGAATCAATTGGTTGGCTAATTTTTTTCCTTCTTTGTTTTCTTCAAATTCTAACCAGATGTTGAAGACCTGCTCAACGAAGATAAAAATTAAATTTCTTCGATATGAACAATCAAGTCAGTGCAAAACCATGAGAGACAGCAGTGTAAGTTATGCATCTGCAGGCGCGAAGGTAGATGCTTGAATATTTATGCACCTATTGGTATATGAAGTCTACTTGCACTCTAGTAGGTTTATTATTTTCGACTTTGTTGAATTGACTGTAATTTCTAACTTTATTACTCTCCCTGAATAACCCATCTCACCTTGGGTTATTTGCAATAAATTTGTGATCTCTTAAAGCCATCTCGTACTTTGGATTTCCTTTATTTTCTTCTCCTGCAAAATCACCGCATTCAATCAGTTGTTATTTGCACTTTCGTTATTCAATTCTTGTTGGGACCATATTTGATTTGCATTGAAGTTTTAGCTCACTTACAATTATTTTCATTATTTGAAAATAAGACGTGGAATAATTGAAATGAGCTTTACAAAATAAGAAAAGAGAAACAATTATTTCCATTGTGTCATATTTTAGAATTTTTTATGTATAATTACTTATTCCATTTCAATTTAGTTAATAAAAGCTTCTCTCTCGCATATACAATATGTGCTTTTTAAACATTAGAAAAAGAAAAAGAAAATCACAGGCAATGCACGTGCACTCCTGCAAATACAAAGTTTTCAACTGGCTAGTTGGGCCTTGTTTGGCATCTATTAAAAAAGTTAAAAAGTCACTATCTTATTTAAATTATATTTTATTTAAGTTAAATCACTTCTTTATCAAATCACTTTAAACCCAGTCTATATACTCAATTCATATTTTATAAAAAATTAAAAAATACACTTATTTCGAACATCTCAAATAACCCCTTAGAGGGAAATTTTTAGTCATTTTAATACTCCTTAATTTCATCTCTCCGCAGGTTGGTTAGTTAAATGACTAGTCATTTTAGGGAGTTTCAATCGTTCTTTAACTAGTGACTATTCACTTTTAAAATATAAATTATTTATATTTTCACTATCTCCTTTTTCGTTCTTCCTTTTTCCTCTCTAATTAAAACAGAGAATATGATTTGTGTTACTTTTTACTGGTTAAAATAGCTATTGGTGTTATCTTTACAAAACCATGGAAAAAAGTGAAAGAGTTCTCAATCGGTAAATGCAATTTTGGAAATTATAAAATTAAACTAAAATTTATGATATAAAAGGGAAGAATATAGCATAGGCCTTGGACTTGCATATGATGAAACTCAATTTGTGCTCAATTTGAAACGCGTAAAAGCAAACAAGTCAAGCTTGTACAACTTATTAATTGACGCTAACTAGTTTACATAGCATGCCTACGAGGAATTTAGTTTCTCTGTCATATTTTTTTACGATAATTTATTATAATTTATCTTAAAATAATGTAATTTTACTTCAACTTTAAATATAAGCCATTGGATTAACACAACAAAATCATTAGTGAGAGATTCATTGCAGATAATATTATATGATTGATTCAAATATGTGGACTCCATATCCAAAAAGTGTAATGACCCATCCAAAACTGTAGGCTCAACTACTTAAAATATGTATATTGTGTGTGTGAATAAAATCAGACTTGAGGAAAGCATCCAGTCATGATACTATATAGTCCCATCCATGACAAATAAGCAAGGGAAAGGATTCTAACAAAAAAAAAAAAATAAAACCATTATTCAACTATAGTACTTAAAATTAAAAAGAGCCACACAGTATGCATTCCATAAGGACTTACAACCCTTATTTTTAGGTGTCTACATATGCCACTCTATTTCCACTCGCATACAAAATATATACAAGGATTGAAGCCAACTCATTGACACCTGACTCAAGCCTCAATTAAGCATCCTCTAAAAACGATATGTTAATTGACTGACGGACGACACTGCAACCCATTTTCCTGTAGATTCCAGAGGCTCAATGACCACGACACTGCCATCAGTTAAACCCAATGCAAACTGGTTTGGCTCTTGTGGGTGGGCAGCAATTGTGACCGGATATACCTTCGAACTGCAGCCAGCAGCAGCCACATATTAGATACATGTAAAACTAAGCTCATGAAGTTGGTCTGAGATTGATATGCATATGTTGGAAGTTATAATGCTGTTATAGCTAATGTAGGCAGAAACATCAACATTGGAACAGTAATTACATTCTCTCTCTCTCTCTCTCTCTCTCTTGCGGATACAATTCTGTCGAATAATAATAAGGAATTATTGAATTTGAAAGCAACATTCACAACATTTAGAGTTGATGGAGGTTACATTAGCCTCATCAACTAAGTTCTTGCATAATCTGTATCTGTACACACACAGCAATTTATATCAACAGCTCAATGCACACATCTATGGCCATCAGGCTTTTTTTTTTTTTTTTAAGGTGAATAATCAGGCTCATAGACTATCTCCTGTTTTATCCAAACCTCAATTTCAGGGCCCAAGGGCCCTCTTTGTCCAGTTAAAAAAAGCATATAATTGGTACTCACCCAGAGAGAGAGAGAGAGAGAGAGAGTTGCCATTGATTAAATACACATAACATGCATTAGCTAAAATTCTTAAAAGTACCTGATGTCAGACGGAAGGTAAGCAGTGGGATTGATCTCACATCGTATATGGAAATCTGAGGCATCGTATATTAACACAGTTCCATCCACAAAGCTAGCATACACTAACTGGCTATCACATGAGAATGTTGCATGGGAGATCCGCGCATAAAATTCTCCAATGACGCACTAAATGTGTGAGAGAAAAACACTTGAATATCATTATGCAAACTGAAAAACACTGCTTATAATCAGAGAGAGACAGAGAAAGAGAGAAGAAACCTGCTTCACACATTCTAATTCTGTTGTTTCATATATGGCTAAGCGAGTCTCATGTATAGAAAGGAAGTGTTTCTGATCCTGGTGGAATTGGACATAGGTGTTCGATGGTGCTGATGGGAACTCCCTAACAGGAATCCGCAACATTTTGCTTTTCTTCTTTTCCCACCCATTGGTATTCCACACAACAATCTGATAATGAGAAAGGTAGAATAAATCATTAAAATCAGAAATCCGTATTATGAAATGGTCATAACTGAAATTACTAAGGATCTGGCAACCAAACCAATTGGATATGAAGGTAAACTCTTTCCAACAAGGAGTGGCTCTCAAAAATCCGAGTTCAGTTGGTTATAAGAGCGTTCTCCTCCACTTGACTGTGGATTGTGGGTTTGAATGGGCTTTCAAACTTTACGGGTCAATTGGACTCACAGGGGGTTTGGCTGAGAACAAGCAGAACCAAACAAAACATACCAATGTAGAAAAGGAAAGTTGAATACTAACCTGAGCATCTGCTCCGGAGGACACTAACACATTCAGTGTACTAGAGAAGGCAAGGCCAGTTACTCTTTTAGAATGACCATTAAGCTTGTCTATAACCTGCATAGACAAATAAAGAGACCACATTGAGTGAGTTTGTATAATGAATCAGTTTAAATTATGTAACACAAGGGGAACAAATATGGTACCTCATCAGAACGGACATGATAAATCAGGACTGTAGAATCATCCAAGCCAATTGCAATTATATTGTTATCTTGGGGGTAAAAGGCAATACATGTTGCCGCTGGTGGCGGAGGCATGAAAGCTGTGATTTTCTGCAACAATTTTTCAACAGAGTTATGTGTGATGAGTTTGATCTTGGCTTCGTTTAGAACAACACGCAACCAAGGTGACAGATTCAGGACTATGGCTTCGTTTAAAACAACACAAAACCAAGGTGACAGATTCAGGACTAGGGAGTTGTTTATGAAATAAATCTGATTTGTTAGTTAGGATGATTTTGTAGAAATTCAAGAAGCCAGTAGTCGCAAATGATTTTTTTTTTTTTTCCATTTTTTCTCCCTTAGTTTTCTTGGTTTCTTGATCAGAAATTACTTAATTGTAATTGATAATATTAATGTACATGCTTAATGAAATGCTTGTACAAAGTTAAATGTTTGGTGGATTTTGAGAAATTTTCTAGGTTACCTTAAATGTCATCATGTTGAACAAAGAAATCATCCCCTTTGATGCTGACACAACATAAGAGTCATTCTTGGACAAAGCAAAACAAGGTAAAAATTCTTCAAAGGTAACACCAGTAAGGTCGTTGGTCATCAGCAATCCACTCTTTGGTTGCCATAATCGAGGGGGAAACTTTGTGGTTGCCTGCACCAATAAACATCTTGCATAATGAGAATATCAGAAGGCCAACAGACTTCAAGAAATCAAACTTCAAATTGAAGACAAAAACTATGATGTCTAGTTTTTTTTACCTTCCCACTCAAATTAGTTTCGTTCCTTGACCATTTCCAGAGCAGATGAGTGCCATTTGAAGCTAATGCGACTATGGAGTTACCTGCATTGGTGTAGATCAACCCTGATATCTGCTTCATCACAAGAGAAGGCAATGAGACACAATTTATTTCTATACACCACCAATTGGTAAACTTAAGTTATGACAGCTGGTCTATTAACAAATATGAAATTGGTAGTAGATGCCTATGTGCTTGACATAACTTGAATATGAACTTAAATGGTTTACGTTGTTATTAATTTAGTCATAGTCCTCTCTGAAACTAGACCAACACAGAAGTTGATCTCCAAATTATTTAAGATCCACTCGTCCCAATCAATCTCCAAGACTATAGATCTAGTGACTATTATGCAATATGCATACCCTTTGTTTTCCTTGTTTCAAGGAGCACATGGTAGAAGCAAGGGGAAAATGCTCCAAAACAAGCCAAGAATGGATATAAATAATAATGAGTAATTTGTACATTAAAACCAAAAAAAAAAAAAAAAGAGGGAAAAAAGGTCATACCTTCTCAATTTTCACTTGAAGGGAGCCTCAACGATTGACACTGAGAAGGTTCATTAATTTCTGATTTCCAAACCTCTAATATTTCATTGGATTCTGCAGGTAATTCAGGTTTTATGTCCTTTGAGTTACCCGCATCTCCATTCTACGAATACAAAAAATATAAAAATTAGAATGTAATTTCAGAGGTAATCTTTGTGCTACTTAATAACATGGTGGCCCAGTTTGAATTCAAAATGACATACAAATGTACGTGAAAATGAGTTCAATTAATAACGTGATGTCATATGGGGTGATGAAGTATGCCATATAATGTTCTGTTACACAAACCTTCCCGGGACTACCCATGCCAGAGACACCACCTTCTGTAGCGCTAGAACTAGAAGCAGTTGAAATTGGATTGATCACAAGCTGCATGAACAACAACCATTAGGCATCTAACATTTTCTACGATCAGTCTAAAGGGACAGGAGAAGACTTAATGTGCTAACCTTTTCTAAAGTTTCCAAGAGAACTGTAGAGGCATCAATGGAACCATTTTCAGAACTTTGCAACAACTCATGGCCAAATGGGTTTGCCAATATTTTGATATTATTATGATTTGCAGTAACAGCCATTAATGTGCCACTCTTGTTGAAGCGAACATGTGGTCTTGCCTTAGAAACGGAAAAGAAGTCAAGTAAATTAGGCACTGTTTTTATTCTCCAAACATTTGTTACATTTTTAGTGAAAATATCAATTGAGAAAGTGAATATGAAACTTAACAATCAAAAGCTATGAACAACTAATGAAAAACATACAGGTAGGTCTCCATCTGCATCAATAACTGTTACAAGTTCAGCGTGGTCTATATCCCAAACTTTAATTAAATGGTCATCACCGCAACCAAAAACCGGTTCTTGCTTGTATCAAAGTGCACAACACCAGAGGAACATTTACCAAGTCCCTGGTAGCTCCTCTTCACATAACCTTCGGTTTCATTCCATTCAAGAATGAATGATTCTCCATCCTTTGTGGTTCCACAAGAAAAAAGCCTAACAAGTTGTTTGATAGTAATATTAACATTTCAGCGTGGCATACAAGACCATCAAAGAAGTATAGCAGGTCCAATAAATCACCTTTTACCATCGGTACTATACGCCATTCTTGTGCAACAGTGACCAGGAGCATCAAAGGCTACCCTTGGTCCCATATTGTCATATAGCCATGCTTTCATCTCACCATTCGCTGATGTTGAGAATATAAACTGAGGCATGAAAGCATATATGTATATCACGAAATTAAGACAAATGCCAACAATATACCAGATTAAATGTATCACAAAGAAAAGGCCATAAACAGTATCAAGTAAGGTTCTTACATGAATTCTCTCTTTTACATGAGCACAAACAGAATAGACAGGGCCCCCGTGACCTTCAAAAGTAAATTGTTTGGCACCAGTATTCACATCCCAGACCTTATATCAGCAATAGTAAATGAACTGTCAACTCGTTCGTTTTCTTTTCTTGTTGGTCTGGAACTGTAAACTTCACTTTGAAATGAAAATATAACTAATTCACTGTGTAACTAACCTGAATTAACTTGTCATTACCACAGGTTATGAGAAAAAGCACCTTATTTGGTTCAGAGAATGCGAGATCATTTACACCACCAACATGGGCATCAATCTAGATAATAAAAGTCAGTATTAGAAGCAAATATCGAACTCTAAAAAGAAAAATTAGCAAAAGAGAAAACCATCAGAAATCTACCTCCAAGCGTTTCTGAATTTTACTGTCACCATGATAAGAATACAAGTGCACTATGTGTTTTGAATATGCGACCCCTGCTTAGGGAAAAAGAAGATAGCTGAGGTTCAAAAAACTAAATGTAAGTTTCAAAATCACTTGGGTTCTTCTCATCTTCAAACTTACCGAATAATGAACCATCGAGACTCCATGATATATGATTAACAGAGACATGTGGATCTTTGAGCAGAGCAACCTGATTATAATTGAGTTGATGTAGAAATCATATCATTCACATGACATTAAACTGAGGTCTTGCTGGTTTTTGTGAAATAGTTAAGGAGGGGATATGTACCACGAATGTTTTTGAAATATTTCTAATCTTCCAAACATGAAATTTTCTTGAAAGTAATTTCTCCCCAGAAGAAGCTTCCCATAATCCTATGTCCCCGTCATTGGTTCCAACTGAAGAACTCATTAACAGTGTTCACAAGTTAAAACCAGCTCAGAACACAGAGATTCATTGCAGAATATCATCTATTCTACACAAAAACATAAGTTCATGTAAGGCAACCTAAAAGAAGATTCTGTTGAACAGGGTGAAAATCGATGCTTGTTGGAGAAGAGGCTTCAATCAAAACTCGTTGAACAGTCTTGGGTAAATCATCATGGTTGTTAAATACTGGACTGTAAGGTTGACCAGGGACAATTCTGGCTGATACCCACTGTGCTCAGGTGAACAAGAAATGATCTTATCAATAATATGAACAAAGTTAGACTAAATGAATTGTAGATCAGAAATTGTACTGTACTCTATTGCAAAACTAGTCGATCCAATTACCTCATCTGAAGTCCTAAAGGACTTTGTTTCAGATGAACAAACAGAAACCTCAGCACCTGTTAGTTTTGCAACAACTAAAAGTTTAGTCATGATGAAAAATCTGAGTAAAATAAATGAGTTCACAGAGCCTACACAAATCACTCTACCAGAATTGAAACCACTCCCTGAGTTGGTTGGAGCACCAAGACTGACAGGCCCATCAGGAATTGCAGATTGAGTCAC
The DNA here is from genome assembly GCA_025200525.1 of Camellia lanceoleosa. Lineage (NCBI taxonomy): Eukaryota > Viridiplantae > Streptophyta > Magnoliopsida > Ericales > Theaceae > Camellia > Camellia lanceoleosa. Next base: position 142,097,074 of record CM045771.1, on the reverse strand, counting down.
AGAAGAAGTCCCCTTGCAAGAGGAACGTGATGGTGATGCCGTGTCTTGTGAAGGCTTCATACAAAAATTAAACATTCTAAGAAAAACCGTACACAGATAGAATAAAACAGATCCAAAAATATAAATAAATCAGCCAGCCTTTATGAGAAGGTGACCATGTGAAAAACAGAGCAACTACAAATTTCGGTTAGGATCTAACAAGCAGATCATTCTCAACTGATTGGCTAGAAAAATGATCAGGTAGTGGGCATTGATGATCCATGTAGAGGGTCTGTATATCAGGATCAGGCTGAGGATATGCGCAATGAATGTGCTGCCAATTTAAGCTGTCAGATTGTAAACTAAAATCAGTTCACTGTCAATGTGCAATAGGCATGGCTAGAAATTATGTAGAAATGATGTCGTGTTGCTTGTTACATAGTAAACAAATTCAACTTAAAGAAAAGATAGCATCAAGGCTGAACTAAAATAAACAAATAAACGCCACAAACCTTTGGTTAATGAGACGCATTAATCTTGATTTGTTGATGCGAGGAAATTTCAGTTTGTCTTGGAAAAGGGGATCCGCCTCAATAATATTTTTGATATCATTCATCATGCATTTTCTAGCAGATAATACATCACCATACATGGAGAGCGGGCCATGATTTCTGTCAATTCCAAATGAAAATGATTTAGCCCATACCAAAGCATATACCTTTATAACATATTTAAAATTGCAATATTACCTGAAATCATCAAAAGTAAGGAGCTGGGTCATTTCCTTGTACAGCTCTTCATTTGATATGGCAAAAACTTTCAATTCTTTCAGAAGGATATCTAGGGCCCTTGCACGATCATGCCTATCATTAAATTTTTTGTTACAATGTTGAAACATAAAACTTTTGTTATTAGTATGGATTTGTCGAGTCTTTGGTCATTGATGGCTTACTCATCAAGTGCCTCAAGGAACTTTTGCTTCCTAATTTCGAAATAGATCTTCATAGAATACTTATCATCTTCAAGTCTAGTGAACCCCGAAAGATATTTCTCAGCTTCATCCCAGTTGCCAAACAGCACCATGTCCTCAAAATATTCCATATCAAAGAAAACACCAGTTTCATGCTCAAGCCTATCTCAGAAATGATAACAACAACAATTACAAATCAATTGACACAATCAATTGCAAATTGAATGAGAGAAGAAAACTAAAACTCACATGTGAGCTGTCTTTTTGAGGTCTTCCTCATGACAGAACTGTAAGATCAATAAGATAAGCTCTTTACTGAGAGACATTACCAAAATGGCCCTCCTTGCCTCCCAAACCTTCAAATTATTAAAAATCAGTTAAGGAACAACATTTATATTTTTACCCTCACACGCCAACACACTCAGAGAACAAATCAAACTTCTGGATTTCAGTTTTGATCAAGTATCAACTAGTCGACAAAGATAATCAAAACAAAACAAGTACACTATCTTATAATCAATCAAAATGAGTAAAGTAAGAGAAATAGCATATGAATATGATAGCAATGAACTTAGGGTTTTGATCAGACAATTATATCTACAAGATTTACTAAAAAATCTATGCTGCATGATTCAACAAGTTCATTAGACTGATTGAGTTATTTAGAGAGATTGTCTTAAAAAAGTTCAAAAAAAAAAGGAACTGAAAAATTAGGTTTGACTGGTCGATATACCAGAGCAAATTTTCTCATCACTTTCTGTTTGCTATAATTCACGAGAAAGTTAGGGGGAAAATCTGAGAAAAACAGTGGGAATAGAACAGAATTGATGATAATCACCATCTGACAAATCAAGCAAAACAAACAAGACATAGAAAATCTCAGAAAGACAACGGAGTTCATAGAATTCACATTTAGTTGATTAAAAACATCTATATATATATATATATACATATATATGTGTGTGTGTGTGCAGAATTATACAGTAAAAACCTCAAATTGAAAAAGAAATCAAATTGGTATGGATCAAAGCAACATCTTAATCAAATTACTGAAAATTAGGATTTTTTCAACCAAGCATAGATTATTCAAAATCTACTAAAATTATATTCATTGGAGAAAATCGACTTTCCCAGATACAAAGAAGAAATCTAAACCTTATAGTTCATCGAGATCATCAGATTAGACAAATTTAGAGAGAGAGAGAGAGAGAGAGAGAGAGAGAGATTGTAGTGTAGGATTTTGATCGATCGATGACAATAGAAAAAGAGAGAAATTTTCCCAATACTCCTTTTCTACTTTCCTTTCCTGTATTTTATTTACCTTTGTATTACTCGGAGGAATCGAAGAGAAAGTGAGGGAAAATATAGGAAGAGAGAGCGTAAGATTGAAGAACAAAGGCTGAGAGAAAAAAAAAAAAACGAAATTTGATCGAAGCACTCACTCTGTGCCCTCTAAAGATCACAACACTACCATGTGACAGTAGCTCCAAGACGACGCTAATTTACAAGGATAGTGATGTTTCCAAAGTGGTATATCCGCCGTCTTATCTGATAAGCGCTCGGTGATAAGAATGGGAACATCAAAGTGTAACCGCAATATGGGCCCACTTGACTCTTGAGATTCAGCAATGCTATATTCGCCTCGTTTGAGAAGTTAATTTTTTGAATATTTTAGTAAATTAAAATATTTATATTTAAAAAGTTGATTAAATATTTTTTTAGTTAGATGTAATATTTATGAAACAAATAATAATTATAGGTTTTATGTGATATTTTATTTTATTAACTATTTTAATTTATTTTTCTGAAAAAAATTTTAACTACAAAAGTTAGGTTCTGTTTGGTTGTGTTTTCAAATTACATTTTAACACTATCACTCGCGCTTCACGTTTAAATACCACTTTCAAAATACAATTTCACCATATAATTAAAACTACAATTTGAAAATCCGTTTGGCAGCCTTGTAATTCATTTCTCCACTTTCAACGTTTCAGCCTTCTTCATTTTTCTTTATAAAAAACTTCCATGTCCATCGTCTCTCTGAAAAGTTTCACGTGAACTGATCCACTCATCTTTCTTTCTCTGTGTCAAAGATCAAGACTGGAGATTCGTCACGGGTAGTATTCATAGAGAACTCAGACCATTTTATAAATGATGAATCCTGTGAACCAGCTCTCTACTCATACCATCTCCCACAAATCGAGTGACTTACAATTTGTGCGTTGTAGACGATTCCTTCTACGGGCAACCAAACAACAACGAGTGCAAGGTCAAATAACTCAACAATTTATTTCACATAATTTCTTATCGGTCACTAATTTGAAAAAATCATCCCTAATTTTATTCCAATTATTTATTTCTCTCAAGTCAAATTCATGAAACCTATTGTCGAATCAGACGATTAGCAAAGAGTCACACATTCAGTCATTGTACGCACTCCATCACCGGCGATAACTATTCAACTCCCACTAATTTGGTAAATATATCCTTCATCTGTTATGTGCAAATGATTTCTGAGAAGTCGAAATCAATTCTCAAATGATTTCTGAGAAGTCCAAACGAGTATACAGATAGTTTGAGATAAGAAAAATGATCTGTCTGAACTGTTTGCACCTTTTGCCAAGCAAAATAGCTGAGCCGGTCGTACACCAGGTTATCCGGCCGGTTGACCTCCCTCTGCCCTTTATTTCTTTTTCTGCTAGTTCTTTTGCGTATTTCTTCCTTCTCTTCTCATGGCCTTCTTCTTTTATTTAATTTTTGGTTATTTTTTTACTATTTAAATACAGACAATGTTACGTGATTTTTTTACTATTTAAATACAAACAATGTTACGTGATTTTTGGGCTTTCAAAAAATCAGTTATGTTTTTATAATCAGTTATGCGTTTTTATTTTCTCCTTTTTGCCCTTCAAATCAAATCATCTGCTTCTTCTAACATTATTTAGCAACTTGAAGTAAACATTAATGCTATGTAGTTTTATTTTTTTTTTATCTGTGTTGTCCTTCAAAACATGTGCTTTTGTTAACATTATTTATACACTTTAAAATAAAAATTAGTTTTCGTTCCTACATAAATAGTTGTTGCTCTATTATTTTTTTATATCCACACCTAGAGTAGTTTGCTCTGTTATTCTTTTATATCTATTCCAGAGTAGTTTAAATATAATTTGTATGTTTATAGATGGATGGAAACAATTCCAATGACAATCAAGATATAAAAATGTGGACTCCCAGAATTGAAATGAAATTAATAAACATGTTGAGAGAGGAGGTTAAAAAAAATCAAACAACGGGCCGTACTACTTCATAGACAATTAGGCATTGGAATCATTATGCAAATCAGTTGCACAATCTGTATGGATTTTGGTATACAGGAAAGCAGGTGCGACAAAAATATCAGCGATTGAAAGCTGATTATCAGATATTTAAGCGACTCCAGGCACAGCCTGGTCTGGGATGGGATCCCATTATAGGCACTGTTGTTGCACCCGATGAATTTTGGGATAAGGTTTTTCATTAACCTGTACCATTTTCAAATTTTTCCTTCATACATTTCATGACACATACAGTATGCTTAATTCATTATTTTCAATTGTTGTAGGCTCCCAAAAATGTAAAGAAGTTTAGGACAAAAGGATTTGAGTATTTCCAATAAATGGCAGAAATTGTTGAAAATTGTTGTGCCACAAGGGCCTTGTCTCGTGCATCCACACAAGGAGCCCTTGACTCAGATGAAGAAGATGAAATGCTAAATAAATTTTGGAAACCCTGATGTTGGTGGGAGTAATGCTGCTGAGGCCATTCTTGTTGACTTATTCGGCGATGAGTACGTGGATCCGAAGGGCAAAAGTCACAATAGGGGCCCTACAAGCAGCCACACTGACAGTGGTCGTTCCAAAAAGTCACGATCAAGTGGGTTCGACGATGTCTGCGTAGCTTTCACATCCTACGTACAGGCAAAAACAAAACATTCACGTGTACGAGAAAATGAGATAGAGACTGTAAGTGCAGGTGGTGATGAGTATTCTCTTGATGCATGTCAAGATGCATTGTTAAAGCTTGGGGACATACCACCGGTGCAGTACGTTAGCGCATTGACATTGTTTAAGGATAAGAAATGGCGAAGGTTTTTTATGCGTACTCCTACCCATATGTGCCTAGTTATGATCCTTGCTTTGCAGTGAAATGAGAAGTTGTGTTTTCATTGTGTTAGTGAATCTCCCTGCCGGTGTGCAAGATGATTTCATGATTCCTGATTTGTTTTTTATAATTTTTTTTTTCATTCAATGAGATGCTCTTCATTTTCTATCTTCGTATGTTTACTTTTATTGAACTTTTAAGTAGTTTCTATTTTATTAAAAATATGTTGTCTTATTACAATATGACTACTTAGTAAACAAATTTTGTTGTCGTATGAATTTCAGTGTATGGTGGTAAATGACTATGGCCGACTATTCATGTAGCAACTTTTAATTTAGTTTCACCAATAATGGTATGTGTTACGATTTGTCAAACATTATTTTATAATTATGTTTTTACTGTGATGTAGACGATATCATCCGACACAGAAAACAATGCAATAGAGATCTCATCAGAGGAGGATGAGGTTATTGAAAAATTTATAGATTTTTTGATGATTGCTTTCATGCATGACCATATCAATGTGTCAAGTAGTCGCCGACCGCAGCGAACTTGTCCATTCAAAGGTGATTATCACATTTTCAGCTTGTTGAATGGGCATCCAGAAACAATGATGGACATTATGCGAATGGATGCACAAACATTCATTTTATTGAAAGACACCTTACTCCAAAATGGCTTTATCGATACTGAACATATGCATATCAGTGTGGAGGAATCACTTGGAATTTTTTTGTACACTTTTGCACAAAATGATCGCCATCGACTACTGGTAGATAGATTTTAACACTTCACGGAAACAATTTGTCGGCACATAAAAATTGTTATACGGGTATTGTGCAAGCTTGCATCAACGGTTATCAAACCACGTAACCAAGACGAAATATCGACAAAAATTTTAAATGACAGGAGGTTTTTTTCCTGGTTCAAGGTATGAATTTAATGATTGTCTTGTAAGTTTTACATAACAATAAGGGACGATATTTTTTTTCCCCTCATGTTATGAAAGTAATATCCAAGTTTGTTTCGCTTTTAATGTCAAACAAATATCTGTTAATTAGGATCGTGTCAGTGCTATCGATGGCACATTGGTGGATGTATGGGTCCCTGCTTCAAGACAAAATACATTCTGCGGTCGCAAATCTACGGTATCGCAAAATGTACTCGCAGCTTGTGACTTCGACATGTTGTTCACATTTATTAATTCTGGATGTGAAGGTAGCGCTCATGACAACTCTATTTTAGTTGACTCTATTACAAGAGCTGATCTACAGTTCCCACACCCACCCAATGGTGAGTGTCCCGAAATAACATACGGTACATTTTTCAGAATTCTTTTTTCTACATCTATTTGACAGAACAGTGTATTCATTATTTACATGTAGGCAGGTATTATTTAGTGGATGCTGGTTTCATGAACATGCTTGGATTTCTTGCCTTATTTCGTTCCCAATGGTATCACTTGCAAGAGTTTCATGGTCGTCATTATTCAAGACTGTAGACACCCCATTTTTGATCACCCTTAAGACTTGGGCACTACTGATGGTTTACTTAGTGGTGAAAGGTGTGCAGGGTAGAGGTTCAATTTTTTCGGCAATGAGAGAGTCAAATCCCAACTTCATAGCCCTTTTGGACCAAAACAATCTTGATCAAAAGATTTTAGACCTTGAAACCCTCTCTTTCAAAATATTTTTTGAAAAAGTTCCTATGATGTTCCGACGCTTGCATTTTGTTAAATATTGCGCTTTTCGGCAAACCGAGCAAAGGACAAAGTGGAAATGAATGAAAGAGAGATGAAATCTCTGAAAAATCTTTCAAAACACCTTGTTTAGGGGTTTGGAGTTGAAGAAAAGAGGAGAGGAGAGAAGCAAACTAGTTTGGGAGAAGTTCGGCATAAATCTGGGTAGAATCAAAACTGAGCAGCTTCACCAAAACAGGCATAACTTTTTCCACAGTTGGAATTTTGATACAAGGCTACCACCATTGGAAAGATTACTTCCGGGGCTTCAATTTGGACATAAGAATTACCTGAAAAGGAGTCCAGATGAAGGAGTTATGACCGTTTGAAGTTCGACCTGGAAAGCAGAATTTTGCCTGTCGACCAGAAAAATGGGTTGTTGACCAGAAAAGTAGCCAGTCGACCACCAAAGGTGGTCGGTCAACCAGAAAATGTGGCTGACCGACCACTAAGGTCCCAAACTCAGATATTTTGAAGATATTTTCCCTCCAACTGTCTTCCACAACCTTCAGCTGTCCTATAATCAGATATTTCGACCAAACTCTTGTATATATATGAGGCATTTCCCCTATTTTGGCAAGAGAAGAACATTTTAAGCAATTGTGGGAGCTTCTCACACTAAAATCTCTCTCTCTCTCTCGACAAATTTCAAAGCTAAACTTCAACTTTTCTCTCTAGTTTGCTCTCCTTCTTGCCCTTGTTTGCATGCAAGAGATATACATAGAGATATACCTCTCCTTTGCCTACACTTCCTTAACCAAACTTGACCACCATTGGGATGAGATTCTTTGGGACTTTGTTTGAGCTCCAAAAGGCGATTTTAGCTCATAATTGGGGCTGTTCTTGTTGCTATGCTTCAAGAGGTAAAAGTCTAACCTTTCAAGCTCTTTGTGCACTATTGTTTTGCCATAGTTTTTAACTACTTTGGGGTTGTTTTTGGGGTGGTGTTGAACTACCAAAACCTATATTTTTCCTCTATTTTTCAGTCCTAAAAGTGTTGGTTTGTGCCTTGTTTGGCTAGGGGGTTGTTCTCCCTTTTTGTTCCTTGGCTTGTGAGGCCTTTTGTGCAACTGCTCACCACCTTCAAATCCAACTTTTTGGGCCTTTTTACCACTAAACCTCAGAGGTTTTTCAGTGACAAAAACCATGTTTTGAGGTCCCAAATGGGTGGGGGTTGTTGTAACAATCCCGGTTCGTAATTAACTACTAATCCATAATTAAGAATGTTAATTAAATGGAAAAAAAAGTTATGTGTTTATTATGTATTTTGTATGTTATTAGGGCCTTCAATCTACTACTTGTAGTAGTATCTATTATGATTTATGCTTTGATATGAAATGATTTATGCTTTGATATGTATTTGATAGCCTAAACGGTCTCAGAAACTGAAATCGAGCACATGGATTGGCTAATTAGAATTTTTGGAACCATCTGAGAAGTTTTGTTAAAAACTAATTCAGTTTAGTAAAATCGCATATGATTAAATTAAGCCTAAATTGGAACTATTTTTGAATAATTGAATTTTGTGCTAACCTTGACTAATTAAGGTTACTTGTGCTTGATTTAAATGATGCATGATTGGTACCTAATCTAATCCTATCCATGATCCAAGATGTGATTGAGTGTATAATGTGTAGACACCCCATTTTTGACCGTCCTCAAGACTTGGACGTCACCGCTGGAACACTCGGTGATTATCCATGTTTGTGTTCGTTTGGAGTTCCCGGAGTTCTCGGCTTGCGCGCCTTGCCTCAGGACCTCCGAACTCGACCGCTTTGTGTTTGGTTTTGCACCAAACACTTGTGTTTTGCCTTGGAAGGGCAGGGAATGCCTTGTGAGGCATCCCCACACACCACCGGCTGTGGCTAGAGGCCACCGGCTGGCTGGTATTGCTATCGGCACTTTATTGTGCCGACCGGCACTCTTTTGTGCCGACCGGCACTAAGTTTTGCCAAAATGACACTCTTTGTCGGCCGGACACTGTGCAGTTGCTTTTTGAGATATTTTCAGACAGCTGTATAGTTTTGGTTCCCCTCCATACACGTGTATGGAGGGATGACCCTCTTAGTTAGCTTAGCTTGTAAGCTTTGCAAGCTTTGCTTGCCTATAAGAGGACCACTCCTCTTCTTGGCTTAGGGTTACAAAATTTTAGACATTTTAGACAGGCCAAGCTCTGGTTTTTAGGGTTAGGATAGATACATATCCTATCTCTCTTCTTCCCTCTTGTTTTGTACACTAGGTGTTTGTGTCATACTTTTGCTCACCAACACCTAGTGTTTCACCTTCCTTGAGCTCTTGAGGGTCCAGAGGTTTGTTTTAGAGCTTTGGAGCTGGTTTGGTGCTCAAGGAAACCAACACATCCCCATTGTTGAAGTTGATCATCAAGGGTAAGAAACTACTCCTTTTCCCCCCATTCTTGCATTCCATTTTTGCCTAGTTTAAAACAGTTTTTGTGCTTAGTCTATAACACATAAAAGTTCTGTTTTTTAAGCCTCTTTATTGTTTATTAAGAGTACTTGGTGGTTTGGGTAGGTTTGACCACCCTTAGGCCTTGAAAAGGCCCATTTTTGTGCCATTTTGTGGAAATCCGAGATTTTTGTGCTTGGGCCTCTCCACCACTGAAATCTTGAGGGATTTCAGTGGCGGAGATGGTGCCATAAAGTCTCCAAAAGGGGAGGGCCACCCCCTCTCCTTGATGTCCTTGAAAAGGACAAGTTTTGGCCTCCAAAGGAGCACCATGTTTGGTTGTGTTTTGAGCATGTCTTGGCTGCATTTCATGCTTATATTGCCATGATATAACATGTTTCTAAGTTGGTTTAGGTCCCTTATGCATGCTTAGCATAGTTGCCTTGTAATGCCTTTTGATCCTCTAACATGCCAAGGTTGTATGCCTTAGCTTCTAGCATGTTTTAGGCTTGCATTTATGAAGTTTTTGTGCTCATATTTCCATGTTTGAGGTCTGTCTCATGTTGTTTGAGTCAACCATAGCATGCTTAATATAGCCTCTTTGTATTCGGCTTGTTGGCCTTAAAAGCATGAGTGTGTAGCATGCCTTGCTTGCTTCATTTTTGACGGTTTGGAACCATTTTGCATGCTATTTCAGTCCTTCATACATGTTTGTTTGATTGCTTAGCATGCCTCTTTAATGCTTTAAGAGTATGTATTAAATGCTCCATGTTTTGGCTTTAATGCATGCCTTTGGATTCATGTCATCTAGATGCCATCTAGGTGGTCCTTTAGGCTTAGTTTTATGTGTTAAAACTCTGTTTTTAAGTGTTTAAGTATTGCCATGTGTGGTTGTGCCAAGTGTGGTTCAAAGCCTAATGGGCTTGCCTTAATGCTTGAGCCTTTTGTATGCCTTGTTTGGCTTGCTTTGTTAGTTGGTTTGGCACCATGTTTTGCATGAATTTCAGAGCTTTTCATGTATGCTAATAGTCCATGTTTGTGCCTCTTAGATGTGTTTAAGAGTTGCTTAATTGTGCTTAAGTGTTGGTGCCTTAACTCGTGCATGTGTGCATGTGTGTTTGACCCTCTTGACTTAGCATTTTGGCCACTGATTTAGGACTATTTGAGTTGCCTAATTCATGCATAAGACCATCCTGCCATTGGTTTGCATGCTTACCTTGCATGCTTGCTTGAACCCTTTGCATGAACATATTGCATAGTCCATGTTGCATGCCTAGTTGACATGTTTAGGGTTGCATTTGTATTGTGCATGTTTGGCCTCTTGAAGTGAAGTATGATGGAGGTTGAGCACCCTTGTTTGCTTGTTTGCATTGCATGCATTTGAAATCAAAGTTGCATTCTTGGTTCTTAGGGCCATCATGCATAGAAATGGGGGATTGGTGGTCCGGAACGAGGCACATGCCCTTTGAGTCAATAACATGATAAGGGGTGTGTATAGTGCATAAATACCTTGAATCACATTGCCATGCATGTTGTTGTCCTCTCTTCTTTGTGGGTTGCGGTGTTCTGCAGTGTTAAGTGCTTGGCACTATTTAGTGCCGACCGTGATCAATTGCCACCGATAACTTCATCTAGTGCCGTGGCCTCCTTCTTTAGCGGTGGTGCTCTACCCGGCAGGTGGTACTCCCAAAGGTGCTCGAGAGGCACTCCGGCACTTTAGCAATTTTCGAGAGGAGGATAGCGGGAAACAGAGGCAATCCGTGCATGGCAAGGTTCCGAGCGGCCGATCCGAGCCAAGCATTTGGCCCTCATCCCGAGGCGGTTTACTGTTTAATCAGATTAATTAATTTATTTGGTTAATTTAGTTAATTTGTAGTGATTAATTAGCTTGCGTAGTTAATTAGTTATTCGGTTTTGTATATTCTTTTGGTCCCTCTGAGTGAGGGCAAAATTGTAATAAGTGTGTGTGAGTGGGTGTATGTCTTCCAATCCCCATTTCTTTCTATCTCTTTTATTTACCCGCTTTCGATGGTAGATTAGGGCATACTTATTTTAGCATACCTTATGCTATGCATGCATGCATCCATGCATTTGTTGACATGCACCGGGCTCGGTACATCATACAAACTGCATTACAATTTTCAATTCCAAATTGAATACGTGCTACTCGCGCATTTCACATGCCATGTTTAGGGTTAGCCGAGCCTACTCTAGATTGCATCTATGCCTGTGTTGCATTAACCACTTAACATGAACTAGGTCATGCATGTTTGCTAACCGAGTTATTGTTTTGGCACGGAGTACGATGTAAGTTTTTATGCTTTAGCATATCGCATGCGTATGAATGTTTGCCATGACAGTATGATTGCCATGCGGCTAAATGCTAATGTGTTATAAACTGTTTTGAATGCCTGTGGGTGGAGGTTGGATTGCGTGAGTTGGAACAACTCATTGAAATCCGTATTTTAGCCTACTTGCGAGTAGCAAAAACCAACACGTTTTTCGAGACAAAACGGATATGCAATGTTTATTTCCAAATTAGGCAATCTAGTCTATACTTTTGTGCTGTGCACATAACATAGTAATTCTAGACTAATAATTGGAATAAGAGCACATGATGTTTTCAAAATCGGATATCACGGTTAGTAGAGGCCGATCTTCGGACCGGGCGAAAGGGGGTGCTCATAGCTGACCTTCCCCGATCGTACCCAAGCTCCCGAGCCAAGACCACTTTGGTGATGACGAACATGTGGCCTTGACCGAGTCGTGGTTTCCTAAATTTCCCATTTTAAAATATTTAGGTGGCGACTCTGTGTCGCAAAGCGTCCATGTTTGGCACTACTTTTTCAAAATCTGTTTTTCTCAAACGATTTGCCAGAGTTGGACTCTTTGGTTCAGATTTAGAACCGACACAAATCGAGACCGAACTGTAGTGACCCCAATATGAACGGAACGGGACTTAACCCTCCCGGGGCGTTCGGGGACGTCTACAAATGTGTTGAGGCATTTGGTGATATTGAATGTAGGGGATTAAAACTCTTGTGGGTGTGTTGGAATAATGCATGTGTGTGCACGTGTGTTGTGTTCAAATGTGAGAGTGTGTGTTGTGTAGTTTCTGATGAGATATGAGAGAATGTAGGCAACATTCTTTGGCTCATTATACTTCATTGAGTTGAGAGTTCAAGCTTAAGAGAGAGAGTTTGGCTTTAGTGAGAGAGAGCTCAAAAGTTTGAAGAAGAAGAAGAAGAAAACTAGGGAAATTCATCTCACATTTCTGAAATTAAAGCCTTGGGTAAGGATTCTATGTCTAATTTCTGTAGCTATTCCTTCATGCATCATGATTTTATCAAGCTTTAAGCTACTTTCATGAGAGTGCAAGAAATGGGTCTTTGAACATGCATATTACTTTTATGTGTATTCATGGTAGATCATCTTTGATTTTATCATTTTGAGTTTGAGTATTAAAGTCCTTGCATGCATGTGAGCTTTAATCATGTCCATGGTTTTAGAATTCATGAGTTTGATGATCACCATTTGCATGTTATGAAAAACCATGGAAGAGTTGAAAAATGTTGCATAAAGAAGTTTTGGTTCAAACCTTTCAAGAATTGATGAGTTTTTGAATAAAAGATGTTTTAAGGGTCTTGTATTGGAGTTTCTAAAGCTATTTTATGTATTTGATCAAATCATGCAAGACCTCAAGTTTTGAAAGTTGTTTGGAAGCCATTTTTGTTGAGCTTGGTGCCCAGAAATTTACAGTTGGCTCGAGCGAAGAAGTGGTGGCTCGAGCCAACATTACGAGCTCTCAAAATTTTGAACTCTGCAGAAGCTGGCTCGAGCGAAGGAGTTCTGGCTCGAGCGAGCTCTGTTTTTGCCTTCTGCTGGCTTTAGCCAAGAAAAGCTGGCTCTAGCCACCAACTTATTTTCAGCATATTTTCAAAAGATGTTTTAAGTACATATCTTCACTCCCATCTCTTTATGGGCATTCTTAGGCATGATTTATGAGCCGTTAAAGATTAATAAGCTAAGAAACAACATAAGTAAGTGAATTAGAAAATATGTGTTGAATCCGAGTATATGGGCAATATGAACAAGTTATGTAGCACGGAATGAATGAGAATTTAAGTGAGAAAGCAAAGCCATGTATGGCCACATGAATGAGTAATAATGAGACATGTTTTGTGCTATGTACATTTATGTTTGTAGGTCAAGACTCAAAGACTGACCAACCATTTTTGGAACCCCACTGTGAGTAACATTTCTGTAAAGATATGTTGATATGAATTATGTTCCAAACGAGTTATGATATGTTATGATTTCTGAAATGATATTGTTTACGTGAACGAATGTCTCATGTTTGAAATCTATTATGGCATCCATAGATAGTCCCAAGTCATGGAGGACGGCATGTAAATGCGGGTCCATGACATAACTGTGAATATGAGATCTCGTTAGCCACTTCATTGTGGTGATATGTGTTTAATCGGTATCCAGAACTGATTACTCTAGTCGGAACACGATATGTGATGGGTCGTTGAACACACAAAAATTAAATACTAAACTACACCAAATTCTTTTAGAATAATGGCAAGTCCAGGTATCGATCCACATGGACAATTATGAAATTAAACTAATTTAATTGATAAATTCCTAAATTAATTTTGATGAAAAGAATGATTGATCATAACCTAATTTAATAATGAATAAATTAAACTAAATAATTAAATTATCAACTATAATTGATAGTGGATTTACTGAATTGGGGGAAAAACTAGGGCAAAGAGTCCACCACTAGTCACGTAATTAGGGTTTCCAATTGAAATCAATTATGTTATGGTTTGAATGGAATAATGCATTGCAACTACAAGTTCAAAGCATTTGACAAGAAAATCATCACGTTTAATGTATGAGTACGAACCATCTCAAGTAGTATGAATTGTTCACTTTAAACTAGGGTAGTGACACGACTCATCCCTCGTAGTATGATTCGTCTCATACCTTGAATGTGAAAGAATAGAAAACTCATGTATAGAAGACATTCAACAATCACAGAAAGCCGAATACTTGAAGAGATAATGAAAATTAAATATAATGAACTTCTAAAACACCATACAATTGTTCAAACCTTTACATAATTGAGAATCAAAAAGAAAACAAAATAATTACATGGCTAGGGTTTCATCAAAACCCTAGAAAAGGAGACTAGCACTCATGGAGGAGTGGAAGGAGGTAGGTGGAGAAGAAACCACCATGGGAGACATGCTTGAAGCTTCGAGTTCCTTTTCCCTTTCAAACCTTAGCCTCTCTCTTTTGGTCAAAACAAGTTCAGAACCCTATTCTAGCCTTTTCCTTTCCTTTTTATACTTCTGATCCCTTTTAAACAGGTTTAAAATGTCGGGCACAGTTTCCTAGAAAAAGTCAACGCGGGAAAGTCAACGCACGTGCGGGAAAAGTCAACTCTCTCAAAATTTTGTCTTTTTGCCCATTTTATGCTCCGACTATGTACAACCTGATTGATATTCAACACACATAAAGTATACGGTTTGACCAGCGAGTGAAGTTAAGAGATTCTAATTAACGGCCTCAATGATGTACAATTCGACCTTAATCAATATGTAATATGTTCTATGAGATGTACCATTATGTTATATTCTGATGTGAGACTGATATGAATGATTATGTCATGAATTGTTTTACGAATATGATATATTTGGAATTCGTTCACTAACCCATTTATTTTAATGTTATTCACTGGGCTTTAGCTCATTATTTATATATATATATATATTTATAGGTGAGCGTTCTGGAGGGCAAGTGTAGGAGGGTTTTTACTGAGCCACTGTTTTGAAGCCTACCAAGTGTTTTGGGTGCCTCCGAGTTGGGGCTAGGCCTGGAAGGCCGTTAGTAAGCTTTCAGTTATGTTATACATTTTTGACCCGTACATCTGTTTTTGTATAAAATATTGTGTTATATGTTATGTAATGTAAGTGGGTAAATTAACGCTTTTGCATGTGATTATTTGTTCACATAGATGCACAGCTCGTTGGACTATTGGTGTCTTGTTTATTGCTTCCGCAAGCCCCGATTATTTTGTTTATACATGAAGGCCTTCGGTAATCCAAGGATTACTGGCCGGTTATGATGCTAAACGTATAAGGGCGGGTTTGGGTCGTGACAGAATGGTATTAGAGCACGAGTTAATTTACTCACACACGTGTCCACATGAGCTATAGGTTGTCCTAGAAAAGAAATAGGGGCATTGGATTATCATGTGTAAGTGTGTGAGCTATTATGAACATACCCTTATTGAAAATGAAATGAAATGAAACCTATGTGTATGAACAAAGAAGTTATGTGGAATAACATATAATGCTGATTTCAATATTGAACGTGTAATTCTTGTGAACATGGCCTTATGAACGTGAAAGACTACGTAACCTATGTGAATATATTTGCATTGAAATGAAATGATGAACATGTTTGATAAGAAATGAAAATGAAAAAAAAAAAAAAATGAAATCAATGAGGACTTTCCCTATGTTAATTATTACCCTGTTTATGTATAGACAAATAGAAAGGACAAGGAATGTAGACGAATCTGAATCTTTCGATGCTAGAATTAACCGGCTAGAAAGAATGGTCGAAGCCTGTAGACATTCCATTTTTGACCATCCTCAAGACTTGGACGTCATCGTTTGAACACTCGATGATCATCTATGCTCGTGTTCGTTTTGAGTTCCCGGAGGTCTCGGCCGCGTGTCCTACCTTAGGATCTCTCAACTTGTCTGTTTTGTGCTTGGTTGTGGACCAAACACTTGTGTTTTTACTTCTGAGGGAATAGGGTGGCTTGTTGGCCATCCCCTCAACCCATCGGCCAAGACATGATGCCATCGGCCTTATGTTCTTTCCATCGGCCAAAAGTTTTGGCCGATCGGCACTCTTTTTGGTCAGTCGGCACTTATGTTGGTCGATCGGCCATATTTTTGAGCCGAGACCTTTCCATCTGCTTTTTGCAGATATTTTCTACCAGCTGTGATAGATGGTATCCACAATTCACATCCTCCATACACGTGTATGGAGGGATTTGTTTCAAGATTCAAGCTTGCTCAACAAGCTTGAGAATTGGAATTCTATAACAAGGGAGCCCCTCTTCTCTTCTTAGAGGTTTAGAAAATGGAGTCTTGAGAGATAGATATACATTTGTATCTATATCTCCTTGTTGATCCTTGTTTTGTGCTCTAAAGTGCCTTTTTGTCTTACTATTGCACACAAACACCTAGTAGAACACCATCCTTTGGTTGCTGAGGTCCTTAGGAGTTGTTTTTAGTGTTCTTGAGCTGGTTTTGGCCAGAGAAGGCTGTTGGAGTAGTGTTCTTGAAGGTGTTCTTCAAGGGTGAGCTTCTTGCTTTTAAACCCCCATTCTTGCTTGAGCTTTTAGACCTATTTGCATATTGTTTTAAGCTTAACTCTAAACTAAAAAAAGTTTTTATTTTTGATGCTTAAGACCTTTGTTTAAGGTCACTTTTGTATTTGGGGTTGTTTACCCCCCCTTAGGCCTTGTTTGGCTTTGCTTTTGTGCCTTCTTTGTGAGCTTCGGGATCACCTTGTTTTGGTCTTCTCACCACTGAAATCTAGAGGGATTTCAGTGGTGGGGATGGTGTTTTAAGGTCCCAAAAAGGAGAGGGTCATCCCCTCTCCTTGTGTCTTCAATACTTGCCTTAAATGCCTCATGTGTGAGCATATTTGTTAGGTTTGTTTTAGCTTGTATATTAGCATGTATTTGTAGTTATTTTGCTGAGGCTTACCACTGTTTTTGCTTGGATTGATCACTCCATGCATGGTTTATACACTTGTAGTGTAAATCACCCACACTAGTCTTGTATGCTTCATGAAGTAGCATGTCATTCTAGCCTATGTTGTGTCCACTTCAGCATGTATTTGGTGTTGTCTTACCATGTCATACCCCTGTTTAGGTTTGGTTTGGTTAGCCTTTGCATGCCTCATGCACTTGTAGTGCATTTCCATGAAATTGCCTTAACATGCTTTGCGTTTTAAGCCATGTTTTTAGCATGATTTTGGCTTGACTCAAAGAAGCTTTTAGCTTTTTTTTACCATACTTAAGGTTTGTTTGGTGTTGTTTTGGTTATGCTTGCATTGTTTTGTATAGCCATGGTTCAACCTAGCTTGTTGGCTTTGAGTGTCCAAGTCATTAGTATGCATTGCTAGGACTTTTCTTATGATTTGGCATCATTCCATATGAGATTTTAGTCCATGTAGTGTAGCCATACACTTGCATTTGTCATCTTCTCCATGCATTGGGAGGTTGATGTTTTATGCCTCATGAATGGATCATTGTGCATGCCTCCATGCTTAGGTCTTTGGGATGCCATCTAAGTGGGTTTTTGGTCCTGTTTTACCATGCCATAACTCTATTTTTCATTGGTTAAGTCATGCCATGTTTGGTTTTGATAGGTGTAGTATAACACCTCTTTTGTAGCCTTGCATGCCTCATGCTTTTGGGCTTTTGTTCTAGCTTGTGTTGGCTAGGTTTAAGCTTGTTTTTGGCCCTATCTTGACTTGCCTTGGGACTATTTTGGGTGCCCTTGGCTTTTTGGGGCTTGCCTTGTGTGGCCATGGTTTGAGTCCCTTGGCTAGCCTTAAGCTTTAGGCTTTCTTGCATACTATACTTGTTTTGTTTGGTTGATTTGGCATCATTCCTCACATATTTTCAGAGCTTATTACATTGCCATGTTCTCATGTTTGTCACACCTTGCTCATGTTTGAGAGTAGTGTCTTGTTGCCTAGCTTATGAACCAATTGGCATGCATGTTTGTTTTGCATTTTGGTACCATCATTTTAGCACTTTTGGCCACTGATTTGGGCATGTTTGAGAGCTGTCCATTTTAGTTTAAGCCCATTTTCACATGTTGTCGCATAATTGTTGCATACTTGGTATATTGCATGTTGTTACATGCTAATTCCATTACATGTTGTTGCATGCTAATTTCATCGCATCATGCTTGCATGTTTGCATAGCATTATGTGTGTATGCCTTGCCTCTTGATCAAACATGATAGAGGTTGAGGTCTCTTATGTGATTTTGTGCATTCATTCCATATTGAATTGCATACTTGGCTCCTTTAGCCATTATGCATCAGAATGCGTGATTGGTGGCCTGAGGGTCGAGAACTACACACCTTTGATCCTTAAACATGATAAGGGGTGTAGTTGCAAACACTTTCTTGCAAATGTATTGCCATACCTCTGTTTGTCCTCTGCTGCAGCAAAACAACATTTTACAGGAAAAGATGGCCGATCGGCTATCTAGTGTGCCGATCGGCTAAAAGTGTTTGGCCAGTGGACTCATAAATGGTCGATGACACCTTTCCTTTGGCCGATGGCCTCTCAGCATGTCCATGAAGTGGTTCTAGAGCATCACAGGACTTTTCACAGTTTTCAGAGGTGCAAAATAGTGCAAACAGAGGCAACATGAGGCATGGCAACGGATTTCCGAGCGAAGCCGATCGAGCATGCATTTGTCCCTCTTGTCGAGGCCGCTTTACTATTTTTGTAGCTTAATTAATTTGTTTAATTAGTTAAGAGTTGTGTAATAATTAATTAGCTTGTTAGTTGATTAATTAGTTGATTTGTATTATTCTTTCGAACCCTCTATCGAGAGGGCATAATTTTGTAATAAGCGTGCGTGTGTGTGATGCATGTCTTCCAACCCTACGTCTTTCTCCCTTTTACTTTACCACTTACGATGGTTAGTTTTAGGGCATGTTTCATTTAGCATCCTTATGCTATGCATGTTTGCATCGTTCATCTGTACTGTATGCACCGGACTCGGCGCATCATACTAATTGCATCGTATTTCAATTCCTATTTGAATACATGTATCAAATTGTCGCATGTCATATGCCATCTTAGAATAGCCGAGCCTATTTCTAGTTACATTTTGCATGTGTCGTATTAGCCATTTTTAACATAGCTAGGATTATGCATGATTACTAACTAGCTATTGTTTTGACTCGGAGTACACTGTGAGTGTTTATGCTTTAGCATCTTGTATGTGTGTAAGTGTTGCCATGATACCATGCTTGCCATGAGGCTATTTGCTTATGTGATATAACTGCCTGAATGCTTGTGGGTGAAGGTTGGATTGCTTGAATTGGAATAATTCATTGAATCCTCGATTTAGCGTACTTGCGAGTAGCAAACTTCAAACTATTTTTCAAACAACAAATATGCGATGCTTTGTTCCAAATTAGGCGATCTAGTCTATACTTGTGTGTTGTGCGCATCACATAGTAATTCTAGCTAATAACTGGAATAAGAACGTATGTGTTTTCAAAAACAAGATATCATGCTTAGTACAGGCCGATCTTTGATCGGGCGAGCGGGGGTGCTCATTGCATGACCTTCCATTCTCGTACCCAAGTTCCTGAGCCGAGGCAACTTTGGTGATGACGGACACGTGGCCTTAAGCATGAGTTAGGGTTTCCTAAATTTTCCAAAATAAAATATTTAGGTGGCGACTCTGTATCTGGTAAAGCAGTCCATGTTTGGCACTTTTTTATTAAAATCAGTTTTCCAAAAAATGATTTGCCAGATTTGGACTCTTTGGTGATTTATCGGTCTTGCATTGCACTTTGCGGGATTAGATTTAGAATTGTGACATTGAGTCCGAACTGTAGTAGCTCAGAACAAAATGAGATTCGCACCCCTTCGCGCGCGCGGATATCGGAGAGTTCCCGGGAGCGCGTCTACAAAGCCTTAACTGAATCCTTGAGTTAACAACAACAAAGGCAAATACATGTACCTGAACTAGCTAATTATGATTAGATAACTTTGACACAGAAATACAACAAAATGAAGCCGCCAAAATTTTTAGGCGGTATTGAACCACTGAAAGATGAGGCTTGGATTTTAGAAACTGAGAAAATATTTGAAATATTTCCGTGTACTGAGGCACAAAAAGTTTTGTTGGCGACATTCACGCTTAAAAAAGAAGCTAGGAGATGGTGGATGTTAGTACGAAATGATAATGAGGGTATGACATGGGTTAGATTTAAAGAAATTTTCTTTGAAAAATATTTTCCCCAATGCATCCGAGATAGAAAAGTATCTGAGTTTGAACAACTTAAGCAAGATGATATGATTGTGGCCGAATATGAGGCAAAATTTACCGAACTAGCTTGATATGCACCCTATATGATAGACATTGACTATAAAAAGGCTAGAAAATTTGAAGGTGAGCTTGACTTAGATGTGTTTGATCGAGTTGGTGTTTTAAAATTGTCAAAGTATGTAGATGTCCTTGACAGAGCACTGATGTCTGAAGTAAACATAGAAGCATTGAAAATATCAAAGTCAACATCATCAACTGAATCGGAAGGAAAGAAACAAAAGAGACAGAAAGTTGGAATGACCAGGAATTCGATGACCTCCGTCAATGAAAAATCAAAGGCAAGAACTTTTGACAGTGTAAGTCGGGGAAACAATATGAATAGTGATATACCTATCTGTAAAGAGTGTGAGAAACAACATTGGGGCATTTGTCGCTGCCTATCTGGAGTCTGTTTTAAATGTGGAAAGAGAGGACATTTGGCTAAATCTTGCCCACGAGCTCACCCGAACAATGATAGGCCTAATGTTAGTACGGCTGGTTCTATTCCTATACCCTAGTTCCAGAAAATGCTTGGAACACTGAAATGACTGACGCATATATTACCTTAATTATGTGCAATTGTTTATATGGGAATTTGTGTGGGAATCGTACATTCCTTAACCTGATATAAATTGTGGACATGTTGATTGAACCAATTGAATTATTAGAATTATGAACCCTAGTTATTGACTGTCTTGAAGACTTACTATTTAATGTAAATTTTATGTGAGATGCTTAGAACCTTATGAACTTAACGAATCACCTGTGCTATGAGAAATGTTGGGACTTGTGTACAACGAGAATTTACTAGGTTAGATCTTTGTACCGTATTGCAACAATTTAATATGAACTGTTAGGTATGACCTTTTGAATTATGCTAGAACTATTGAACATGGGAACACATTATGATTGACTATAATTTGGGAAATCTTTGGACTTACATATACCTATACCTTTGCTTGGGATGTTGATTGATTCAAACTTAACACACTCTTTGTATCTATGGCATTTGTATCTAGACTGAGTGGACTTATGACTCATTGCGTTAACTATTGTATCTGGGAAACTGTTTGGTGTCCATCCATACATCGAACTTGTGAATCGGTACTGGGAATGTTATTAGATTCTGGACATGCACATTTATGACTATACCTTTGCTCAGAATTGTTTGTCATGTTATTTGTTTTATTAACTAGACTATTGAGACTATGACTCTGTAATTGTGTAACTTGTTCGAACACCCCAGATAGTAAACCTATGCTTTAATGACTGCATGACTGATTTGGAACTTCTGCATAACAACTCGCTATTATGTGCCCCCGAGGAACTTTGTATGATACATTACTGTGTACCGTATGCCTACATGAAAGACTTATTTGGAAAACTGCTATATTGACTATGACACCTACCTCTTGATATGAACAACTACATGCCTGTGCACCTACATGTGAACACATTGTATATGTATATGACCTGAAACACTTCGATATGAACTCTTATGATACATGACTCTGATGTGATTTTGAGAACTGATGAACTTAGAACAACTGTGGAACTATTGATTATGTACCTAAGCAAATGGAGTATGAACTATAGAACCAAATGTGCTTCGTTTGAAAATGATGGGGATAAAACTTTTACTTGATTTGATCTGATCTGATAGAACCTTGGTTTGATGACACCTTTGTTTGAACTGATAGAACTTTTGTTTAATGACATACGCTCTGAACTTCTGTTTGATCTGATTGGATGGAACTTTCAGCTGATGTGATCCGATAGGACTTTACTTTGATTTGATCTGAAGAGAACTTTACTTAATTCGAGAACCATTATCTGATTTGATTACATTATGGGGGATCGTGAATTGCTTATGATTGAATGACAGGGTTGTGTTGCTATGGGGTTAATATATGAATTTTCCTTGTAGACCTGATAACTTCTGAATGACTCTGAATAACTGTGGTGGGATATTGAATCAAATACTGAACTGAACAATGAACTGTTGAATGATTGGGAAACGAATTAAATCTCTGTGACAAGCTGAATGGGAGGAAACTACCTACGAAATGGGAAACAGTGTAAACCTAAAATATCTGATATGCATCTGATATATATATATAACAACCCCGGTTCATAATTAACTACTAATCCGTAATTAAGAATGTTAATTAAATGGAAAAAAAAAAGTTATGTGTTTATTATGTATTTTGTATGTTATTACGGCCTTCAATCTGCTACTTGTAGTAGTATCTATTATGATTTATGCTTTGATATGTATTTGATAGCCTAAACGGTCTCAGAAACTGAAATTGAGCACATGGATTGGCTAATTAGAATTTTTGGAACCATCTGAGAAGTTTTGTTAAAAACTGATTCAGTTTAGTAAAATCGCATGTGATTAAATTAAGCCTAAATTGGAACTATTTTTGAATAATTGAATTTTGTGCTAACCTTGACTAATTAAGGTTACTTGTGCTTGATTTAAATGATGCATGATTGGTACCTAATCTAATCCTATCCATGATCCAAGATGTGATTGAGTGTATAATGTGTTGAGGCATTTGGTGATATTGAATGTAGGGGATTAAAACTCCTGTGGGTGTGTTGGAATAATGCATGTGTATGCACGTGTATTGTGTTCAAATGTGAAGTGTGTGTTGTGTAGTTTCTGATGAGATATGAGAGAATATAGGCAACATTCTTTGGCTCATTATACTTCATTGAGTTAAGAGTTCAAGCTTAAGAGAGAGAGTTTGGCTTTAGTGAGAGAGAGCTCAAAAGTTTGAAGAAGAAGAGAAAACTAGGGAAATTCATCTCACATTTCTGAAATTAAAGCCTTGGGTAAGGATTCTATGTCTAATTTCTGTAGCTATTCCTCCATGCATCATGATTTTATCAAGCTTTAAGCTACTTTCACGAGAGTGCAAGAAATGGGTCTTTGAACATATAGATTACTTTCATGTGTATTCATGGTAGATCATCTTTGATTTTATCATTTTGAGTTTGAGTTTTAAAGTCCTTGCATGCATGTGAGCTTTAATCATGTCCATGGTTTCAGAATTCATGAGTTTGATGATCACCATTTGCATGTTATGAAAACCATGGAAGAGTTGAAAAATGTTGCATAAAGAAGTTTTGGTTCAAATCTTTCAAGAATTGATGAGTTTTTGAATAAAAGATGTTTTAAGGGTCTTGTATTGGAATTTCTAAAGCTATTTTATGTATTTGATCAAATCATGCAAGACCCCAAGTTTTAAAAGTTGTTTGGAAGCCATTTTTGTTGAGCTTGGTGCCCAGAAATTTACAGTTGGCTCGAGCGAAGAAATGGTGGCTCGAGCCAACATTACGAGCTCTCAGAATTTTGAACTCTGCAGAAGCTGGCTTGAGCGAAGGAGTTATGGCTCGAGCGAGCTTTGTTTTTGTCTTCTGCTGGCTCTAGCCAAGAAAAGCTGGCTCTAGCCACCAACTTATTTTTAGCATATTTTCAAAAGATGTTTTAAGTACATATCTTCACTCCCATCTCTTTATAGGCATTCTTAGGCATGATTTATGAGCCGTTAAAGATTAATAAGCTAAGAAACAACATAAGTAAGTGAATTAGAAAATATGTATTGAATCTGAGTATATGGGCAATATGAACAAGTTATGTAGCACGGAATGAATGAGAATTTAAGTGAGAAAGCTAAGCCATGTATGGCCACATGAATGAGTAATAATGAGACATGTTTTGTGCTATGTACATTTATGTTTGTAGGTCAAGACTCAAAGACTGACCAACCGTTTCTAGAAGCCCACTGTGAGTAACATTTATGTAAAGATATGTTGATATGAATTTTGTTCCAAACGAGTTATGATATGTTATGATTTCTGAAATGATATTGTTTACGTGAACGAATGTCTCATGTTTGAAATCTATTATGGCATCCATAGATAGTCCCAAGTCATGGAGGACGGCATGTAAATGCGGGTCCATGACATAACTGTGAATATGAGATCTCGTTAGCCACTTTATCGTGGTGATATGTGTTTAATTGGTATCCGAAACCAATTACTCTAGTCGAAAGATGATATGTAATATGTTCTATGAGATGTACCATTATGTTATGTTCTAATGTGAGACTAATATGAATGATTGTGTCATGAATTGTTTTACGGATATGATATATTTGAAATTCGTTCACTAACCGCTTTACTTTAATGTTATTTACTGGGCTTTAGCTCATTGTTTTTATATATATATTTATAGGTGAGCGTTCTGGAGGGCAAGTGTAGGAGGGTTTTTACCGAGCCACTGTTTTGAAGCCTACCAAGTGTTTTGGGTGCCTCCGAGTTAGGGCTAGGCCTGGAAGGCCATTAGCAAGCTTTTGGTTATGTTATACATTTTTGACCCGTACATCTGTTTTTGTATAAAATATTATGTTATATGTTATGTAATGTAAGTGGGTAAATTAACGCTTTTGCATGTGATTATTTGTTCATATAGATGCACAGCTCGTTGGACTATTGGTGTTTTGTTTATTGTTTCCGCAAGCCCCGGTTATTTTGTTTATACATGAAGGCCTTCGGTAATCCAAGGATTACTGATCAGTTACGATGCTAAACTTATAAGGGCGGATTTGGGTCGTGACAGTTGTCCCCCCTCCTCTTCTCTTGTTTGCATGTGTTGATGGCCCATCAAAATAGCATGTATTTCTACTTCTTAGTGGCTTTATCTAGGCTCATTTTTGTGACTTTTCAGACCTGCCATAACTGTGTTTTTGGTCTGCTTGGTCACCTCTTGCATGCTTTTTGCACTTGTAGTGCAATCTTGCTCACTAGCCTTGTTAGCCTTACAAAGTAGCATGCTCTTGTGGTTTGAATTAGCTTAGTTCAAGCATGTTTTTGGTGTTATTTTGGCATGTTATAACTCTAATTTTGATTGGTGTACTCACCTTTTGCATGCTTTATACACTTGTAGTGTAATTATGCTCATTGGCCTTGCATGCGTCATGCTTTATGCCTCCCATTCTAACATAGGTTGGCTATGTTCAAACATGTTTTTGGCCTTGTTTTGGCATACTTTAGGACTGTTTTGGGTCATCTTGGTCCTTTGGGGCTTGCTTGATATGGCTATGGTGCAAGTGCCTTTGCTAGCCTTAAGCTTTAAGCCTCTTAGCATGCCTTATTTGTGATATGTGCATAATATGGCATCATTTGGAATGTAATTTCAGAGCTTATGTCTTTGCTATACTCCCATGTTTATCACTCTTTCATTGCCCTTGAGGGTTATGCGTTATGCCTTGTTTGTGAGCCAATGAATGAACATGCTTTCCTTTCCTTTTGAGCCTATGTTTTAGCATGTTTTCAGCCTTGATTTAGCATGCCTAAACTCTGTTTTGAGCAGTTTGGGTCATATGGGATTTGTTATGCATGGTTATAGTGCAATAGCTTTGACTAGCCTAATGATTCAAAGTCCTTAGGATGCTATGCTTGTGTTGTTTGGATGATTTGACATCATTTCACACATGGTTTCAGTGCATATAGTGTAGCTACACTCTCACATTTATCACTTCTTCATTGTGTTTGAGAGTTGTGTCTAATGCATGACTTGCTAGCCAATGCATGAACATGTTGTTGTAGCTTTTGGTGCCTCATTTCTAGCATGATTCTACCATTGTTGTGGCATGAGGTAGGTTTGACTATTTGAGCATTGTAGTACATGCTTCATGTGTGATGCACTTTACTTGCCTTGATGCCTTAGCTCCTAAACATGTCTTGCATGCATTGCTTATATGATGGAACCTCATGAGTGCCACATTAACATTGATTAATAGGCATGTTGCGTGTGTTGCATTGTGTTTGGATTGGACGTTAATCCGAACACAAGGAATGTGGCACGTTTCATACTCAAAGTGATGAAACGTGTTCCATTTCTTGGTCTCCAACCCTCTTGATCATGCATGATAGAGGCGGAGGCTCTTATGTGTTATTTGTGCATTCATTGACATTGACTTGTGCAAACTTGGCTTCTCGGCCATCGTGCATTGCGATGCTCGGTTAGTGGCCCGAGAGTCGAGTACCACACTCCCTTGAGCTTGAGAAATGATAGGGACGGTGGTTGTGCACACATATTTTGCAAATGCACTGCTATGGCCCTTGTTGTTCTTTGTTGCAGCAAAACTAGAGCGTGGCAAATTTTCTGGTCGGCAGACCAGTAAAGGTGGTTGACCGACCAGTTTTTCTAGTCTCAGGTGGTCTATAGCCAGCTTTTCTGGTCGGCAGTCCACTAGGAGGTCCCTGTGTTGGAGAAAAAGCATTCTAGAGATTGTGCAATTTTCAGAGATCAAACCAAATGCAAACAGAGGCAATTGGGGGCATGATAATGGATTTCCGAGCGAAGCCGACTGAGCATGCATATCCCCCTCGCTTCCCGAGGCCATTTGTTTAAATTGCTTAGCTAAACTAATTCATTAGCTTAGTTATTCTGTAATTAATTAGTTAAGTGTTTAATTAATTAATTCGGTTTGTACTTAATTAACTTAGAATAGTTAGTTGATTCAATTCGTGTTGTAATAGTTAATTAGCTAAGTTAGTTAGTTTGTAATAATTAGCTTAGCGTAGCTAGTTAGTTGATTTATTCGGACTCTCCGTCGAGAGGGCAAATGTTGTAATAAGTGTGCGTGTGTGTGTGAATGTCTTCCAACCCCACGTCTTTCTCCCTTTTATTTACCAGCTTTTGGTGGTTAGTTTTAGGGCATGTTTCAATTAGCATACTTATGCTTTGCATGCGTGCATCATTTATTTGTCTTGCATGCACCGGGCTCGGCGCATCATTCAAATTGCATCGTATTTCAATACTTATTTGAATATATGTATCAATTGTTGCATTCATATGCCATCTTAGAATAGTCGAGCCTATTTAGCTACATTTTGCATGCGTTGCATCAGGCATCTTAACATAGCTAGGATCATGCATTGATTTCTAATTAGTTTTCTTTCTTTGGCTCGGAGTACACTGTGAGTGTTTACACTTTAGCATACTGCATGAAATGTGAGTGCTGCCATGTCAGCATGCTTGCCATGAGGCTATTGGCTTAAGTGCTTTAACTGCATGAGTGCTTGTGGATGAAGGCTTCATTACTTGAATCGGAACAATTCATCAAAATGTGCGTTTTAAACCCACTTTGCGGAGTGGCAAAATCATGTTTTCTAAGCCCACTTGAGGGTGGCAAATCCGCGTTTTAGCCTACTTGCGAGTAGCACTTTCAAACCATTTTTCAAAACAAACATGAGATGTTTTGTTCCAAATTGAGCGTTTTAGTCTATACTTGTGTGTTGTGCACATCACATAGTAAGTTAGATTAATAACCGGAATAAGAACACATGTGTTTTCAAAATAACATATCATGTTAGTAGAGGCTGATCCTTTGATCGAGCGAGCGGGGATGCTCATTTCAGGACCTTCCCCTCTCGTACCCAAGTTCTCGAGCCGAGGCAACTTTGGTGATGACGGACACGTGGCCTTAGGCACGAGTTAGGGTTTCCTAAATTTCCCCAAAACTAAAATATTTAGGTGGTGACTCTGAAATCTGGCAAAACAGTCCATGTTTGGCGCTTTTTGATTAAAATCGATTTTCCAAAACGATTTGCCGGATTTGGACTCTTTGGTGATTTATCAGTCTTACATTGCACTTTGTGAGATTAGATTCAGAACCGTGACAGGAGTCCGAACTGTAGTAGCTATGAACCCAATTCGCGCCCTCGCACGCGGAGCGGAGTTCGGGCGGTCTACAAGGACCTAAGGAATTGTTTAACCATCGACATTCGTCGTTACGCAATGTCATAGAAACAAGATTTTGTGTTCTGAAGAAGTGATTCCCAATATTGCGGTCCATGCCAAATTACAAGTCTACAAGACAAGGCCCTCTCGTGATTGCATGTTGTGTAGTGCACAATTGGATCCGTTTGCATGCAGATATGGACCTATTATTTATGGAAGCTGATAATGAAATAGCCGCAGAATCGGAAGCAGACGGGCTTGTTGGAGACCAAGCTGACTATGTTGACATGTCACAACATGGGTTAACGTACTAATCGAACTTTAGGGATGTAATTGCTACAGCTATGTGGCAAAATCATGTTGGCCATGGATAGATTTGTGATGTCGACAAGGCAAGTGAATATCGTAATGACTAATGGTTTCAAATGTGTAATTATTTTACTAGTTTCAATTATTATCACACCTTTATTACATAACTTCACCCACTTTACGTAAAAGTGCATTTAATGACTTCTTTTCTCTTTTTGTAGGATAACTAACACTGAGGACAACGATTGGGCCAAATGGCAATGAAAGGAAAGGGGACACAAAGATCATCACATAGTCAATCAACAAAATGTTATTACGTTTATGAAGACACTTAAATATGTTGTTGTACATTCATGTGTAATATGCAATTTTTTACACTTTATTGAATTTGATGGTTGAATGATGCATGCAAAAGTTGTAGTTTATGATATTCATTTAATTTATGATGTTCATTAACTTTTTATTAAAAAAAAATTGTTCGGCATGGATAGATGTGTTATTAATTTTAATAATGTTATTAGACATGTTGTATACGACATTTTTTTATTACTTTATTTTTTTCTTTTTATTGAAATTTTGGCCTTACTATTTAATTTAAATGTCTTTTTATTAATTGTTGTTTTTGTTCATGTTATTAACATAATGATTTTGTTAGTAATTTTTATACCAAACAAGTTTTTATTAATTTTTTTTTTCCTTTTCATTAAAGAAAATATATAACTACTACTTTTTAACTTTTCTTATTTCACGGTAGCCGAATTTTTTTTATTAATTTGCTTTTTTCATTTCAATAAAATAACGGTTTTGTTATCAAAAATTGTAGTTTAAACATTAATTTGTAGACGACATATTTTTATTAATTTACTTTTACCATTTTCGAACAATTTGAAGGCTATGGGACAACGTTGGTAGAGTGACATTTTGGGAGATGTGTCCCTGCTTTTCGGGCATTGAGTTGGAGGTGCTGTTCGGCCCGTAGGGACCTACCACGGGTACCGTTTTGCTAATCAAAACCGTTCAATGTGTAGAACTCATCGAGTACTATTTTCTTTTGAAAAAGCATGTTCATCGGATATGGATTGCTATCTCATCAGATTAGTTTGTTTTCAACCGTTAATTATAATACCATCCATTTTAGAAATTTTAACTGATTTGATCATATAGTTATCGATATCTGATCAACGTGATTTTTCAACAAAATATAGTACTTGACGATTTGTACACATTAAACGGTTCAGATTATTGAAACGTGACTCGTGATGAGTCCCCATGGGCCGAACAACACAGACTTATTAGTGCACCTAAATAGAAGCTCGTTTCAAAAAAGTGAGCTCTGCATGCAATACATTGGACTTGTTTGAGAATTTGGTGTGTGCAACATTATTTTTTTAATATTTCTCATTTTTGAGTAGTGCCGAAGGTTTTTAACTTTGTTTAACTATTGTGAATAGTGATAAAACCATGCCTAATTTTCAAACCATGCCTAATTGTTTTTTTCTTTTCATTAAACAAAATGTATAATTATTAATTTGCCTTTTTATTTATTTATTTAATGTTAGCCTGGATTTTTTTTGCTTAACTTGTTTTTTTTTTCCTTTTTAATATTTCAAACAATTTTAAGGCTTTGTTATTAATTTTAAATTGTAGGTTATGAATTGTTTTTTTTTTTTTTCATGTTAACATCATGGTTTTGTTATGTTCAGATATTATACCATATAGGCAAGTTGTTTTTAATTTTTATTTCCTTTTTATTAAAAAAAAAGTATAATTATTAATTTTTAACTTGTTTTATTTCATTTCAGCCGATTATATTTGTTAATTTGTTTTTTGCAGTTTATTAACATAATGGTTTTGTTATTAATTAATTTTTTTTTATTAATTCGTAAACACCAATAATTTTAATTTTAATTTTCTCATTTTATTGAAATGAAGGATTTGTTAGACATTTATAAAATCATTTTTATTAATTTTTGTACAATTTTTTTTTGCAATTCATAATATAACTGAAAGATTGTTATAACATTGTCACTAGTTAATTTTACAATGCATTTTCAAAAATTGACTATTCATTACATGAATACAAAAGATTACAATAAAATAACAAAATAAAACAACCACAACAAAATGAGAAAACAAAATAACCAAAACAAAATAAGAAAACAAAATGTAACCACAGCATGATGTTGGTGTGAACCATTTAAACTGATTTTTCAACAAGTTAAGCATCATTGTCAGGTGGTGGTGGAGGTGAAAGGAAATAGTGATGGTACACCTGAGTCACTTGATGGTCAATCTCATCAATGCGGTTCCTTGTCACTTCATCACGTCTCCTTGAGTTTACACGAAACTCACCAAATTGTTGAATTAGTGAGTTCTGAGCAGTGACAAATTCATCGAACCGAGTACCCAATGTATTTACCTGATTAGCCGTTTGTTGTTCCCATTGTAGGCGCTAATTGTATCGTTCTTGTTCCAACGCTAAATAATCAATCTAGTATTGGGGTTGTTTATTTGGTGGCATGGCATTGTCACTGGGTTCTTCCTCATCAGGTATTGGTTCATTTTCAAAATTAATAGAGCCCAGTAAGTTTTCGGCACCACCAGCTCGGGTCAGTGTGTATTCAGAAATTGGTGAAGTGAGTCTCACATGTACTTCACCTGCAAGGTCGACATGATGCGTTTTGAAAATTTTGGTTAACAAAGCTCTAAAAGATAGTGACCAGCCACTTAAAGTACCAAGTTTTGCAACCATCATTTCTCTAAGTAATATGAAGCATAAATCTAATTTTTGTCCAATTTCAAAACAATATAACAAATAAACATTAAAAGATGGAATAACATCAAAATGTCTTTTTTTGGGAGTGACATTTTCAACTATCCATCGATGAAGAATATGAAGGTGGGGTTTTAAATGTCTGGCTTGTAAATTAGTGCCGGTGAATCGGCTCTCATAAATTGTGGTATAAACCTCAGTTAGATCATCAACAATGGTAGCTAACTGAGCCTCATTTTGAAAATAGTATTGTAAATCTCTTGTTTCAACTCGAATAATTTGTGCGAAAGTGTGGGGGTTGAGTGTGATTACTTTCCCCTTCACATAAGAGGTAAATGTATTTGGTTCTAGTTGTTCCGCAGCAGATGTTAAGTAAACGTAAAATAAATGTACAAGACGGGGATATACTTTATTTGGTAAATTAGTTAAAGGTAACCATCCTATTGTATCCAATCTACCAAGCAATAGTGGATTATATTGAGAAGGTAAATTTACCTTTCTCCTCGTAACAATTGGTCGATTAGCGAAATTTGAATAAACTTGTTCATGATGATATGTAAGAAAATCAACAGATGGATAGTCATGATGTTGTTGCTGTGGTTCACGTTGTACAGGGTTAGAGGTTTCACCACGTTCGGGTCTCGCTCTTTTTGTTCTCGGCATGATGACTGCAAAAATGAAGAAAAATATATGAAAAATGTATGAGTTAAGAAAAATGTGTGAAAATGTCTACTAAAATGTATGATGTTGGTGTGAAAAAAAAGGAACAGATAGGCAACAGATAGCGAGACTGAATGTGGAGGGCGAACTGGTGGCTGAACCATATGACCGGCCGGTTGTCCCTGGTGGCTGTTCATTAACTGCAATTTGCCTTCCTGTACTTAGCTCTGAAGCTAATATGAACTGTGCTTGAAACTAACCTCTCTTTCTTCCTTCACACGAATATGTATACTGAATGTAATTAATATTGTAGTGTGATGGAGCTGCTGAAGGTGTTGGAATAAGATGGTGAAGATGGTGTGGTTAAACGAATGCAGACTCAGATCTTATATAAAGGCTGAGGTTCAGAAAGGCTGAGGTTCAGAAGGTCTAAAAGGTTTTTTTTAAATTTTTTTTTCTTTTGCTTTTTTCTTATTTACTTTTCATTTCTTATCTTTTATTATTTTTTTTTATTTTCCTTACAATCCGTATACTGATTACTTTGTTTGCAGGTTTTTGGCTTCGTCTTTGTTTTCCTTCATCCCACAGTGTTGAACAAACAGCTAGAATAGAAGTGGTACATGTATTGGGAAGCGAAATTATAGTATTAGCCTTATTCATTTTGTTCTTACAGAAGAATCTGTCATTCAAATTAAGAGGGTTAAATTGGTAATTTTATACACAAATATCACTCCCCCTAATTATATGACCTTTACGGGTAGGTAAGTACAATAATGCATCTGAAGAAGTGATTCTTTTATTAAATTAATAAAATGTAATAAATGAAAAAAGATTGATAATGTTTGGTAACGTTTACGGTTTGATTTGTAACAAAAAATTTTTTAAAAATTAAAAACGTATTGTACAAAATATTTGTACAGACCTAAAAAATGAATTGACAGAAAAATTAATTGACACAAAATAAGTTAAAATAGAAAATTTATTTTTAAAAAAAATTTATTCAAAAAATTACTTAAAAACAATTAATTGAAAAAAAAAATCAATTTTTAATTTGAGTATTTTAAAAATAGTTTGGTTATGGCTGTTGAGCAAAAATACGGATATCGAAATACGAGTTGAGTGTTTGATTATCAATTATAGGTTGAATTAAGTTGTGAAAACTATTTTGAAAACTCGTCACCAAACAAATTTTCTTATTTCACATGTCACATCAAACTTTCAAAACTTAATTCCACATACAATTCAAAACACAATTCAACACTCTATTCAAAAACCATAATCAAACAAATTTTCTACACTCAAATCATAATTCCACAACTCATAAACTCAAAATATAACTCATACTCTCAAATCGCATTTACAAAACTCTACCAAACGCAAACTTAATTTTTAAATTTCTAAATATTTTGACTAAAATAGCTAGAGTATTTATAACTCTGCATCAAAATTTTTATTAAATTTAAGTAAGAATTTAATAAAAAGTTTAATTTGATATGATGCACTTTAATAGTAAATTAGTAGGTGTTTGGGGGTAAACTAAAAAAAAATATATATTTTTTTTACCTACAAACACTTATTTGGGTCACATCTATCAACATCTACTTTTTTAATCACTTTTTCTGTTTTTTCTACACATTTTTTTTTATTTATAAAAAGTCAAAAAATGCACTTATTTAGAACATTCCAAACCATCCCTTAAATTTTTTTTTATCAAATCTTGTTACAAGCTGATTGTTCAGGAAGATGTTCAAGAAGACGTCTAGCCATGAGAAAAAAATTAACATTTAAATAAAGAAAACTCAGTTGTCTGAGAGGATGACTGGGAGGACATCTGAGCAGACGTTTGACTAATGGCTACTTGCAAAATTTGATGAAAGATAAAAGCTCCCTTCATTTGATGAAAGATTTGGTTCTCCCTTAATTTGATGTCAAATTGATGAAAGAGTTGGAGCTGACATTTGACGCGTTTTTCATCAAATTTAAATTTGACGAAAAATCTGATAAAGGATTGGAGATAGCCTAATAAAGACCAAAAAAAAAAAAAGTTAGTAAGACAAAATGTTATATTCAAATAATAATTATTTCATTTTTTCCCCTTATAACTATCAAATCAACTACACAAAAAATGGAGTCAACTGTTATCCAAAACACAATTTTTTAGTCAGTCTAAAATAATCAAAAAATTAAAAATTAACTTAAATAAATAGTCAAGTTCCCAAATGAGCCCCATGTCATATTTTATGGGTCTAACTCTGGATTGAAAAGAAAATTTTGAATGATTTATTTTTAATTTTCTTGTTTGTGAAAAAATTAATTTTATTAAATATCATTAGATATATGAATCGTTTATATTTTATTTTTTAAAATAAATAGTAATTGTGAGTTTAAATTTAAATTATTTCATTTATAAAATAAAATATGATTTATTTATTTACTTATCGATATTCAATAAAATTGATTTTTTACACAAACAATTTTTACCTCAAAGTTTATAAGACAAATGGTTCAAATTATCATTGTGAGCCCAAAATAAAATCTACAAAATGAATTATGAAGGATAATAGTATAGATATGGGTCATTCTTCATAATTTGACTAACAATGATGTATACACAAATTTTTTTACCATAAATTAAAAATATCAAGTGTATAAACTATACCCTATTATTTTCATCATTATTTGATTTCAACTCAATTTACTTTCTTAATTTACAAAAAACTATATCATATTGTTATATATATATTTTAACTAGATTAATTCAAATGGTACACAAAAAATGTATTATTTCAATTAAAATTTTTAAAAAAACCTATATTAGTGTTAAAATCTTATTTCACATACTTTTTAATAAGTTAGATTAATATGATATTAAAAAATGTCATTAGTGGAAATAATATTAAAATGTGTAATTAATTATTCATTAAACTGATTATTCGTTTCATATTCGTATTATGCAGATTCAGATTATGCATGATTATTCATGCCTACGATTCGTGTCATTTATATTATTTCAATAAGTCTAATTGTATGATTATGTGTTTAATTATGGGATTACATGCTTAATTTTGTAGTTATCTGGCATTACATTCATCACATAAGTTCAAACAACCAAATCTTACAGTTATACAAAACCCCAATGTAATAACCCTTACCACCGATTTTTAGTTAACCACTGATTACTGCTAAACTGAGACTGATTATGAAAAATAATTGAACCGACTTAAATACTGAACTGACTGATTGAATGCGCTAGTTTAAATGCATATCTATCTGTTGACTGTTAAAATTATCTGTTTATGTTGTATGCTTTAAATTGCAAATTGAAGGCCTTATCGGCGGACGAATCCGAAATTGATTGATGTTTTGTGTTAATCATAATTTATGTGATTTTATGGCATATTTATCCAAAATGTGATTTACTGTGATTAAATTAGATTAAAATGAGCTAAATTACATAAGTTAGGTTTATGTACTATCTTGCCACCACTAGTGGGCCACTAGCTTAGCACTTTTGAGACTCATTCATATGCCTTACAATACATTTGCTCAGTCATTTTCCTCAACCATTTGAGAGTTATAACCGACCAAGAGAGAGAGGGAGTGAGAGAATTGAATTCAAATTGGTGGCTTGCTTGAAATTGAAAGAATTGAAGAAAGGATTGCAAACTTGAGCTTCTAGTCTTATAATTGGAGACTTAAGGTAGGAAATTCAACATTTTATTGATGTATTTAAGATTGTTCTTGCAAGGTTCATGGTCTATTTGAGGGTAGAGCCTAGAATTGGTGCTAAATTGTTGAATGGAAGCTTAATCTTTGCATGCATGTTTATATCCTTGCATTTGGATGTTGATTTCATGGCAATTGATGCATGCATGTTCATATTAGTGTTATAGTCCATGATTTCATCTTGTTTTTGGAACAATTGGCTCATTAGAGCAATTATTTGAAGCTTGAAAGTTGTTTAAAGTCTTGCATGTCCAATTGAAGTTATGTTCTTGAGTTTTGGTTTGAAATTGAGTTGAATTGATCTTCCTTTGGGGCTTTGGTTTTACAATTGAACTTTGAATCATGTTAAACTATGGGTTTTGAAGTATTTTCCAGCAAATTAGCCCAAGAGGATCGAAATTTATGTTTTAAAACTTGATTTTGAGCTTGAGGTTCAAATCTGGAAATTCCAGATTTTGAACTTACGCTCGAGCGGGGTGACTGGTGCTCGAGCGTGGAATTCGTGCTCCCAGCACTTTGCACTGTTTTGCAGTCCGCTCGAGTGGGGCAATTGGCGCTCGAGCGGGACCTTGTGTCTCACGCTTGAGTGGCTATCGAGCGCCCATCGAGCGTGATTTTCGCACATCCAGTACTTTTGGCATGTTTTACAGTCCGCTCGAGCGGAGTAACTCACGCTCGAGCGGAGTATTTTGTTTGCCTTTACACTCGAGCGGGGTAACCTGAGCTCGAGCGGATCCCCTGTTTTTTGAAAATTCTGAAAAATGTTTTAAAGTGCATCTTTGCATCCTCATTCCATCCTAGGAATTCTTAGGCCTAGTTTAAGGCATCTTAATGAGGATATAGATGTAGAACCACACCGAGTCTAAGTAGGGACTAAGTCTTTGATTCTCGAATGTGAACTTAGTGTGTGTTCATCCTGTAAACTATGGAGGGTTGGCATCTGAGGACGCACTCTACCTTACCTGTAGCCCAGAACTCTATGAGTAACAACTGTGTAAAGATATGTTCAAATATGAATATCTTCTGAATGGTTAAACTGTACTGTTTCTGAATCGATACTGTTAACTGAATGAATGTATGTCCTCTATTCTGAACTGTATTGTGGCATCCATAGCAACTCGCCATTCTTATTCTTTATTCATAGAGATCTCTGTTAGTTCCTATCTTGGAACTTCTGTTTACTGTTATGATGGCCATCATTGACTGCTTGGTCTTTCATGACTTACTGTTTACTGTACTGCTATGCTAATGGATGTACTACATATGACTGTTATGACTGAATGATTGATATACTAAATCAATTGACTGTTTTCAATACTGAAAGGACATTCATTCTTAACCTCTTTACGTATTATGTTATTCACTGGGCTTTAACTCACTGCTCATATATATATGTAGGTGTTCAGGCACCAGACCGGAGCCAGAAGCGTGGGTTAGACTCCCTTTTGTCAAAGCCAACCACTATGCCTCACTGCGAGGTTCCGAGCCTGTCAAGCTACGGCTTTGGGGTGTTTTAGTTTCCCCCGTCTGTCTCTGTATCTGTTTTGTAACATTGTATAGATTGAATATTTTTGTACCGTACTGTTATAAGAGGGATTAGGTCCCTGTCCTGAATGATTGTAAATGTTGTACATACTGTTTTGCACTGATTGTATATATGTATGAAAAGTCTTTTTGCATACAGACTGTCACAGCTCATTGGACATTGTTTAAATTATTGTTTTGGCTTACGCGGCCTACTACTGTATTCTTGTATTCTTTATTAGCAGGCCTTCGGTAATCACGGATTACTGTCCAGTTACGGTGCTAAACCCATAGGAGCGAGTTTGGTTCGTGATAGAGTGGTATCAGAGCGATAATTACCACGAGTTATACCGCACACACGTGTCCAAATGAGCTATAGGATGTCCTAGAAAAGTGATTAGGGCATTACATGAGTATGATAAGTGTGTGTGGCTATGACATGACTGAATATATGCTAATGTGATAATCTGTTTAAAGTATGCAAGTTCCTATGTTTATTATTAATGTGTTGCATATATAGTGAAATGGATAATGCAAGCATTGTTAATGAAACTGAATTATCCGAAGCTAGAATGGCAAGATTGGAATGAACTATTGAACTGCTAACTGAAGCCTTACGGTAACAGCAACAACAGAACCAACAACCCCTACCTCCTCCTCTGGTGCAGCCGGAACAGAATGTTAATGATGGGAATATAATTGCTCTCACCTAGAAGTTCAGCAAAATGAAACCGCCATCCTTTCAGGGAGGCCTTGAGCCGCTAAAGGCTGAAGCTTGGGTTCTTGAGACAGAGAAATTGTTTGAGGTCTTTCCGTGTTCTGAAGCACACAAAGTGCCATTGGCCACCTTTATACTACAAGAAGAGGCCAGAAGGTGGTGGATGTTAGTCCGTGACACCAACACAGTTGTGACTTGGGCTTAGTTTAAGGAGTCCTTCTTTGAGAAGTATTTCCCTCAGTGTGTCAGGGATAGAAAAGTGACTGAATTTGAACAGCTGAGACAGGGCACCATGTCCGTTGCTGAATATGAAACAAAGTTCACCGAACTTGCTAGATATGCACCACATATGGTGGACATTGACTATAAGAAGGCCAGGAAATTTGAAGGCGGCCTTAATGTTGTAATACTGGACAGAATAAATGTTTTAAAACTACCAAACTATGTAAATGTTCTAGACCAAGCATTAATGGCTGAGTCGAACATCGAGGCACTGAAACAAACTGAAACACCAGCGTCTGAATGGCGTGGTAAAAGGGAGGGTTTTAAATTCAAGAAAGGCAAAAATAACCCGTTGAACAAAAAGCAAAATACAGGGTCAACGACTACTTCTAGTCAAGGGAACCGGTCTATACCGCCCTGTTCCGAATGTGGTAAGAACCATAAAGGAGTTTGTTATAAAATCTCTGGTGCTTGTTACAGGTGTGGCAAGGTGGGCCACATGGTCAAAGATTGCCCTTCCACTGCTCCGAGCAATAGTAAAACTGCACCAAGCGTAGCAGCATCAACTGTAGCACCAAAACCTAACCCTAAAGCTACCGAGAAGGAGCCTATGAGGCAGGGCCAAGTGTTCGCCCTAGTACCAGGAGATGTGCAGAATACCGAGACCGTTGTGTCAGGTATCCTCTCTATTTGTACTCAAAATGCATATGTTCTAATTGATTCGGGGTCTACACATTCATATGTGTCGCATGTTTTTTGGCAAAAACTGAATAGACCATTAGAACCCATGAATTATCTGTTAGCTGTATCTTCACCTGTTGGGGGATCTATTACTTGTGCTTATATGTACCCTACATGTGAAATTATTGTTGAGGATATGCATCTGTATATTGATTTACTGCCACTGAACATTGATCATTTTGATGTAATATTGGGAATGGACTGGTTAACGAAATATCATGCTACCATAGACTGTGTAACGAAGCAAGTAGTTTTCCGTCCACCGGGTTTACCTGAATTTGTGTTTAATGGGGCTAGAGTAGTACCTCATCTATATCTGATTTCCTCCATGAAAGCCTTTAAACTGATTAAGAAGGGGTGTAAGGGATATCTGTGTTCTGTATTGACTGTACATACTGATGATAAAGCTAATGTGAATAGTATTCCTGTAATCAGAGAATTCCCAGATGTTTTTCTAGATGATCTGCCAGGGGATTTGATTGATAGGGAGATTGAGTTCACTATTGATGTGATTCCGGGTACACAGCCAGTGTCTAAAACTCCTTACAGAATAGCTCCGACTGAACTGAAAGAATTGAAAGTTCAGCTACAAGAACTGTTAGACAAAAAGTTCATCAGGCCTAGTACTTCACCGTGGGGCGCACCTGTCTTGTTTGTGAAAAAGAAAGACGGCTCACTGAGACTTTGTATTGATTACCGCGAACTGAACAAGGTAACTGTGAAAAATAAATATCCATTACCGCGTATTGATGACTTATTTGATTAGTTACAGGGTGCTCAAGTTTTCTCTACGATTGATCTCAAATCCGGATATCATCAGCTGAAAGTTAAACCAGAAGACATTGATAAAACTACTTTTTGAACGAGGTATGGACATTACGAATCTTTAGTTATGCCTTTCGGAGTTACCAATGCACCTGCTGCATTTATGGACCTCATAAACAGAATCTTTAAACCATTCCTCGACGACTTTATTGTTGTATTTATAGATGACATACTGATTTATTCCAAAAGTATAGAGGAACGTGAACATCATCTAAGACTTGCCCTACAGATCTTAAGAGAACAGAAACTTTTTGCTAAACTGTCTAAATGTGAATTTTGGCTTGATCATGTTATGTTTTTGGGACATGTTATTAGCAAGGATGGAATTTCAGTTGATCTGCAGAAAGTTGAAGCAGTAGTAAATTGGCCTAGACCAACAAATGTTACAGAAGTCCGAAGATTTTTGGGATTAGCCGGGTATTACAGAAGATTTGTCAAAGATTTCTCCAGAATTGCCTTACCACTGACACAGTTGACTCAGAAAGGGATATCATTTGACTGGACTGACCAAAGGGAATTAGCATTCAAAGAGTTGAAAACTCGACTTGTGACTGCACCGGTTCTTACCCTACCTTCAGGTACGGATGGTTTTACCATTTTTAGTGATGCTTCTCATAAGGGTTTGGGATGTGTTTTAATGCAGAATAGGAGAGTTATTGCCTATGCTTCCCGACAACTGAGACCGCATGAAAAGAACTACTCGACCCATGATTTAGAACTTGTTGCAGTAGTGTTTGCACTGAAAATCTGGCGTCACTACCTTTATGGGGTGACATAAGAAGTATATACCGTCCACAAGAGTCTGAAATATTTCTTCACATAGAAAGAACTGAACATAAGACAGCAGAGATGGCTAGAATTGATTAAAGACTATGACTTACAGATTTTGTACCATCCGGGAAAAGCCAACATTGTTGCTGATGCATTGAGTCGAAAATCGATTGGGAACTTAGCCTGTTTACTCACCGAACAGAAAGAGTTGCTTTGTGACCTTGAAAAATCTGAAATTGAAATTATTTTGTGAGAACAAGGTGGAACAATAGTTCCTATTTCTGCTTAATCGGCATTGATTGAAGAGATTAAAGAGAAACAGCAACAGAATGACTTCTTGAAGAAGATCATCGAAGAACGGGGATCTAAATCGAAACTGGACTTCAAATTTGAAAATAATGTATTGAAATTCCAGGGAAGACTGTGTGTACCGAATGATTCTGAATTGAAAAGAAGAGTTCTGTAAGAAGGCCACAATTCAAAACTGTCTATCCACTCAGGGAACACGAAAATGTACCAAGACTTGAAATTGAATTTCTAGTGGCCGGGAATGAAGAAAGAAATTGCTGATTTTGTATCGAAATGTCTTCATTGCCAACAAGTTAAAGCCGAACATCAACGACCCGTAGGCTTACTGCAGCCCTTACCAATACTGGAGTGGAAATGGGAACATATCACCATGGATTTTATCGTTGGTTTACCTCTCTCCAGTAAAGGTATGGACTCAATTTGGGTTATTGTTGATAGACTGACTAAATCTGCTCACTTCTTACCTGTCAAAACAATTTATAATGCGGACAAGTTGGTTATACTCTATATTGATGAAATTGTTAGACTGCATGGAGTGCCTGTGTCCATTGTTTCTGATAGGGACTCGAAGTTTACATCAAGATTCTGGCAAAGCTTACAGACTGCATTGGGTACTGAACTGAGACTGAGTAATGCCTATCATCTTTTGACAGATGGTCAGTCAGAAAGGACCATCCAGACTCTGGAGGATTTATTGAGAATGTGCGTCCTTGATTTTCAGGAAAACTGGGAAAGCCATTTGCCTTTAGCCGAATTCGCCTACAACAACAGTTATCATTCAAGTATTGGTATGGCGCCTTTCGAGGCATTGTATGGCAGAAAATGTAGATCTCCGATTTGCTGGGCAGAAGTTGGAGATGGGTCTTTGCTTGGGCCCGAGATTGTATATGAAATGACTGAAAAAGTGAAACTGATACAACAGAGACTGAAAACCTCATAGAGCCGACAGAAAAGTTATGCGGATGTCAGAAGACGGGATAGAGAATATGAAGTGGGTGATCACGTGTTTGTGAAAGTGACACCGATGAAAGGCCAAACTCATTTTGGAGTTAAAGGCAAGTTAGCGCCAAGATATGTCGGCCCGTATGAGATTATTGAGAAAATCAATCCGGTGGCGTATCAAGTTGCGCTTCCTCCTGAAATGGAGCATATGCATAATGTGTTCCATATCTCTATGTTGAGGGATTACCTCCGGGATCCTTTTAATGTGATTGAGCCGACCCGTGTAGTGCTAAGTGATGACTACACTTATGAAGAACGGCCTATCCAGATTGTGAATAGACGGATCAAGAAGTTGAGAAACAAAGAAATCCCGTTAGTGAAAGTTGATTGGCAAAACCATGGTGGCGTGTATGCTACTTGGGAAAGGGAAGATGGCATGGCCAAGAGATATCCTGAACTGTTCCCTCTGAATCCTGTTTTTTTCCAGAATGAAGGTAACTCGAGTTTAGAGGACTAAACTCTTTTACAAAGGGGAGACTGTAATAACCCTCACCACTGATTACTGGTTAACCA
Organism: Camellia lanceoleosa; assembly: GCA_025200525.1. Taxonomy (NCBI): domain Eukaryota; kingdom Viridiplantae; phylum Streptophyta; class Magnoliopsida; order Ericales; family Theaceae; genus Camellia; species Camellia lanceoleosa. Next base: position 142,054,819 of record CM045771.1, on the reverse strand, counting down.
CTAATTACTGCTAAATTGAGACTGATTATGAAAAGTAATTGAATCGATTGAAATACTGAACTAACTGATTGAATGCACTAGTTTAAATGCATATCTATCTATTGACTGTTAAAATTATCTGTTTATGTTGTATGCTTTAAACTGCAAATTGAAGGCCTTATCGGCGGCCGAATCCGAAATTGATTGATGTTTTGTGTTAATCATAATTTATGTGATTTTATGGCATATTTATCCAAAATGTGATTTACTGTGATTAAATTAGATTAAAATGAGCTAAATTACATAAGTTAGGTTTATTTACTATCTTGCCACCACTAGTGGGCCACTAGCTTAGCACTTTTGAGACTTATTCATATGCCTTACAATACATTTGCTCAGCCATTTTCCTCAACCATTTGAGAGTTATAACCGACCAAGAGAGAGAGGGAGTGAGAGAATTGAATTCAAATTGGTGGCTTGCTTGAAATTGAAAGAATTGAAGAGAGGATTGCAAACTTGAGCTTCTAGTCTTATAATTGGAGACTTAAGGTAGGAAATTCAACCTTTTATTGATGTATTTAAGATTGTTCTTGCAAGGTTCATGGTCCATTTGAGGGTAGAGCCTAGAATTGGTGCTAAATTGTTGAATGGAAGCTTAATCTTTGCATGCATGTTTATATCCTTGCATTTGGATGTTGATTTCATGACAATTGGTGCATGCATGTTCATATTAGTGTTATAGTCCATGATTTCATCTTGTTTTTGGAACAATTGGCTCATTAGAGCAATTATTTGAAGCTTGAAAGTTGTTTAAAGTCTTACATGTCCAATTGAAGTTATGTTCTTGAGTTTTGGTTTGAAATTGAGTTGAATTGATCTTCCTTTGGGGCTTTGGTTTTACAATTGAACTTTGAATCATGTTAAACTATGGGTTTTGAAGTGTTTTCTAGCAAATTAGCCCAAGAGGATCGAAATTTATGTTTTAAAACTTGATTTTGAGTTTGAGGTTCAAATCTGGAAATTCCAGATTTTGAACTCACGCTCGAGCAGGGTGACTGGCGCTCGAGCATGGAATTCGTGCTCCCAGCACTTTGCATTGTTTTGCAGTCCGCTTGAGCGGGGTAATTGGCGCTCGAGCGAGACCTTGTGTCTCATGCTCGAACTGCTATCGAGCGCATATCGAGCGTGATTTTCGCACATCCAGTACTTTTGGCATGATTTACAGTCCGCTCGAGCGGAGTAACTCACGCTCAAGCGGAGTATTTTGTTTGCCTTTACACTCGAGCGGGGTAACCTGAGCTCGAGCGGATCCCCTGTTTTCTGAAAATTCTGAAAAATGTTTTAAAGTGCATCTTTGTATCCTCATTCCATCCTAGGCATTCTTAGGCCTAGTTTAAGGCATCTTAATGAGGATATAGATGTAGAACCACACCGAGTCTAAGTAGGGACTAAGTCTTTGATTCCCGAATGTGAACTTAGTGTGTGTTCATCTTGTAAACTGTGTAGGGTTGGCATCTGAGGACGCACTCTAGCTTACTTGTAGCCTAGAACTCTGTGAGTAACAACTGTGTAAAGATATGTTCAAATATGAATATCTTCTGAATGGTTAAAAGCATGCTTCTGAATCGACATCGAATCAATAAATGTATGTCCTCAATTCTGAACTGTATTGTGGCATCCATAACAACTCATTATTCTTTATACTACTCTTATTCTAGAGATCTCTGTCAGTTCCTATCTTGGAACTTCTGTTTATTGTTATGATGGCCATCATTGACTGCTTGGTCTTTCAAGGCCTACTGTTTACTGTACTGCTACGCTAATGGATGTACCACATATGATTGTTATGACTGAATGACTGATATACTGAATCAATTGACTGTTTTCAATACTAAAAGGACATTCATTCTTAACCTCTTTATGCATTATGTTATTCACTGGGCTTTAGCTCACTGCTCATATATATATGTAGGTGTTCAGCCACCGGACCGGAGCTAGAAGCGTGGGTTAGACTCCCTTTTGTCAAAGCCAACCATTGTGCCTCACTGCGACGTTCCGAGTCTGTCAAGCTACGGCTTTGGGGTGTTTTAGTTTCCCCCGCCTGTCTCTGTATCTGTTTTGTAACACTGTATAGACTGAATGTTTTTGTACCGTATTGTTATAAAAGGGATTAGGTCCCTGTCCTGAATGATTGTAAATGTTGTACATACTGTTTTGCACTGATTGTATATATATATGAAAAGTCTTTTTGCATACAGACTGCCACAGCTCATTAGACATTGTTTAAATTACTGTTTTGGCTTCCGCCAGCCCTTGTACTCTATTCTTGTATTCTTCAGATATCATAAGGAGGCCTTCGTAATCACGGATTCTTGGCGATTCTGGTGCTAAACCCATAGGGGCGGTTTGGGTCGTGACACCCAAAGTATACACAAATACAAAAATGATTGGGCAAAACAAAAGGGGGTTTAACTAACTTGGCTCCACTCGAGCCTAGTTTACTTCGTTCAGAAGCTCTTCAAAAAGGATGACCCGGGGAGACTCGGGGCATTCTTTAACCTTGATGTTCAGCTTTCCCACCTACATACATATATAAGTAAATAGTGAGCTAGGGCCTAGTGAGTAATAACAGAATAAAGAGGTTATATGAATGAAGTTCGATAACATTGCCAAACCAAATTTCATTTTAGTTTTCAATAATCCATTAACTTCATCATCAATATTATTCAATGTCAATTTGTGTGGTACATCCATCAAGTAATAATATTCCAATGACAATGGACCTTAATGGTTTAACACTAGAGATCTCTGTGTGTCAATCAATCCAAAAGCCATGATATTGTTTTCCCTAGGCAAGGGCCTAGCCATGGTATTGTCTTTCCTAGGCAAGGGCCTAGTCGTGGTATTGTCTCCTGGAACGGAAATGAGAGCATATCACCATGGACTTCGTCGTTGGCCTACCTCGAACACCTAGAGATATGGACTCTATTAGGGTTGTGGTTGACAGACTAACTAAGTCTGCCCATTTTCTTACTGTAAAGACTTCATTTACTACATATAGGCTTGCTACCATCTACATTGATGAAATTATTCGACTGCATGGGGTTCCAATGTCTATTGTATCAGATAAGGATCTTAAATTTGTTTCTAGATTTTGGCATAGTCTAATGGATGCAATGGGAGCAGAATTGAGATTTAGTACAGCATTTCATCCATAAACCGATGGACAAACTGAGAGGACTACTTAGACCTTAGAAGACATGCTTCATATATGTGTTTTGGATTTTCAAGGCAGCTAGGAAACATATTTGCTATTGGCTGAGTTTGCTTATAACAATAGTTTTCACGCAAGCATCAGTATGGCACTATATGAGGCACTATATGGCAGAAAATGTAGGTCGCCAATTTGTTGGACAGAGGTTGGTTGTAGGCTATTTTTGGTACTGAACTTGTGCAAGAAACGACCAAAAAGATTAAAATCATTCAACAAAGACTCAAAACTGCACAGGCCGACAGAAAAGTTATACAGATCAATGAAGAAGAGACTTAGAGTATGAAGCGGGGGATTATGTATTTATCAAAGTAACACCCATGAAGGGGCATACGAGATTTGGCAAAAAGGAAAAATTGACTCCTCGCTACATTGGGTCGTTTCAGATTCTCGAGAGGTTGGATCATGTTGCTTACCGTATTGCCTTGCCACCGGGAATGGAACAAATGCATAATGTTTTCCATGTATCCATGCTTCGTGGGTATCTTAGAGACCCATTCCATGTGATTGATCACCACCATATTGCTTTGGATGAGAATATGATGTATGAAGAATGGCTGTGCAAATCATTGATCGACAGGTGAAGCAATTGAGAAACAAAACTATCCTTATGGTGAAAGTCGAATGGAAAGAACATTATAGGAATGAGGCCACTTGGGAGAAAAATGAAGAGATACGGCAACGGTACCCACATTTATTTCCATTGGAAGGTAACTTAAGTTTAGAGGACCAAACTTTCTAAGAGGGAGAGACTGTGACGACCTCGACCTCCGAACTATTATATTATATTATTTCAATAAGTCTAATTGCATGATTATGTGTTTAATTGTATGATTACATGCTTAATTTTGTAGTTATCTGTTATTACATGGAATATCTGTTCGAATTGGCAACTTAGAGATAGAAATTGAAAGCCAAGACAGCTTGAGAAACTGAAATTGATTAGCTTAATAGACTAATTAGAATATTTAGAATTTTATGGCAACTTTAATTGAAATTTTATTTGGATCAAAATAAGTAGAATAAACTTAGTTAGAAATGAGTCTAATTATTTAACCTTAATCAACTTTGATTAGGCTAAGTTAATTACACTCTATATAAGCCTTGCACATGTTTTGAACTCACTTATACAAACACTTGGGCTGAGATTTTGAGAGAGAAGGAAGCTAAGCTCAACATTTAGAGAGTGAGAAAGGAGAATTTGAAGGAAATTGTGGAGGACTTAGGGATTTAAGCTAGTATATACTTGAATTCAAGCCCTAGGTATGATCTTGTAATGACCCTCACCACTGTTTACTGATAAACTGTTGATTACTGCTAAACTGGGACTGATTATGATTGATAATTGAACTGATTGAGTTACTGAACTGACTGACTGAAATCTGAACTGAATCAATTGAATATATATCTGTCTGAATTGTATTCTATCTGTTTGACTGTGTGATTATCTGTTCATGTTTATATGTTTAAACTGTAAAGTGAAGGCCTTATCGGCGGCCGAATCAGAAATTGGTTGATGTTTTAGGATCATCATAATTTATGTGATTTTATGACATAACTATCTGAAATGTGATTTAGTGTGATTAAATTAGATTAAAATAAGCGTAATGTCAAGGGTTGGCCTAATTTCCATTTTGCCATCCTTAGTGGCCCACTACCTCAACATATTGAGCCTTACATACACTTAGGAAAACTTTTCTTCAGTCACATTTTGAGAGCTCTGGCCGACCAAGTAAGAGAGAGGCAGAGAATTGATTTGTTCTTGGGTATTTTGCTTGGAAGCTTAAGAGTTGTGGAAGAAAATTGCAAATTGAGCCTCTACACCTTTAATTCAAGACTTAGGTAAGGGATTCAACCTCCTATTGATGTAATTAAGATTATTCTTGCATGGTTTAGAGCTAAGTTGAGGTCTAGAGCCAATTTATGGCTCAAATTATTGTCTTGGGGCTTAATTGTTGCATACATGGCATACTCTTGCATTTTTGAACTAGTTCTTCATAAATTGGACATGCATGCTCATATTTTTACAATAGACCATGAACTTACCCTATTTTTGAAAGATTTGGCTCACTATAGCATGAGATTGAAGCTTTGAATTGAGTTTAATTCATGCATGTTTGCATGTTCATCTTGTTCATGAATTTGGGTTTGAAATTTGGATTTAATTGACTTATCTTGGGCTTGGATTTCACAAATTAAGCTTTGAAACTTGTTGTATATTGAGTTTAGATGTGTTTTCCAGAAATTGGGCCCAAGAGGTAGAGTTTTGAGCTAAGGAATGCTTGGTTTGAGCTTGGGAGACAAATCTGGAAATTCCAGAATTTGGCTTTTTCGCTCGAGCGACCACCGTTTACTTTGAGCACCGCTCGAGCGAAGAAATGGTGGCTCAAGCGTAAATTTCAAGCTCTTAGAATCTTGGTGCACGCAGGCGCATGCTCGAGCGAGAGAACCTATGCTCGAGCGAGGACTGTGTCTTACGCTTAAGCGAGCGTCGAGCAAGCATCGAGCGGAGTTTTCCAACATCTAGTACTTTTTGCATTTTTGCAGACCACTCGAGCGAGGAAGTCCGCGCTTGAGCGACCCTACTGTTTTGACAAGCTTGCTCGAGCGAAGAAAGCCACGTTCGAACGAGACCCTTATTTTCTAAAAAATTCTGAAAATGTTTTCTAAGTACATCTTTACATCCCCATTTCATCCTAGGCATTCTTAGGCCTAGTTTAAGGCATCTTAATGAGGTTATAGATGTAGAACCACACCGAGGCAATTTAGGGATTAAGTTATTACTTTCCCAACTGTGTAGCTTAGTGTGTGTTCAATCTGTAAATTGTGCAGGGTTGGCTTTCCGAGGGGACACTCTAGCTTACCGTAGCCCAGAACTCTGTGAGTAACAATTGTGTAAAGATATGTTCAAAATGATTATCTTCTGAATTTTGAACTGTACTGCTTTCTGAACTGATACTGTTAACTGAATGAATGTATGTTCTATATTTTGAACTGTATTGTGGCATCCTTAGCAATTACTGTTACTGTTACAGAGATCTCTGTCGGTTCCCTCGTTGGAACCACTCTTGTTCTTGATGGCCATCATTCTTTATTAGGTCTTTTAAGACCCTCATTCTTATTATGCTAATGGATGTACCACATATAGTATTCTTGTCTTGAACAACTGATATACTGATTTAATGAACTGTTTTCATTACTGTAAGGACATTCATTCTAAACCTCTTTACGCATTATGTTATTCACTGGGTTTTAGCTCACTACTCATATATATATGTAGGTGTATAGGCACCGGATCAAAGCTAGAAGCGTCGGGGTAAACTCCAGCTTTGTCAAGCCAACCACTGTGCCTCACTGTGAGGTTCTAAGCCTGCCAAGCTATGGCTTAGGGGTGTTTCATTTTCCCCCGTCTGTCTCTAAAACAGTTTGTAATAACTGAATAGACCGTACTGTATTGTTTGGTAGGGATTAAGTCCCTGTTTTGAATGATGGTATATATGTACATACTGTTTTGTCACTGACTGCATATGTGTATGAAAAATCTTTTTGCATACAGACTGTCACAGCTCATTGGACATTATTTATTTACTGTATTGGCTTCCACCATGCCCCTGTACTCTGTTATATTGTCTTACTGTTAAGCAGGCCTTCGGTAATCTCGGATTACTGGCCGGTTACGGTGCTAAACCCATAGGGGCGAGTTTGGGTCGTGACAGATCTCCAACCTTAATCCTTGAAAAAGAAACATGTAAGAATTGAATTCATCTAAGTTTTGAGTTCATTTGCATGAAATTGTTCGGTAGAAACTTGAATCACCTTGAATTTGAAAGATAAGAGTTAATCATGTACATGCATGCATAAGTTGAGTTAGAATCCATGAAATTCCTACATGCATGGAACGTTTACACCTCAATTTGAAGAGTCCTTGATGTTTTCATACTTCTCATATCACTTGATTATGTTTTAAAGAAATATAAACCCAATTTGAGTCAAACTTGCTTTATAACTTGGAGTTTTTGGTTGAGAATTTGCCATGGTTTTGAGCAATTGGTTCCAAATTAACTATGTTTCCATGTTTTATAATGTTTCCCATGATTTTGTACCTAAAACACGACTTTGGAACCTTTGAATACCAAATTTGAACTTCAAACACAATTTTGGAAATTTCAGAATTCGGCCTATCCACTCTAGTGAAGAAAGTGTCGCTCGAGTGTGAAAATCGAGCTCTCAGAAGTTTTACAAAAGTTTGCAAGGTGCTCGAGTGAGGACCCCATTTTACTCAGTCTTTCGCTCGAATGACTGTCGAGAAGAAATTTCATGCAACCAGTACTTTTGCAAAATTTTACAGACCGCTTAAGTGACCGAGGTTGCGCTTGAGCGACCACCCTTATTTTTGAACCCCCACTTGAGCGAAGATATTTCATGTAATAACAGATAACTACAAAATTAAACATGTAATCACACAATTAAACTCATAATCATGCAATTAGACTTATTGAAATAATATAATATAATAGTTCGGAGGTCGGGGTCGTCACAGTCTCTCCCCTTTAGAAAGTTTGGTCCTCCAAACTTAAGTTACCTTCTGATGGAAATAAATACGGGTACCGTTGCCGTATATTTTCCTCTTTCTCCTAAGTGGCCTCCTTCCCATAATGTTCTTTCCATTCGACTTTCACCATAGGGATAGTTTTGTTTCTCAATTGCATCACGTGTCGATCAATGATTTGCACAGGCTATTCTTCATACATCATATTCTCGTCTAAAGCAATCCGGTGGTGATCAATCACATGGAATGGGTCTCTAAGATACCCCCGAAGCATGGATACATGGAAAACATTATGCACTTGTTCCATTCCCGGTGGCAAGGCAATACGGTAAACAACAGGACCTAACCTCTAGAGAATTTGAAACGGTCCAATGTAGCGAGGAATCAATTTTTCCTTTTTGCCAAATCTCGTCTGCCCCTTCATCGGTGTTACTTTGATAAATACATGATCCCTCGCTTCATACTCTAAGTCTCTTCTTCGTTGATCCGCGTAACTTTTCTATCAGCTCTGTGCAGTTTTGAGTCTTTGTTGAATGATTTTAATCTTTTCGATCGTTTCTTGCACAAGTTCGGTACCAAAAATAGCCCTATCACTAACCTCTGTCCAACAAATTGGCGACCTACATTTTCTACCATATAGTGCCTTATATGGTGCCATACTGATACTTGCATGAAAACTGTTGTTATAAGCAAACTCAGCCAATAGCAAATATGTTTCCCAGCTGCCCTGAAAATCCAAAACACACATACGAAACATGTCTTCTAAGGTTTGAATAGTCCTCTTGGTTTGTCCATCGGTCTGTGGATGAAATGCTGTACTAAATCTCAATTCTGTTGCCATTGCATCCTGCAGACTATGCCAAAATCTAGAAACGAATTTAGGATCCCTATTTGATATAATAGACACTGGAACCCCATGCAGTTGAATAATTTCATCAATGTAGATGGTAGCAAGTCTATATGCAGTAAATGAAGTCTTTACAGCAAGAAAATGGGTAGACTTAGTTAGTTTATCAACTGCAACCCAAATAGAGTCCATACCTCTAGGTGTTAGAGGTAGGCCAACGACAAAGTCCATGGTGATATGCTCCCATTTCCATTCCGGGATAGGGAGAAATTGAAGCAAACTCGTTGGTTTCTGATGCTCCATTTTCACCTGCTGGCATTGTAAGCATTTAGAGTTGAAGTCGGCAATCTCTATTTTCATGTTGGGCCACCAATACACTAACTTCAAATCTTGGTACATTTTGGTGTTTCCTGGATGCATAGCAAACTCTGACTTGTGGGCTTTCTTTAAAATTTTCCTTTTCAAATCCGCATAATTTGGAATACCCAATCTCCCTTGAAATCTCAACATGGAATTTTCAATTGTGAATCCCGGTTTAGGCTTGATGCCAAGTTCATCACAAATCTTCTTCAAAAGCTTATCAATCATTTGCTTTTTTTGTATTTCTTCGATAATGGTAGGCTGTACAAACATTGCGGTTATCAAGCTATCTTGTTCAAAAGACACTACCTCAATTTTGAGTTTTTCAAACTCTAGTAGTAGCTCTTTCTGATCTGTGAGTAAACAGGCAAGATTCCCCATATTCTTTTTACTAAGTGCATCTACCACAGTATTGGCTTTACTCAGATGATAGTGGATCTGCAAATCATAATCTTTGATTAATTCAAGCTATTGCCTTTGACGCATGTTCAACTCTTTATGCGTGAAAAAGTATTTCAAGCTCTTATGATCTGTGTACACTTCACATTTGGCTCCATACAAATAGTGACGCCATATTTTTAACATAAACACAACTACAGCAAGCTCTAGGTCATGTGTAGGGTAGTTCTTCTTGTGTGGTCTCAACTATCGAGAGGTATATGCAATCACCTTGCCATTCTACATTAAGACATAACCCAAACCCTTATAAGATGCATCACTAAAGATTACAAAACCTTCGGTACTTGAGGGAATAGTAAGAATTGAAGCTGTGGTCAGTCTTGTCTTCAACTCTTGAAAGGCTATTTCTCTCTGATTTGTCCATTCAAATTGACTCCTCGCTACATTGGGCCGTTTCAGATTCTCGAGAGGTTGGGTCCTGTTGCTTACCGTATTGCCTTGCCACCGGGAATGAAACAAGTGCATAATGTTTTCCATGTATCCATGCTTTGTGGGTATCTTAGAGAGCCATTCTATGTGATTGATCACCACCGGATTACTTTAAATGAGAATATGATGTATGAAGAATGAAGAATGGCCCGTGCAAATCATTGATCGACAGGTGAAGCAATTGAGAAACAAAACTATCCCTATGGTGAAAGTCGAATGGAAAGAACATTATGGGAGAAAGAGGAAGAGATGAGGCAATGGTATCCGCATTTATTTCCATTGGAAGGTAACTTAAGTTTGGAGGACCAAACTTTCTAAGAAAAAGAGACTGTGACGACCCCGACCTCCAAACTATTATATTATATTATTTCAATAAGTCTAATTGCATGATTATGTGTTTAATTGTGTGATTACATGCTTAATTTTGTAGTTATCTGTTATTATATGGAATATCTGTTCGAATTGACAACTTAGAGACAAAATTGAGAGCTAAGACAACTCTGATACCACTCTGTCACGACCCAAACTCGCCCTTATAGGTTTAGTGCCATGACGGGCTAGTAATCATAGATTACATACGGCCTTGTAGACACCCCATTTTTGACCGACCTTAAGACTCAGACGTCATCAATTGAGCGCTTGGTGATGTTGCATATTGTGCTCGTTCTGAGGTTGCGAGTCCCGGCTACGAGCCTTGCCTCCGGACTTCCAGACTCTTTTGTGCTTTGTCTCGGTTTGCGAACCAGGCTCCGTTTTCTCTGTTTTCTCTTCCCAAAGGGAGGGAGAGGTCCCGTAGACTATCTCTCAGTGGCCGTAGGCTACGTTTTGTGGCCGTAGGCCATTTTGCCCATTTCGGAGCCCGGTTCCCGGTTTTCGGGATCGTCAGGCCGTGTGCCTCGGCTCGGGACCGCCCAACCATCTCCGATTTCTCCGGTTTTTGGCATGCATCTCATTTACTCCCATTTAAGGGACACTGGGGTCTCGAGACCCACTTCGGCTTGAACACCACTTCGGTGCGGCGGCCCATTTTTCGATCCCAAATCGCGGTTTTGGTCCCGAGCATTCATTCGCATCCGCTTTCTCCGATTTTGGCGTACACCTCTGTTTGGTCCTTCCAGGGACCGGGGTCTCTGAGACCCACTTAGCCGAACACCACTAGGTGCCGGCGGCCCATTTCGAGATCCCGAACCACGCGGTTTTGGCCCCGAGCATTCATTTTGCATCGATGTCTGTTCATTTTGGCGGAACACCTCTTTGGTCCTTCCGAGGACATGGGGTCTCTGATACCCACTTCGTGGCGAACGCCACTTCGGTGCTCATAGCCCATTTTTCGAGACCGAACCGCGGTTTTGGCCGAGCTTTCATTTTGCATCGGTTTTGTTCATTCTTGGCGAGTACCTCTATTTTGTCACATGAGAACACGGGTCTCCGAGACCCACTTGACGAACACCACTTAGGTGCGGACCCATTTTCGGGACCCCGCACGGTTTTGGTCCCCGAGCTTTCGTTTTGCATTAGTTTTTGTTCAATTTTGGCAGATACCTCTGTTTCATCATTCTGAGGAACACTGCGGTCTCAGATGCCCACTTCGTGGCCGAACAAAATCTTCTTCTTTTGTCCTCAAAATATCTAGATATTTTGCCCTCAAAATATCTAGATATTTTGGGAAAGATATTTCCATCTTTTTGGCCTTAAAACCAGCAACTTCCAGCTGGGGGAAGGGTTAGAAAAAATCCTTTGAGTCTTGCATATTGATCTCCTCCTTTCCTCTCTTCCAAAAAAGCTTCAAGCATCCAAGTCTTTTTCTTCAAGTTTTGGTCCCATTTTCTTCATCATCTTCAAGCTCAACCACCACCAATCCATTTCCAGCAGCTAAGGGAGCTTTCAAGCAGCTAGGAGGCACCACTTCTCAAGCAAAGAAGCAGCCAAGACTTGTCTACAAGGGTGAGTGGTCATTTCCCTCTTTCTAGCTCATTTCTTGCACCAATTTCTTAGCCCACTTGCTCACTGTTTTGAGCTCCGGCCCTAACTGAAAGGGGCCTTATTTTGAGCTATTCTACATGTTTGTTTAAGGGCTCAACCCTGTTTGAGCCCTCTATGATGCACTTGTTTCAATATCACTCTTTATGCCATTATTTTGCATGCTTTGTTTGGCTCATGAGTAATCTGATTTTGAGCATGACATCTACTGTAAATATGCATATTTTGGGCTCCTCTTCAATGTTGTAGAAGGAGATTTTGCTGTTTGAATTTTCTATATACTACTTGTCTCAAGACCTCTCTTTGGTTCATTATTTTGCATGCCTTTTTAAGCTCACCATGCTTCGGATTTCAGCCTTCATCAGGCCTAGAGAGAGCCTTATTTTTGTCTCCTTGTCATGTTTTGTTTAGGGTCTTAAGACATTTGGTGTATATTTTTGGTACTTCCTATGAAATCCATCAAATTTTCCGTAAATTTGCATGTTTGTTTAGGCCATTCTAGCTTCTGTTTCTGGCCTTAATCAGGCTTAGGAATTGTCTTTTTTTGGCCTATTCTTCAAGTTTTATTAAGGGTCTAAAGTTGTTTGGTCATTTCTTATGTTACCTCTCTTTATAACCCTCTTTTTGCCCCTTTTTGCATGCTATGTTTAGCATATGTACATACTGATTTAGAGGTTGTCGTCTCTTGAATTTGTGCATATTTTTGTTCCATCTTCAATGTTGTAGAACTGATTTTTTGGGTTTGAGCATTGTACATATCACTTGCTTTGTAATTCCCCTCTTTTACCGTATTTTTGCAAGCTTTTGTTTCCATACTTGTGCGCATTATTTGGCCTTGCTTTGTGCTGATAAAATGCTAGTTTAGGGGCTGCCTTACCACTGTTTTTCATTCCATGTCCATATTCTGTATGTTTAATAGGGCTGTAGGCCATTTGGGGTGCATTTCATCGCATTTTGGGCATCGGTTGCAATTTTATCATAATTTGGGGGCTGTTTTTGCATTATCTTAGTTGCTGAATTTTGCATCTTTCTTATGCCATTTGCTACATCTCATTCGCATGTCATTTTGGTGCTTTAGAGCCTCGCCTCGGTTTGCGTGCCCGTGTGCACGCATTTCGAGGCACTTCATTTTTATCCGACGGCAGCCTATGTGAGTGTGGTTGAGGCCCTCTCATGTTGGCGTAAGCCCAATTTGCATTTTCATGCTTGTATGCCTTCGCCTCGGTTTGCGTGCCCGTGTGCACGCATTTCGAGGCACTTCATTTTTATCCGACGGCAGCCTATGTGAGTGTGGTTGAGGCCCTCTCATGTTGGCGTAAGCCCAATTTGCATTTTCATGCTTGTATGCCATTGCCTCGGTTTGTGTGCCCGTGTGCACGCATTTCGAGGCACTTTATTTTTATCCGCTGACTTCCTATGTGAGTAGGCTGAGGCTCTCTCATGTTGGTATAAGCCCATCATTGCATTTCTGCACCATTTTTATGCCTTAATGCATTGCCTCGGTTTGCGTGCCCGTGGGCACGCACTTCGAGGCACTCCGTTTTCATCTATCGGCATCCTATGTGAGTGCGACTGAGGCCCTCTCATGTTGGTATAAGCCCAATTTGCATTTCGCATGTCATTCCGCATCGCCTCGGTTTGCGTGCCCGTGTGCACGCATTTCGAGGCAGCCCTTTTTTATCCGATGGCAGCCTATGTGAGTGAGCTGAGGCTCTCCCATGTTGGTGTCAGCCCATCGCGGCATTCTGTATGCCATTTCATTCCATTTTGTCATCGCCTCGGCTTGCGTGCCTGTGTGCACGCATTTCGAGGCACTTCGGTTTTATCCGATTTGTATTTTGTCATCGCCTCGGTTTGCGTGCCCGTGTACACGCATTTCGAGGCACTTCGGTTGTATCCAATTTTCATCTCGTTTTATCATCACCTCGGTTTGCGCGCTTGTGGGTACGCATTTCGAGGCACTTCGGTTGTATCCGATTTTCTCATTTTATCATCACCTCGGTTTGCGCGCTTGTGGGCACGCATTTCGAGGCACTTTGGTTGTATCTGATTTTCTCATTTCATCATCGCCTCGGTTTGCGTGCCTGTGGGCGCGCATTTCGAGGCACTTCGGTTTTATCCGATTTACATTTCACAGCATCGCCTCGGTTTGTGTGCCCGTGTGCACGCATTTCGAGGCACTTTAGTTTTATCCAATTTGCACTTCATATCATCGCCTCGGTTTGCGTGCCCGTGTACACGCATTTCGAGGCACTTCGGTTTTACCCGATTTGCATTTTATCATCGCCTCGGTTTGCGTGCCCGTGGGTACGCATTTCGAGGCACTTCGGTTTTATCCGATTTGCACTTCATATCATCGCCTCAGTTTGCGTGCCCGTGTACGCGCATTTCAAGGCACTTCGGTTTTACCCGATTCGCATTTTATATCGCCTCGATTTGCGTGCCCGTGTGCACGCTTTTCGAGGAGTCTCATTTTCATCTCATTTTCATGGCATTGTGTATGTTAGGACCGTATATTAGCTACATTTCATGCATACCATGCATATCGCACGGGAAACGAGGCGCGTTTTGTACTCCGAGTAACGGAACGGGTCTCAATTCCCAAGTCACCGACACTCCGGATTACCCATGATGGAGTTCGGTTTTGTTGTAGCATTCACTTACATTCATCCCTATATTGAGTTGTGCAATCCGATTCCTCGGCCATCATGCATCGATATGCGTGATTGGTGGCACGAGGATCGAGGCATGCATATATTTGTGAAATACATTGCTATGCCTTTTTTCTGCTCTCTGTTGCAGCAAAATTAAGGATCAGCAGATTTTCAGAGTTTGGCACGCGTTTCGAGAAAAAGTGCAAACAGAGGCTAATCAGGGCATCCCAGTGGATTTCCACGCCAAGCAGCCTAACATACAACATACATCAGAAGCAAGGCAGTCCCTGGCTTGCACGCCAGTTTTACCGCTTTTATTAATTAATTTGTCAATTAATTAGAAATCTGTAATATTCTTTTATTCGGGTCTGTATTATTATTTTATTCGAACCCTCTGCGCGAGGGCAATGTTGTAATAAGGGTGTGTGAGTGTGATGTATGTCTTCCAACCCCCATTTCTTTCTCCCTTTTATTTATCTGCTTACAATGGTTAGATATAGGGCATATTTCAATTAGCATACAATATGATAGCATGTTTGCATTCATTCATCTGTTTTGCACGCACCGGGCTCGGCGCATCATACTAACTGCATTGTATTTCAATTCCAAATTGAATACTTAAAAGTTATTGCATTTCACATGCCATCTTTAGAATAGCCGAGCCTGCTATATTTGCATCTTCGCATGTGTTGCATTAGGCATTCTGTATACCTAGGATCATGCATGATTTCTAATTGGTTTTCTGTTTTGGCTGGGAGTACTCGGTAAGTTTTATGCTTTAGCATCCTTGCATATGTGTGAGTGTTGCCATGATAGCATGCTTACCATGAGGCTAACTGCTTATGTGATATAACTGCCTTGAATGCCTGTGGGTGGAGGTTGAGTTATCTGAATTGGAGCAATTCATCAATTGTTTGTTAAGCCCACTAGATTGTGGCAAAATCTGCATTTTAAGCCTACCTGCGGGTAGCAAACCATCTTTCACGAACAAACATGAGATGTTTATTTCCAATTGAGGCCCGATCTATACTTGTTTCTTTGCGAGCATCACATAGTAAACTAGGCTAATAAGAATAAGAACTCACAAAGTTTTCAAAAACAGATATCATGGTTAGTAGAGGCGGTCTTCGGACGGCGAAGTGCTCACGATGTGACCTTCCCCAATCGTACCCAAGTTCCCGAGCCAACTTTGGTGATGACGGACACGTGGCCTTTTGGCACCGAGTCAGGGTTTCCTAAATTTCCCATTTTAAAAATATTTAGGTGGCGACTCTGTTATCTGGCAAAGCAGTCCATGTTTGGCACTTCTTTTCAAAAAATCTGTTTTCTCAAAAATGATTTGCCGGATTTGGACTCTTTGGTTCGAGATTTAGAACCGCAACAAAAATCGAGTCCGAACTGTAGCGAGGCCCCCCGCGGGCGTTGTTACAGGCCTCTAAACGAAAATCCATTTAATATAAAGTACGGGGCTTAGCGGAAGTATAATACAACATATAAGTTATCCATCGAGCCGTGCATATATGGAGAAAACAAACTTTGTATCATAAGCAAACGCTCGTACATTATGCACATACATCACATAAGTTCAAACAGCCAAATCTTATAGCTATACAAAACCCTAAAGTATACACAAATACAAAAATGATTGGGCAAAACAAAAAGGGGGTCTAATTAACTTGGCTCAATTTGAACCTAGTTTGCTTTGTTCAGAAGCTCTTCGGAAAGATTGACCCAGGGAGACTCGAGGCATTCTTTAACCTCGATGTTCAGCTTGCCCACCTACATATATATATAAGTAATAGTGAGCTAGGGCCCAGTGAATAATAACAGAATAAAGAAGTTATATGAATGGAGTTCGATAACATTGCCAAACCAAATTTCATTTCAGTTCTTAATAATCCATTAACTTCATTATCAATATTATTCAATGTCAATTTGTGTGGTACATCCATGAAGTAATAATATTCCAATGATAGTGGACCTTAACAGTCTAACACTACAGATCTCTGTGTGTCGATCAATCCAAAAGTCATGGTATTGTTCCCCCTAGGCAAGGACCTAGCCGTGGTATTATTACCCCTAGGCAAGGGCCTAGCCATGGTATTGTTTGTGATAACCCTAGTCCGTATTATGCTAATTAATCTTACTTATGATTGTGATTATGTATTTGATATGATTTTGAGTGCCATTTATATGAATATATGTGGTTTTGAATTTTTATCTGTTTACTATAGGAAAATCTATTTGATTATCTGCTTTAGAATTTAAATTGAAGGCCTTATCGGCCACAAAAACTAAAATTGACCACGCTATTGTGATTGGCGTAACTTTTAGATCCTATGGTGAAATTTAATTAGAAATCTATGTGGATCAAAATAATTAGATTTAGAACGATTAATTAAGCTCTATTATTTAACTATAATCAATTTGATTAAGAGAGAGACTATATAAGGGCCAATATACACTCTTATTCATTTGGTTTGAGCTCAAAATTTGATTTTGCTCTCTAGAATGAGAGAGGGAACTGAATTTAGAGAGAGAGAGAGGGGTCAACATTAAAGAATTGCAAGAGAATTCAAGAAACTAAGGGGATTAGCTCAAGAATTGGCCATAGTTGTGAAGATTGAAGCTCCTAGGTGAGTGGATTCATAAGTTTGGATTTGTAATTTTGTAAATTCAAGGTTTGATTGTGATCAAGAACATAACTTGAATTGAATTTGTTGAATTTGGAGCTTTTATGAACATGCATGTGCATAATTGCTATAATTTTGTATATTCAAGCATGGATTATGTTGTATAAGAAGGATTGAGCACCAAATCTCTCATGCATGCATAATTGTCATGAGTTTCATGATTATGAGTGTCATTTGTAATATTTGGAATGGAATTGGGGTCAAAATCTACATACATGTTTGATTAATAGAGATATGGAGCTTATATGAGGCTTGAATGCATGAGCTTTGATTATACAAAAGAAATGTTGATTAATTTTGAGAATTGGACCATGATTTTGAATAATTGGCCTCATATTGCTTACATCCATATGCTATATAATGTGTTTCCATGTTTTTGAGCCAACATCATGAGTTTAAGGCCTTTGAATGTCAAGTTTGAAGTTCAAACAGCTTGTTGGAAAACGCAGAATTTGGCATGTTCGCTTGAGCGGGGAAAGCGCCGCTTGAGTGTGAAATGCGAGCTCCCAGAACTTTTGCAAACATTGATGTCCGCTCGAGCGGGGACATTCACGCTCGAGTGGGGAGCCACGTAGTGTTGACCTTCAGCTCGAGCGTTCGAAGTCACGCTCGAGCGTAAAAATGGGGCAACCAGCACTTTTGCAGACCTAAGGGGTCCGCTCGAGCGGCCAAGGCCACGCTCGAGCTGGAAGCCCCGTTTCTGAAAGTTTGAAAATATGTTTTGTGTCTTGTTTTTCCGTTCTCTTTCATTTCTAAGCACTCTTAGGCATACATTAAGCATTGTGAATGAGTTAAAAGGATAAGAAAGAAGACTAAGAGGGATGCATGAATTAAGAACGGATTGAATTGTTTGTGACCCATTATGTTCATGAAATGTGTAGGGTCAAGCACGAGGGCAAATCCATCAATAGATCACTGTGAGTAATATCTTAGTAAAGATATTTTGACGTATGTTATTTGTCCAATCACTTATTTCCATATAAGTCTTATAAGCTTGTTAATTTGAATTGTGGACAAATGTTTGTTATACCATATGGTTGGGCCAAATGCCGTTGGATACAAGTGATTGGGCCGAAGGCCGTTTGACATGAACGAATGAATGAATGAGTCGAAGGTAGTTTGACATAAACGAATGAATGAATGGGCCGAAGGCCGTTTTACATGAATGAATGAATGATTGGGCCGAAGACCGTTTGATACGAATGAATGGACCAAAGGCCGTTTAACAAGAATGATTGGGCCAAAGGCCGTCGTACACGAATGAATTGGGTTGGAGGCCATTTGTTAAGAACGAAGTGGGCCAGAGGCCGTTTGATACGTTCGGACTTGAAATCGCCTATTGTATTAAATAGAATTCTAAATGGGCCCAAGGCCGTTTGATATATGTGAACCTCCTTTGTGTACCTTCTTTATTTGATATTATTCACTGGGCTTTTGCTTACACTCATTCATATGCATGTAGATGAGCAAAGAGATGTCCAAACCCAGCCCCGATGAAATGTGAGAGAGGCTAAGTTTTGAGGAGTCAGCCTCAGAGTCTCACGCACGAGACTCGTTTTTCCCTTTTTGTTCTTTCGTTATATTATATGTTGGCAAAAACATTGAATTACCTTTGTACATAAGTTTTGGCTTGGCTGACTAAGTTTTGAATGATCCTGTGTGTGTATAACACTTTAAGTTAATTTCCTTTTTGGTGTGAGTTATTAATGAATATAGAGATGGGTTATTTGATGTGCCATGTAAGCATGGCTCTATAGACAATTTGTAAGTTTGGTTCTGTTTGGCCCCTTAACTCTGATGGATTACCTTTTGTCTGGTTTGAGGCCGCAGGTAATCCCTTGATTACTGGCCGATTATGACCTTAACCCATAGGGGCGGGTTCAGGTTATGACAGAGTGGTATCAGAGCACGAGTTCATAACTCACACACTTGTCCAAATGAGCAATGAGCGTCTAGAAAAGATCTATGATGCATTCATGTGATAAGTATGAATTGGAAAACATCAAGAATATGCTTAAATGTTTCAAAGTGAACAATTATGTGCTATATGTTTGTGATTTGCTTGTATTGTAAATTATTTAATATGTGTGTTCTTTAGTATATGCATACTTGTGAAACTTTTGTATAAAAAATAATGCAAGTCTAATCAGATGGTGAGAACAATGGGTGATGAAATAGAGGAGTCTTCTACTGCCAGAATAGATAGAATGGAAAGATTGATTCAGGAAATGACAGAAACATTGAGGCAACAACAGCAATGGCAACAACCACATCCTCCGCTTCCTCCTTCAGTACCACCTGTCTAAGATAATCAGAATGATGACCGAATAATAGCTCTCACCAAAGAGTTTAAGAAAATGAAACCACTATAGTTTCATGGGAGATTAGATCCGTTAAAGGCCGAAGCATGGGTCCTCGGCATTGAAAAGCTATTTGAAGTGTTTCCTTGTTCAGAGACACAGAAAGTATTGCTAGCCACTTTTACTCTTGAAGATGAGGCAAGAAGGTGGTGGATGCTAATGCGTGAAAACAATAAGGATATTGGTTGGGTACGGTTCTAGGAGATTTTCTATGACAAATACTTTCCACAGTGTGTCCGTAATAGAAAGGTGTCAGAATTTATGGAACTTAAACAAAACAGCATGACTGTAGCTAAGTATGAGGCCAAGTTCACTGAATTGCCTAGATTTGCACCGCATGTGGTCGACACCGACTACAAGAAAGCGAGACATTTTGAAGGGGGACTCCGGGATGATATTCTAGAAAAAGTGAATGTTCTCAAACTGGAGACCTATATTGAGGTGTTAGACTGGGCCATAATATCTGAAGCTAACATAGCCAGACAAGCTAAATCGACAACTGACTGGAATGGTGGTAAAAGACAAGGCTTCTTTTCGAAGAATAAATTTTCAAAGAAGCAGAATACAGGCTCCTCAAGTACTTCTAATTCTTCTCGAGATACATCTCCTATGTGCAACATTTGTAGTAAAAGGCATTGCGGAGTTTGTTACCGTGTGTCAGGAGCTTGTTTTAAGTGTGGGAAAACAGGGCATATGGCCAGAGATTGTAATCAGAATAGCGGGAAAATAGCTGCTAGCTCCACTGCATCAATCCCAAAATCGGGAAATACTATGAGATCTACTACCACCGGAGATATCGTGAGGCAAGGGAGAGTTTTTGCGCTTGTTCCGAGCGATACACGGAATGCTGCAGCCGTTGTCTTAGGTACTATCTCTATATGTAATCAGGATGCTTTTGTACTAATTGACTCTGAAGCAACACACTCTTTCGTGACTTGTGCATTTGCATCTAGACTGAGTAGACCTCTAGAACCATTGCCATACTTATTATGTGTATTTGCTCCATCCGGGGAATCTGTATTGTGTAAATCTGTATATCGTTTTTGTGACATGCGTATTAGGAATGCTATTCTGTATATAGATTTGTTACCCTTGAACTTTAGACACTTTGATATAATTCTGAGCATGGATTGGTTAACTAAATATTGTGCCACCATTGATTGTGTAACAAAACAAGTTGTGTTTAAACCACCGGAACATGAAGAAATTATGTTTGTGGGTAACGGGGTAATGCCTCCACCTTATTTGATATCTGCAATGAAAGCATGTAAATTAATCAAGAAAGGGTGTCAGGGTTATTTGTGTTGTGTGCTAACTGAGCAATCTGAGAATATTGAATTAAACAGTATCCCTATTGTTAGCGAGTTTCCAGATGAATTGCTAGGGGAATTGGTTGACAGGGAGATAGAGTTTACTATTGAAGTTGTGCCAAGCACTCAGCCTATTTCTAGAACTCCCTACAGAATGGCTACTGTTGAAATGAAAGAATTGAAAGAACAATTACAGGACCTACTTGACAAAGGGTTTATTCGACCTAGAACTTCACCATAGGGTGCACCGGTGTTATTTGTGAAAAAGAAAGATGGAACCTTGCGCTTGTGCATTGACTACCGATAACTGAACAAGGTGACAATAAAGAATAAATACCCTTTACCTCGTATTGATGACTTGTTTGACCAGTTGCAAGGATCATAGGTGTTTTCCAAAATTGATTTGAGATCCGGGTACCACCAGTTGAAAGTAAATGCAGAAGATGTTGAGAAAACAACATTCAGAATGAGGTATGGTCATTATGAATTTCTTGTTATGCCGTTTGGGGTGACTAATGCTCCTGCAGCATTTATGGACTTAATGAATCGAATTTTTAAGACCTACCTTGATGAATTTGTTATGGTTTTTATTGATGACATTTTGATATACTCAAAGAATAAACTTGACCATGAACAACATCTAAGGACTGTTTTGCAAACACTTAGGGAAAAGAAATTATTTGCCAAACTAAAGAAATGTGAATTCTGGTTAGATGAAGTTATCTTTTTAGGGCATGTTATCAACAATGAGGGAATTTCAGTAAACCCGTAGAAGATAGAGGTAATTGTGAATTGGCCTACACCAGCAAATGTAACAGAAGTCTGCAGCTTCATGGGCTTAGCCGGGTATTACAGGAGGTTTGTGAAAGACTTTTCGAGGATAGTTGTGCCTCTTACCCAACTGACACGCAAAGGACAACCATTTGAATGGAATGACGAAAGAGAATCTACCTTTCATGAACTGAAAACGAGACTGACCACAACACCAGTATTGACATTGCCCATGGGTACGGAAAATTTTGTAATTTTTAGTGATGCATCTTATAAAGGTTTGGGTTGTGTACTAATGCAGAACAGAAGGGTAATTGCCTACGCCTCTCTGCGGTTGAGGCCACATGAGAAGAACTACCCAACACATGATTTAGAATTGGCCGCAGTTATATTTGCTTTGAAAATCTGGCGGCATTACTTATATGGGGCAAAATGTGAAGTCTACACGGATCCCAAAAGTCTGAAGTACTTTTTTACACAAAAAAAAGCTAAACATGTGACAGAGGAGATGGCTTGAGTTGATAAAAGATTATGATCTTGAAATCCAGTATCACCCTGGGAAGGCCAATATAGTTTGCTGATGCCTTGAGTAGAAAATCGATGGGAAATTTGGTTTGTTTACTTACTGAACAGAAAGACATCTTGCAAGACTTTGAGAAGTCCGAGTTTGAAGTGGTATTGTGTGAACATGGCGGATTGATAGCCGCCATTTCAGCCGAACCATCAATCATTGATGAGATTAAACATAAACAAAAAGATAATGAATTCCTCAAGAAAGTGATTAATGAATTTGAGACAAGTTCGAAAGCAGAATTCAGCATTGAAAGCAAAATGTTGAGATTTCATAACCGAATGTGTGTCCTAGATATTTCGAAACTAAAGAAAAGAGTTCTAGATGAAGCTCACAAGTCAGTGTTTGCTATGCATCTGGGTAATAACAAAATGTATCGGGATTTGAAACAAAGCTATTGGTGGCCTAAAATAAAGAAAGAAATTGCAAAATATGTGTCCAAATGCCTTCAATGTCAGCAAGTTAAAGCTGAACATCAGAAACTAGGAGGTCTACTTCAACCTCTCCCTATTCCGGAATGGAAGTGGGAACATGTGACTATGGACTTTGTTGTCGGCCTGCCTCGAACTTCTCGAGGTATGGATTCTATTTGGGTTGTAGTTGATAGACTGATTAAATCTGCACATTTTCAGCCTGTTAAAACTACATTTGATGCTTATAGACTGGCTACTATATACATTGATGAGATTATCCGTTTATACGGAGTTCCGGTATATATTGTGTCGGATAGAAATCCAAAATTTGTATCTAGATTGTGGAAGAGCCTACAAAGAGCAATGGGAACAGAATTGAGATTCAGTACTGCATTCCATCCATAAACAGATGGGCAATAAAAATGAACAATACAGACCTTAGAAGACATGCTCAGAATGTGTGCTTTAGATTTTCAGGGAAGTTGGGAAGATTATTTGCCACTAGCAGAGTTTGCACACAATAATAGTTTCCACTCCAGCATCGGTATGGCACCATATGAAGCCTTGTATGGTAGAAAATGTAGGTCGCCAATTTGTTGGATAGAAGTTGGAGATAGAGCTTTACTTGGGCCTGAAATTGTGCAAGACACTTCTGAGAAGATCAAAATTGTTCAGCAAAGGCTCAAAACAGCTCAGAGTCGACAAAAGAATTATGCAGATGTTCGAAGGAGACCTTTTGAGTATGAGGTTGGTGACCATGTGTTTATCCGTGTGACTCCGATGAAGGGCCAAGCAAGGTTCGGAAAAAGGGATAAATTGTCACCCCGCTACATTGGGCCGTTTCAAATTTTGGAAAGGCTCGGTCCAGTTGCTTATCGAGTTGCTTTGCCACCAGAATTCGAACAAATCCATAATGTATTCCACGTATCAATGTTGAGGGGTTATCTCCAAGATCCGCTTCATGTGATTGATTATCACCGAATAGCTTTTGATGAGAATATAGAATACGCGAAATGGCCGGAATGAATCATTGACCGGCAAGTGAAAACAGTTGAGAAGCAAGTCCATCCCGATGGTGAAAGTGGAATGGAAAGAACATTATGGGACAGACGCTACATGGGAAAAAGAGGATGAAATGCGACTAGACTATCCACATTTGTTTCCTGACGAAGGTAAAATAAGTTTGGAGGACCAAACTTCCTAAATGAGGGAAGAGTGTGATAACCCTAGTCCGTATTATGCTAATTAATCTTAATTATGATTGTGATTATGTATTTGATATGATTTTGAGTGCCATTTATATGAATATATGTGGTTTTGAATTTTTATCTGTTTACTGTAGAAAAATCTATTTGATTATCTGCTTTAGAATTTAAATTGAAGGCCTTATCGGGCACATAAACTAAAATTGACCACGCCATTGTGATTGGCGTAATTTTTAGATCCTATGGTGAAATTTAATTAGAAATCTATGTGGATCAAAATAATTAGATTCAGAACGATTAATTAAGCTTTATTATTTAACTCTAATTAGTTTGATTAAGAGAGAGACTATATAAGGGCCAATATACACTCTTATTCATTTGGTTTGAGCTCAAAATCTGATTTTGCTCTCTAGAGTGAGAGAGGGAACCGAATTTAGAGAGAGAGAGAGAGAGGGGTCAACATTAAAGAATTGCAAGAGAATTTAAGAAACTAAGGGGATTAGCTCAAGAATTGGCAATAGTTATGAAGATTGAAGCTCCTAGGTGAGTGGATTCATAAGTTTGGATTTGTAATTTTGTAGATTCAAGGTTTGATTGTGATCAAAAACATAACTTGAATTGAATTTGTTGAATTTGGAGCTTGTATGAACATGCATGTGCATAATTGCTATAATTTGGTATATTCAAGCATAGATTATGTTGTATAAAAAGGATTAAGCACCAAATCTCTCATGCATGCGTAATTGTCATGAGTTTCATGATTATGAGTGTCATTTGTAATATTTGGAATGGAATTGGGGTCAAAATCTAGATGCATGTTTGATTAATATAGATATGGAGCTTATATGAGGCTTGAATGCATGAGCTTTGATTATACAAAAGAAATGTTGATTAATTTTGAGAATTGGACCATGATTTTGAGAATTGGACCATGATTTTGAATAATTGGCCTCATATTGCTTACATCCATATGCTATATAATGTGTTTCCATGTTTTTGAGCCAAAATCATGAGTTTAAGGCCTTTGAATGTCAAGTTTGAAGTTCAAACAACTTGTTGAAAAACCCAGAATTTGGCATGTTCGCTTGAGCGGGGAAAGCGCCGCTCAAGCGTGAAATACGAGCTCCCAGAACTTTTATAGACATTGATGTCCGCTCGAGCGGGGACATTCACGCTCAAGCGGGGAGCCACGTAGTGTTAACCTTCAGCTCGAGAATTCGAAGTCACGCTCGAGTGTAAAAATGGGGCAACCAGCACTTTTGCAGACCCAAGGGGTCTGCTCGAGCGGCCAAAGCCACACTCGAGCGGGAAGCCCTGTTTTTGAAAGTTTGAAAATATGTTTTGTGTCTCATTTTTCCGTTCTCCTTCATTTCTAAACACTCTTAAGCATACATTAAGCATTGTGAATGAGTTAAAAGGATAAGAAAGAAGCCTAAGAGGGATGCATGAATTAAGAACGGATTGAAATGTTTGTGACCCATTATGTTCATGAAATGTGTAGGGTAAAGCACGAGGGAAAATCCACCGATAGATCACTGTGAGTAATATCTTAGTAAAGATATTTTGAAGTATGTTATTTGTCCAATCACTTATTTCCATATAAGTCTTATAAGTTTGTTAATTTGAATTGTGGACAAATGTTTGTTATGCCATATGGTTGGGCCAAAGGACGTTGGATACAAGTGATTGGGCCGAAGGCCGTTTGACATGAATGAATGAATGAATGAATGAGCCGAAGGCCGTTTGACATAAACGAATGAATGAATGGGCCGAAGGCTATTTTACATGAATGAATGAATGAATGGGCCGAAGGCTGTTTGACATGAATGAATGATTGGGCCGAAGACCGTTTGATACGAATGAATGGGCCGAAGGCCGTTTGACAAGAATGATTGGGCCAGAGGCCGTCAGACACGAATGAATTGGGCTCGAGGCCGTTTGTTAAGAACAAAATGGGCTAGAGGCCGTTTGATACGTTTGGACTTGAAATCGCCTATTGTACTAAATAGAATTCTAAATGGCCCCAAGGCCATTTGATATATGTGAACCTCCTTTGTGTACCTTCTTTATTTGATATTATTCACTGGGCTTTCGCTCACACTCACTCATGTGCATGTAGGTGAGCAAAGAGATGTCCAAACCCAGCCCCGGTGAAGTGTGAGAGAGGTCAAGTTTTGAGGAGTCAGCCTTAGCGTCTCACGCACGAGACTTGTTTTTGCCCTTTTGTTCTTTTGTTATATTATATATTGGCGAAAACATTGAATTACCTTTGAACAAAAGTTTTGGCTTGGCTGACTAAGTTTTGAATGATCTTGTGTGTGTATAACACTTTAAGTTGTTTTCCTTTTTGGTATGAGTTATTAATGAATACAGAGATGGGTTATTTGATGTGCCATGTAAGCACGACTCTATGGACAATTTGTAAGTTTGCTTCCGTTTGGCCCCTTAACTCTGATGGAATACCTTTTGTCTGGTTTGAGGCAGCAGGTAATCCTTTGATTACTGGCCGGTTATGACCTTAACCCATAGGGGCGGGTTGGGCCTAGCCGTGGTATTGTCTCCCCCAGGTAAGAGCCTAACCATGGTATTGTCTCCCCCAAGCAAAGGCCTAGTTGTGGTATTGTGTCCCCTAGGTAAGGGCCTAGCCATGGTATTGTCTCCTCCAAGCAAGGGCCTATGTTCCATGGATACCACAACACAATTTCAAAACAGAACTTCATTCATTATAAGAAAATAACGTTTCAATAGACCATTCCGTCAATTATCATAACGTTTTCAATAACCCATTCAATCAATCACATATCAATTTCGTTAGCACTAACATTTTCAAAAGTAAACATAACTTGAACATATCTTTATAAAGTTATTACTCATAGTGGGTTATGTTGTCACTAGGCCTTGGACGTCCACCTATACAAAACACATAACAAACGTACAATTGGAGTACCGTTCAATAGTCAATTTGCTTAATTAAATTGTTTTCATGTGTTTCTAACTCATTCCATGTTCATATGAGCTCAATTGATGCCTAAGAGTACTTGAAATGACATGAGGATGCAAGTACGCACTTAGAAGACTTAGTCAAATTTTGCTAGAAACAAGGTCTCTGCTCGAGCGCAACTTCATTCGCTCGAGCGGGGGTTCAAAAATAAAGCGCAACTTTGGTCGCTTGAGCGGTTTGGGAACTTTTGCAAAAGTACTGGTTGCATGAAATTTCCGCTCGACGGTCGTTCGAGCGGAAGACTGAGTAAAAAGGGGTCCTCACTCGAGTGCCACTTTAGTCGCTCGAGCGATCTGCAAACTTTTGTAAAACTTCTGAGAGCTCGATTTTCACGCTCGAGCGACACTTTCTTCGCTGGAGTGGACATGCCAAATTCTGGAATTTCCATAATTGTGTTTGAAGTTCAAATTTGGTATTCAAAGGTTCCAAATTCGTGTTTTAGGTACAAAATCATGGAAAAACATTATAAAACATGGAAACATAGTTAATTTGGAACCAACTGCTCAAAACCATGGCAAATTCTCAACCAAAAACTCCAACTTCAAGTTATAAAGCAAGTTTGACTCAAATTGGGTTTATATTTCTACAAAACATAATCAAGTAATATGAGATGTATGAAAACATGAAGGACTCTTCAAATTGAGGTGTAAATGTGCCATGCATGTAGGAAATTCATGGATTCTAACTCAACTTATGCATGCATGTACATGATTAACTCTTATCTTCCAAATTTAAGGTGATTCAAGCTTCTACCAAACAATTTCATGCAAATGAACTCAAAACTAAGTTGAATTCAATTCCTACATGTTTCATTTTCAAGGATTAAGGTTGGAGATCATACCTAGGGCTTGAATTCAAGTATATAGTAGCTTAAATCCCGAAGTCCTCCACAATTTCCTTCAAATTCTCCTTTCTCTCTCTCTAAATGTTGAGCTTAGCTTCCTTCTCTCTCAAAATCTTAGCCCAAATGTTTGTATAAGTGAGTTCAAAACATGTGCTAGGCTTATATAGAGTGTAATTAACTTAGCCTAATCAAAGTTGATTAAGGTTAATTAATTAGGCTCATTTCTAACTAAGTTTATTATACTTATTTTGATCCGAACAAATTTTCAATTAAAGTTGCCATAAAATTCTAAATATTCTAATCAATCTATTAAGCTAATCAATTTCAGTTTCTCAAGCTATCTTAGCTCTCAATTTCTGTATCTAAGTTGCCAATTCGAATAGATATTCCATGTAATAACAGATAACTACAAAATTAAGCATGTAATCACACAATTAAACACATAATCATACTATTAGACTTATTGAAATAATATAATATAATATTATTATAACCCCTTTATTCTCTTATTACTCACTAGGCCCTAGCTCACTATTTACTTATATATGTATGTAGGTGGGCAAGCTAAACATCAAGGTTAAAGAATGCCTCGAGTCTCCTCGGGTCATCCTTTTTGAAGAGCTTCTGAACGAAGTAAACTAGGCTCTAGTGGAGCCAAGTTAGTTAGACCCCTTTTTGTTTTGCCCAATCGTTTTTGTATTTGTGTATACTTTGGGGTTTTGTATAACTATAAGATTTGGTTGTTTGAACTTATGTGATGGATGTGCATAATATACGAGTGTTTGCTTATGATACAAAGTTTGCTTTCTCCATATATGCATGGCTCGATGGATAACTTATATGTTGTATTATACTTCCGCTAAGCCTCGTATTTTATATTAATTGGATTTTCGTTTAGAGGCCGTAGGTAATCTATGATTACTGGTCGGTCATGACGCTAAACCTATAAGGGGCGGGTTTGGATCGTGACAGAGTGGTATCAATAAGAATTATGGTGAGAACAAATAAGAAAATGGTGAGAACTGATGGGACTGTGAAAACCAATTGGACTGAGAAAAAGTTATTACAAGATCTTTT
The DNA here is from genome assembly GCA_025200525.1 of Camellia lanceoleosa. Taxonomy (NCBI): domain Eukaryota; kingdom Viridiplantae; phylum Streptophyta; class Magnoliopsida; order Ericales; family Theaceae; genus Camellia; species Camellia lanceoleosa. The sequence goes on along the minus strand of CM045771.1, from coordinate 142,026,046 downwards.
GCAAAAAGTTATACAAAGTTAGTAGTAATCTAACCTATTTAATATTCGTGTCACCACATCACATTATATATGTGTTTGTGTCAAAAAATGATTAATCCGAACTAACTAATTTCATGTACAATTCAAATCGTATTATTGTCTAGTGTTGAAAATTCTCACTAACGTAAAGGTTAAAAAAATTTAGAATTGATCTAGTGGTTAAGATTTAGAGCGTGGGAGTGTAATCCTTCCATGATTTCAGATTCATAATCTCCTACATATAAATAATTTTTGAATGCAGGCCATAAGAAGTTGTAGTCTAATAACTTTAGTTTGATCCTTAAGATGGTAGATTTGATTCCCGAATAAGTAATTCCATTAAGTTGGATGCAAGTTTTAAAAAAAAAAGAAAAAAAAAAAGAATGCTACGTAGATTGAATTTAAATTTGTCTGAATGACTCGAGTTTTGACTTGTCGATTGTTCGGCCGGCTGGTCATTCGGCAATATGTGACAGTCGCAATCTGGGATAACTGCGATAGACAAGTATTGTACCAATCATTCAAATAATCGTCTAGACAATTAATCAACATGTATAAATTCAAATAATTCAAACAAACTCAAATTTGAGCAATCAAATATTGTTCAAAAAAAATTTAAAGCTCACGCACTTGAACAGGAGTCAGACTGAGTGTGTGAACTTGTTCAAAACTCCAAAAGTCAATTGATCGACTCCAGTTTTGGACGCATGCTAAACTTCTATGGATTCAAGGGAAAGAAACATGTGGGCTCGACACTCTTGATTTAAGCCACGCAATTTTCCATGCAAATACTTTTAAAAAAAATAATAAATATTAAATATAATCGTGAATTAGTTTAACGGAATAAGCACCTCATAAAAAATTAGGTAAATTACTAAGTTTGAGATTTAGAATTGTTTTGACAATTAATAATGTTACGAATAATTTTTATGAGAGGTTTGTGTTCCATTTTGTAAATAATTTATGTGCACATAGATTTATTCTTTGACAATATATTTTTTTAAGTTAAAAGTTTTAAATAATTACTTTAAAAAATTAATTTTTTTATTTTTATTTTTATTTTTTTATAAAAAATCAAAAATTAACTAAAATAATTTATTCTTAAAATAATCCTTAAAAAAATACGGTTAGATCTATATTTGAAATAAAATATTAGTTTATGTTATTTTTATGAGCTTTTAGTTTTAAAAAGTCTATGAAAAGTATAAAAATGATTTAATATAAAATTGTAGGTCATAAAAATGATTTAACATAAAATTGTAGGGGGGAGAGAGAGAGAGAGAGAGAGGGGATAATTACAATTCATTATATTTTTAAAAAGATAATTACAGATTTATTAAAAAATTTATAACTTTAATTATTAATATTGATAAAATTTACCACCAATTTATAATTATTTTTGAATATGACTTTTATGTGAAATGAGTATTTTTTTTTGGTTGTTGAGAAATTACAATAAAATGGAAAGAAGACAAAAATATTGCAATTTAGAGGGAGTATTAAAAGAAATTTGCAACATTTATAGAAACTCAACATAAATTGTAAATGCATAGAAAAAATCATAAATTTATCAGTATAAATTCATTCTTTCTTAACTCGCGGCAAACCTAATCCCTATCATCTTGGTCATTGCTAGTCGCTCATTTACTTCTCTATATCACTGTAGCCTCTCTTTCAATCTTTGAAACCATCCTTCCCCGATATACCATTCTCATTACGACAACTTTGGCAACAGCCACCGCCATCGCCATCGCCATCGTCGACCACCATTGGTCACCACCAACATTTTTTGTCTGTAAATTAAGAAAAAGGCTACCACCAACCACTACATCTCCCCTTTCCATGACCCTAGCCTCGCTCCACTGCCCTTTTCTTCCTCTACCACTATTCACGACCATAGCATTGCCATTCACCGCACACCACCTTCTCTAGTTCGATCTAGTTCATCTAGATCTAGTTCACCACCAACCAAACAAGAAAAAAAAAGGCCATCTAAATCTGGTTTGATAATCTCTATCTCTCTCTTCTTTAAAGTTTTTGATTTGGGGTATTATTAAGATATGATCTAGATTTGAGGGGATTGTCTTTCTTTTTTAAAGGTTTTGATTTTGAGGATTTGTTTGAGAATTGATCTAGATTTAAAAGGATTGTCTCTTTTTCTTTAAGGTTTTAATTTTGAGGTTTTTTTGGGAGATCTGATCTAGATCTAAGGAGATTGAGATAGAAAAGGTTTACATAGGATGGTGGGGGGTAATAAATGAGTCGTCTACGGTTAGTTAGGCATAGTGATGGCATGGAAATGAGGCAGAACGTCAAAAAGAGGAGTCGTAATGGTGAGAGAGAGATGGGAGAAGGTTGGGGGTAGTGGAAAGAGGCTTGGTGGTGAGAGGGCTGAGAGGATGAACTGCAGTAGTAAGAGAAGGGTGGTGAAAGGGCTAGGGGTTGCAAAGAAGGGAAATGGAAGGTGTACGACCAAAGAATAATCTTCTCGTATAATCCTGTTGATCAAGTCTACACTCCTCCAAACGTCGTCGCTTTACTCCCTAAAAACACAAACATGGGCTAGCCGGCGGGTGTGTACCGGATACCTCTCCGATGCCTAAGTCAGCAAAATAGACAAATAGACAAAAGCTCTGTGTATTCGAGAATCAAAGTTGTATTACCTCTCCATAGGTTAGGTTGTGAGCTTTTATAGGTTCCGCGTAGTAGGACTCTTATTCCTCCATATAGAGTCCTCCTAGGAATCATATTCTTGAAAGATAATACTTATCCTTTCACACCCCCCTCACTGCATAAACCAAGTGAGATGGTCCTCGTTCAGTGGTATGACCAAACGACCAAGCTAGTATTGCCATGCTCAAGTGACAGTTTAGACCGAGCTATGTCTAGCTCGGACTTTCCTTTCACTGCTGGTACCTTGGTTTGGCATACTCCAATCGAGCTATTTGCTTGAGACTGACCGAACCATGCCCAATGACAACCTTAGCTCGGCGCTACTATGCGCGATGCTTATCTTGGTCCAACATCACCTGGGTCTGACTCATTTAGTTCTAAGACCGAGCTATGTCAACCCTTTACCCCGGCCCATTTGTATGGCCCAACTTACAAAGATGGCCTTTCCTTAGCTCGGCCCAATTTGTTCACAAATTACCCTCTCAATTGCCCCTTAATTCTATCTGCGTAGCATGATTGGGATTACCTTTCTACCTACTGAGCTAAAAACTTTAGCCTTTCAATTGAGATAAAATGCCGCCAGGCTATCGTTTGGCTCGGTCAAAAAGAACGTCTCTTCAGTCACGCTGTCATCTGGATCGCTTGCTATTCCATAGACACGTGGCAGGCCCTTACTGGTTGAGTACAGTTGTCAATGCCAATTTCGTATCTCGCAAATTTTGAACAGTTCTGCCTTTTCTTTGCCTTATACGAAAACCCTACAATTTCAAATCAAAATACTCTGGTTCATCTTCTTTTTCGTCTCCTCTGAGTTTCTTTCTCTCCATTCTTTGCATCTGTGAAGCTCTGCACTTTTGGCCAACACTCTTACTGTTCAGAGCCTTGTTCTTCTATTTCGAAGTGGTAAGTAAACTGAATCCCTCCCCTTTGTTTTTACTTTCGCAAATGTGTATAATATAGATGCATATATCCATATTTTCTACCATACACATTCTTGTAGTTTTGTTGAAAATGGGAAGGACAAATAGTACCCCAAAACCCAGACCCCCAATCCACAGGTTTGTGCTTAAGAACACATCCTCTGAATTCAAAAACCATGAACTTTGAATCTAGAATCGTGGTGTGACCGGGCTAAAAACCTGTTTGGGCAACTCTAGGCTTAGGTATAACCGAACTAGGGAACTCTCTAGGTGTGCTCCCAGCAAAACTAGGTAACTTTTCAAATGACCGAACTAAAATTTCACACCAAACCTTTTAGTTTCATTTAGCCGAGCTAAAATCCCTTGTACCAACCAAACTAAGAACATGCAGTATTCCTCATAGCCGAGCTAGGCCTTTGATTACTTTGCCTTTGTACTTAGCACGGTCCAACGGTCTGTGCTTAACACTTTTCCTCTTCACTTTGCAGACTGACTTAGGTTGCCCAGGCACTCCTTTGAACGCTTCAACCGATATACTCAACACCTTCTCAACACCGAGCTAGCACTTCAGGCTAATTTATTCATAACTTTAAGTCCACATGGGTAAATATAGGTTTTTGGTAAACTCTCCAGGAGTTATTGCGGAGTTCCGCAAATATTATAACATCCCTGATGACGTCCACTTTTCCCTGGCCGAACTAGACACAACCCCATGGGGAAAATCGGGCTTCGTACCTGTTACGGTGCTATCCATTGTTGAAGCCGGCCTCCGATTCCTTGTTCAACCTCTTCTTTGCGAATTCCTTAGGCAAACTAGGATATGCCCAACCCAACTTAGCACCAATTAATACAGAATAATAAACGGCATCACCGAGCTAAATCGCCAGCTTGGCCTTAACCTCGGTTTAGCCGAGCTATTCCACCAATACTCCCTTGGCCAGAATGAAGATGGCTGGGTATACTACCTAAGAATAAGACACCGCCGAGAAAAGATAATAAAGAACACCCCAGACAAAGATGTAAACGACGACGATTTTTTTTGGGTCTCTGGTAACTTTGAAGATTTAGAAGCCCAAATACCAGGAGACCGGATTAACTGGAATAAATGAGTAGCAGGTATAATTACCTCGGCTTAATTTTATGCTTTCTTTACTTTGTTTATAAGTTTGGTACCGCGCTAACCGTCAGCTTCTTCTTATGCAGACTTGAACCTTCTTAAGTCGTAGTACAGTTACTCCAATCTCGACGCATTCCACGCCGTACTAAGATATCGCGATCGAGGTTGGGCCGAGCTACTGAATTTCGAATCGACATCCAAATACAGCAGCAGGAGGAAGGCCAGGGTGACAGACTTTCTCTTGGAACTCTCACCTGAACCTGATCCAACCCTTCCTCAAATCAACCTTATCCCATTAACTGCAGAACAAGAAATGGCCAAAAAGATAGCAGTAAGGGCCCTCATCACCGAAACAAATCAAGCCGAGGTACCGCTAGCCGGCCAAACACAAGACGCCGTAGTAGCCCTTCCAACTACTCAGCCGTCCTCATCTCGACAAAGCAAGCGTGCTCGGACTTCCACAACCGAGCCACGCCTCGTTGACGAGGATGAAACCCTACTTCGTCAAACCACACCACCAAGCCCACAACCTGAGCGCTCAGACCAGGCTAGCCCATCAGAGTGGGTGCCCAAGGTCTCCTACAAGAACCGAGCTATCACTGACTCTGACTCAGTGGTAGCCAAAAAAGACCATTCGCTGGCTTTTAACCTTGCCAAGAACGTATGTCTTCCAGCTGATATGGAGCACCACGACCACCTTACTGAGCTAAAGGCCATTCGCTCGGCAACAAAATCAATGGTGTTGGTAGGTTTCTCCTTTTTCTTGCCCTAATTTCTACATTTGTTTGCCCGGTTCAGCTCAAAATTGTTCCTCTTTTTACAGGCCCTACAAAAGAACCACGTCGTTCATAAACGTGTGTTAGAGCTTCGAAAAACCACAAGGCAGGCCATGGCAGAGGCCAATGCTAAATCGGCCGAGTTAGAAAAGGCCAAGAAGAAAATGGCTGAGCTACATACCGAAATAGCTCGACTCACCAGACTAATTTACTCAGTCGAAGTAGATAAGCAGAAGGCTTCGGTTGTGTTGAAAGATAAATATTTGCGCAAACTAGCCAAGCTTGAGGGAAAGAAGAATGCTGAGATCACCCGGTTGGAGAAGAGCGTGGAAGACGCTGAAGACTAGGGTTACAAGGAGAGGGAGGCCACTTATATCCAACAATGCAAAGCTGCTAAAGACATATTCTTCAAATATGGATGGAAGGCAGCTGTGGCGCAGCTCGGTCATAGCCAAGAGACCAAGGTCTTCCTCAACCCTCCTCCGCATTTTATACCGAGCTACATGGTGGAATACGCGAATGCGGTGCAAAAAAATTTCTTCAAGAAGGGGAGGACGACGAGGACCCTGCTCTTCAAGACAACGCCCAGCTCGGTCGCCAATCTATCTCTCCCCCTCCAGTGGTCTCCATCTCGCCTTCACCTATTGCGACCAATGCGGTGCCCTCGACCGAGCTAAACCAAAGCATGCTTGCCATAACCGAGCTATCATTGGGTGAAGCCCGGGTTGAGTTGGACACCGATCTGGAAGACCTTTTTGCCTGATTTTGTATTTTTCTTCTTTTGCTACCAATGAAGTTTGTAACCGAGCTACGGTCCCTCCTTTTGTAGTGCACTTTGTTTTGAATCTTGAATTAAATTTTCCTTCTTTTTGCTCGATTTTATACCAAGCCTGTATTTACCTTTTATCTGTGGTTTGCATGAAGTATATAATTTCTGTCCAAAATACCTATCTCGGTCTTAACCTTGTAATCTGTTTAGCCATACCTGCCAACCTCTTCAGCCTGGATCCTTATCTCGGCTAAAGAGTACTTAAATTTTGTTATTCCAGCCAACCACTCTTCAGCCTATATCCTTATCTCGGCTGAGGAGTGCTAAAAGTTGGTTATTCCAGCCAACAACTCTTTAGCCTAGATCTTTATCTCGACTGAAGAGTACTGAAAGTTGGTTATTCCGGCCAACCACTCTTCAGCCTAGATCCTTATCTCGACTGAGGAGTGCTAAAAGTTGGTTATTCCAGCTAACCACTCTTCAGCCTAGATCCTTATCTCGGCTGAAGAGTACTAAAGTGTTAGTTTTTCCAGCCAACTTCCTATAGCCTAGATCCTTATCTTCGACTTAGGATAAGGGTTGGTTTTTCCAGCCAACCTCTTCAGCCTAGATCCTTATCTCGGCTGAAGAGCAATAAATGTTGGTTTTTCCAACCAACTTCCTGTAGCTTAGATCCTTATCTTCGGCTTAGGATAAGTGTTGGTTTTTCTAGCCAACCTCTTCAGTCTAGATCTTGATCTTGGCTGAAGAGAGCTCAAAGTTGGTTATTTCTGCTAACCTAGAGCGAAGTGTTTGGTTATTCCGACCAAACTTCTTACAGCCTAGATCCTTATCTCGGCTTAGGAGAGCTCAAAGCTGGTTATTCCTGCCAACCTAGAGTCAAGTGTTGGTTATTCCGGCCAACACTGCTTTCATTGCCCCTAGCTCACTAAAACAACTTTTACAGAAGAAAACAACTATGCTGAAAAGGAAACTACTTGCTTTATTGAAAAAAGAAAAATTACAAGTACTTTAAAGAAAAGTTAAAAATAAAATAGTTTGAAATTGGCAATGTTCCATGGCCTGGGAATGGCCTTGCCGTCTCCATCCTCCAAGTGGTATGCCCCTTTTCCTGCTAATCCAACTACTTTGTATGGTCCTTCCCAATTAGGCCCTAACTTGCTGTTTCCAGGTACTAAAGTATTTCCCATTACTTTGCGCAGCACCCAATCTTCAATCTTGAATTGCCTTGGATGTACTGTTTTGTTATATTTTCTAGATAACTCTTGCTGGTATGAGGCGATGTGAACCAGTGCTCTTTTTCTTTTTTCTTTCGCAAGATCGAATTCCAAGGCTATGGCTTCTCTATTTAACTCTGGGTCAAAATTTTCACTTCTAATTGTGGGGAGGCCGACTTCCAGTGGGATTACTGCCTTCATGCCGTAGGCTAAGGAGAATGGTATTTCTCCAGTTGATTGCCGAGGTGTGGTACGGTAAGCCCATAAAACATGAGGAAGCTCCTCAACCCACTTGCCTTTTGCTCTATCAAACCTTTTCTTCAATCCATCCAAGATGACCTTGTTTGATGCTTCTGCCTGACCATTTGCTTGGGGGTATGCCGGTGTAGAGTTGTAAAATTCTATCTTGTACTCCTCACAAAAGCCTCTAAAAATTTTGCCATCGAACTGGGTGCCGTTGTCAGATATTAGAGCCTTGGGTATACCGAACCGAGTGATGATATTCTGCCAGACGAACTTCTTCACATCTTTCTCTTTTATTGAGGCAAGTGCTTCTGCTTCCACCCATTTCGTAAAGTAGTCTGTTGCTGCAAGAAAGAACTTTCTGTTGTCGGGTGCCATTGGAAGTGGTCCTACTATGTCCAAGCCCCACATCGCAAAGGGCCATGGGCTAATTAATGGTAGGAGTTCTCTGGCTGGCTGATGTATTTGGTGTGCGAACTTCTGACATTTCTCGCACTTCTTGACATACTTCTATGAATCTGCTTGCTTGTATGGCCACCAATATTTTTGTAAAGTTGCTCTGTAGGCCAATGATCTTCCTCTTTGGTGGCTTCCTCATACGCCTTCGTGTATCTTGAACAAGAATGCCTCAACCTTGCTAGGATGGACACATTTCAGGTAGGGTCCTGTGAAGGATTTCTTATACAAGGCCATTGATGGAGAGAGCCAAAATCGCTATGACTTTACTTTTATTTTGTTGGCCTCTTTCTTCTCTTCGGGTAAAATGCCATCTTTTAAGAATACTATAATGGGATCCATCCATGAAGGGCCTAGTTCGGTACAACATACATCTGCTACTTCGGGTTCTTCAATGCTTGGTCTTGGTAGGAAGTCGATCAGTAATGGATGTGGGATGGATGTATCTGCCATCGAAGCAAAGCCTGCTAGTTCGTCTGCTTTGCTGTTTTCATCTCGGCCAATCTACTCTATCCGCACTACTTCGAACTTCATGATCTCATTTCTGACTAACTCTTGGTACTTAGCCATCCTTCCATCCTTTACCTCGTAGTCGCCTGAAATTTGGTTTACAACTAGCTGGGAGTCATTGTAAACCATTAGCTCGGTTGCCTTCATGTAGATTGCTAATTTCAGGCCTGCTAAAAGTGCCTCATACTCCGCCTCGTTGTTTGATGCTGGGAAGCCAAGGTTGACTGCTTGTTCCGCTATTAGGCCATCTGGTGAGATGAGGACTATGCCAAGTCCTGCACTGTGCCTGTTGGATGCTCCGTCCATGAAGAGCTTCCACATTTCTCCTACAAATAGCTTCCAGTAAGTGGAGGGGTCGGATGATGTCTTGGGGTCATGCGCATTACTTATGTTTTCTTCTAAGTCCTTGCCTACTGTTGGGTTTTGCTCTTTACTGTCTGATTGCCCTAAGTTTTCGTTTGTTGATGAGTCTTTGCCTGGCGCAGCATGGTTTATTCCTTCATTCTGATCCTCAAGCCTGTATGGTTTGCAATGTGGCGGGGTGTCTTGTATTAGGGGTTGACTTCGCAACCTTTCATCCCATTGATTGTACCAGTTAAGTCAACTGGGCATATGTGATAACTTCCTGGTGTGAACTCTGCCACAAAGTCTGCCAAAGCTTGGGCTTTTATTGCTGTTATGGGCTGAAACTTGATATCAAATTGTCTCAATTCCACCGCCCATTTCAAAATTCGCACAGAAAAGTTCGCCCTCTTAAACAAAGCTTTTAAGGGAAAAGCTGTTAAGACTATTATGGTGTGGGCATGGAAGTAATGTGACAGCTTCCTTGAGGCCATCATTAAGGCTAAGGCCAATTTTTCCAATGGTAAGTACCTGGTTTCTGCGCCCAACAAGGTCTTGCTAACATAAAATATGGGCAGGTGTTGGATTCCATCCGCTCTGACCAACACCGCGCTGACTGCGTGCTGTGACACTGCCATATACAAAAAGAGCTCTTCTCTAGGTATTGGGGTTACTAGCAATGATGGAGAAGACATGTATTTTTTCAATTCCTCTAAGGCGCGATCGCATTCTTCATCCCACTCAAACTTTGCCTTCAATGGTTGGAAAAATGGTCGACATCTGTCTGACGACCGACTTATGAACCGGTTGAGTGCAGCTGCTAGACTAGTGAGATGCTGCACCTTTTTGACTGTGTTGGGCCTCTCAAGATCCTGGATTGCTTTGATTTGAGAGGGGTCTACTTCTATACCTCGGTTGGTCACCAAAAAGCCTAGGAATTTGCCCGATTCTACGCCGAATGCACACTCGGATGCATTTAGGCGTAACTTGTTCTTCTTCAGAATCTGGAACATCTCATCTAGGTCCTTGAGATGGTCCTTCTCATCCTTGCTCTTGACCATCATGTCGTCGATGTAAGCCTCCATTGTTCTGCCTAATAATGGTTCAAACATCTTGGTGACCATCCGTTGGAATGTTGCCCCTACGTTTTTTAGGCCAAAGGGCATGACCTTGTAACAATACAATCCTCTAGGCGTTGTAAAGGATGTGACCTCCTGATCTGGTTCATACATAGTGATCTGATGGTAACCTCTGTACGCATCAAGGAAGCTAAGTCGATTGTGTCTTGCCGTCAGGTCTACCAGTTGGTCTATCCGTGGTAGGGGAAAGCTGTCCTTGGGCATATGTGGACGCACCCCGAGGGACTTATGCTACCACAGTTCGGACTCGTTTTTGTTACGATTCTAAATCTGAACCAAAGAGTCCAAATCTGGCAAATCGTTTTGAGAAACAGATTTTTTGAAAGAAGTACCAAACATGGACTGCTTTGCCAGATACAGAGTCGCCACCTAAATATTTTTTTAATGGGGGAATTTAGGAAACCCTGACTCGGTGCCAAAGGCCACGTGTCCGTCATCACCAAAGTTGCCTCGGCTTGAGAACTTGGGTATGATTGGGGAAGGTCAGCTATGAGCACTCCCTCTCGCCCGATCAGAAGATCGGCCTCTACTAACCATGATGTCCTATTTTGAAAACGTTATGTGTTCTTGTTCCGGTTTATTAGCCTAGAATTACTATGTGATGCGCACAACACAAAAGTATAGACTAGATCACCTAACTTGAAACAAAACAATGCATATCCGTTTGTTTGGAAAACGCTTTGGAATTCGCTACTCGCAAGTAGGCTAAAACACGGATTTCAATGAGTTGTTCCAACTCAAACAATCCAACCTTCACCCATAGGCATTCAGGCAGTTTATATCACATAAGCATCTAGCTACATGGTAAGCATGCTGTCATGTTAACATTCACACTCATGTGAGATGCTAAAGTATAAAATACTTACAGTGTTCTCCGTGCCAAAACAGTAAACTAGTTAGCAAACATGCGTGACCCTAGTTCATGTTAAAATGGCTAATGCAACGCATACAGAATGTCGCTAGAATAGGCTCGGCTAATCTAAGAATGACATGCGAAAATGCACAGATAGCATGTATTCAAGTTAGATTTGAAATAATTATGCAGTTAGTATGATGCGTCGAACCCGGTACATGCAAGACAAATGTATGGATGCACGCATGCATAGCATAAGGTATGCTAATTTAAATATGCCCTAATACTAACCATCAAAAGCAGGTGTACACACGCACCCACACTTATTACAAATTTGCCCTCGCTCGGAGAGGCCGAAAGAATAATACAATTTAATTAACCTATAAGCTAATTAAATATTACAGACCACCTAATTAATTGACAAATCAATTGAATATAATTAAGCAGTAAACAACAGCCTCGGGAAGAGGGTCCAATGCATGCGCGCTTGGTTCCGCTCAGAAGTCACTGCCATGCACAAGATGCTCGCTTTGGTCATTATCCTCCTCTGAAGACCGCACAAGTCCTGTGGTTGCTTCTCCGAGTGTCAGAGAACACCACCGGCTAAAGGGATTGGTCACCGGCCATGTATAATGGTCGTCGGCCACAAAATACTCCATCAGCCAACAATGGATGGCTGGTTGGCACTGAAGATGGCCGGCCGGCCGGCCAAATCTCCCTGCAGAAACTGATTTGACAGCAGCAGAGGACAATACTTGGTATGGCAATGCATTTTAAGCAATGTATGCACCAACCACACCCCTTATCATGTGTATGACTCAAAGGAGGATGGGCCTCGATTCTCGGACCACCAATCGCGCATTTCCATGCATGATGGCCTAAAGAATCAAGTGTGCATCTTGATATGGAATGTAATACACATAATCAAACAAAAGGGGCTCAACCTCTATCATACTCAACTCAAGAGGCAGAGCATGCATGCCAATGCAATGCAATGCAATCCTAAGCATGTGAACTAACATGCAACATGGCAATGCAATGTGTATATGCAAGTATGCAAGCAAAAATACAAGGTGAGCATGCAAAGAAGCAAAGTGGATGGACTTAAACTAATTTTGGCAGCCCTCAAACAAGCCTAAAACAGTGGCAAATGCTATGGAAATGAGGGCCAACACACACACACACACATGTACATGTTGATGGGCCAACACTTAAGCATAAAAGGAACAACTTCTAAGCACAATTAAAAGAAGGTAAACATGGACAACTAGCATACATGGAAAGCTCTGAAAATCATGTTAATGGTGGTGCCAAACCAACTAATCAAAGCAAGCAAAGTATGCAATAATGGTCTAAGATTCAAGGCAAGCCCAAGGGGACTTAAACCAAGGCTAAGTCAACCAAGCCTCACAAGGCTAAGGGGACTTAAAACAGGTCCAATGCAGACCTAAGTGATGCTAAGGATGTACTTAGATGGCATCTAAGTGGTCTAAATGTGCAAGCATATAAAGAAGCACATCCATGGAGCATAAGGCAACAACCTTTTAACACATTGAAAGAGCATCAAATGCAAACATATAGGCATGTTATAAGGACTGAAATAACATGGTAAGTGGTTCCAAACCACTGGAATAATGCAAGTAATGCATACTAGAGGGGCCAATGCTTAAGGCATACAAGAGGGGTTACATGGTGGCTATACAAAGCAAAGCATGGATGACCTAAACAACCAAAAACAGTCCTCAAGCACACTAAAACATGCATATAAGCTTCACAAAGCTTGGCCAAAATACATGAGCATGGTAGTCTAAATGCTATGCATGTATTAAGGCAAATCATGGCATTACAAGGCATGTATGCTAAGCAAGCATGGTGTACCAAAACCAAGTAAAAACAGAGGTAATACATGGCAAAATACTATCAAATAATGCTTAAGACATGGCCAACATGCACTTAAATTAGATGCTCAAACATGAGGCAAAAAAGGCCCTTTTCAAGGACGACAAGGAGAGGGGGGTGGCCCTCTCCTTCCTAGGACCTCAAGGCACCATCCTCACCTCTGAAATCCCTCAAGATTTCAGTGGTGAGGAGGCCCAAATACACTGGTCCCGGAGCTCAACCAAAATGGCACAAAATGGAGCCTAGTAAGGCTTAAGAGCGGTTAAACAACCTCAAAGCTTAAAGCAACCTTAACCAACTATTTAGAGTACTCAAAAATAGAACTTTTATATGTTATACACAAAGCTCAAAAACAGTTGCAAGATAAGCAAAAAGAGTATGTAAAAATGGGGTAAAAAGGGACAAAAGTCTTACCCTTGTAGACCCTCTTCAAAAATGGTGGACCAGCTGGTTCTTTAGGTTCAAATCAATCCAAAACCTCCAAGAACAAGCCTCAAGGACCTCAGCTCCAAGAAAAGGTGTGATGGTGGGTGTTTGTGTGCAAAACTAAGGCTAAACACACACAAATCACAAAAGAAAGGGAGGTATAGATATAGGATAGATACAAATCCTAACCCTAAAAACCAGAACTCTCCTTTGAAATTTTGTAACCCTAAAAGAGGGAGAGAATGCCTCCTCTTATAGAGCTCAATCTTGCAAGCTTACAAGACAAGCTAGCTAAGAGGGAGATCCCTCCATACACATGGAGTGGAGCCAAGTGCATGCCAGCTGCACAAAAATATCTGCAAAAGTAGATGCACAGTAGTCGGCCGGCCAAAAATGCAATGGACCAAAAAAAGATAGCCGGCCGGCCATCTATAGTGCCGGCCGGCCAAACATTTGGCCGGTGGCAACAAAACACAGCCAGTGGCCTCAAGCCATGGCTGGTGATGGGTGGGGATGGTCAACAAGCCCTACCCTGCCCCTCAAAGGCAAAACACAAATGTTTGCTGCAAAACCAAACACAAAACAATCGAGTTGAGAGATCCTGAGGCAAGGCGCGTAGCCGAGAACTCCGGGAACTCAAGACGAACACAAACATGGATGATCACCGAGTGTTCAAGCGGTGACGTCCAAATCTTGAGGATGGTCAAAAATGGGGTGTCTACAGTTGCCCCTCTTTAACAGAACTCGAAAGTCATAACAATGACGAAAGTGAATGTCAAAGCCCAGAGACGACCCATTTTTGACAAGGCCGAAGACTTAGACAAAGCATGCAAGCTATAGATAAAGATATGCGCCCGAAGGTAGGGGCAAAATGCAAGACAATGCGTAAAGCCGGGCATAACTTATGATCATGCAAAGAAAGCTGTACGAAGCATAATAATGCGACAGTTTTAAGCTAGCATGCACAAATCCAACTACACTACAATGCAGAAAGGATGTAAGAGAATTATGCAATTCTCAATACGTCTCACTCGGAGAATACAATACCTGTCCGGTTCGTCTGGTTGCACCAGTCTCAAATGAACCGTACATACAATATCGTGCCTGCAAAAGAAAGCAACTTAACAGGTGCGACATTGTTAGCAACATGTATAACATGCAAAATGAATGCAAAATGATATGCAATATATACAAAACTATGTATAATAATGCAAATGATAATGCAATGCAATTGAAACAATGCAAACGAAATGCAATACAATTGAATCATGATCGAATCATGAGCGGTTCAAAACCACACAAATGTCAAATAGATTGATGGAAGTAACAAGTCCGTCTACCATAGAAAAGGTGCCGCAACCCTGAAAGCGCGTACACATGCAGAACTATGAGTGATGTAGATGGACACAAAAACAAGTATTGGGTGGAATGACATAAGTGGGGAGACAACCCGCTAACGAAAGGACAATGATCTTAATGCTGGATGCCAAAATTACACTATAATGTAATATATACAGTGGATATGGCATGCAGCTAAACCAAATCTTGCATAGAAAAGGCATGGTCACATACAAGCCATGTCTAACACAGAAAAGGTGCCGCAACCCTCAAACCAAGTTCATCAAGGAATAGGCGCGTACACATGCAGAATTGTGCTTTAACGTGAAAAGTATGAGCACATACTAAACCAAGCTCAACAATGAAAGGTGCAAGCCATGGATGGAGGGGGTAATGCAGTGAATGCATGCAAGCTACAATGTGATATTTACAATATGTAATGGAACGGATATTTACGATGGATAAGGCACGCAGGCCAAACCAAATCTTGCCTAGGAAGGGCATGTACACAAACGAACCGCGTTTAATACAGAAAAGGTGCCGCCACCCTCAAACCAAGTTCAACAAGGAATAGGCGCGTACACATGCAGAACTGTGCTTCGACGTGAAAAGTATGAGCACATACCAAACCAAGCTCAACAAGGAAAGGCGCAAGCCATAGATGGAGGTGATGTAATGGGTGCATGCAAGCTACAATGCAATATGCACTGGAATGGATGTTTACAGTGGACATGCATCACATATGCACTATATTACGATGAAATACATGACATATGCATTATTTACAATGAATGCATGACATATGCACTATATTACGATGAATGCATGACATATGCATTATTTACAATGTAATGCATGACATATGCATGTGTGTTTTTTGAATGCATGATTATGCATGATTTTCGACTTTTGAAATGCATGACATATGCAGTATTTACAATGATGCATGACATATGCATGTGTTGTGCACACCAATGCACCGAAGGTCTTGCACCTTCCAAGGATTTAAGGTCTCCTAGACCGTCGAGTGCACAGGACGGTGTGATGCGCAAAATAGCGCGATTGAATGCATGCAAAATGCAATGAGATGCGCAAAACAACGCGATGCGCAAAATAGCGCAATTGAATGCATGCAAAATGCGCAAGATAGCGCGATGCGTTTAAACAACGTGAGTGCACAAGACAGTGTGATTGAGGTGCACAAGATAGCACGAATGAGATGTGATGCACAAGACAGTGCGATTGAAGTGCGTGCAAAATGCAATGAGATGCGCAAGATAGCGCGATGCGTTAAACAACGCAAGTGCACAAGACAATGCGATTGACTTGAAATGCACATGGGGCAACTTCTGAGTTTTGTAAAAGACAAAAGGATACAGAAAGGATACACCTTGCACGAATTCGAGTGCCACGCACAGAAGACACGGTCCGAGGTCAAAACAGAGGCCGGTTGAGCTTCGAAAATGCCTTTTCTTGTACTATCTTGAGCAATGAAGGCCCCAAACTATAGATCTGACCCAAACAAGGTTGCAAGAGGCTTACTGGCCAGAAGGGGAAATCACCGGCCATCAAAACACATCACCGGCTAAATTTTTGGCCGGGCGGCCAAAAAAGTAGCCGACCGGCCAAAAATGCCTGAATCGGGGCAATTTTGTCCTTTCGGCTTGGGTCTTTTAAAATAGGCTTCCAAACCCTATTTTACTCACTTTCCTTGGCCGAAAACACTTCCTCTCTCTCTCTAGAGCATTTCCCGAGCCTTATTCTCCGTTTTTCTTTGGTTTTAGCCCCCGTTTCATCGTTCGATTTGCGATCTCCTTCGCGTTTCAAACATTTTGAACCGAACATTTCTTTGTTTCGGTGTTTCCTTTGCTATTTCCACTTTTTGGGGTTTGTTCCCCTCGTGTTCCTCTCGATTTCTATACCTTTTCCACTTCCCGGCTTTTTCAGCCATTTTTCCACCCTCTCGGGGGGTTGACTTTTCGCATTCTAGCCCTATTTCCGCTTTCCTGACCATTTTTGCACGACTTTTGACATGGCAAACGACATCCCACAGGGCGGGACTCCCCCGGATCATGAGATGGACCCCGGGGTTGAGCTCCTCCCCTTGAGCGTTCGCCCATTTGACCCGGCAACCTACCGGCCGACGATTCACGTTCTGCCCTATGATGGACTCCGTCAGTTCAAGAGCTTTGATAGGGGTGTGCCACCTGAGCTATTACTACATGAGCCAGAGTCACATCTGTCACACGGCGCCTTCGAGGTACATTCTTTCCCGGTTTCATTTTCCGCAATGTAGAACGCTTAACTGTTATAGTTAATTCTGTTCTTAACTGCTTAGCTCAAATACATTGATGCACTGTACACTGTAGTTGACTATGAACACACTTGCAACTGATATCTGTTTGAACTTGAACACGCGCGCACATACTGCACTTGCCCTGAACCACTCAAACATACTGACACATCATTCACTGTAGTTCACTACGAGCACACCGGCACCCGGTATCTATTTGAATTTGAAAACCTGCACACACGCTATATCTGTACTGAACCATGCAAACCCACTGACACATCATTCACTGTACGCACACCGGCACCCGATATCTATTTGAACTTGAAAATGTGCACACACTGCATATCATTACCAACTCTAAATGCTTTTCAAAACTGTATGTTTTATCTTGCTTCGCCATTGTTTGCTTGAAAACAGGGAGATTCCCATCCCATCCGCGGGTATGGGAATATTGCCGCTCGAGATTGGTACGCGGAGCTACCCGATACGGTTCGCCAAATCGTAGACCAGGCCGGGTTCGGTGCGTTCTGCATAGGACTTTCTAGACTTACCACGAGCAAGCCTCTCCTTGCCACTCTAGCGGAGAAGTGGTGAGACACCACTGACTCGTTCCACCTCTCCGGCACGGGAGATATGACGATGACTCCCTATGATTTCTCGATGCTCACAGGCATCGGGGTAAGGGGTGATCCGATCCCCTTTGATACCGACATAGACGAGTGGACGGCTGCTCAGATCTACTTGCTCGGCAAGGTGCCGCCTCTTGCGCGTCCCGGCTTTGTCCGATACTCATGGTTCGAGGTCCAGTTCAGGGTTCAGCCAGCCCTAGTTGAGGAGGCTCCGATGACTCAGGATGATATGCGCGAGGCTTTCTCATGTTCCTGTTGGGAACGACTATTTTCGCCGACCGGGCGAACACCGTGCCCCTCTGTCTGCTCAGCGCTCTCATGGACGTCACACAGATCCTGCGCTATGACTGGGGTGGCGCTGCTCTGGCCACCCTCTATGGATACATGAGCTCAGCTTCCTGTGGCAGCGGACAGTTGCTCGGGGGCTACTGGCGTGCTTGGGAGGTACATTTCTTTTTCTGCTTTACTTTCCTGCTTTCTATTATTTGTATTCAGACATCGCACACATTGCGGTGCGCTTCACAAGACATATATACTGCTACACCAACGTATAATCGCTTTCACATCAGACACTTTGCACAATACACTGCCTGCACAATACACGGCTCTGTTATTTCTGCTTTATTCTGCATTCTGCTTTGTCTAATAAGCATTCTGGTATTTACTTTGCAGTTGTGGGTCTACATCTACTTTCCTAGACTAGCCCCAGTGCCCGATGTGGAGACTCCTCTTGTCATTCTATTCTCCCGCCGGTTTGACGTCAGGTGTGTGCGGAGGCCTCGGGAGTCCTTTATCTTTTTCCGCCGCTATTTTGACACCATCACCCCCGCGGAGGTATGTTCAACTTCAGAGTTTATTTAAGCTTCGCTTTGCACTGTATTTTTTTCAATGATGGATAGATAAAAAATTGCATTTCATTTCCAGATTACTGGCGACCACAGGCTTCTGCATACCGAGTTTCGGGCGCGGTTTGTAGGTGCGGAGGAGACTGCCCGCTTCAGGCTTCTGCTGGAGGGCCCGGTCTGTCGGGCTTGGTACCTGGGTGAGCGTTTCCTACGCCAGACCCTAGGGTTACCAGAGCAGATAGTCCCGGTTCACCCTCCTGAGCATATGAGGGATACTGAGAGGTTCACTTCTGAGCAGATGGCCGACTACACGATCGGCTGGGACGCGATCCGCTTCAGAGGCATAGGCGACTACAGAGAGTACGTGCAGACGTATATCATGCGGCCTTTGAGCGGTGGTCGTCGAGTTGAGGGAGAGAGGCCCGTGGCGTCGGCGGCTAGGGCAAGGGCGGGGATTGGAGCAGGAGCGTCGAGGAGAGTTCGGGTCCGCGGCAGGAGTGGAGCTCAGAGAGGGCGGGGGGCTGGTTGGCTTGCTCTGCCCACGACGATGACATACAGAGGGCAGGGTGGGGCGACCTACCAGATTCCCTTTGCTCCTCCTCCGGTTGATCACGAGTTAGTCAGTTTCCACGACTTGCCTCCAGTATGTACTACTGCATTTTGCATCTTGCATTGTCGTTTCATTTCATTTCATTTCTTTTAATATTCTGCAGAATACTGACGCATCTAATACTTTTGCAGGCTTCCTCCGAGTACACCCGGCAGTCTCTGGAGCTGAATGCCTCCATGATGGGGATGTTACAACAGACTTTTGACCTCCTGGCCCTTTATAGTATTCTGGTATGTTCTTCAACCACAGTCTCAAACCATACATAAACTGCTTC
Source organism: Camellia lanceoleosa (assembly GCA_025200525.1). Lineage (NCBI taxonomy): Eukaryota > Viridiplantae > Streptophyta > Magnoliopsida > Ericales > Theaceae > Camellia > Camellia lanceoleosa. The sequence goes on along the minus strand of CM045771.1, from coordinate 142,006,699 downwards.
ACATAATCTGATGCACTACGAACCGATAAGCGCTACGGCATTCATACATCGTACTCATAATCGCATTTTGCCTTGGTAACCGCTTCACGATATTCACACACTGCATTTCATATTAATCATATTTTGCCTTGGTAAAGCGCTCACGATACTGATGCATTTGCCTTTTGTACTTTTTACCTTCCCTTCGATTCCCATCAGAGGAGGTGTTCCACCAGCCTTGTTTCTGCCGAGGAGATGGAGAGGGCAGAGTATACCCCCGCACCAAGGCGGGGCGCACTCACGTTGGGAGTAGCTCTTGGGCGCCAGTTCCAGATGACGATGATGAGGAGGAGTCCGAGGCGGAGGCAGAGGCGAAGACAGAGTCATCGGAGGAGGAGACTGGAGATGGCTCGGACTCAAGCTCAGATGACAGTGCTGATGATGCTCCTGGACCTTCGTCCAGGAAGAGGACTAGAACGGACCCTCAGGCCTGAGGCCACTTGATATTGATATAGATTTTTGCTGTTCTTCTTCTTTTTTTTGCACTTTTTCCTTTTTGGTTGGTAGTTAGGATACTTTGTACTACCGTAGGTAGGTTTTGTTCCCAAAACTTATGTACTTGAAACAGATGATGAAATGAAACAAACTTTTTTTTTTAATCTAAAAAAGTGTTTACATCTTTACATGTCATACTTTGCACTGCATTGCATCACGCTACACCACATAACAATGGGATTGATCTGCACATCTGAATATTAAACACTTGCATTGTAATAACCAAGTAATGAACCGGCCAATGGCAAAGCAACTCACACAACCCACTACTTAGTCTGAACATTCGGCTCATACTTTGTTGGGGATTAATCTGCATACAGCCCGTAACACAGCATTTGGTTCATTCTGCACACGGCAACCCTGAGCAATAGGCCAATCTGACAAGACGGGATACGAAGGCGAAATCGGCTGAAATTGAAACACACTCAGGTACCCAAATTTTCCCTTTCTTCTTTTGGTTCACCTAAATGTAGAGAATGACACAGCACTCTGAGCATAAACGATTTTTGAAATTGAAAAAAAGTTTTTCAACCGGGGTATCGAGCTTACAACTGAACACAGCGGGAAAGACTTCAAACAAAAGGTACACGACCTAAACACGCTTGGAAAAGACCCAAAACGAAAGTTGGACTAAATAAGACAAAAGACACGACACACGGACATGTTTACAAAACGAGAGACCTCAAATCTCGAGGAGCCAGTTCCTCCGGGTATGTTTCCCACCCTTTTTGATTTGTGATTCTCACATCACTCGGCCCTCAGGCTCGGTTTTTCTCTCAAACCGTTTTCTTACTTTTCTCTCAACTTACACCTCTCTATTCTTTATTCTCTCATTCTTCGTCCCTCCCCAGGGTAATTGATAGATGAATAGGAAGTCGCGGGTTCACGCCCAACACTATTGGCTTGCGGTTATTTCTTCCGGTGACGTCTAGTCGATGTTCCAGACAGGAAATGATGTATCTTGATCTGTCCCAATTTGTGCTTTGCACTTGGCTTAATACCTCGTTGTTTGGAGGATATTGAGAGCTTTCAGCCCTTTACAGACAGCTTTAGCTGTGCCTTTTTCCGGCGAATAGGGTGCCCTTCTGGCAAGTATGTTGATGACGAGGGAAAGACAGAATACTTGACTCGACTGTGCCCCTAGTTCATCACTTTGACCATTTTTTGTTTTGGTTTTCTACTAAAATAATTTTGGCCAAAAAGAGAGTTAGATTAACATGCTTGTTCGATTTTTGATTTGAAAATCATGTAAGTCAGGCTATAAGCAATGAAAAATTTCCCTTTTGGGTCCCAGAAATGGTCTAGTTTCGGAAAATGAAATAGTTTTTGAGAAAATAGTCAACCTCAGTAAAAATTTTCAAAAACTATTTTTGCAAATGGCCAATGCTAAACGAGCATGGAACCTACCCTCGAGATGCGCAACCTCGGATCGGAGGCAATGGAAAATTGCCCCTTGCTTGAAAGGGGTGCATGGCAACGAAAAGTTGCCCCTGGTTTAAACGACGACTCATGGCAACGGAAAGTTGCCCTTTGTTTAGATGATGTCGCAGCATGCTGAAAACCAGTCCTCATCAGTGATGATTGCAAACGAACTCTCGGACACGGAGAAGACGAAGATGGTCAAAACCAATATATGGACACAGTCATTGTGAAAGCGTTGGTGGCCGGACTTCAAGAGGAAGTTGACTGCGTAGTTCCGGTTGTCACAACCGAACTATCGGATTTAGAGGAGGCAAAGCTGATCAAAACCATTACATGGACTGAGACGCTATGAAAGCGTTGGGGACTGGACTTCAGGATGAAGTTGCCTACGTATCCCAAACATGGGAATCAAGCCTTACGTAGTTCCGGTTAAGGTACACTCGGGTATTTTAACCTTCACTTTTTAGGCTCTAACTTTTGCCAAGGTGCCTGATGCGGGTTTTCGACCTTGCGAGCTTCTTTTTCTTTTATTGTTCTTTTTCTCCCTTTTTTTTTTTTTGCATATATATTTTTTTGCTTTTGTATATATTATTTTTTTTTCTTGCATTTTTTAAATGTTTCTTTTTTCTTTTTTGTATATATTTTTCCTTACTCTAACTTTTGCCTTGGGTCGCCCTTCCAGGTTTTCGGCCCAGCGAGCCTCTCAAAGGGTAAAAGTGTAACAAGTCTATGCCAAATGGTTTTGAGATTGAAGCCCTCTGTATCTAGGAGAGTGGCTGTTGTATTGATTTGCAGAAGGATCCATCTTTGGCTCTTCGAGCACATCTGATATTTTTCTGCCCGTAGTTCAAGGGGTGCTTCTGTTCTCACTTTGCAAGCTTCTGTTGACGACGTCTGACCTCTTGATCTGACTTTTGGTGCCTCTTGCTCGAGAGCTGCTTCAAATCTGGCCACACGGGCCTTATGTGGCAGTTGACCATTGAACAGTCCGGATTGTGGTCAAGGCTTGACAACAAATGGATTGAATCTTGAGGCTGAGAGCGATCCTAGGTTGCACAATCTTAAGAGCGATTCCGTACAAGTCTTCACAGGACTGCGCAAAACATTTTGTTTTTGAAAGTTTTTAAGAAAGCGACAAATCGCTCGCGCTGAAGATAGTACGGAACCAATCTGGATCAAGCCAGGGTCCTTCTCAGTACTCACGCTAACAAGCACGATTTCATTCATTAAAAGGCTTAGCACTCCTATCTTTCTCTCAAATTAATCAAAGTTTTGCAAGTCCCGAGGAGTTCCTTCCTCTTTGTTTTTATCACCACAGTGTTCAAAAAGGTTTTGAAAAACTTAGGTCATTACAATGATTTTCAAGACACGAGAGAGCAGGTGGAATGCACGGCCGTTCGATCCAAATCCTCTGGCACAACTAGCTCAAAATAGCAATAAGCACAGAAACATAATAGCCGCAGCTGTTTCATTCAAATTCCCTGATTGTAACTGGCTCCACAGCAGAGATAAACTCAAAAAGAAAACAAAAGGGTAATTACAAAACAAAACGGTGTTCGAGGCGACAACCCCAGAATCACCTGACATTCTATACAAGGGGACCGACTTGCTACAACAAGACAGACCCTTAAACAAAAGGACTGACTCAAGACAAAGAGACAGACTCAAAACAAAACAAAAGACTGACTCGACACCCAAGCCAGAATTTACAAAACTAGCATTCGCGGATGCTCAAAAATGTGTGCTAGACGCCACATCAAAAATATATCGGGCGCCGTCCGCAGGTGGTCCAATCCCGATTACATACTCGTAGTATCAGTATCCTCAAAATCCAAGAGCTGCGTAGTAACAGACTTGGCTGAGATGTGTGGGAGGATAACCTCATTGTCGATCAAATCTTGCACCTCATGACGGAGGCGGAAACAATTATCAGTGGCATGTCCTGTTTGCTGGTGGTATGCGCAATACAAAGCGGCATCATGTGTGAGAGGGAGATTCTTTGGGAGAGGCCGAGGCTCCAAGGGTTTAAGGTGCCCTCTTTTGGCCAGGATCTGGAGTGCCTTGGACAGAGGCATGTAGAGAGCATGAAAGACCCTGCGCCCTCGGGGCAGGTACTTTGAAGTCTGAGAATTCTTGCTAGATTCACTAGCGAAAGGGTTGGCAGGCACTGCCTTGACTTTCTGATCTTTCCCGGGTGCAGGGTTGGGAATGGGAGGAACTGTTTTGGCATGACGGGGCCTATCCTGGTTTTTTGATTGATTTGAACTACCTTCAGGTGGAGTGGGGAAAGCATCCTCCACAGTTTTTACCACAACTGCAGATATCTGTTGCTTGTTCATCCCCCCAGCTTTCAAGGCCTCGACTGCCCACAGCAGTTGTTCAATGGGATCGGCATTCGCCTTCACTTTGTCTTTACCTCTAGCCTCAGCCTGATCAAGGGTTTGGGTTGATATCGATACGTCATTGTTATGGTTGGAGGCCATCTCCGGTTGGCTAAGCTCAATCACAATCCGTTCCAACAGTGGGGGCTCCTGGGGCACAAAATTCCCGGCATATGGTGCTACTGGTGGCGAGCTGACATTCCGTAGGCGAGATCCGCCACGGACCTCTGGAGGTCACCTATCATTCCCATCACTTCGAATGTGGTAGGCTCACGAGCCTGATACACCTGGGGGGTCCAGACCGGGTGTGCAACAGGCGACCTGGGTGGATGCAGTACATCGACATTAGTCTCACTTTGCAGAGTGATTCCTTGATCTAATGCGGCCGGAGAGGCCGAAAGAATAATACAATTTAATTAACCTATAAGCTAATTAAATATTACAGACCACCTAATTAATTGACAAATCAATTGAATATAATTAAGTAGTAAACAACAACCTCGGGAAGAGGGTCCAATGCATGCGCGCTTGGTTCCGCTCAGAAGTCACTGCCATGCATAAAATGCCTCTGCTTTGGCTGTTATCCTCCTCTGAAGACTGCACAAGTCCCAGGGTTGCTTCTCTGAGTGCTGTAGAACACCACCGGCTAAAGGGATTGGTCACCGGCCATGTATAATGGTCGCCGGCCACAAAATACTCTATCGGCCAACAATGGATGGCCGGTCGGCACTGAAGATGGCCGGCTGGCTGGCCAAATCTCCCTGCAGAAACTGATTTGACAGTAGCAGAGGACAATACTTGGTATGGCAATGCATTTCAAGCAATGTATGCACCAACCACACCCCTTATCATGTGTATAACTCAAAGGAGGATGTGCATCCATTCTCGGACCATCAATCGCGCATTTCCATGCATGATGGCCTAAAGAATCAAGTGTGCATCTTGATATGGAATGTAATGCACATAATCAAACAAAAGGGGCTCAACCTCTATCATACTCAACTCAAGAGGCAGAGCATGCATACCAATGCAATGCAATCCTAAGCATGTGAACTAACATGCAACATGGCAATGCAATGTGTATATGCAAGTATGTAAGCAAAAATACAAGGTGAGCATGCAAACAAGCAAAGGGGATGGACTTAAACTAATTTAGGCAGCCCTCAAACAAGCCTAAAACAGTGGCAAATGCTATGGAAATAAGGGCCAACACACACACACACATGTACATGTTGATGGGCCAACACTTAAGTATAAAAGGAACAACTTCTAAGCACACTTAAAAGGAGGTAAACATGGACAATTAGCATACATGGAAAGCTCTAAAATCATGTTAATGGTGGTGCCAAACCAACTAATCAAAGCAAGCAAAGCATGCAATAATGGTCCAAGATTCAAGGCAAGCCCAAGGGGACTTAAACCAAGGCTAAGTCAACCAAGCCTCACAAGGCTAAGGGGACTTAAAACAGGTCCAATGCAGACCTAAGCGATGCTAAGGATGTACTTAGATGGCATCTAAGTGGTCTAAATGTGCAAGCATATAAAGAAGCACATCCATGGAGCATAAGGTAACAACCTTTTAACACATTGAAGGAGTATCAAGTGCAAACATATAGGCATGTTATAAGGACTGAAATAACATGGTAAGTGGTTCCAAACCACTGGAATAATGCAAGTAATGCATACTAGAGGGGCCAATGCTTAAGGCATACAAGAGGGGTTACATGGTGGTTATACAAAGCAAAGCATAGATGACCCAAACAACCAAAAACAGTCCTCAAGCACACTAAAACATGCATATAAGCTTCACAAAGCTTGGCCAAAATACATGAGCATGGTAGTCTAAATGCTATGCATGTATTAAGGCAAATCATGGCATTACAAGGCATGTATGCTAAGCAAGCATGGTGTACCAAAACCAAGTAAAAACAGAGGTAATACATGGCAAAATACTACCAAATAACACTTAAGACATGGCCAACATGCACTTAAATTAGATGCTCAAACATGAGGCAAAAAAGGCCCGTTTCAAGGACGACAAGGAGAGGGGGGTGGCCCTCTCCTTCCTAGGACCTCAAGGTACCATCCTCACCTCTGAAATCCCTCAAGATTTCAGTGGTGAGGAGGCCCAAACACAATGGTCCCGGAGCTCAACCAAAATGGCACAAAATGGAGCCTAGTAAGGCTTAAGAGCGGTTAAACAACCTCAAAGCTTAAAGCAACCTTAACCAACTATTTAGAGTACTCAAAAATAGAACTTTTATATGTTATACACAAAGCTCAAAAACAATTGCAAGATAAGCAAAAAGAGTATGTAAAAATGGGGTAAAAAGGGACAAAAGTCTTACCCTTGTAGACCCTCTTCAAAAATGGTGGACCAGCTGGTTCTTTAGGTTCAAATCAATCCAAAACCTCCAAGAACAAGCCTCAAGGACCTCAGCTCCAAGAAAAGGTGTGATGGTGGGTGTTTGTGTGCAAAACTAAGGCTAAACACACACAAATCACAAAAGAAAGGGAGGTATAGATATAGGATAGATACAAATCCTAACCCTAAAAACCAGAACTCTCCTCTGAAATTTTGTAACCCTAAAAGAGGGAGAGAAGGCCTCCTCTTATAGAGCTCAATCTTGCAAGCTTACAAGACAAGCTAGCTAAGAGGGAGGTCCCTCCATACATGTGTATAGAGGGGAGCCAAGTGCATGCCAGCTGCACAAAAATATTTGCAAAAGCAGATGCACAGTAATCGACCGGCCAAAAATGCAATGGACTAAAAAAAGATAGTCGGCCGGCCATCTATAGTGCCGGCCGACCAAACATTTGGCCGGTGGTAACAAAACATAGCCGGTGGCCTCAAACCATGGCTGGTGATGGATGGGGATGGTCAACAAGCCCTACCCTGCCCCTCAAAGGGGGTGCAAAACCAAACACAAAATAGTCGAGTTGAGAGATCTTGAGGCAAGGTGTGTAGCCGAGACCTCCGGGAACTCAAGACGAACACAAACATGGATGATCACCGAGTGTTCAAGCAGTGACGTCCAAGTCTTGAGGACGGTCAAAAATGGGGTGTCTACAGCATGCCTTGTTGACTGTTTTGTAGTCTACGCAAACACGCCATTTTCCGTTCTTCTTTGGCACTACTACGGTATTGGAGATCCACTTGGGATAGTGCACTTCTCTGATAGTTCCTACCTCCAGCAGGTTTTCCACTTCTTCCACCACTATCTCGGCGTAGTGGAGTGTTGATCTACGAGTGTGCTGTATAACTGGTCTGGCAGTTGGATGGACGTTCAGTTGGTGACAGATGAAGTTTGGGTCAATGCCAGACATGTCATACGGTGTCCAGGCAAACACTTCGATATTAAAGGTTAAGAATTCCATGACCTCTATTCTCTCAGTGCTGGACAATGATGAGCCGAGCAAAAAGAACTTTTATGGGTCTTTTTCATCTATCCTTACCTGTACCAAGTCTTCCACTACCTTTTGTTCAGCTACCTTGCCAACATCGGCAAACAGTTCGTTGTTTTCAAGTTCTTCCACCATTTTTACATAGCCTTTGGCAGAGTGGCTGCTAGTTACTGTGACAAAGCACTATTTTGACATAATTTGGTCTTCAAAGACCTCCTCAATTACTCCGGTTTCGTTGGGGAACCGCAACACTTGATGGTAGGTTGAGGCTACTGATCACATGGCGTGCAACCATGCCCTCTCCAAGATTATGTTGTAGGTAGAAGGGACTTTCAATACCCAAAATTCCATCTGTTTTGTCATGGTTCTTGCTTTGACTGGGAGGATTATCTTGCCCACTGGCCATTCGGGCATCGAGTTGAATCCGATTAGGGGAGATGTTGCTGGTGCCATGTCTTTGTCCTCCAGTTTCAGTGGTTTGAAGGTTTTGTAATACATTATCTCACATGAGCTTCCTTGGTTGATCAAAATCCGTTTGACGTCGAAATTCTTGACTCGTAGAGTGACGACTAGTGCATCATTGTGAGGGCAATATATCCTTGCTAAATCTTTGTCTGAAAAGGATATGACATTTGTGGCCTCTGTTCTCCTCTTTTTGATGGCAAGTTGTGCACTTAATACATTCCTTAAGTGCTAAGCCTTTTTGATCATCCCCCTGAGCTCACATATCTGCTCAGGTTTGAATATCACATGTATCGCGTTAATTACGCCTTGAGGTGGAGCGTCGACCGGCATTCCGTTTGGGATGTTATGGTTTTGAGGGGCTGGCTGTGTTCCTCCTTCTATGTACTGGTCTAAGTGCCCAACTGCCACTAACTCCTCCAAATGCTGCCTCAATGGCGTGCAATTTTCAGTGCGGTGTCCCTTTTCATCATGGAAGGTGCACCGAGACCTTTCGTTGTAGTCTTTTTAGGCTCTCCCAACTTAGCTGGCCATTGGACGAAAGGTTCGTTGCGTATCTCATTGAGAATCCGGTAGATTGGTTTTTTGAACACCGTGGTAATGGCAGTGCGAACTCTTAACCACCTTTTGTCTGGGTCCTCTCTGTTGGCCCGCCTGCCTCGTCTATTCCTGCTTGGTTGTTCTACCATGTTGACTTTTACCGTAGACTTTTTATCTGGCACTGCTGTCGCACCAGATTTTGCTTTAGCACGGGTGTCATCCTCCTTCACCCGAATATGCTGGTGCACTCTTTCCATCAAGGCCTCCATTTTGAGGGGTGGCGTCAGGGTAATTGAGTCCCTTAATTTGTTGCCGACTGGCAGGCCTTGTTTGTATTGTGCAATTGCGAGGTTTGTAGGGCAATCCCCAATCTGGTTGAAGGTTTCCCAATAACGACTATTGTAGGATCTCAACATCTCCTTATCACCCATGTCAATGGAAAGTAACTGATCGATCTCCACTAGTGTTTTGGTATTCGTTTTGAACCTAGTCATGAACACCTCTGCCAATTGCGCCTAGGAGGTGATGCTGCCTTCTGGTAGCCTTTCGAACCAGGTTAAACCTAGGTCGCCAAGGCTTGATGGGAAAATGATGCACATTAAAGCCTCGTTCCGCCCGTATACTGCCATAACCTGGCGAAAGTGGCTTAGGTGCATGTAGGGGTCTATCTTGCCTTCATAAGTAGTGAATTTGGGCTGGAGAAAGCCCGAAGGTAGTGGTGCGTTCTCAATTGCCGAAACGAATGGCGAGCTCTGCAACTTTGCTAATGCCTTGTCCGTTGGTTCGTAAGCAAGGCGCGGTATTGGCATTCCTACTTCGACGCTCCTATGCGTCCGAGGGGCCAACCGCTGAAGGGCTGAAACTCAGCGCGGGTCGCGTGCCCTGGTATTTTCCTTCCATCATGCCCTTTCTTCAAGCATAGTTCGCAAGTCAGATGATCTAGGAAACTCTGTGTGCCTAGATGACGTCTGGTGCGTGTGCGACGGCCGATAGGTGCTTCCCTCAATATATGACCTCTCAATTCTCGTTCTCTCAGACCTGGAGTAACGAGTCCTGGAAGTCCTTGATTGCGTATCGCCTGTTCCAAGGCTCCTTCGTTTTGCTTGTGATGGTGTGGTACGCCTACCATGATCTTCTGAGTTGTAAGGGGGCGTGTTGCTTTTGCGCCCCTCTCCTGTCGCCACCCCTTTTCCTGTTATTTAGCGCTTCATTGACTTCATGTCCACCGCCATCCTTCGTATCAACTTGTCCTGCTCCTTCACGCAATCTTCCAGAACTTGAGGGTCCATCCTCCGTCTTTGTCTTTCAGGATTTTGAGAGCGAAGAGGGCTATTAGCCCGCCTCACCCTCTCATCCCTCCGGGGGTTCTGACGCTGGGGCTCTAAATCCGCCATGGGAAGGATAGAAGGCAAACCTTCGCATCTCCCACCCCCCTCCGGGGTTTGTCCGTCGATAGTTGATTGTGGCAAGTCTTCATTGTGCGCCATTACTTCCGACTAGAGAGGAAAAACTTGATCAAGAGGTTTTGTTCTTTCTGGAATTCCCACAGACAGCGCCAATTGTACAAGCATGGAATAATCTTCTCGTATAATCCTGTTGATCAAGTCTGTATTCCTCCAAACGTCGTCGCTTTACTTCCTAAAAATACAAACGTGAGCTAACCGGCGGGTGTGTGCCGGATACCTCTCCGATGCCTAAGTCAGCAAAATAGACAAATATACAAAAGCTCTGTATATTTGAGAATCAAAATTGTGTTATCTCTCCATAGGTTAGGTTGTGAGCTTTTATAGGTTCCGCGTAGCACAATCTTAGTAGGACTCTTATTCCTCCATATAGAGTCCTCCTAGGAATCACACTCCTGAAAGATAATACTTATCTTTTCGCATCCACCTCACTGCATAAACCAAGTAAGATGGTCCTAGCTCAGTGGTATGACCAAACGATCAAGCTAGTATTGCCATTCTCAAGTGACAGTTTAGACCGAGCTATGTCTAGCTTAGACCTTCCTTTCACTGTTGGTACCTCGGTTTGGCATACCCTGACTGAGCTATTTGCTTGAGACTGACCGAACCATGCCCAATGACGGCCTTAGCTTGGCGCTACTATGCGCGATGCTTATCTCGGTCCAACATCACCTGGGTTCGACTCATTTAGTTCTAAGACTGAGCTATGTCAACCCTTTACCCCGGCCCATTTGTGCAGCCCAATTTACAAAGATGGCCTTTCCTTAGCTCGGCCCAATTTGTTCACAAATTACCCTCTCAAAAGGGTTAACTGGCAATGGATTGTGGCCGCCAAAGTTGTAAAGCGAAGGGAAACAGAAGAGGAGAGTAAGAGTATTTTGGTATTTGTCAAGTCATTATATTATTATTATGTTCTTATAATTTTTTTTCTTTTCAAATTCATTGCCATTTTAAGGAATATTCCATTGATTTGTAATATGTTTAAATTTTATAAATAAAATAAATGCGTAAGATAAAAGTTCTAAAATAAAAAAATAACTACATAAGGCCTCCCACAGTGGTGTCATCAAACAGATTATTCTAACACTATATAAATAGATTATTTTATTTTATTTTTATAAAATATGACATGCTGTCTTTTGTGATTATTTTGTTTTAAATTAAAATAATTATAAAAAATGTTAAAAATTCTATGCGAATTATTGAATATTTTACTAAATACGTACATGAGTGTGAGATCCATATCACGTGAAACTTACATCAGTCCCACACCTACTATGTATAGGTCCTATACTCATGTGCATTATGTAAAATATTTAGTAATTGATTTGAGATCTTTAATATTGCCCATTATCTATTATTGCCCTCTATAATTTTAAAAGTATCATTTTCATACTATTTTGCATGGTTACTTAGGCTTTGTTTGAGAAGTTAAGGCTGTGTTTGGAATGATTTCCAAATTATGATTTTACCCCCACATTCCAATATGATGTTTGAATAGGATATTCAAATTATATTTTCACAACATTTAGAAAACTCTACAGAAAATTCTGTGTAAGGCGCGATTTTCAAATTTTTTTTTTTTTGAAATTTGACCTAACCGGTCGTCCCACCGGTCATTCGGTCAGTTGACCGGAATAGTGCAATTTTTTTTTTTTTTTTTACAATTGACATGTTAATTTTTATGTATTCAAAAAAAATATTTTTTGAATTTTTTAAAATTTTTTATGTGCTTTAATAGAATTTTGACTTGTATGTTTAGTTATGAGTTATAAGTTTTTGTATCAAATATCATATGTCACATCAAAAATTTTTCACTCAATTCAAAACTCTTTTACCAAACAATTTTTTCATACTCAAATCATAATTTCAAAACTCACAAACTCAAAATATAACTCATATTTTCAAATCATATTTAAAAAGTTTTACCAAACGCAACATATGTTTTTAATCAAACCAAACCAAGTCTTAAGTTCTATAAATTTAAGTTTTTAGTCAAAAAAATTAAAAATTATTTTAATTATCAAATTATTCTTTCTATTTTCTATGCTTCTTTTTATAAAAAAAAATAATTAAAAAATCAATTTTTAAATGAATAAAGGTTGAGATCCCCTTCACCCTTTTTAGTTTTGATTGGTTAATTTTTTTTTTTTTTTCTTCTCACCAAATCCCCAATCTCCATATATATGAAGAGATTATGGGAATAAGTGTTTTAAGAGGATCTAAATCACTGCCCTTTCCAAATACCCCTAATATAAAATTTTATCTGTGATCTATTTTTCGGATACGTTGCACACGCATCGTAGTGGAGCGCGGGGCGTGCTTACCAAAATTTCACTAAAATGATAACCACGTGCACTTATCAACTGGTAACCCTTTATAAATCGGAGCCCACCAAATCCCTCCTCCTTTATAAATCCGCCATGTTTGGTTTGTTTTTCAAAAAAAAAAAAAAATTTGAAAAAAATTTCCTCCAAGTAAATTTTTAAGAGTAATTAAATTAAATAATTTTTTTTAAAAAAAAATTTTAAAATTTTATTTAATTATTTATTTTTTAAAATCACTCTTTTTCACACACATTAAATTAATTATTTTTTTTTAAAACTCTCATTCCAAAATAATTTTTAAAAATAATTTGTAAAAAAAAATAAATCAAACAAGTTTTTACTTTTTATCTCAATCAGAGAGAGGGAGAGAGAGCGAGAGCCAAAGTGAGAAGGGGGGGGGGGGGGGGTTTGTCTCTGTAAACCCATTTCCTTGCTCAGAAAGGGGAGAGAGAGAGAGAGCAGAAGATAGTTTTGAGAAGGGTTGCAGAGCAGAGACATGTGTTTTGTTCTATATCTTTCTTTGTTCTTCTCTGCCATTGAAGCTAATGGCTTTGTTTACTGTATCTTTAAGTTCCAAATAAGTCAGTTTGGTTCTACTCGAGCTTTCCCAAATTTATTCTCTCTTTATTTTTTTGCCATTTTTAGAATCTCCACTCCAAAAAGGTTTTTTTTTTTTTTGGTTAAAAAAAAACTAGTTCTTGATATATTAACCCTAATTTTCAATTGGTTTATGGGAATTAAAGATGTTTTTGCAAGTGATGATTAGTTCAGACCAGTCAATTATGGTAGTTCTTGTTTCATCCTACTAGTAATTATTTGCTTTCCTTTTTTTAATCTTATTCTAAATTCTTGATGCTCTTGTTTGATTTATAATGTCATCTAAGGCCTCGTTTGGCAACTATCTTTTTTAGCCAAAAAGCCAAAAAGTTACTAAATTAGCCAAAAAGCCAACAACCCATACCAAAAAGTCAAAGATTCTCTTTTCTCTCTACTTTTTGCACATCTTTTCGTAAAAAGCCAAAAAGTCATCCCAAACATACTAGTTTTTTTGAGTGACTATTTTAGCCAAATAGCCAAAAAGTTACTAAATTAGCCTGTTCCCAAACGAGGCCTAATCTTGATGTTCTTGTATTATCTTGAATGCATCTCTGTTTTTTGTCTATTGATATTAGATCTTGTTCTTAATTGAGAATTATGTGCATTTTCTTTCTCAACAAGATTTCCAAGGAAACATTTTTTGTCAAACCAAACATATAAACTTTTTCTTTTTTCTCATTTAATAGGTTGCTATTGTTGATGTTACTGACTTTGTTTATTTTTTGAGGTTCTGAAGAAGTGAACATGATAAAGTCAGAGCAAGAAACCAAAAATTTAAAGCTCAAAAGGGACCTCATCTTCCTGATTTTGCAGTTTCTCAATGGGGAGAAGTACACTGAATCTCTTCACAAGTAGAATCCTACTTTCCAATTTCACGTTTTGCTTGTTTAAAATTCCAGTTAATCATAGTTTGTTTGATTTTCATGAAAAGGCTTGAATGTGAATCGAGTTGCTTCTTTAACATGAACTACTTTGAGGAGCTGATAATTGATGGAAATTGGGATGAGATGGAAAGATACCTTTTGGGTTTCACCAAATTGGACGATAACTATTCTACGAAGATCTTTTTCGAATTGAGAAAATATAAGTACCTCGAGGCCTTGGATAGGTATATTATTAAATTTTCTTGAGTTGTTGCTCCCTCTTGGGCCCTTTATGTGGTAGTGGTTTTTATCCTGCATCAACTCAAATTTGTTAGAACTTTTTTAGGTGTGATCATGTTGCAGCCACTACAATCCTTGTGAATGAACTCAAAGTCTTTTCGGCATTTAATCAAGACGTGTTCAATGATTTGACCAAGCCATTGACATTAGATGATTTTAGGTATGAAATCTAAACAAAATCTTTACTCATGTAATGTTTGATGACATTTATGTATTTGAATTGCAATATCAAAATCTTGTGGCTTCGCAGAGAAAATAAGCAACTTGCCAGTTATATTAATGCAACAGATGCAAGATCCAAGATGTTGGTTTGGTTCAGGGACCTTATCAAGGCAAACGTTGTTTTCCATGATAGACTGAATTTTCCCAACTTGGCAGATTCAAGGTTACGGAACCTCATTAACCAAAGGTAATAAGCTTTATTCACTACTAAAAAAAACACTTTTTGCGACCGCCACATGCCGTCGCAAATAATAAAAATACAGTCGCAAAAGACTTTTTGCGACGGCCTATGCATATGGGGGACGCAAATGTGGGGGTGGCAAATACTTTTTGCGACGGCAAAACAACGGTCGCAAATTATTTGCGACTGCCTAAACTACTTTTTGCGACAGCTATTTTGCCGTCGCAAAAAAAATAAAAAAATAAAAAACACTTCTAGCGACCATTGTTTTACCGTCGCAAATAATTATTTATTAAAAAAAAAAATCATACATGGGATTGCTACAACAAAAAAATCAATTACAAGCACCAAAGAATTTTTTATAAATGAAAAATAACAAAATTAACAAATTAATTAAATTTATAACAGACATTATCCATTAACCATCCTTAAATAAACTGTACTAAAAAATTCAAGTCTTAAAAAAAAAAAAAACAAAACAAAACAAAACAAAAACAAAAACAAAAACAGAGCAACATAATCTTTGTTAAAAAAAAAAAGAAAAAAAAGAAAAAAAAAAAGAAGAAGAGCAACATAATCTTTGGCTCCCAACATCAACCGCTCGATCATATCAACTATTCCCTCAACAAAATCTGCAAAAACATATATCAATCTTGACTTGAAAATTTAATGCACTTCAATTTGTTAGTTTAGCTTGAAATAATAAAAAAAAGAAACTCAACGATTTGCATTCCCATATATCAAACTTGGTCGAAGATCCTTGATCTCAGCTAACTGAGAAATCCTACCTAAGCGAAAAATCCTACCTCAATCTCAGCTAAAGTCATATGCTCGAAATATATAACATCTACTCATATGCATAATCATGTGCTTATATTCCAAATAGCAGAAAAATCAAGAGAAAATTTAGATAACCTTCCATATTGTGAATACATATGGTCCTAAATTTCAAGGACTAGAAATATAAAAGAAAAACTAAGACAATTGTCAATCAAATTTTTTTTTCTTTGCATAGTTTGAGATCATGAAGCATTTGTTAAGTAACATTCTGAAAAGCACTGTAACAAAGGCAAATAAATAGGCAAAAAGGAAAACAGGTAGAAAGTTTGAATTACAAACATACTAACAGGGTCTGATGAATCAACAATAATTGCATCATACTTTCCTTCAGGTACATTCCGTAAAAATTCAACAGCTGCCACAATAATGAAAAGAAGATCAACAGGAAAGTCTAGCTGCGTAAAGAATGCATTCACAGATCTTAATTTCCATAATTATGGCTTGAATATTATGAAGGGATTATGAACTGTTAAACTACCAGATGCTACTAAAACTAATCTCACTGAGCAATTTTATGGCAAGCAAAGAAATAAAGAGTTGTGGGATGTGGACATGGATAGTGAAATGAACTGGTCTTCTTGGGTTGACACTGAGTTACCGGAAGATCTAGACAATCTTGAAGACCCTGACTACATACTTCCAGAGGAAGTTAGGGAGAATTCAGTTGCAACAACCATAACAACAAAAAAGTACAATCTCCGTAGTCAGCTATATCATTTGTAATCTTATCGGTAATTTCACTAATTTCCCTCAAAAGTCTTGACCTATTTTGTATCTATTTATCACTTGATCTCATTTGTATGCACCAGTAATTTAACATTTTATGAGTTCACATTAAAAAAATTCTGCTCATCTATTATCCTCTTTTTTAGTTATTTTTTTAATGCACGGGATTCTTGAAATCTAGGAAGAATATAACATTATTTTCTCAGTTAATTCATACTTCATGGATTATTACAGTTTTGGGGGTTACCACAGCCAAACTAGGTCCATTAACTAGGATATCATTTCGTAACATACACAAGCATTCCAATTACATTTGAAGTCAAGAAAAGGGTACAAAGAATTTAATGATTTTCAATTCGTTTTCAAGTATAACACAAAAGTCAAGAAAAGGGCAATAGACATACTAGATGCTGGTTGGGTCAGACCCAAGAACAAACTGATAAAACTGACACATATTTAACTACCTGGTTCTTGAACAAGCAAAAAATATTAGACAAAATACTGCAACTGAAGAAATTTGAAGATTATCAGTTTGTTTCTAGTTTATAGGGTCCAACCTTTAGATTTTCATGAGCAGTGTTGTTTTACCTCTCCAAAGTTTCTACAAATGAATTGTAGCCCGTTTTAGGGTGATGAATTCTTTTCGGGTGAGATGTGTTCAGATTTGCCTTTGGATGTGCCTTGCAGCATTAGCGACAACTTCAGTTCTTCGAGCATCTAATTCAGCCATCTGTCCAGCTCTAAGAAACACCTTTGTTTTCCCAATCTGAAATATAGAGTATTAGGTAGAAACTGCCCCAGTAGTTTTTAGAAGTTATCTCAAGAATTTCATTGGCAAGGATGCCATTACATATCTGCATTATAACTTTTTTGATCTAGTACCTGATAACCCTTTAAGCCCATCCTGTCACAGATGGCAATGCATGCTGATTTCTCGTCAGATCTGCAGAGTTGAAAGCAGTAAGAACTAAAAATTGTTACTGCATGAATGTAATTTATTGATTGCCACAGAGAGCTGTTGAAGATGACAATTAATCTATGGTTATGTTTGATATCGCAGTGTCAAATTGCATTAAGCATGTAGCTATTAGCTTTACATTTGTATATGTTCACAATGAGTAGCTAATTTATACCCGTCCAAAACATCTGGAGTTAACATCCCAAAGCGGTCAAGGAACTCATCAAATGTTCTTTTTGTTGGATATCCGGCACAGCTTATCCTAATTGCCTCTAGTACACCCTGCCACAATTATTGCCAGGAAGAACTTTATCGTTAGGAGCAAGAAATGAAAGAAAAATTAGTAGACACTTGTCTATCTTGTCATGCACACATCAAGTCTAAAGGAAGACTATATAACGAAACATAATTATATGTAGCATACCAGGAAAGATGCCTGCAAAACCATCAGCTTTTTCAATGAGCTCATCAATTGGTAAAGCAGCAATTGACTCATCCTTGTTCTGTCCCAGCAAAGCAGAAGAAGGATACATGTTGGTTCCCATTCCCAAGCGGCGTCCAGTTTCCTTTCCTATTGCTAGCTGATCCCCTGATAGGAAGTTTGAACATTAAGTAGTCAATAAATTAGTCCAAGTACCAAAGCTTAATGCACTAAATCAGTCACAATAAGTATAGAATACATATACAAGAACAATTTCCAAGCATGTGATCTAAAACATTACAAAAGTTATCCACCAAATTCAGGTTCCCCATGATTCATTGCTTTAAGGGAGGTAAATATGGTATTATAGCTGGGACTCATTGCCTCTCCCAAAACCTTTAGTCGCAACCCCTCTAAAGAAGTTCACCCTTCTTGATATACATGGAAAAGAAGGGACATAAAAGTTGGCGTTGTCTTTTCCAAGATCATAAAAGGGCACCAAATTCCAAATTCTACCCCCAACCAATAAATTTCTATCTCTGGAAAATGCATAAATGAGCATAGATGTAAACATAAAAATAAAATAAAATAAATAACTAAGAAACACTCGTCCAAATCTTAGCAATGCACTTCTAAGTTCTCCATAGCGTTGACAATTCTAGTCTTGCCTCGGGCATACGCCTGATCGTTCTCTCAACACACTAGAATTACAATGAAAATACATGTGACCAACTAAACAGCACCTTCCCTTCAGCAATATGATATAAACCCTAAAAGCCAAGAACCCTGTACTACCAAAATATTAATTCATATCAAGATATTACACAACTTCAAGAACTTCCTGAAAAAGAGTTAAAAGATATAAAATACAATATAATATAAAAACTTGCATCTAAAAGAGGATCGCAATTGATTGAATATAATATTTCCAACCCAAGTCAATGATTACCTGGATCAACACTAGAAAAATTGTTTAAAACTAAGAAGGATCAGGCACCGGCATTATCTCCTTCATAATCAAGGCTTTCAAGTTTCAATTTATCATTTTAGCAAACTATAGACTGTAGTAGAAGAACCACTACAAAGTTTGTAGTCATATCCATAATGAATGCCAAGAAGGCCTAGATGTGAAGTGGCAAAAAGTAAGCAAATTCCTATTGAATTTGAAGTATGAAAAAATCAGTATGTATATCCCAGTTTACTTGAACAAAGAACAAGCTTATCCTGTGAGGCACAGCACTCTAAAATAGCCAAAGAGATTATGCATCCTAAATGAATCTAGGCATGATGAACGGGAAAAATTAACCACTTCAACTGAAAGCCACTCGCAACAAAAAGATATTATGATCACGTTTTGCTAAAGGAGCTTGATCACATACAGAAAGCATTTTATATCAATTTTAAACATCCCCCAGTCAATTGATACAATAGCCAGTAAATCACTGCATCAAAAACCAAAAAACAAATAAAATTGTAAAACAGAAAGTACCTGTAATCATTTTAACATTTACTCCAAGATTTAAAGCCCTTCTTATTGTCTCTGCACTGTCATGCCTGGGTGGGTCAAAGAGAGGCATGAGACCAATGAATTGCCAAGGGCCTCCAAAGACTCTCTTTCCTTCCCTCTGAACTTCCTGCACAAAAAAGAACATAACCAATCAAAACTTCCAAAGCCAAAAAATAAAAGCAACTTCAGTTATACACAAATCATAAGGGATCATAAATGATGGAAACAGGAATCACCTGGTACGCTACAGCAAGTGAATGCAAACCTCTCTCTGCAAACTTATCAATCACAGAAGAACCCTGCGTTCTATGTCTGACTTATTGTGTGTGAGATTTAAAATCTACAATCCATGTTGCAGACAATAATTAGCATAAACAACAGAGAAAGGTAAAGCCAAATACAAAAATTGGTTAAACATGATACCTGCTCTGGTGCACCTTTGCTGACTCTATGCATTTTATCTTCACTGTCAAGATAGGTCAATGCTGTTCGCTTATCAGTAGGATTGAAGGGTAGAAAATGTATCTCTTGAATGCCAGCACGTGCCTGTCATTAGGGATAATAATTGAATGAAGAAGCAACTTACATGAATCAGCACAACGCAAAAACCACAACACAAACCTATAAGATGATAATCGTCGTCATCTATTTACCTCTTCATCGCAAAAACCACAACGCAAATTCCCAAACCTTTATTCACCCAAAAAAAATCCCAAACCTTTTATCACCGCAGCACAATCCAAAATCACAAATTCTCAGAGTTTGAGACTTTCAAATTCAGAATTTTGTAATAAGAAATCCGAATGTCTGAGAGATTGATCAAGACGTAAGGTAGGGTTTACAGAGCTTGTTTGGTGCAG
Source organism: Camellia lanceoleosa (assembly GCA_025200525.1). Taxonomy (NCBI): domain Eukaryota; kingdom Viridiplantae; phylum Streptophyta; class Magnoliopsida; order Ericales; family Theaceae; genus Camellia; species Camellia lanceoleosa. The sequence goes on along the minus strand of CM045771.1, from coordinate 141,986,690 downwards.
TAGAGGAATTTCGAATTTGAAATAGTGATGAATTAAAATTGACACAAGTAGAGAGAGAGGCCTTTGTCTCTCTCCTGAAGCAGTAATACCATGTTAACCAATTGCCCCCAAAAGCTGAATAGGAAATGGCCAAAATGATGCATATGAACCTCTCTTGCATGCAAACGGATATTGATTTCATTCTATAACTACATAAAACAGATGCATAAGCAGTCATTTTATCATATGTTTCAGCTTCTGATATATAAAGTCCCATTCAAATGTTTATTGCCCATACAATATCTAAAATAACTCTAGAACTTTCAAAGGTGCAAAGGTAAAAATTGACAATTTCTCAATAACTAACAGAAATTATTTTCTAATCTGAAATTGAAATGAATTATTATTTTCTTAGCCAAATTTTTAGATAGTTTGGCAAATTGTAGATCCCATCCAGAAGTATGAAATTCTATGACAGGGTAGCGGGTGAGGTACTTCTAGTACTAGCCAAAACTCATCAGCTTTCTTAAATTTGTGGTGCACATCTCAAATAATCAGGAGAAAATAAAAACAGAGCTTGAAATCAAACCTTCTGGTAGACAGCGTAGAGAAGCAATGCACAGCAATACAAAGCTTGAAATCATAATTAAACAGAGCAATATAGAAATCAACTACGACTAATGAAGCAGATAACAAACAGCAATACAAAAACAAACACAACGCATCGAAAATTCAAATCAGACTATCAATCATGAAGCCTCTTTAACAGAAAATATAGCAAATTAGAATGTTTGAATCAATTCAGAAAACAAAGTTACATGAGTCACATTGAACTTCATGCGACTCAAAACGAAATTCAAAATGCAATGCACCAGAGCTTCATCAGAAGCAAACTAATTGGTACAGAGAGAGAGAGAGAGAGAGAGAGAGAGAGTGAGTGAGTGAGTGAGCTTCATGAGCATTTGAGTCTGCTATTACTAATAATACTACTTGATTCGCCCTTTTCTCACAAGCAATCTGAAATCGTCAATTGAAAACCCTAAAATTCGATCAATGGTTAAACCCAAGCGACAGAGAGAGATGAGAATGATAGAAATCTCAAGAATTTGAAAATAAATACTCTATTAAACCCTAGAAATGAAAAATTGGAGGTCTCCATAGTCGGCTCTGGCGAGAAAGAGAAAGAGAAGCGTCCGTGACGGAGAGGAGGCACAGCAAAGGGGAGAGAGAGAGAGAGTTGGATTCATTCATAGAAATTAGGCTTACCGATTATGAATCGATCAAAATCTTCATATCTTCTTCATCAAAATCTTCAAATGAACAATAAAATTGAGAGTGGAGAATCGAAAGAGAGTCGACCAAGATTTTGTGTGAGAGAGAAAGAGAGACATACCGTTGGAGGTCTCTTCTTTAGCCGAAGAGAGCGCGAAATGGAGACAGAATTGGGAATGACAGTCAGACACGTTTGGCGTTTAAAATAAAATTAGATTTTGATGTAAAAAATAATTTTTTGCCACGGTTAAACAATCCGTCGCAAAAAAAAAAGACGCGAAAAGCCATATTTTTAGTAGTGATTCTAAGAAGTACGGACAATTCTACGGAGGAAGCGTGTCATGTCAGACACAACATTTTTTGGACACTCCTAAAGTGTGTCCGATATTTCTTCAACGTGTAAAAAATGTGTTGTGTTATTTTTTTTTAATTATGTTTGAATAAATTATTTATATATATACATATAATAAATTTATAGAAATGTGTTGTGTCATGTCCTACATTTTCTGAAAATTGACGAGTTGGTGTGTCGATGTCGTGTCACGTGCTACTTAAGCCTTATTAGAAAAATAATTTTTTTTCCTAGTGCTAATTTTGGTGTGATATGACAGCTTAAAATGGCAGCATATGCTCTGCAGAAATCCTAGTACCAATCCTGAAATGAAAACACCTTTTGTAGATCATAAATGCAGCCAACCCAGTTCTTCAAATGTGAGATCAACTACTAGCAACCTAGCAAATAGATCCACATCACAGCTTGGAGGTTTCCTTCCTGTGGCTTCAAATGTGGTTTGTGACCAAGTTGATTGAATTGATTTTGTGATCCCTTTGTTGTTTTTTTTTTCTTGGCAGAAAATTTCTATTTGATATACATTTTTATTTTCAGCCATCCCAACCCATCGTACCCAATTGAAGCCCTTACAGCATGTGGATGCATAGTCAACCAACTGTAAATCATCCAGCTGTTTCTGGAGGAACTATGGCTCCCCCAAATGAACCCAGGTAACCATTATATTACTTCACTACTTGTTCCCATTAAGCTCTAAGTTGACGTCATATGTTAAAATGATTTTATTACTCCACTACCTGTCCCTTGTTAAGCTCTAAGTTAACGTCATCTATTAAAATGATTTTATTAATAAATTTGTGAGGTGTTTTGAATTTCAACTTGCCACATGATCTTGCATAGTTACAACTCAATGGAGCCTCAAGGGTCATGATGGTATCACTAAAACAATGCCATCTGGAAGTTCAGATAGGGTAAGTTGGATTTCCAGATAGGGTAAGTTGGATTAGACCTAACTGTTAAAGGCACGTCTTATTTCTGTTTATGTTTTTTCAACTTTTGTTTTCACTGTTTTACATATGTAAAAATATCTTGTAGATGAAGCAGATGGTCTGCAGTCTTGATGGACGTGCCAGCCCAATGCTTAGCAAAACTGATGAATTGCCCATGACTGTCACTAGGACATTGAATCAGGGGTCACGTGTAGTGACCATGGATTTTCATCCTGTTCTACCAACGCTACTTCTAGGTCAGCATTTCAATTTTTGTATTTTGTATTTTTCTACTTCAAGCCAGGGCAGGAAGTTAATGTCATGTTTCTTCTTGTGATTCCTTTGTCAGCTGGAACTGACGTAGGAGACATCGGATTGTGGGAAGTTGGCTCGAGGGAGAAGCTTGTTTCATTAAGTTTTCAGATTTGGAACATTGTTTCAATTTCAACATTATTAAAAGTAAGCCAATACTATACCGAAGTTGTAATATGAAACTATATTTTCAGGATGTCGTGAAATCTAATTTAATCCTACTAAAATTCAGATCTAGGCAAAGTTTCATGCGTTGCAGTTAACTGTATAAAATGGAGCCCAACTGGTTCTTTATTTGGTGAGTTCAATCATCCTTCATATATATGAAAGAGTCCATTATTTTATAAGATTTGAAAAGACTGAAATGGCTCGTGATTTGAATTGATGTAGTTGATTTACCTATTTTTTGTTCCAACAAAACAGGAGTTGTGTATTCTAAATGCATGTTGCACATGTACTCTTACCATGGTGAAAACATTCAGCCCCATTTAGAGGTAAGTTCTGGTACATATCAATTTTATTTTGTTTCTGATGTAAAATCCTTTGATTCCTAGATCGAGGCTCATATTGGTAGTGTAAACGATTTTGCTAGTACTAGTGAGCAACTTTCGATCGTCATTGGTGGTGATGACAAAACTATTAAGGTGAGTTCAGAGTCTTAATTAGTTGTATTGTTTCCCATCTTAAGCAATGTAAATTTATTATCTTGCATTTTTTTAATTGTCTTTGAATGATATATTCATAAATATAACAATTGGCGTATTGTGTCATATTGGTGTCGTGTCCGTGCTTCTTAGATTCACTATATCTACAATTGTAGGTGTGGGATGTGGTTACTGGTGCCAACTTGTTTACTTTCGAAGGGCATGAGGCTCCTGTATTTTGTGTTTGCCCTCATGTCAGGGAAAATTTTCATGTAAGGATCACAAATTCAAATCTCCTTTCTCTGATTGTTCCTTGTGTACTTCTTGCTTTCATGGCTTATGTTATTTATTTTCAATATATATTGAATATTATGTTTGCACTTCCTATTTCTAGTTTATTTTTTCAACCTCGACCGATGGAAAGATAAAAGAATGGTCATATGATATGTTTGGACCGTTGGTTGATTATGATGCACCAGGTGGAGTAGGTTCCACGACAATACTTTATAGTACCAATGGCAAAAGGTAGATCTTTTGAACCAACTTTAACACATGATTTTGTATCTGTTCATATATATAGAGGACAAATTGAAACACTAACATTGTCATTGAACATGTTGTAGGCTTTTTTCATGTGGTACAAACCACAACGAGGAGACCCATCTGTTGAATGGGTAGAAAAGAGAAGTATTGAGCGGATAAACTACAAAGGATTACAAAAACATTCTTTGGGTATCGTGCAATTTGATATAACCAAAGACCGCTTTTTGGCTGCTGGTGATGACTATGTTATCAAATTTTGGGAAATGGAAAGCGAGGATCTCTTGGCAACTTCTGATGCTGGGGAAGATTTACCTGTAATTGGTTTCGTAATTGTGCTAAAATTAAATCTTATTCCTTACAAATGGGCATTTGTGTTTCTATATTATATTATATATTCTACGTGCAAAAATTGTAGTCCAATTCACCTTCTTCTTCTTTTTTTTTTAATTTTTTTTTTTAAATTTCTCAAATCATAAGGAAACTCTGTGCATATGTTTCAACAAGGAGGGCACTTTACTGGCTGCATCTGCGAGGAACTAAAGAATTAAATTCTTAGGGACCCTTAATGGAATTCAGTCATTATAAGCTTATGAAATGCCTGTATCCATTATTGCAACTGAGGTCAATTCGTTAAATCATTTCATGGGGCTCTAAACAAAATTTATTGTCAAAATTGAAAATGTAGATATATAAATATGTAATGTTTCTCCATTTGGTATATTTCCCTATTAAATGTGTTCTTTCTCCATTCATTTTACATGTATTCCATATCTTTACAAGTATATTTGATATCACTTCTAAAGTAACATAAAACTTGGACTTGCTAGAATGGGGACCAAAGGAGCTCAGAGGATGTTCCTAAAACAATTGAAGTTCTCAAATCAACAATGACGTCGAAGATCAAAGAAATTAGTGAGCCTGCTCAACTTCAGTCCTTGCTACTTCCTGGTTCTGTCAAAATGGCTAAGGTGCGATTCACTAATTATTGTAGTGTAGATATGGTCAATCATTGTTCATCCATTTTGGATACAAAATAATGCTATAAATGCTATATTTTGTTTACCTTAGATGCACCTTTGTTTCAACAATATTCTATATTGGAATATTGGATACACAAACACTTCTAAGAAGGTGGTGTTTATGTGTTGTATTCGTGTCATGTACATGCTTCTTAGCTCTTGCCAAATAAAGACTAGTTCTTCTCATCTGTTTCTCTACTGACTAATTCAGATGTTAAAGTTGACGTACACGAGTTCCAATCATGCCATTTTAGCATTAGCATCAAATGCAATCCATTTGCTTTGGAGGTGGCCACATAAATCCAAGGTAAAAAAATTCCCATCGTTCATATGTATGCATGCACACTTCTCTTTGAATTCAAATATTAGTTCATGATTGTTATGTTGAGAATTAAGGTATGTCTTGATGAAGGCAACAATGAAGAATTCCCCCTCAATTATGGCATCCAATATCGGGGACATTAATGGCAAATGACTTAATTGATGTTAGAACTGAAGAGGCCAAGCCCTATTTCGCTTTGTCCAAAAATGATTCTTATCTCATTTCAACATCTGGGGGTCAAGTTTCTTTGTTTAGCATAGCAACATTTAAGGTATCGTACGATTTTCAAATGCTTTGGTTTGGTTTTAAGTACTCTATTTTTCTAACTGAACTTTATTGAAAGACGTTCCCACGCTTCTTGTAAAAAACCTTATTTTTATTTAGAGTACACTGATCTTTTCCTAAATGTTGGAACATCACAGACGATGGCGATTTTCATACATCCACGGCCCGTGCCAACGGATGTTGCCTTCTATCCTCATGATAACAACATAATTGCCATTGGCATGGATGATTCGACTGTTTTGATATATGACACCCCATGCAAATGAGGTATGATCTTAGTTTGTTTATGTGTAGATTCAATGGTTCTTCCTAAATGGAATGATAAGTATATTTTTTAATCTCTTTGTGCTAAAGGTGAAATCCATGCTGAAGGGTCACTCTAAACCGATCACAAGCCTTGCTTTTTCCTTTCTAAGTAATTTACTTGTTTCTGCTGGAGCGGACGATCAGGTTAGCATTTTTTCAAATTTGATAATTTGAAATTCTAAGCCCTTCTCGAAGTTTCGATTCTCTAAAACTTTATTTATGTATTATTTATTTTTTATTTTTTATTTTTCATTTGGCAGATAATTGTGTGGCAATGCAATAAATGGATGAGTAAGAAGAGTAGCTTCTTGCAGCTTCCAACTGGAACAGCAACCAAGAAACTGTCAGAAATCGAGGTTCAGTTTCACCAAGATCAGATACATTTCCTTGTCGTGCACGAGTTGAAACTTGCTGTGTATGAAACAATCAAGCTGGAATGTGTTGTGCAGGTAACTTTATTTTGTGAAAACCATAATTTGGCACTTTTATTTTTTAATGTTTAAATAAAATGCTTTATGTTTTGTATTTCCAGTGGCCGGTTCCAAAGATGTCGGCTCCAATCTCACATGCAACATTTTCATGCAATAGCCAGTTGGTTTATGCAGCCTTTTTGGATGGAACTGTGTGTATATTTTGTGCTTCAAATCTCCGACCACGATGCCTGATTAATTCTGCTGCTTATCTGCCATCCAACACTAGGTATTACTGACCTTCCAATTTTCAATTTAAACCATCCTTCTATTTCTATCAAGTAAAATTGGCGAGAAAATGATATTTTAGTCATTAAACTCAACTAAAAAGGGGTATTTTAGACATTTTTCGTACACGTACATTGAGTTTCATATCTAAGTTTTGTATTAATGTTCATTTTTAACTCTTTCTTCTTATCGTTCTTCCTTGCAGTCATGTTATATACCCACTAGTGGTTGCCACGAATTCAAATGAACCGAACCAATTTGCATTGGGGTTAACCGATGGCACTGTTCGTGTGTATGAACTGCTTGAATCAGATGGCGAATGGGGTGAGAAATCGCAATGTAACGACTCAACTACATTGCCAGCTATGGGGTCTAGTTCCAAATCAACACCAGCGTGCAACTAAGCAAAGAAATCAACTTTCTTGAAGCAAAGAAATCAACTTTCTTGAAAGTTTTATGGTTATTGATAATTAGTTTCAGGCTCTATGGTTGTTAACAGTTTACTCTAAGTTGGTGAATTTTAGAGGCACATACCAAAAGTATTGAACAAAGTTTTTAATTTTCTTCTCATATATTTTATTCCATAGGATTTTTAAGAGTTTTTCATGGTGGTTACATCTCTTATGTTTTCCAAAAAAAACAAATAGCAAATTTCAGTTTGTTCTTTTTTCAATGAATGAATGCAAAATTTTAAAATATGAGCAAGTTATTCTTAGCAGTTAAAAGTTGGAAATTCTCTCTTCCTATAATGCATTTGCTTTGTTTCATATGTTTTGATGACTTATCACAATCTATGAAGCACCGCCACTTTAAGGTGCTGGAACCATGTTGGACACCGGAACACATATGAAACATGTCAGGTGATATGTCCCTTTATTTATTATTATTATTATTATTATTATTATTATTATTATTCTGGGACACATTAGGTATAAGACATGCCACGTGATGTGTCCCTTTATTTATTATTATTATTTTTTAAGAGGACACATCGGGTACGAGACATGCAACGTGATGTGTTCGTTTATTTATTATTACTCTTCCTGTCCCAAAATATTAGTTATTTTTAGAGAATTTAACTTTTTTTGTTGTATAATTATTACACTTAAAAAATATTAATTTTTCAAAGTTATCCTTTGATAGTATATTTTTTTGGGAATATCAATTGTCATAATTGTACTTTTTGTGTTAATAAATTTAAAAGAAAAGCAAAATAGGAAATTCATATTATTTTAGTCCTTAATTTTTGAAAAAAGACTAATATTTGAGACAATAAAAAATTGAATAAAGGACTAATATTTTGAGACAGAAGGAGTATCATCATTTAGGAGACGTATCGGGAATACTTTGTGAATACTTTGGTGACACACCAACTAGATGAACCTTATAAGCTATTGTTCTAACTGACAGTTAAACTGGTCCCAATTTAAAAGGACTGGCTAGGCTACTTTCTTTTTTCTTTCTTTGTTATATATATAATACATAATATCAAAACTTCAACTTACATAAAATTTTGATTAAAAGTTCCCTCTTTGATAGTCTCTTCTGAGGAGAGGCTTGAAGAGATTGTGAAATCTCATTAGAAGATTAATCCCTAAACTCGTGTTTGATATTGTAGGCTTAAAGTTAATCACGCATCTCGTTTACATTAAACCAATTATCTACTACAGGCTTCTTTTCTTTGGGGAGGACTGAAATAAAGAGAAGGATACACCTGATAAAGTGGGATGAATTGTCAAAGACTGTGGATCATGGGGGCCTGCGGTTGAGAAGAGTGAAGGTGGTGGTGAATGATTGTTTACTAATTAAATGGTGGTGGAGGTTTGGGTATGAAAAAAGAGCATTGTGGAGAAGGGTAATTTGTTGCAAGTATAAAGTGGGCTTCAATGAGTGGGTACCCTCTCCTTGCACTAGTAGTAATGTGTCTAGTGTATGGAAGGGTATAATTAACATTGCTGTATCAAACAGTCCTCTATTGGAATTTTACTTGAATAACTGGCAAATAAAGGTTGGGGGAGGACAGTAAAGTTTCGGTGGGACAAATGGTGTCATTCTACCTGTTTAAAAGAGGAATTCCCAGGTTTATTTTTGTTGTCGTTGGATAAAGAGGAATCACTAAGAACAATGTATGAGAGGAAGGAAGTTGTAGGGAATTGGGTGTTTAATTTTAGAAGAAGGTTGTATGATTGGGAAGATTGCGAGGTCAGTAGACTCAGAAACCTCCTGGGTGCAGTACCTATTTTAGTTGCAGATCAGGTGGATGAACTTGTATGGGCAGCTGAATCATCTGGAGTGTTTTCTGTGTTCTCTGTCTATAAGAGGGCTATTGCTTCTGCTGGTCCTGAATAAGCAAACTGATATGGGTTAAATATTTGCCTCCAAAATTTCAATTTTTTGGGTGGCCAGCTTGGAAGAATAGAATTAAGACCTCAGTTTTTCTTCAAAAAATTGGTGTGCTTCATAACAATGTGTCAACTTTGTGTGTGTTCTGCAAAGCTGGGAATGAAACAGTAGATCATGTGATGGTGTCTTGCCCTTTTGTATGGAATGTGTGGGCTGAAATGTTAAATTGGTGGGATGTTCAAGGGGATTTACCTCGATTTATTGAAGGACTAATTTTATGGTGGGATGAGGAATGCTTCAGCAGTAAAGAGAGAAAGATCTGGCAGGGCATTCCACTAGTTGTGTTGTGGTCTGCGTGGAAGCTTAGAAATGATGTTGTGTTCAATGCTTCAAATCCAAGCTTGGCTGAGTTATGTGAAGTGATCAAAGTTAGAGTTGCATTATGGCTGAAACCATTTTACACTGAACATAATTTCACAATTTAAGATTTTGTGATTAACCTTAGGCAAGTGAGCAGGTGCATCTCTGGTAGATGGCTATGAGATTTTGTATGGGAAAACCTGGATGCAAGGTCTTGGTGGTTGATAAAAGGGATATGTGGATGATCTGATATGGTGGCTGAAGGTGGATGAATTGCTATGTTGGACTGCTATGCTCAGTTGTGGACTGCTCTGCTGATATGTTGGACTGCCATGCTGTGCTAATGTTGTATAGGAGTCCTTGCTGTTACTTTGGTTGGTTGCTCATCAACTTTGGGGCGCAAATGATAGGATGAGCTTTTTGGTGCCAACTTAGTTGGGATGATTTAGCTCATCGTGATACTTTTGCACTTGCCTCTCTTTATTGATGTATTTTGGTTAATATCTTGTACTTTGCTCTTACATCAATAAAATTTCTTTTTAGCCGATCAAAAAAAAAAAAAAAAAAATGAAGCATAAGAAACCATGTTAACCACGGTAATAAAGCTTCACCTTTTAAGAATGATATTAATCATCTCATTTATATTAGACCATAATAAGAAATCATATTATCATCTCATTCACACCAAACCAATTGTTTACTACAGTAATGAAGGTTTACCTTTCGGATTGATGAAGACCCAAGTAAAATTATTTCTTTCTCATATTTTGCTAGAAAAATAATGCAGCGAGTTGCTGACATGATTATTGGTAATGTTGAAAGCATGAATGAAATATACATTCAAATGGCACTTATACTAGCACAAATTTATTGAATTTTTAAAGTAGGTGTATGGAGCCAAAATCAATATCTTTCTGGACCAACCCACATCTTGAGCTAAATCAATTGACAAACTCTATCCTTGTCAGAGGACTCCCAGCATGAAGCTGAAGGGCTACATTGCCAACTACCTGTTAGGTGAAAAGGACACAATCAATAGAGGATTTCATTAACATTATAACAACAAAATAAGCTAGGAATCTGCTTATGGAAGACACTAACTTGACACAACCTTAGGGAGTTTCTAGTCTTTATATTCATGGCATTTAAACCTATCATCCATGGGTATTTTTAGGGTCTTTTTTTTGGCGACTTTGAAAGTGTATGAAAGGAGTTCAAGAAATATTCAGCAACAATACAGCTTTATAGAACAACTTGAGGACCACAATGCAACAGTTTTTCTAAGCAAACTATGTAAAATCTATTGATTGTTTTCATATTAATTTTAACTAGAACTTGTTACCATGTCTGACACAGAATGGTTATCACTTAACAGATATAATCTAAATCATACTATAAATTGACACTAATCTAGTAGTCTTAGTAACGTTCATACCTTAGCCGTGGATCTAAAAGCATGTTCAGTGACATCTGCAACATGGGGCGTTATTAGGGCATTTGGGAACTTCAAAATTGGATCCTCAGGATCAAATGGCTCTGTCCAAGCAACATCCATGCCTAAACCTCCCAAGTGGCCAGAGTTAAGGTGATAAAGAATAGTCCAAGAGACCCCCTCGAGCTATATTCACCAAAAGGGCACCCTGAAACACAAACCAAACAACAAACAATCAAAGATGCAAACCATTATCGTCGAGAGTTTTTTCTTTTCCTTTTTTTGTATGTTTTTCTCTTGTTTGCTCATATAGTTGAGGATGCTATCAATACAAATAACAGACAGTTAAAAGCATTGACTTCTGTTATCAATGTTGAAGAAATTTTTTTTTGATCAACACAAAAACTTTATTGATGGGGGAAAACCTTACAAGAAAGGAAGAGAGACATCAATAAAGTTTTTTTTTTTTTTTTTTTTTTGGGGGGGGGGGGGGTTGGGGGGAAAGATGCAAGGGCTATCTATGACAGCACCAAACAAGAACCTGTTGGTGAGGGACCAACAAATACACTGACAAACAAGCAAAAAACAAGTATGACAGCACTGATACAAATACACCAGGACTAGCAACCCAGATACAGAGTCAGCAGAGCTAGCAAGACTAACCAAAAGAATCTTCTTGCAAAACAAACTCAACCACCTGAAACAGGTGTTGCCCAAGTAGCAGACAGCAGACTCCAACAGGTACATCATAACCACCTCCTCAGCAAACACCAAAACAGCAGATAGTAGCAGAACAGAAGACAGACCAGAAAACAAACCAAATAACAGACCAGATAGCAGCATAGCAGAAAACAGACCAAATAGCAGCAGACCAAACCAGCAAATAACAGACCAATGTACCAAACCAGCAAATATCCCTCAACAACAGTCCTTAATCTGATCCAGATTATTGATTACATCCAAGACAGAGTACATGAACCCCTTTGCAGAAGCTTTCACCCATAGAGCAAATCTCAACTTAATAAGCACACATAACTCAGACCCACTAGGCTGCACAGTGTGTTCTTTCTTCGATGGAAACCCATTTCCCAGACATTATCTTTTACACTCACATACCTTATCTCCAAACACGAGAAAATCAATGAGTTGTTCCTATGAGAGGGAACATGTGTCATAAGTCTATTTCCAATTCTCTCCTCAGACAATGGTTGTGGGCATGGTGAGGGCCTCGGTACGTCCAACCCCTCGATTGTACTCCCTCATGACCCACCAAACTCCACAGAGTACCCCAGGCAACGTGTGTGATAAGCGGTTACCAGTCGGGCAAGCACCTAGATATGCCCAAACTACAAGAGTGCATGCTTAGGGAACACTTCAGCAGGAAACGTGTTCCAAAGTATTGGTGCTATGGCAATCAAATCATACTCGAGCATAGACCCAGCTCTCATAAAGTGAATCAATGTGAATTACAAGAATTAAGTAGATTTATCAATGAATATAGAACATTAAGCTTCCAAGATAAGTCATTAGCTTGTTGGAACAAACCTTTTTCATCGATGATATAAATGTTTTGTTTACAATGCCAGCCTGAAAGAAAATGTATCCAAAAAATGTGAGCATATACACATTTATGGAAAATGACAAATGGAAATAAGAGGATCCTTACTGAAAAAGTATGGATATCTTCATGAAAACCCTTATCATCAACCAAATCATCATTCATACCGTTTTGAGTGAGTGATGCAGAAGACGTACCATCAAAATTGATAAATTAAACCTCACATTCCATTAAGCTATATTATTTTAGTTTATAAGCCCTTACATACCATCAGACTTGCATGAATTTTGCAAATACGAGTCCCAACTCCGTTTTGTAGCTAGAATCTTGACACCAAATGGTTGCAAGCGCTTTGCCAACTAAATTCCTATGTTTCCAAATCCCATAACGAATACCTACATGAATGAGAAGAATTATCAAGAAGTTGTGCTAAATTCAGTAGGGTTTTTTGCTTGTTACCAATGCAAGTGTGTTCAGTCCTCTTGCTTTGCACTGCACTACTAGAAAACTGCTTAAAACTCACTGTTTTTCCCAGCAGTGTTTCACCAACAGGATCTCCAAGCTTTTTCTGCTTAACAGCAATTTGCATCTCATTCTGCAGTAACAACGAAGTAACAGAAAAGCAGTTTGACTTAAAATTCATATACAAATATATGTGCTATATATGTATATATATATGATACAACCACATATACAAAGAAAAGGTGTAATGCTATGTAGAAAATTTAAAATCTCATACATCCATTGTTTCACAAGAGTCCCACAAAAATAAAATGAAAATAAAAAGCACACGGAACGAGCACTACCACAATAAGACCAAAACCTAAAAAGAAAGTAGAAATAACGTCAATAAAAAATGAACAGTATGGAGACATGGCGAAATCGGAGCCATGTTTATGGATTCTTAGATATCTCAACAATAGTGACAAATAAAAGATAAAAGTGCTCAGATCAAACAGCTTAATAACAAAAATGTGCTCCAACTGATGTCAAATGCTCAATCAATAGTGGATTTCTTCATGTGACTGCCACCAATTGTAGCAGCACTGTCTTTATCCCTTTTTAATGCATCTACCCCACTGAACATGAGTTTTTTTTTTTTGCAGAGTAGCAAATAAAAAGTAATTACAAGTCACACTGCAGTCGATGAAAAAGGCTAGCTCACAAATGATGGTGAGGCATTTAGAAGAAATCAATACGCAATAGGCCGTGTTATCACTAAGAGCAAGCATTTACAAACTACACCAACCACAACAAACCTGAACGTCATTATGATTAAAGGTAACTTTGTCAACTTGGCTAGAAAAGATTCTGATTGATCTTATGGCAGCGTCCTCTAGCTCAAATACCATACCTAATTAACAACCTTACAAATCCTACACCTTAACAAGAACTTAGCGATAAAGTTTACTACAAAGAAATATGGAATGCCCATAAATTGACAGAAAAAGGGTTTAGGAATAAAAATCAGGGTCACAAGGTCTGTTTAAGGTGGGGCAAATGCAAAATAGTAGTAGAAGGTGATGAAAAAATGGCGGTCTTTGCAATCTCAAAAAGGGGCGCCATCAAAATTTGCAATATTGGACTAGTAATGTGGCACTCACGATGTGGGTGTAAATGTCTGACAAAAAAGTAGGAAAGCAAAAAGGGCAGCGGGTGAGAGAATGAGGAGATGTTTTTGATTGATGCAGAGAATAATATATAGTAATAGGTAAGAGTGTAAATCCAAGCAACCGTTTTATAAGTTAAAAAGACCAGTGATATATATCTCTACTCATAACATATATCATTTGCTACTTTCTAAATTTTGACTAAAATGATATTGCGAGGTAATGAAAAATAAATAACTAAACTGTCAGGAAGGAGCTAAATCATAATTCTAGTTAAGCTCTTATCAATGCAGTGAAATTTATTAAGGTTTGAGAAAAATATGGAAGAAAAAAGTGAAATAGAGCTAAAACTTTTCATCAGTTGAACTTCCAACACATAAATGTCATCTAGAAAAAAGAGAGAATTAGTAACATAGCATGGAGATATAAAATACATATAAATTTATCATTTTCCCCATCTGCAATTTGGTTCCATGTACATAAATAAACAATTAATTTCTACATATCCATAATTTAAAATAATTAATTCACCAAATAGTTGTTGAAACTTTCCAAATAATAAGGTAACAAAAAATGAGAAATGCACATTGATTCTAGATTATTGGATTGAGTTTCACTGACTTTGCTTACGAAGAAGTCCCAACATCAGGTATATGACCATTTCAGCACATGAAGCTGCATTTCCAGTTGCACCACTTGGAATTCTAGCAACTTTGATTCCATGCTTTGTAGCAGTATTGATGTCAACACCTTCATGTAGATGTAAATTATGATGTGAAGAACGTGGAGACCATATGCAAGTAAGAAACAATATCCAAAAGACATTATGCTTAAGGTATTTAACAAAACTAAAGAAAGAACCTTCCAGCCCAACACCATAGTGCATTACAAGCTTCATCCTATTTGCATGAGAAATAACATTGGCATCTAGCCGCATGCTTTTTACAATACAGATGTCGTAGTTGCCAATAACATTAGGCACATCATCAAATGGGACGTCATGAACCTACAAAATGGAATATGCAACAGCTTAAGGGATGCACTATAACATGGGTAACCTCTTAAACTGATGTCTATTCCAACTGAAAATCACCAATTTTGAGACATCAGTTATATTTCATTTTTACATTTTGAGAAATCAATTAAAAAAACAATAGAATTTGAGAAGCAGCAATCATCAACAGAAAGTAAGACACGCTAAAAGCAATAAAGTTTAAAATCAGAGGACATCATATGCAGTGCACCAACATAACAAATAACAAATGGAGATTAACCTTTATTTTGCACCATGGCAGGGAAACTTCTTTAAAATAATATTATATTTCATTTTTGCTGATAAAAAAAAAGATACTAATTTGAACAACCCTTTCAGGGACTGAGTCCTACTTTCTGGAACATATACTTTTTCTTCCAAAGGTGAGATGACAATTTTACACTTAAACGGGGAATGTACAATGAGGCTCATGATAAATCGATTTGGAAAAAATAATAACTACTACCACTACTATTACCAAAAAAAAAAAAAAAAAACTTCCACAACTTGAGGATAGAACATACAACCCCAACATGCAAAAGAAGTAAATGAAGAAAGTTAAATACCTTGATAAATGGGTATTTTTGCACATATCCCTTGTATAATAATGAGATGCAGGAAAATGAGGCCCGCGAAAAAGAAAACGGGTGATAACCATTTCCTCACCTTCACTGAAAATCCTGCTGTAAAGAACCTTCAAATTTAAACAAGATCACTCAAATGACTTTTCAACCAAAGTAATGTAGTCGATAAGTAAGATCTTCATATGAAATTATATATAGTTTGAAGAAATTATTTATTGAAACTAGCAAATTAATATGTGGCCAGCCACAGACAATCCACCAAAAAAATGACCATGTCCAATGCTGATAAATGAGATGAAAAACATAAGAATGAAAACTAGAGGTTGTATAAGCAAATGTAGCAAAGAGCTGTCATGACATAATAGTATCTTGAATCTCAAGAAGAGAATAGTATTTCTCTTGTTTACCACGTAACATGATATCATAGGAAGCTCACGCTGGGATGAGGGTAGGGTTAAAATTAAGGTGGTTGTTCAAAGGGGGAAAAAAGTCAAAATATTTAAGTCAGGTCCAAAAGAAAAGCTAGGGGCTATTAGCAGTACTCTTTCTTATACATTCCGAATTTTCTGACTACTGCTCCAAAACGTATGTGAAATATTGATTTGGCCATCCCATTTTTCAACCTGTCACCATCCCTTCTTCTTCTTCTTCTTCTTCAATTTTATTATTATTATTTTTGGATAGGCAAAAGTAAAAAAGATGCAACATGAGGGCTTCTCATGAAGTCACCCATCCTAGTATGATCGCACCCCCATCCCGTCCTCTCCCTACTCTTCTCTCTTTATCAATCTCCCTCTTCTGTCATTACAAACCCCACTTGACCCATGTAACAATTTGTTTTGGGTGACCGCTCGAGTAGTCATTTGGTTGCTCGAGCGTAGATGTGCAACTCTCAGTATCTTGTACATTTGTAGGCGAGACCACTTAAGCGATGGAGTGGTCGCTCGAGCACAGAATCCAGGCTCCTAGTATTTTCACCATAGCTCTACAAAACTTTTGGAACCTTGCGTTTACCACTCAAGTGGTGAAAAGTTTGCTCGAGCAGTCTAGTCGGGACATCTTACTTAAAAGACGATCAAACACTCCTTTTTCTCACTTTTTCCAACTCTTTTCTCTCTCTAGCACCCTTCATCCGAAGCCCTAGCCCTAAACACTTGATTTCACTTAATTTCTGCCAAGATCCACCTTAGATCTTCAAAGAGGATTGAAGAGCAAGCCTAGACTAAAAGTGCTACCGATTGTTTTCTCAATTCTTTGAGTTTGAAGTTGGGAATTCACCTTTTTGCCATCAATATTGCGGTAGAGGTATTTTTAACTTGATATATTTATGATTTGAGATATATATGTAGTATTTTCTTAGTTATAATAACGTATGAGATGATTTTGTGATATAAAGTGTATTTGTTGAATAAAAATGGGTTTTCCTCCATGTTTTGAAAAAGTTTATGCATATCCTTCTTGATTATTGTTAGAAATGGTGAATATTGACTCTTTATGTGTAAAGAAGGGGAAAGCCCCAATTTTTCCAAGAACCTTAGCTTTCAAATTTAATTTGATAATGGGTTTGGTCAAATTGACTCTTAAATCTTGAAATTGGGTGAATGATTATGGAAATGATGTTGAGAAATGAGATCATCGAATTTTCTTGGTTATATGTATTAAAATAGAGGAATATTGAGATTGTGGAAATTGTGAGATTTGAGAAATCTCTTGGTTGTAGATATTATTAATGTTATTGTGGATGGAATCAACCTTAAGGAAAATTTATATGAAAACTCCTGCATCATGTGTATCATAAATTCTCATATGATTTCACCATCTTCGGGATGGTTGGAAGATGTCTAAGGGGGTAAATGGTGTATGAGTCCGAGTAATTGAGTTGGGTTTCAGGAATTAAGTTATATATTGTATTTGGTACCCGCACAGGGAGTCAAGGTGCCTAATTGCTCGGTTTGCGCATATCGCCGAACGAATGTGGAAAAGGTTTTTGGGTGTTAACGAGTGATAGGTCGTTGAACACACCAAAATTAAATCACTAAACTATACCAAATTCTATTAGAATAATGGCAAGTGCAGGTATCGATCCACATGGACTATTGTGAAATTAAACTAATTTAATTGCCAAATTCCTAAATTAATTTTGATAAAAAGATTGGTTGTTTATAACCTAATTTAAAAACGAATAAATTAAACTAAGGAATTAAATTATCAAAAATAAATGAAATAGGGTTTACTGAATTGGGGGAAAATCCTAGGGTAGAGAATTCACCACTAACCACATAATTAGGATTTTCAATTGAAATTAATTATGCTATGGTTTGAACGGATTAATGCTTCGCAATTACAAGCTCAAAACATTTAACAAGAAGATTATCACATTCAATGTACGAGTACGAACCATCTCAAGTAATACGAATTGTTCACTCTAAACTAGGGTAGTGATACGACTCGTTCCTCGTAGTATGGTTCGTCCCATACCTTGAATGTGAAGGAAAAGAAAACAATTGTATAGATAACATTCAACAATCACAGAAAGTCAAATATTCAAAGGAATAATGAAAATTATATAAACGAAACTTCTAAATCACCATACAATGATTCAAACCTTTACATAATTGAGAATCAAAAGGAAAACAAAATAGTTACATGGCTAGGGTTTCATCAAAACCCTAGAAAAGACGACTAGCCACTCATGGAGGAGTGGAAGGAGGAAGATGGAGAAGGAACCACCATGGGAGACATCTTGGAGCTTTTGTTTTCCTTCTCTTATCCAAACCCTAGCCTCTCTCTTTAGGTCAAACAACTTCAGAACCTTATAAAAGCCTTTTCCTTTTCTTTTTATACTTCTACTCACTTCCAAACAGGTTTAAAACATCAGTTTGACTTTTCTAGAAAAAGTCAACTCCGTCCAAATTTTGTCTTTTTGCTCATTTTATGCTCCGACGATGTATAACCTGATTGACATTCAATACACATAAAATATACAGTTTGACCAGCAAGTGAAGTTAAGAGATTCTAATTAACGGCCTCAATGATGTACATTTCAGCCTTAATCACATCCCCCAACTTACTACTTGCTAGTCCTCAAGCAAGTAAAATAAAATAAAATTAAACAAAATTAAACAAAATCTATCTATTTCCTCTTTCGTGGGAAAAACGGTTACATTTAGCATATGCAACAAGCCTTTAAACCACAAGGTTACCCCAAGTGGACGAGTAAAGTCTCGTGAGGGTTTCCAGAAATGATACCCACAAACATTAACATATTCATATATACTTAACAACAAATGACTACACTACTCCACTTAACAATCAACTTATGTGCCACTACAGTGTGATATTGAGACATCATGAGTTATTAAAGACACAGTGGACAAGCATGAAGGAACCTATTGAGTCAAAACCACAATTCAGTTAATACAAAAGTAAAGTTCCCTATACTTGTGCATGCTAGTAGACAAGTCATGAGTACCCTCGTTGTAAAGTGCAATCTCCATATTAGTTAATTATCCATTATAATAGCCCAGTGTAACTCACAATAACACCCAACATATACAAAAAAACTAACCTGTTGCAGCCAAGATTTTCAAAATTTTTTTTTTTTTTTTTTGATGACTGTGCAATGTCCTTATCTATTAAGCTTTCTAATCAACCCATGTAACAAGTTTTGGGCCAATGACTCCCAAACTAGACGGTTTTAGGGCATTAGGTGTAAAAACACCCCTACGGACTTAATTGCTCAAGTTGAAAAGGTTACGAATCCGAACTAGTCATTCTTTTTATTTTTCCTTAACTGTGCAATGTTCAAGTCTCTTATTCTTTCTAATTAACCCATATAGTAAGTTTTGGGCCAATGACTCCCAAACCAGACGGTTTTAGGGCATTAGGTGTAGAGACACCCCTACGGGCTTAATTACTCGAGTTAAAAAGGCTACGAACCCAAACAAGCCAAGTTTTTTTTTTTTTTTTTTTTTTTTTAAGAATCTTGGCTCCTCATTTATTCTTTTCTGCAACTCTAGCTATTATCAATGATGTACACCAGGAATTATAATAAAAAGATCATCGCTATGATAGTGTGTTCATGTGAATTAAGGCATACTCATGACAAGTGTACTAAAACCACAAACAAAGACAACTCTCCTCGTGCAAACATCAGATGCAAGTATCTACCCAATAAACCCTTTTCATACAAGTCTACTATACTCTCCAATTAACATATGCAAATATCATCACCCTACTAGCAAAAAGTCATATCAAGTGAAGCAATGCAGTCAAGTGAAACAGGTATAAGCATGAATTATGAGCCAAATAGAAATGCACAAAATAAAATATAACCCTCATCCCCCAACTTGAATATAAGATTGTCCTCAATGGAAAAGGAAAGAGAAATGAGAGAATATTACCAGAATTGTAGGCGCACATCCAGGTAGGCAGAGAGTAACATATACACAAGTTGGCAAAAATTTTTTTTTTTTTAAGAAAAGAAATAATTAAATAAATGAATAAAAATGACATTAAATTAAATTAACTAAACTATAAAATAAACTAAACTAAACTAAATTATGAAATAACGAAACTACAAAAAAGACTAAAGTATAGAATAAAATAACCTAAACTAAACCTTTTTTCTTTTTTTTTTTAATTAATAGAAGAGAAGAAAATAAAATAAAATAAAATTTAAACTACTTAATAATTAAATGAATAATTACATCATAGAATAAAAAATAAAATAAAATAAAATAAAATAAAAATAACACCACTAACTAAACAAATTAAATTTAAAAATAAAAATAAAACAATTCACAAACTAATGAGAATCAGTAACGAAACAATTTAAACTAAACAAATATAGCAAAATAAAAAAATAAAATAAAATAAAAACTAAATTAGGATTATTGTTAGCACCATGATATCTGAGTTTTTTTTTTTTTTTTTTTTTTTTTTTTTTTTTACGAAAATAGAAAAATAAAAATAAAAAAAATAAAATAAAATAAAATTTGATTTTTTTTAATATATAAATAGAAAATTATAAATAAAATAATTGTATATTTATTTATTTATTTTTAAAATTTATTTATGTATTTAGTAAAAATTTATTTACTTAAATAAATTAAAAATGAAAGTAAAATAATAATAATAATAAAATAAAGCAAAACAACCGCACCAACTCATCACCAACATGCACCTGCCGCGATTTCACAACCTCGCGCGAAATTTTTTTTTTTTTACTTCAATCGGCGTCCCGCACGTGCAGCTTGGTCAAAGCACATCCCTGCGCACCTGCTTATTAAGCAGGGTGCATCTTTTGTTTCACCCATTTGTCCCGCACGTGCGGCGATTTCCTTTTTTTTTTTTTTAAGAGAACAACACAGATTGTTTTTTTTTTTTTTTAATTAAGAACAAGTACAACACAAAATTATTTTTTTTAAATAAAGAAAATAAACATGAAACATGCTCTCTTTTTTTTTTTTTTTTTAAATAGAACAAGTACAACACAATTTTTTTTTTTTTTTTTTGAACAAGTATAACAACTAATTTTTTTTTTTACAAAAAAAAAAATAAAAAATTATGGCATAAAGTTGCCACTTCAAAATCCCCCAAGTAATAAAATCAAGCGTAATTTATAGTCTTCGGGCTAGTACAACCCAAAGTATACTTAACAATTTTTACCTTCAATTGACATCCGAAATAAAAATAGCAAATAAGAAAATAACGGAATGTCTACTAAAGGTATAATCTTCACGCGAAAATCACGGGTACTACTTTTCTCCCTAACTGTGTTTGTAACTTTTCCTATTCTCCAACAGGGTGACAGACTAGGTTGATTCGGTATCCAGAATCAATGCGCATAAAGCTACCTCAACCTATGAGGCTGCCATACAGAGTTCAAGCCGAAGGTAGTTTTGAAGCAATCTCTACACTCCTAGGTATTTAAACCAGACTCTAGTCTCGAAAATCCCAAACCTTTGTGTTCTAAGTTTTGCCATTCGAACTCTAATTTCCACCGTCTCAATTGGTCTCCTAGGAACTCACTACAAACATGGTTAGGTGGCTATACCAGACCGTTAGATGCCGTTCGGGCACGGCTAACACCAAAGGAATTATACCTTTAGAGGATTTAAAGTCTCCTAGACGCAAATAAAGTATAACGAGAATAAAGAAAAATAGAATAACATAGAAGGGAAAGAAAAAAAATTAAAAAAAATTAAAAATAAAAAAAATAAGAAATCAATCTATCAAGCATAATAAAATGGGTCCATCAAACCCCTGGGTAAAGGAAAATGATCCTTCCTAGTTGAGGAATTTAGTCTCCTATAATCAATGCACACTCGCCACCCAGTATTGGTTCGTGTAGGGACTAACTCTCCTCCCTCATTCTCAACAACGGTGATGCCCGATTTCTTGGGCACCACTTGTGTGGGACTCACCCACTTGCTATCTGAGATGGGGTATATAATACTTGCATCCAACAATTTTAATACCTCTTCAACTGACCCATCAATATCAAAATTTTCAAACTCAAAATGAGCTAGACAAGCCTCTAAAGGGTCATCTACAAGAATGGAGGGCAAAGCCTCCTCCACAATCCCATCCACAACATTCACTAATAAGCATTCCTCTCTCTTATGAGGTTGTTGGGATGCTTGGAAAATATTAAGTTTCACTTGCATGTTGCCAAATGAAACTTCCATAACCCCAGTCCGACAATTAATGCATGCATTGGCCGTAGCCAAGAAAGGTCGACCTAAGATCACTGGGATTTGTTTCTTAGAACTGGCTACCAGTTCCATATCTAGCACTAAAAAGTCAACAGGGAAGTAGAATCTATCAACTTTAACTAACACATCCTCAATCATGCCACGTGACACTCTGAGGGACCAGTCAGCCAATTGAAGAGTGACAGTTGTGGGCTTCAACTCGCCAAGCCCAAATTCCTCGTACACAGAGTACGGCAATAAGTTAACACTAGCCCCTAAATCTAAGCCTCAGCATCATTTTTAGACATAAATGTCTCACCACAGGACGAATCCACCATTTGGCAGTGTGGCTCATTTAAGCCATAATAAAATGTTTGAACAAGTTGCCAATCAGGCACTTGGTGGTGGGGACATTGTTGGAGAAGGTACCAAATTCTATTAGAATAATGGCAAGTTCAGGTATCGATCCACAGGGACTATTGTGAAATTAAACTAATTTAATTGCTAAATTCCTAAATTAATTTTGATAAAAAGATTGGTTGTTTATAACCTAATTTAAAAACGAATAAATTAAACTAAGGAATTAAATTATCAAAAATAAATGAAATAGGGTTTACTGAATTGGGGGAAAATCCTAGGGTAGAGAATTCACCACTAACCACATAATTAGGGTTTTCAATTGAAATCAATTATGTTATGGTTTGAACGGATTAATGCTTCGCAACTACAAGTTCAAAACATTTAACAAGAAGATTATCACATTCAATGTACGAGTACGAACCATCTCAAGTAATACGAATCGTTTACTCTAAACTAGGGTAGTGATACGACTCGTTCCTCGTAGTATGGTTCGTCCCATACCTTGAATGTGAAGGAAAAAAAAACAATTGTATAGATAACATTCAACAATCACAGAAAGTCAAATATTCGAAGGAATAATGAAAATTATATAAACGAAACTTCTAAATCACCATACAATGATTCAAACCTTTACATAATTAAGAATCAAAAGGAAAACAAAATAGTTACATGGCTAGGGTTTCATCAAAACCCTAGAAAAGACGACTAGCCACTCATGGAAGAGTGGAAGGAGGAAGATGGAGAAGGAACTACCATGAGAGACATCTTGGAGCTTTTGTTTTCCTTCTCTTATCCAAACCCTAGCCACTCTCTTTAGGTCAAACAACTTCAGAACCCTATAAAAGCCTTTTCCTTTTCTTTTTATACTTCTACTCACTTCCAAACAGGTTTAAAACATCAGTTTGACTTTTTCAGAAAAAGTCAACTCCATCCAAATTTTGTCTTTTTGCCCATTTTATGCTCCGACGATGTATAACCTGATTGACATTCAACACACATAAAATATACAAATTGACCAGCAAGTGAAGTTAAGAGATTCTAATTAACGGCCTCAATGATGTACATTTCGGCCTTAATCAACGAGCCTGCCAGTTATAGAGTCAACAAATGTGGAAAAACTTGATTTTAAGTGTCCACAAGCCTGCCGTTTTAGGAGTTGGCGAAAGTATAGAGAGAGAAAGGTTTTGGGTGTCCATCACTCTGCCGTTTTTAGAGTCGGCAAATGTGGGAATATTTTATGTATATAAATCTATATATGTATGTTGGTTTTGCGGCTCTTACTTGGGGCATCATAGTGTATTTACAACTTGTTAAATGTATTTCTTATTGGGCACTAGCTCACCCAAAAAACTAACCATCTTTCAGGAAATGAAGTGGATGCGTCACCTAAATGATTGACTTCGGGAAAAATTTTGGATGAGGGTACGGAAACTCTTTTTTGATGTTTTGTGTTAAGCCTCGGTCAGGCTATTCTTGTTTGGGAATTTAGACTTCCATTTTTGTATATTCATGGACACTACTTGAAAAGATGTTTGTCCTTTTGGCTCTTCCTTTACAATATCTCTTATCTTTTGAACTATTATTATTTTGTTGATAGATGTAAACAAACAATGATGTAATCACAGAAATAGTTCAATGGGAAAGAGAGAGTCATAAAATTTTATTAATGTTATTATAGATTTATTAATGTTATTATGAATTTATTCTCTCCTCACTTTTCTATATTGGTTGACCCTCGGTGAAAGTGTTTGGTTGTGATAAATTATCTGAGGCGTTACAACCTAGGCCTACATTTTTTTTATAAATATTTGTACACTTATATAATTAGTTAATACATAATTACATATTATGTACAAATCAACTATTATTGACAAGTGGTCATGGAGAGGGTAATTAGGTGCTAAGTTAAGTGAGATTTTAGGACATTCACCTACATTGTAATCTAATTACTGACATATTAACTGTTTTTTTGTTTTTAAAAAAAAGAAAAAAAAGAAGAAAATTTGAATATGAACACACACCATCCAATTAATACTAGTGTCTAGTATTAACCTGGAAGAATCTTAGAAACCCAACCTCCCCTCCTGTTGTCTTAACTCAGAAGACCCTTTGATTGCAATTCTGTTTTTGCCGATGTCACGACGTCGCATTCTGAATAAGGAAGGAGATGAGTGCTTTAGGTGGGATTGTTCTGGTTTAGGTGCTATTCTTGGAAGAAGGCTTAGTATTGGAAGAGGAGGGAGAGCCAATTTAATCGCCATGAAAGTGTGTTTGAGAGAGAGAGCGCCAAGACGGTTTTTCTTTTCTTTTTTTTTTTCAGCGCGGGAGAGGGTGGTTGACGTGGTTTATGACTTTATGTTGAATGGGCCCGTTAGTTGACGTGGGTCCGGGCCATCCAGCTCAGTCGGACTGACAAATAGGGTAATCTATATATGTTTTGCTAATTTATTTATTTATTTATATCAATATTTCTAAAAGAAAAATGATATACAAGTCTGATCCATTTTATAAATTTAATGATATATAAGTGATATGATTGATTGATAATTAGAAAAGATATGATAGAGAGAGTATTACCTTTAATATTCTAATTAATTGCTAAATTACTGTGCTTGAAAATTGAATCTATTTCTTGAATTCAATTTTTTGAAAATTAAGTTTTTATTTTTCATGTTTTTATTTTTAGTGAATTTTTTTAATATTTTAAGATTTTTTTTTTTACTTTTTAGATACACTTAATATAAATACAATTACAAAAGTATAATATTTGTGAAAAAGATATTTAAATAAATATAAAAAATATATAAATATATAAAAATTCAGTATATTTTTGTATTATTGTGTATTTATTGATTTTTTTAAAAAAAAATTTACAAATATTTTATTTTTTAGGTACATCTACGTTAGGTGCATCTAAAAAGTTAAAAAAATTACTTAAAATATTAAAAAATTCACTAAAAATTTAAAAAAAAAATGAAAAATAAAAAACTTAATTTTAAAAAAATTGAATTTAAAATATTGGAACCAAATAAGGTGAATGCTCTTTCTAAAATGGTCTCTCTCACTTATAAGAACTTCTCCAACAGTTCATCAAATGTTTTATCAAATTTAAATTTGATGAAAATACTTTTTTTTTTTTTGCTCCAATGTTTCACTAAATTTTTCATCAAATCATTGATTTCTCAAATCTTTCATCAAATTAAGAATGAATGTGCCTTTCATCAAATCATTATTCATAGTCGTTGGATTTTCACCACCGGATGTTCCCTCGAATTACCACTTCAAGGCAAAAATTTGTGAAAAATTTACTCTGGCCAGTCAAGCTCTCGAATGACCACCTCAAGGCAAAAATTTATGCAAAATTTACACTGACCGATCGACTAGTTGAACATCCGTCCGGTCGACTAGTGTTCTAATGAAGTTTCAAAAACCTCTATTGGAGCACTTGATATGAAATCTGTAACGGTCCCAAAATACGTGGCACAATTATTTTTATTTTCTTATGAGTTAATGTGATTTGTATAGGAAGGCCTTCAATAATGTCGGATTACTGGTCGATTACAATGTTAATCTATAAGGGCGGGTTTGGGTAGTGACAAAATGAACATTTTACTCATATTTGATGCACCATTGAAGATACTCTAAGACTAATGTCAACGTCCAAGGTGACCATCTCTGACTTCCGATGATAGTTTTTACAATATTCCTCAGACTATTTTCCGACGAAAACAATATCTATTTTTTTAGATTTGATAATGACAAGAGAAAGGGTATAAAAAAAATAAAATAAAATGAAGAAGAATATAAAAAAGGAAATGTCTTACCAAAAATTAGTATCTCTCAATCTTTACTATTACAAATCAACACAAGAATGTACTCAGTGGAGAAGTTAGAAAACTAAATTAGAAGAAACACTGATTACAACTTGAATTTTTTTCCATAACCAACAACAATAAGATAATAATAATTTTTGAATTAATATTAAGTATAAAAACTTAAATAAATTATTACAAAAATATTTCACAAAAAATTTTACAATTAACTTCAAATAAAATCGAAAAAAAAAAATATTATGTGTAACTAGTGTATCACGGACAATATAAAAAATTCATATATTTAAGTCTTAAAATAAATTATATAATGGTAAGATAAAACAAATTTTTACAAAATTTGAGTAAAAATTTCATATAATAGTGATATCACATCATTATTGACATATGATATCACCAATCAATAATAAAGCAATATGTGAAGGGTGAAGTTTACATGCAAATATAACTAACACTGTAGTAATTTTTACATATATATAGTAAGATTAATTATATTTCCATGTCAATAATGATGGATATTATCTTTATATTGAGATTTTTTTACAAAATTTTTATACATAAAAATATAATTTGTTGTAATCATTTTATTTTCAATAAAACAATCACTATTATTTTTATAAATTTAAAAATGCTCTTAACATTTTATTCTAAATATTATTTTTATTTAAAATTTTATTTATATACATATATAATAAAAAAAAATTCCAGAAGGGGCACGTGACCCCTGGGTCATCATGTGCTCCGACTGAATGTACCTCTTCTTCTGTCTATTGACAAATTTATTGGTCGGATTCATAAAAGGAAGAAAAGAAACATAGAGGGCATATCCAGTTTGAGAAAAAGAAAGAGCCATAGAGAGAGAGACCAATTTTTTATTTTATTTTTTTTGAACACAGGAACTAAAGGGTTGGTTTAGAATGTTTTAAAAAAGTGTATTTTTTGACTTGTTAACTTATATGAATTGAATTTGAGTTGGGTTTGAAACAAAGCTCAGCTCAAAACTTGTACCAAAGGCTTAGGAGGATCCACTCAATCACTTGTTTTCACACACGCACACAAAAGAAGCAACAAACTCTAGTCTGATTAAGTTTTAAAAAAATGGTTGAGACCACTAAAAGAAGAGTACTAATAGCTTTAATGTTGGTATAGGTCTCACATAATGGAATGTTTTGCTCTTATATTTTTTTTATTTTATTTTTCAACTCATTAGAGCTGGTTTAGTCGTGCAAAATTAGTGGTACCAATCACTACTGTAATTTTTATTGAGATTTATCCAAAAAATTCAGTAATAAATTTATCACTTCAATTTGTACAAAAATTACAAGCGACAAATTTGGTTCACCTACTTGCACTCACACTGACTTACAAAGCACCATATCACTGATAAATGAATTTGTAGCAAATTTGGTTTGAGAAACAAAAACACAAAAAGCAAAAGAAATTGAAAGGGGGGCGAAATCTGGAAAACATATCTTGTTTAATTCTATTTTTTTGAATTTAATTTAAAAAAAATTAAGTCATTTGTTTTTCGTATCTTTTTAATTTTAATAATTTTTTTAATATTTTAATATATACTTTTTTCTTTTTATATACACCTAATCTATAGATGTATCTAAAAAATAAAATATTTGTAAAAAAAATATTTTAAAAAAATTAATAAATAGATAAGAATATGAAAATATACTAAATTTTTGTATTTTTGGTATTTAATAAATTTTTTTTTAAAAAAATTTCACAAATATTATTTTTTTAATTGTATTTATATTAAGTGTATCTAAAAAAGTAAAAAATTTGCTTAAAATATTAAAAAATTCACTAAAATAAAAAAACACAAAAAATAAAAAATTCAATTTTTAGAAAATTGAATTTGTTAGAGTCAATTTCACCATTGAAACAATTACGTTAGTGTAGATCTAGAACTAAAATGGTGGATTAGGGACATTGGATTGTATGGCTGAGTGTAACCGGTGATAGTGGATTGTAAATCGATAACGACGGAGATGGTTGGTAAACAATGGCGGTGGATCGACGACAATAGAATGTAGATCAAAGGTGGTGGCTAGTGAATGGCAATGAAGTGTTTTGGAGAAATGTTGGAAAGCAAGAAAGAGAAAGAGAAATAGAAAGAGAAGAGAATAAGTTAATGAGATCAAAATAAGTATTTTTTTTTATTAAAAAAAAAAAAAAAAACCAACAGCAACAACAACAAAATTGGTCAATAATTTAAATAAAAAAAATGCTCCAAATTACAGACAAAGCCAATAACTCGATAAGCCATAACTTGCAGATATCACTTATAGGTTATAACTTCAATTCTCTATTTGCCAGCTAATGTACCAAAATTAAAATACAACAATACAAATTAAAACTCAACACATTCCAATCACGAACTTGAGTTACAAGCCATTGTATTTTTAGTCTAAAATTTCCACACAAATAAGAGAAAAAAAAAAAATGAAGGCACAAATTAGAAGTCAACATACCTCGTAGATAAATAATGATAGTGATGTTCTTAAGTTAGTCTGGACACCCGATTATCTAAAAAAAAAAAGAAGATAGTGATGTTCTTAATGTACGCAATATATATATAAATATATATATATATAATGTACGAGCAGGAAATAATGTTCTCGTATAATCATGTTGATCAAGTCTATGCTCCTTCAAATGTCGTCGCTTTACCCCCTGAAAACACAAACGTGAGCTAGCCGGCGAGTGTGTGTCGGATACCTCTCTGATGCCTAAGTCAGCCCAAATAGACAAAAGCTCTATGTATTCAGGAATCAAAGTTGTGTTACCTCTTCCATAGGTTCTGTTATGAGCTTTTTATAGGTTCCGTACGGCACAATCCTAGTAAGACTCTTATTCCCCCATGTAGAGTCCTCCTAAGAATCACACTCCTGAAAGATAATGCTTATCCTTCAACACCCCCCCTCACTGCTTAAACCAAGTGAGATGGTTTTACCTCGGTAGTATGATAAAACGAGTGATCTAACATGGCCATGCTAAAGCGGCAGAAATGACCGAGCTCCAACTAGCTCGGTTCTTCCCTTCATTGCTTGTACCTCGGTTTGGTCCATCGAGACTAAGCTAACCGCAGTAAGCTTCGATCGAGCTAACGAGTGCAAGGTCCTACCATAAGAAGCCCAAATACCTCCGTTCTGAAAACCATGACCGAGCTAATTATCACCATACCGATCGTGGTAACCACAACCACAATTGGACCGAGCTAACTGCAAGGTCCTTTCACTTGGCCCTTTTTACTGTGGCCCATAGAACGGCCCATTACCCAGCTCGGCCCAATTTACTTATAAATTACCCTCTCAATTGCCCCTTAATTCCATCTGCGCAGCATGATTGGGATTACCCGTTACCAACCGAGCTAAAAACTTTTGCCTTTGAACCGAGCTAAAAATGCTGCCGGGCTACCAATTGGTTCAGTCAAAAAACGTCTCTTCAGTCACGCTGTCATCTGAATCGCTTGTTATTCCATAGACACGTGGCTAGCCCCTACTGGTTGAGTACAACTGTCAACACCGACTTCATATCTCGCGAATTTTGAACAGTCCCACATTTTTTCACTCTTTTTACACCAAAACCATATTCATTTCTATTATTCATCTTCCCTCTCTCTTTTCCTCTGAGTCTCTGTTCTTGCAACCATAGTGCCTGCGAATCTTGTGCTTTTGCTGATATTGTTTCCACCTTCAGTTCCTTCATTCTTGACTGGTATGTGGCTTAAATCTGTTTCCTTTCCATTTATTTCGTACTGTTTTGTAATACATAGCATATTATGTATGTTTCTCAAAACACTTTGTAGTTTCCATGGGATATGACCACTTTTGCCCAAGAACCATGTAATAGATCCACTAGATTCACGAACAATCTGGGAAACAATGCTTTTGATCCAAAATAATACTTCAACCGAACTAGGAAGTCATTTGTATTAGGTGCGAACCTAGCCAAACTAAACAACCGAACTAAAACTTCATGCCATACTTGTAGTTTCAATAGGTCTAAGTACCTTTTGTTATCAATTAGCCGAGCTAGCGAACTGTATTAGGTTTGTGCAATACTGTAGACACCCCATTTTTGACCGTCCTCAAGACTTGGACGTCACCGTTGGAACACTCGGTGATTATCTATGTTTGTGTTCGTTTGGAGTTCCCGGAGTTCTCGGCTGCGCGCGCCCTGCCTCAGGATCTCCGAACTCAACCAGTTGTGTTTGGTTTTGCACCAAACACTTGTGTTTTGCCATGAAAGGGCAGGGAATGCCTTATGAGACATCCCTACACACCACCGGCTGGGGCTAGAGGCCACCATTTGGTCAAGCTCTGTCGGCACTTTATTGTGCCGACGCACTCTTTTGTGCCGGCAAGCCTGCTTTTTTCAAAATGGTACTTTTGCACCGAGCACTGTACACTTGCTTTATCAGATATTTTCTTGTAGCTGTAAAGTTTTTGCTCCCCTCCATACACGTGTATGGAGGGATGAGCCCTTGGCTTGCTTAGTGGCTAAGTATTCCTTGCCTATAAGAGGAGAGCTCTTCCTCTTGGCTCAAGGTTAGCATTTTGGGAGGCAAAAACCAGAGCTTATACATATATTTCTCTGTCATATATCTATAGATACATAGATCTCCATCTCTCTCCTCTTGTGTGTGTGATTTTAGGCTTGAAAGTGTAGATTTACCTTACTTTTGCACCATTACACACACCATTACACCTTAGCTCGAGATTGAGAGACTTGGAAGGTTATTTGTGTTGGTTTTGGACTGGTTTTGAGCACTAGAGAGTGGCTGCCTCACTTGTTCTTCAAAGGATCTTCAAGGGTAAGAACATCACTTTATATTCCCCATTCTTGCAACCTCTTTCTACCCTCTTTACTTTGTGTTTTTGAGTTTGTGTTTAAGATAAAAAAAGTCTTGTTTTTACTTGTTCTTGAACCTTCATTAAGGTCCTTTTTTGGTTTGAGCAAAGGTCCATCCTATTAGGCCTTATATGGCCACTTTTGGTGCCTTTGCTTAAGACCCTCTTCACTTGGTGTTCTTGGCCTTCACCACCGAAAACCAGTGGGTTTCCAGTGGTGAGGAAGATGGTTTTAAGTCTCATATAGGGGAGAGACACCCCTCTCCCCCTTGGCCCTTTGTTTGCCTTCATTTTTGGCTCATGAGGTAACATGTATGCATGCTTGTTTTAGCTTCATTTCAGAGACTTTTTGGGTGTTTGAGGTCATGTTTTGCCTCTATTTTTGGTCGGTTTTGTAGCCCTTAACATGCCTCTTATGTTTGCTTTGGAATGCTCTCTTGTGCCTAGAAGTGTGCCATATGTCTAAGCCTTGATACTTGCATGTTTTAGTTTGATTTCATGGAGATAATAACATCATCTTGCCATGTATAAGTGTGAGCCCTTTGTCTTGGACCCATTTGGCATGCTTGGTTTGGTTGTCTTGCATTTTGGCTTGTAGGCCTTGCTTGTATGAAGCTCTAGTATGCATGCTTGCTTGCATTTGGCCTCATTTCAGAGCTTTCTTGAGTGTTGTAAGTCATGTTTAACCTCTGTCTAATATGGGTTTAATGGCCCTTAGCATGCTTCTTACACTTGCTTTGTAATGCCTCGTTTGGCCTAGAATTGTGCCATATGTTTAGCCCCATATATCTCCATGTTTTGGCTTAGCATGGTGGAGCATTTAGCCTTGATTTGCCATGTTCTAGGGCTGTGAGCCACTGTTTTGATCATATTTGGCATGATTAGTATGGTTACTTTGCATGATGGTCTGTTGGCCTCAAGCATATAGTCCATGTGCATACATTGGTTAGCCTATTTAGATGATTTGGGATCATTTGGCATGCTATTTCAGACCTTAATCCATGCTCACATGTCTAGATTTGTTATCTCTCTTCATGCTTTAAAGGTGTGCCCTTTATGCTTTAAAATGTGCATTGTGTGCATTCATGCTTTTGGGACTGTTTTGGGGCTGCCACATGACGGATTTGGGTGCCATTTTCCATGCTAAAATTCTGTTTTTGGTTATTAGATTCACGCCATGAGTGGTTGCGTAAATGTTGGTTAGATGCTCTCTTGAGTGCCCTTGGTTTTGGGCTTGAGTGGTTTGCATATTTGTGTAGTGTTTTCTCTATGATTTCAACCCACTTCAGTCACTATTTTGGGGAAGTTTGAGGCCTCCCCCATGGTGGTTAAGTCCACTACTTTAGGCTCATTACGTGTTATTTGCATACTTGGTCCATTAGATGTTATAGCATATTGGTCCCATTACTTGATTGGCTCATGTTTGTATGCCATTCATACCTTGTTTGCCTTAGCATTTTGTATGCCCATTGTGATAGTTGCATGATGCTTGATGTGATTGCATCATATTTCTCACTGTTGCATCATTTGAGCCATGTTGCATTCATGCATTCCATGGCTTGGCTTGGGGATTGTCAAGCCAAGCATAGGATTGAGAGGAGTTCACACTCCAAGTGGTGTAACTCACCTCAATTCTTGGTCACCAAGGCCTTGGACCAACACATGATAAGGCTTTGGATTTCATTTGCTTATGTTGCATGCATTTACATCAAAATGCAACCTTGGTTCTTTGGGCTATCATGCATCAAAATGTACCATTGGTGGCCCAAGAACCAAAAGTCTTACCTCCTTGAGTCCCCAAGCATGATAGGAGGCAATGACCATGCTTACATGTCCCCCAAAACCCATGCCATGCATTGCTGTCTTGCTGCTGCTGTCAATCTGTCTGCTGCAGGGACTTTCTGCCGGCCGGCAGTTTATTGTGCCGATCGGCACTGTTTTTGTGCCGATAAACTCCATATGCAGCCGGTGGACAACTCAAATAGCCGATGAGCTCTTCCCCCAGCCGGTGGGGTATTTCAGATCATTTGGGAGGTATTCTGAAACTTTGGGAATTTTTGGAGAGGCAGGGCAGTGAAAACAGGACCAGCAGTGGCACGGTACGGGTTTTCCGGGCAAGTCGGATCGAGCATCCATCATTCGCGCATCCCAAGGCAGGGCTGAGGCCCCCATTGCATTTATTTTGCTTTAAATTTAGTAATTAGAATTGTGTAATAATTTATTTATTCGTTTATCTATTCGGTCTGTATTATTATTTGGTCCCTCCGAGCGAGGGCAAAAATGTAATAAGTGTGTGTGAGTGGGTGTATGTCTTCCAATCCCCACTTCTTTCTATCCCTTTTATTTACCTGCTTACAGTGGTAGATTAGGGCATACTTATTTTTAGCATACCTTATGCAATGCATGCGTGCATACATGCATTTGTTTACATGCACCGGGCTCGGTACATCATACAAACTGCATCGTACTTTCGATTTCCGAATTGGATACATGCTACGTGAAACATTTCACATGCCATGTTTAGGGTTAGCCGAGCCTACTCTAGATTACATCTCTGTGTGTGATGCATTAGCCACTTAACATGAACTAGGTCATGCATGTTTACTAACTAGTTTGTTATTTTGGCACGGAGTACGATGTAAGTGTTTTTCGCTTTAGCATATCGCATGCGTGTAAATGTTGCCATGACAGTATGCTTGCCATGCGGCTAAGTGCTTACATGATAAACTGTTTGAATGCCTGTGGGTGGAGGTTGGATTGCCTGAGTTGGAACAACTTATTGAAATCCGCATTTTAGCCTACTTGCGAGTAGCAAAAGAAAACAACACGTTTTTCGAGACAAAACGGATATGCAATGTTTATTTCCAAATTAGGCGATCTAGTCTATACTTGTTTGCTGCGCGCATAACATAGTAATTCTAGGCTAATAATTGGAATAAGAGCATGTAATGTTTTCAAAAACGGATATCACGGTTAGTAGAGGCCGGTCTTGGACCGGCGAAAGGGGTGCTCATAGTGACCTTCCGATCGTACCCAAGCTCGAGCCAAGACCACTTTGGTGATGCGGACATATGTGGCCTTCGCACCGAGTTAGGGTTTCCTAAATTTCCCATTTTAAAAATATTTAGGTGGCGACATGTGAATCTGCAAAGATCCATGTTTGGCCCTCCTTTGCAAAAAATCTGTTTTTCTTCAAAACGATTTGCCAGATTTGGACTCTTTGGTTCAAGATTAAGAACCGTGACATTTTGAGTCCTTTGAACTATAGTAGACCCAATATCGAACCAGAACGGGGAGGGGACTCGCACTCCTCTCCCCGGGATGCGTTCGGGGACGTCTACAAATACCGTGCTAGAAAGCCTCAACCACCTACCGTGCTATATCTCGGGGCTAAACCAGCTACCTGACTTAGTCAAAACCGAACTAAGAATGTTGCACCATAAGCTTCAACTGGGCTACGAACTTCTTATTTACTTAACGAAGATAAAATCCCTCGCTCAAATCGAGATAAGAATGAACAGTGTCCCACGTAGTCGAGCTAAGACAACATTTATTTTACCTTCGTTACTTTTAGCACGGTCCATCGATCTGTGCTTAACACTTTTCCTTTACACTTTGTAGATTGACTTAGGTTGGCTAGGCACACCTTTGCACGCTCAACCGAGATATTGAAGGTCATCTCAACACCGAGCTAAATTATATGTAATTTAAGGCCACATGGGGAAGTATCGACTTTTAGTGAACTCTCCAGGGACCATAGCCGAGTTCCGAAAGGATTACCAAATTCCAGACGACGTCCACCTCTCATTAGCCGAACTAGACACCATTCCTTGGAGAAAACCGGGCTTCGTCCCTTTCAACGTTATTTCCATCGTAGAGGCTGGTCTCTGATTCCCTGTACAGCCTCTTCTTTGTGAATTCCTCAGACAAACAAATCTCTGCCCTACCCAACTTTCCACAAATTCATACCAATAATAAATGGCGAGCTAAACCGCTGGCTTGGCCTCAACCTCGGTTTGGCTGAGCTATTTCACCAGTACTCTCTAGGTTAGAACGAAGATGGCTGGGTTTATTATTTAAGAATAAGACGCCGCCGAGAAAAGAGAATAAAGAACACCCCAGATAAAGATGTAAATGACGACGATTTTTTCTGGGTTTCTGGAAATTTTAGGCAAGGTTAAAAGTTTAAAAAAATTTAAAAATTTGTACTTAATGTTGAATGAATTTATAATTAATGGCTTATGTATAAGTATCGGTGTACAACATTGCTATCACCACTATAACATTGCACCACTACCACCACCACAGTTACTACCATTACTACCACCCCTTTAATCACTACTACCTCTACTACAATTATTGTCATTGTTGTCACAAGGCAGTACCATCACGATTGTCTTCGCCACTATCTCCACCATGACAACCCTCCACTTACACCACCATAGGCATCATGTAGTCATAACCATTACTATCACTACACCACATGATAATCTAAGGTTGGGTTAACTTAATTCATCACTTAAAAACTGAATATGTTTGTAGACACCCCATTTTTTACTGTCCTCAAGACTGGGATGTCACCGCTTGAACACTCGGTGATTATCCATGTTTGTGTTCGTTTGGAGTTCCCGGAGGTCTCGGTTATGCGCCCTGCCTCAGGATCTCCGAACTCGACCGTTTTGTGTCTGGTTTTGCACCAAACACTTGTGTTTTTCCTTGGAAGGGCAGGGAATAGCTTATTAGCCATCCCCACACACCACCGGCCCTCCCCTATCATCACCGGCCGCACATGTGTAGCACCGGCAATGTTTTCTTAAAAACAATGGCCAACCGGCACTTTATTGTGCCGGTGACCTTTTTAGCTGGCCGGTGTGACCTCTTTTCACCCTACAAGCCTAGTGCATGCCAGCTGTGCCAGCTGGAATGCACCATCACATTCCCCTGTGCATAAGTGTGACCACTTTGCACCTTTGAACCCTCTAAGCTTCTAGAAGCTTGAACCTTTGGCCAAGCTTCTTAGAGAAGCTTGGCCAGCTGTCTTAGCTTCTCCAAGAAGCCTAGACTCTTTTGCCCCCCTTGAACCTTTCTCTTTACTTAGCCATTAAGTTATTTGGCTTTGTCTTGGCCTATATAAGCACCCCTCCTCTCCCATTGAAAGGGGTTAGCCATTTTTGATCAAAAACCAGAGCTTGTGTCTCTATATAACTGCCATATATCTTCTCTCTCTAGACTTTCCTCCTCTCTCCTCCTGTGTGTGTGTTTTAGGGCCTAAAAGTGTGGTTTTACCTTACTTTTGCACCAATACAAACACCATTACACCTTAGCTCGAGATTGGGAGGCTTGGAGGGTTGTTTGTTGAGTTTTTGGACTGGTTTTGATCAATAGAAGAGGGTTGTGCCACTTGTTCTTCAAGTGTTCTTCAAAGGTGAGCACTTTACTTTAGATTCTCCATTTTTGCAACAAATTTTTACCCATCTTGCTTTGTGTTTTGAGCTTTGTGTATAACTGAAAAAAGTCTTATATTTTCTTGCTCTTGAACTTTCATTAAGGTCACTTTGTGGTTTAAGTGCAAAC
This sequence comes from Camellia lanceoleosa, assembly GCA_025200525.1. Taxonomy (NCBI): domain Eukaryota; kingdom Viridiplantae; phylum Streptophyta; class Magnoliopsida; order Ericales; family Theaceae; genus Camellia; species Camellia lanceoleosa. Next base: position 141,949,785 of record CM045771.1, on the reverse strand, counting down.
TCACCCTCTTAGGCCTTATTTTGGCCTCTTTGGTGCCTTTACTTTTGAGCTTTGTTTGCTTTGTTATTTTGGTCTCCTCACCACTAAAAACCAGTGGGTTTTTAGTGGTAAAGAAGGTGTTTTGAAGTCTTGTATAGGGGAGGGACACCCCTCTCCCCTTTGTCCCTCTTTTGCCTTTGTCTTTGGCTTGAAAGGGAGCATGCATGATTGCTTGCTTTTGGCGCCATTTCAGAACTTTTTTGGGTGCTTTGGATCATCTTTTATCTCTGTCTAATGATGTTTTGTTGGCCTCTTGCATGCTTAACATACTTGCTTAGCATTCCTCTATTTGGCATAGAAATACATATTGTGTTTAGGCCATGATTCTTGTATGTATTAGCTTAACTCCATGAAGATATTAGCCTCATTTTGTCATGTTTAAGGGCTGTGAGCCACTGATTTTGCCATGTTTGGCATGCTTGATGTGGTTGTTGTGCATTTTGGGCTTGCAAGCCTTGAGTATTTTGGCCTCTAGCATGCTCACCTTAGTCCATCCTCATGATTTGGCATCATTTAGGATCTTATTTCAGTCCATAAATCATCTGCGTATGCTTGCATATGTGACTTCTCTCATGCTTTGAAGGTGTCTCCTTTTATGCCTTAAAATAGGCCTTGTGCATGCTTGTATGTTTGAGGTATTTTGGGGCTGCCATATCAAAGGGTTTGGGTGTATTTTTGCATGCTAAAATTCTGTTTTTACTTATCTAATACATGCCATGAATGGTCATCTTAGTAGGTAGTGGAATGCTCCACTTTGTGCCTTAGACTTGGGCCCTTTTGGTTTGCATGTTAGCATGAATCATTATCCACCTTTTTGAGCATTTTTTGCCACTGTTTTGGGGAGGTTGGAGGTCTGCCCCTCATGGCTTGAGTCCACAATTGTGTGATTGTCTCATACTTGTTGCATGGTTGATCCATAATATGTTGTTACATGCTAGTTCTATTGCATGATTTGTCCATGTTTGCCATGTATTTGCATTTTGCATGCTCTAGCACTTTGCATTTCCATATCTAGTTTACATCACATTTGGCATGTTTGCATCATAGCTTCTTATTGAACTTTCGAGCCGTGTTTGCATAACATGCATCGCATTACTTGGTTTGGGGTGTCAAACCAAATGTGAGAGATGAGAGGTGTTTGTACTTTAAGTGACAAAACACATCTCAATTCTCATGTCATCAAGGCTCTTGACCTTGATATGATAGGGCCTTGATCTTCATTTGTATGTTGCATGCATTGCCATTGAAATGCAATCTCGGTTCCTTAGGCTATCATGCACCAAGATGCATAATTGATAGCCCGAGAACCAAGGGTCATGCTTCCTTGAGTCCCATACATGATAGGGAGCATTGGCCATGCTTACATATGCTCAAAATCCCATACCATGCACTCGCTTTGTTCTTTGTCGCCAAAACTGTCTTCTGCAGGAATTTTATGCCGACCGGCAGTATAGAGTGCCGACCGGCACTATATGGGTGGCCGGTAACCTTCTAAGCAGCCGATGGAAATTTTAGATGGCCGGTGGGAGTTTCCTCCAGCCGGTGGTGTGAAGCAGCATGCATAGAAGGTGTTCTGGGACTTTGGCAGATTTCAGAAAGGCAGGACAGTAAAAAACAGAGGCAACAGTGGCATGGTACGGATTTCCCGGGCGAGTAGGATCCGAGCATGCATCATTCGCGCATCCCGAGGAGGGGGCTGTGGCCTCCTTTCTTTTTACATTTATTTACTAAGTAATTAGAAATTTTGTAATAATTTATTTATTCATTATTTGGGGCTGTATATTCTTTTGGTCCCTCCGAGCAAGGGCGAATCTGTAATAAGCGTGTGTGAGTGGCGTGTATGTCTTCCAACCCCCACTTCTTTCTTCCCTTTTATTTACCCGCTTACGATGGTAGATTAGGGCACGTTTATTTTAACATACCTTATGCAATGCATTCGTGCATCCATACATTTGTCTTACATGCACCGGGCTCGGTACATCATACAAACCGCATTATATCTTCAAATCTAACTTGAATACGTGCACCGAATGATTGTATTTCACATACCATTTTAGGGTTAGCCGAGCCTATCCTAATCACATTCTGTATGTGATGCATTAGTCACTCTAACATGAACTAGGGCATGCATTTTTGCTAACTAGTTTATTGTTTTGGCACGGAGTACGATGTAAGTATTTACGCTTTAGCATCTCGCATGCGTGTGAATGTTAACATGACAGCATGATTACCATGAGGCTAAATGCTTATGTGAGATAAACTATTTGAATGCCTGTGGGTGGAGGTTGGATTGCTTGAGTTGGAAAAACTCGTTGAAATCCGTGTTTTAGCCTACTTGCGAGTAGCAAATTCCAAAGTGTTTTTCAAAACAACGGATATGCAATGCTTATTTCCAAATTAGGCAATCTAGTCTATACTTGTTTGTTGTGCGCATAAGATAGTAATTCAAGGCTAATAATTGGAACAAGAACACATAACGTTTTCAAAATCGGATATCATGGTTAGTAGAGGCGGTCTTGAATGAAAGGGGTGCTCATAGCTGAGCTTCCCCGATCGTACCCAAGCTCCCGAGCCAAGACAACTTTGGTGATGACGGACACGTGGCCTTCGGCACCGAGTCAGGGTTTCCTAAATTTCCCATTTTAAAAAATATTTAGGTGGCGACTCTGTATCTGGCAAAGCAGTCCATGTTTGGCACTTCTTTTCAAAAATCTGTTTCTCAAAACGATTTGCCGGATTTGGACTCTTTGGTTCAGATTTAGAACCGTGACGACAAATTGAGTCCGAACTGTAACCTGTGAGTTCCCTCGCGGGCGTGTTACAATGTTAAATAAAAATCATTAGGTAAGGTTAAAAGTTATTATTATTATTTTTTAAAAATTTGTACTTAATGTGGAATGAATTTATAATTAATGGCTTATGCGTAAGTATCGATGTATAACGTTGCTATCACCACTATTACATCTCATCGCTACCACCACCACCACCAACACGGTTACTGCCATTGCTACCACCTCTTTAATTACTATCATCTCTATTACCACTATTGTCATTGTTGACACAAGGCAACACAATCACGATTGCCTGTGTCACTATCTTCACTATGACAACTCTCCATTTACACCACCAATGCCAACGTGTTGCCATAATATCATTACACTGCTCTCACCATTGCCAGACCCCCTCTCCCCTAACCTCTCTATCTCCGATACACCACTCCTTCCACCATCACTACAACTACTATCCCTCTACCTCCACTACCATGGGTGTTATGGCCATTACTATTGTCGTCAAAACCTTTGCTACGACCATTATAATATAAAAATTAGAAGAGAATTTGAAACTAGTAAATTTAATAATTTTATGTGGAAGGAGGCCCAGATCCCAGGCGATCGAATTAACTGGAACAAAGGAGTCGCCAGTATAAATACCTCGCCTTAGTGTCGTGCTTTCTCTACTTCGTTGTTCTTATTTTCAACTGTACTAACCGTTGTCTTTTTCCTTTATGTAGATTTGAACCATCTAAAGTCACTGTACAGTTACCCCAACCTTGACACACTCTGCGCCGCATTGAGATATCCCAATCGAGGTTGGGCCGAACTACTCAACTTTGAGCTGACGTATAGATACAACAGTAGGTGAAAGACCAAGGTGACAGACTTCCTGTTAGAGCCTTCGCCAGAACCAGATCCAGCCTTGCCTCAAATCAACTTGATCCCTTTAACTACAGAACAAGAAATGGCTAAGAAGAGAGCAGTAAGGGCCCTTATCACCGAGACAAACCAACCCGAGGTACCACAAGCCGGTCAAACACAACCGGCTGTGGTAGCCCTTCTAACCGCTCAGCCGTCTTCATCTCGGCCAAACAAGCGTGTTCGGACTTCCACTACCGAGCCACACCTTGTTAATGAGGATGAAATAGTGCATCCCCAAACCACGCCACCAAGCCCCCAGCCTGAGCGTTCTGACCAGGCTAGCTCTTTTGAATGGGCACCGAGATTATCCTATCGCAACCGAGCCATCAGAGATACAAATTCAGTGGTGGCAGACAATGACCACAAGCTCACCTTCAACTTGGCTAAGAGCGTGTAACAACCCCATCACGTATAATGATTAGTACTTGATTAATTAAGGGGATTTGAATTTAATTGCCGAGTATTATAATTTAATTGGGATTTATGAGAATTGTGGAATCTGACTCATCTATGATTTTATTGAAGGTTTATTTGGAATTAAAAATTAAGGGTCCAAATGGCATAAGGAAGTGAAGTTAAAAAGTCGAATCAATTTAATTTTAATTACGGACCCATTTAGGAGTTTAATTAAATATTCGATTCAGTTCAGTAAAATTGAGATTTGATTAATCAGGTCCTAATTGGAGTTGATTAAGTCATGAGGATTGAGAATTGTGGTTATTATAAATTTAATTTAATTATGAGGTGTCCAATTTGAATATATAACTTAATTGATGGAAATTTGAGGTCGGATTAGAAATTGAAGATTTAAATGGTTTAAGAAATCAAAATTGGTAACGGTAATAAGTTTAATTTAATATTTGGAACATTTTAGGAGTTCGATTAAAAATCTGATTCAGATTGATAAATTTAGCTATAATTAATTGGGCCCTAATGGAAGTCGAATTAGACTGATTAAATTATGTAGGATTTGTAATTAATTATGATTAATTAAATTATGTGCTAATAGAATTATTAAGGTTATGTGTTAATTATAATTAATTAAGACTAAGTGAGGTTGATTAAGTTAACATATAAATTAGTAAAAGAAAAGCTAATCCTAGAGTCTTCTAATCTGTGCACGTGTGTATGAAATAAAGAAAGGAAAGTAGTATTCATCTTCGCTCATTGAATTCAAAGACATAGAGTTAAAGAGAGGGAGAGAGAACTGCACGGGAAAAAAAAAAAAAGGGGGGAGAAATGAAAAGGGGAATAAAGGTCGAGTCTATTGTGGTGAAGCTATTTATCATCTGCTTGGGCTGGAGCTTGAACAGCCGAAAGAGAGAGAGGGAGAGCTAGCTTGCTTCCTTTTGCTAAGGGGTTTTGAAGGAGATTTAAAGAAAAAAAAGGAGAAAATGGAAGATCATCAAGGATCTATCAAATTAAAGATTAAAGGTAAGGATTTCAATCTTGATTTTGTGGAGCTCATGTATTGCACTTGAGATTAATGATAAGATTGAGTTCAATTTTATATAATTGGGATGAAATTAGAAAACAAAGATTATTATGGAAGCTAATTTGGATTTGGGATCTAAACATGAAATGGGTTGCATGCATGTTGATGATTATGGAATTAATTTAGGAACTTATTTACTATGGATTTAATGTTGTGATTTTGCATGAAAATGTTACATGCATGAGCAAATTAATACTCTAATTACAATATATTTCATGGATTATGGAAAATCTAAATTTATTCAAGTTCATATTTGAAGAGAAAAAGGAAATGTTTGATAAGAATCAAGTTTATGAAAATTTAAAATGTTAGATAAAGTTTTGGGTTCATAATTAGATTTTTGACCCATGCATGTAATGTAAGTTAAGAAATTAATCCATAATTTAAGAATATAAGTTTGTGATTGAGTTTTGGTGTAAATTAAGAGTTTAATTATGGTTGGAGCTTAATAAGATAGAATTAGTGGGGTTTTGATAAATGTTTTGTATATGAAATTATTTCTTTAAAAGAGTTTATAATTTCAATTTCATGATTTAAGAGGAATTAGTAAAATAATGAAGAAATTGAATTGGATTCAAAATTATGGGAGGAAATTGGGTTCTAAACATGAGATGGATTACATGCATGTTTATGATTATGGAAATAATTGTGAGAATTCTTCAAATTGAGGTTTTGATTTTCTTTTGAAACCTAAAAATTGGTTTGGTTTTAATCTCTAATCCATGCATGAGAATTAATTTAAAAGGTTTGTTCAATTTAAGCACATTTTAGAACATCTATGCTTATAAATTAAGTTTTTAGTTAGAAATTGAGTTAAGTTGAATTTCTAAGAAATTGATTTGTGTAATTCATGATTAAATTGATTTTGTTATTAATAATAAAAATTGGACCTATTTGTATTGCATACATCATGGATTTTGAAGGATTTGGATTAATTCAATCTCATATTTTGAAGAAAAAAATGAAATGTTTTTATAAACATCAAGTTTATGGAAAATTAGAATTAATCCTAATGCTAGATAAAGCTTTGATTTTATCATTAGATTTTTAATCCATGCATGTAGTGTGATTTAAGATTTTATTTAAATTAAACATATTTTGGTTATGAATTAAATTGAGGTTATGAGTTAAGTCAAGATTAAGATTATGGAAGTTAGATGCAGAATTTATAAGAATATAAAACTAGTAATTTTGATGTCAATTTCATACATGTGAATAATTTTCTAAAAAATTTATGATTTTAATTTCATGCTTGGTAGGAAAGTAGAAAGGGCTTGAAATCAATTTTATGTAACTAAAAAGAAAATGAGAAATTGGAGCCATGTTAAATTTATGAAGTTCAATTTAGAGATTAATCACTTTAGATTTGGAATTTGGCTTGATATGGAGAAAATGATTTCAAACTAAATTTGGCAATTGGGACATGATTTTGAATAAATGATTTAGCAATTTATGACTCAATAAAGAATAATAAGCTACTAATCAACATAGGTTAAGAAGCTAAGTAAAGGATCAACCTATTTGGAAAAGAGGGACTTAGTAACGAAAGAATATGTAAAATAAGAACCCAGTTTACCTAATTGAGAAAGAATAATTGTAGTAGAACTTCGGACTATAAAGACTAGAAATGACAAGTTTAATCAAGGGAGTAATGTTGTATTTCAATGTGTATACGTTATATGTTTGTGTAGGTCACGCGCCATTGTCTGCCCGATTTATCTGATATATCCAATCATTCGACGATTTGCTCTGCTGACCCTCTGTGAGTAATAACTTTGTAAAGTTATGTTCAATGTTATGTATTTTCAGTATACTATGATACGAAATGATTGATTCTTGAAAAGCTATGATATGTTGGAAATGAATGAATGAATGTCTAGTTTTCTGAAAAGTATTTGTGGCACCCTTAGTATCTGGCCCTTACCCGGGGGATATAATACCGTGGATCTGGCCCTTACCCGGGGGAAATAATACCGTGGTTATCTGTATCTGGCCCTTGCCTGGGGGAAATAATACCATGGCTACTTGCGCGCAAGTTATGGACCCTCCTGGTCGTTGGTACCAACTCTGTCTGTGGTCTCTAGACCAATCTGATCTGTTAGCTAATGGGTGTACCACATATGATCTTATGCAAAATCTGATTATGAATATGAATATGAGTATGTATCTAAATCTGTATCTGATTTGAAAACTGAATATGTATAAGACTCTGTTTCCGAAAAGATTGTGTTTCTGATATAAACTTTGATTTCTAACTCTGTGATGGACATCATTCATTAAACCCTTTACTCATATTATTCCTGGGCTTTAGCCATCAGATTATTTATGTATGTAGGTGATCGGTGCGACTGCTAGAGGCTTCTGTCTAGAATCCGTTTGTCAGCCAACCTATGTGCCTCCCGTGGAGGTTCCGAATATATTAAGTGTTGTTGTTATATGATTTAAAGTTTAAGCTATGTTTTTGGTCCAGCAAGTCTTGTGTATTTTGAAAAAGGGGACTAAGTCCCTTTCTGCCTAATCTGTATATGTATATTATGACTTAAAGATACTGTGTATTTATATGTATAAAAAGTTTAAAATTTTTCGGTCTTATATAAGTCTGCACAGCTCAATGGACGTTGTATATTATTATTTGCTTCCGCTAGCCCCTAATATTTTGTTAATCTGTTCAGAGGCCGTAGGTAATCCTCGGATTACTGGCCGGTTACGGTGCCAAACCTATAGGGGCGGGTTTGGGTCGTGACAGAGCGTGTGCTTGCCCCCTGATATGGAACATCATGAACATTTGACCAAGCTAAAGGTCATCCGGTCGGCGACAAAGTCAATGGTGCTGGTAAGTGCTCCTTCTAATCGTCTTTTATTCTGTACCATCTGTTTGCTCGGTTTTTACTCATATTTGCTATCTCTCCTTTTGCAGGCCATGCAGAAAAACCACATTGCGCATAAGCGAGTGTTGGAATTGCGCAAGACGACAAGGCTGGCTGTGGCTGAGGCCGACAGCAAGACGGCCGAGCTAAACGAGGCCAAACAAAGAATGACCGAGCTACAATCAGAGGTCGCCCGACTCACCGGACTAGTCGACTCAGTGGAGGCGGACAAGAAAAAGGCTTTGGCTGAGCTGAAGGACCACTATCTGCGCGAGTTGGCTAAGGTCGAGAAGAAGAAAAGCGACGAAATAACCAAGCTGGAGAAGAAGATAGAAGACGCGGAAGACCGCAGTTACAAGGAGGGCGAAGCCACTTATATCCAGCAGTGTGAAGCTACTACGGATATTTTTTTTTAATGTGGGTGGAAGGCAGCTGTGGCACAGCTCGATCATGCCCAAGAGACCGAGGTCTTCCTGAACCCTTCTCTACATTTCACACCAAGCTACATGGCGGAGTACGCCTACGCCATTCAACAAAAATTTCTTCAAGTTGAGGATGATGAAGAAGAATCTGAGCCCAACAACGCCCCGGCCATCAATGATCCCGCTGTTCAGCCAGCTCGAGTAGAGCTACCGGTGGAAGACTTGGTAGACAACGTGACCGAGCTACCTGCTGAAATCGAGCTTCGATTTGATCTGGATGCGGATCTTGGCGACCACTTTTCTCGATTTTTTTCCTTTTCCTTGTTTAACGAAAAAGTTTATAACCGAGCTGAGGCCCACCTTTTGTACCTTTGATGTGAACTTTGAATGAAAGCTTCTTTTGTTTCAACTGTCTATTCGGTTTTCTCCATGCTTACACTTATTTTCCAATTGTAATATGAATAAAGTATAACATTTTTTGGCCGAGATGCCTATCTCGGTCTTAATCATGAAATCTATCTGGTCATACCTGCCAGCCTCTTCAGTCTGGATCCTTATCTCGGCTGAAGAGAACCAAGTGTTGGTTTTTCCAGCCAACCACTCTTCAGCCTGGATCCTTATCTCGACTGAAGAGTACTAAGTGTTGGTTTTTCCAACCAACCACTCTTCAGCCTAGATCCTTATCTCGGCTGAAGAGTACTAAGTGTTGGTTTTTCCAGCCAACCACTTTTCAGCTTGGATCCTTATCTCGGCTGAAGAGTACTAAGTGTTGATTTTTTCAGCCAACCACTCTTAAGTCTGAATCCTTATCTCGGCTGAAGAGTACTAAATCTCGGCTGAAGAGTACTAAGTGTTGATTTTTCCAACCAACCACTCTTCAGCCTGGATCCTTATCTTGGCTGAAGAGTACTAAGTGTTGGTTTTTCCAGTCAACCACTCTTCAGCCTAGATCCTTATCTCGGCTGAAGAGTACTTAAAGTGTTGGTTTTTCCAGCCAACCTCGTCAGCCTAGATCTTTATCTCGGCTGAAGAGTACTTAAAGTGTTGGTTTTTCCAACCAACCTCGTCAGCCTAGATCCTTATCTCAGCTGAAGAGCAATAAATGTTGGTTTTTCCAGCCAACCTCTTCAGCCTAGATCCTGATCTTGGTTGAAGAAAGCTCAAAGTTGGTTATTCTTACCAGCCTAGAGCGAAGTGTTTGGTTATTCCTGCCAAACGTCTTGCAGCCTAGATCCTTATCTTGGGTTAGGAGAAGTGTTGGTTTTTCCAGCCAACCTCTTCAGCCTAGATCCTGATCTCGGCTAAAGAAAGCGCAAAGTTGGTTATTCCGGCCAACTCTGCTTTCAATACCCCTAGCTCACTAAAACAACTTTTACAGCAGAAAACAATTATACTGAAAAGAAACTACTTGTTTTATTGAACAAGGAAAATTACAAGTACTTTAAAGAAAAGCTAAAAATAAAATAGTTTGAGATTGGCGATGTTCCATGGCCTGGGAATGGTCTTGCTATCTCCATTTTCCAAGTGATATGCCCCTTTGCCTGCTAATCTAACCACTTTGTATGGTTCTTCCCAATTAGGTCCTAACTTGCCATCTCCGGGTACTTGAGTATTTCCCATTACTTTGCGCAGTACCCAATCTCCAATCTTGAATTGCCTAGGATGTACTGTCTTGTTATATTTTCTGGATAACTCTTGCTGATATGAAGCGATGTGGACCAGTGCTCTTTCTCTTATTTCTTCAGCTAGGTCAAGTTCCAAAGTTATGGCTTCTTCATTCAAGTCTGGGTCAAAATTTTCACTTCTAATTGTGGGGATGCCGACTTCCAATGGGATTACTGCCTCTATGCCGTTGGCTAAGGAGAATGGTGTTTCTTCGGTTGATCGCCAAGGTGTGGTACAGTAAGCCCATAAAACATGAGGGAGCTCCTCAGCCCACTTGCCTTTTGCTTTCTCCAGCCTTTTCTTCAATCCATCTAAGACGACTTTGTTTGATACTTCCGCCTGGCCATTTGCTTGGGGGTATGCTGGTGTAGAATTGTAGAATTCTATCTTGTACTCTTCACAAAAGCCTCTAAAAATTTTCCATCGAACTGAGTGCTGTTGTCTGATATTAAAGCCTTGGGTATGCTAAACCGAGTGATGATATTCTGCCAAACGAACTTCTTCACATCTTTCTCTTTTATTGAGGCAAGTGCTTCTACTTCCATCTATTTTGTAAAATAGTCTGTTGCTGCAAGAAAGAACTTTTTGTTGCCAGGCGCCGTTGGAAGTGGTCTTACTATGTTTAAAGGTAGAAGCTCTCTGGCTGGTTAATGTATTTGGTATGCGAACTTCTGACACTTCTCGCACTTCCTGACATACTTCTCTAAATCTGCTTGCATGTAAGGCCACCAATATCCTTGTGAAATTACTCTGTAGACTAAAGATCTTCCCCCTTGTTGGCTTCCGTATGCGCCTTCGTGTATCTCGAACAGGAATGCTTCGACCTTGCTGGGATGAACACATTTTAGGTAAGGTCCTGTGAAGGATTTCTTGTACAAGGCCATTGATGGAGAGAGCCAAAATCGCTGTAATTTTGCTCTTACTTTGTTGGCCTCTTTCTTCTCTTCGGGTAAGACACCGTCTTTTAAGAATACTATAATGGGATCCATCCATGACGGGCCTAGTTCGGCGCAACATACTTCAGCTGCTTCAGGTTCTTCAATGCTTGGTCTTGGTAGGAAGTCGATCAGCAATGGATGTGGGATAGATGTATCCGCCATTGACACAAAGCCTGCTAGTTCATCTGCTCTGCTATTTTCTTCACGACTGATATGCTCTATCCGCACTACTTCAAATTTCATGATCTCCTTTCTGACTAACTCTTGGTACTTAGCCATCTTCTCATCTTTTGCCTCGTAGTCGCCTGAAATCTAGTTTACTACCAGTTGGAAGTCGCTGTAAACCATTAGCTTGGTGGCCTTCATGAAAAGTGTTAATTTTAGGCCTGCTAAGAGTACTTCATACTATGCCTCATTGTTTGATGCTAGGAAGCCAAGGTTGACTGCTTGTTCTACCACTAGGCCATCTAGTGAGATGAGAACTATGACAAGTCCTGCACCGTGCCTGTTAGATACTCCATCCACAAAGAGCTTCCACATCTTTCCAACGAATAGCTTCCAGCAGGTGGAGGGATCAAATGATGTCATGGGGTCATGAGTATTGCTGATGTCTTCTTTTAAGTCCACACCTACTGTTTGCCCCTCAATGTCTGTTTGAACCGAGTTTTTACTTGTTGATGAGTCTTCGTCTGGCATAGCGCGGTCTGCCTCTTCCTCTCTTTCTTCAATTCGGTGTGTCTGGGCATCTTGTTTTGGGGGTTGCGCAGTTCCTGCGGCACTTTTCATCCCTTTTCTGTTGTGCCAGTCAAGTCAACTAGGCAGATATGGTGGCTTCCTGGTGTGAACTCTGCCACAAAGTCTACTAAGGATTAAGCTTTTATTACGGTTATGGGTTGAAATTTTACATCAAATTGTCCCAACTCCACCGCCCACTTCAGGATTCGCCCAGAAAAGTTTGCCCTCTCAAAAAAAGCTTTTAATGGAAAAGCTGTTAGGACGATTATAATGTGGGCGTAGAAGTAATGCGACAGTTTCCTAGAGGCCATCATCAGAGCTAAGGCCAGTTTTTCCAATGGTAAGTACCTGGTCTCTGCGCCCAGTAAGGTCTTCCTGACATAAAAGATGGGCAGGTGTTGGATTCCTTCCGCTCTGACCAACACCGCGCTGACTGCGTGCCGTGAAAACTGTCAGGTACAAAAAAAGCTCTTCTCCAAGTATTGGGGTTACTAGTAATGGTGGAAAAGACATATATTCTTTCAGGCTTTCTAGGGCACGGTCCCATTCTTCATCCCACTCAAACTTGGCCTTTAGTGCTTGGAAGAATGGTCGACATCTGTCTGACGACCGACTTATGAACCGGTTGAGCACAGCTGCTATGCTAGTGAGATGCTACACTTCTTTTACTGAGTTGGGTCTCTTTAGATCCTGAATTGCTTTGATCTGAGGGGGGTCTGCTTCTATACCTCAGTTGGTCACCAGAAAGCCTAGGAATTTGCCTGATCATACGCTGAATGCACACTTGGATGCGTTAAGGTGTAACTTGTTCTTCTTCAGTATCTCGAACATTTCATCTAGGTCCCTGAGATGGTCCTTCTCATCCTTGCTGTTGACCACCATGTCGTCGATGTAAGCCTCTATTGTTCTGCCTAACAATGGTTCAAACATCTTGGTGACTATCCATTGGAATGTTGCCCCTGCGTTTTTTAGGCCAAAAGGCATGACCTTGTAACAATACAACCCTCTAAGAGTTGTAAAAGATGTGACCTCCTGGTCTGGCTCATACATAGCAATCTGATGGTAACCTCTATATGCATCAACAAAAGCTAAGTCGGTTGTGTTCTGCCGTTAGATCTACCAGTTGGTCTATCCGTGGTAGGGGAAAGCTGTCCTTTGGGCATGCCTTGTTGACTGTTTTGTAGTCTACGCAGACACGTCATTTTCCGTTCTTTTTTGGCATTACTACGATATTGGAGATCTACTTGGAATAGTGCACTTCTCTAATAGCTCTGGCCTCTAGCAAGTTTCCCACTTCTTCCGCCACTATCTCGGCGTGGTGGAGTGTTGATCTGCGAGTGCGCTGTATAACTGGTCTGGCAGTTGGATGGACATTCAGTTAATGACAGATGAAGTTTAGGTCAATGCCAGGCATGTCATACGGTGTCCAGGCAAACACTTCGATATTAGAGGTTAAAAATTCCATGACCTCTATTCTCTCAGTGCTGGACATTGACGAGCCGAGCAAAAAGAACTTTTCTGGGTCTTTTTCATCTATCCTTACCTGTACCAAGTCTTCCACTGCCTTTTGTTCAGCTGCCTTGCCAACATCGGCAAACAGTTCGTTGTTTTTAGGTTTTTCTACCATTTGTACATACCCTTTGGCAGCCCAGCTGCCATTCACTATGATGAAGCACTGTTTGGACATAATTTGGTCTTCAAAGACCTCTTTAATTACTCCGGCTTCGTTGGGGAACCGTAATACTTGATGGTAGGTTGACGCTACCGATCGCATGGCGTGCAACCATGTCCTCCCCAAGATTATGTTATAGGTAAAAGGGACTTTCAATACCCGGAATTCCACCTGTTTTGTCATGGTTCCTGCTTTGACTGGGAGGATTATCTTGCCCACTGGCCACTCTGGCATTGAGTTGAATCCGATTAGGGGAGATGTTGCGGGTGCCAAGTCTTTATCTTCCAATTTCAGTTGTTTGAAGGTTTCATAATACATTATCTCACATGAGCTTCCTTGGTCAATCAAAATCCGTTTGACGTCGAAATTCTTGACACGGAGAGTGACAATCAACGCATCATTGTATGGGCAATATATCCTTGCCAAGTCTCTATCTGAAAAAGATATGACATTTGTGGCCTCTGTTTTTCCCTTTTTGATGGCAGGCTGCGCACTTAATACCTCCCTCAAGTGCTTAGCCTTTTTGATCATTCCCCTGAGCTCACAAACCTGCTCAGGTTCGAATACCCCATGTATTACGTTAATCACGCCTTGAGGTGGGGCGTCAATTGGTATTCCGTTTGGGTTGTCGTGGTTCTGGGAGGCCGGCTGTGTCCTTCCTTCTATGTACTGGCCTAGGTGCCCAACTGCCACTAACTCCTCCAAATGTTGTCTTAACGGCGTGCAATTCTCTGTGCGGTGTCCCTTTTCATTATGCAAGGTGCACCGGGATCCTTCGTCATAGTCTTTTTGTGCTTCTCCCAACTTAGCTGGCCATCGGACGAAAGGTTCATTGCGTATCTCACTGAGAATTCGGTAGATTGGTTTTCTGAACACCTTGGTAATGGCAATGTGAACTCTTAGCCACCTTTTGTTTGGATCCTCTTTATTGGCCCGTCTGCCTTGCCCATTCCTGCTTGGACGTTCTACTGTGTTGACTTTTGCCGTAATCTTTTTATCTGGCATTGCAGTTGTGCCAGATTTCGCTTTAGCACGGGTGCCATCCTTTTCCACGCGAATATTTTGGTGCACTCTCTCCATTAAGGCCTCCATGGTGAGGGGTGGTGTCATAGTAATTGAGTCCCTTAATTTGTTGCCGACTGGCAGGCCCCGTTTGTATTGCGCAATGACGAGGTTTGTGGGGCAGTCTCCTATCTGGTTGAAAGTCTCCCAATAATGACTGTTGTAGGATCTCAACGTCTCCTTGTCGCCCATGTCAATGGAGAGTTGCTGATCGATCTCCACCGGTGTTTTGGTATTCGTTCTGAACCTAGTCACGAACGCCTCTGCCAATTGTGCCCAGGAGACGATGCTGCCTTTTGGTAGCCTTTCGAACCAAGTTAAACCTAGGTCGCCAAGGCTTGATGGGAATAGGATGCACATTAAAGCCTCGTTTCGCCGGTATATTGCCATAACTTGGCGAAAGTGGCTTAGGTGTATGTAGGGGTCTGTCTTCTCCTCATACGTGGTGAATTTGGGCTGGTGGAAGCCTGAAGGTAGGGGCGCGTTCTCAATTGCCAGAACGAACGGCGAGGTCTACAGTCTTGCTAATGCTTTGTTTGTTGGTTCGTAAGTAAGGCGCGATATTGGCATTCCTACCTTGACGCTCCCATACGTCTGAGGAGCCAACCGCTGAAGGGCTGAAACTTTGCGCGGGTCGTGTGCCCTGGTATCTTCCTTCTATCGTGCCCTTTCTTCAAGCACGGTTCGCAAGTCAGATGATCTGGGCAACTCCGTGTGCCTGGATGACGTTTGGTGCGTGTACGAGGGCCGATAGGTGCTTCCCTCAGTATAAGACCTCTCTATTCTTGTTCTCTCTAACCTGGAGTAACGAGTCCTGGAAGTTCTTAACTGAGTGTCGCCTGTTCTCAGGCTCCTATTCTCTGCTTGCGATGGTGTGGTATGCCTACCACGATCTTCCGAGTGGCGAGGGGGCGTGTTGCTTTTGTGCCCCTCTCCTGTCGCCACCCTTTTTCCTTTGATCTGGCGCTTCATAGACTCCATGTCTGCAGCCATCCTTTGTATCAACTCGTCCTGCTCCTTCACGCGATCTTCCAGAACTTGAGGGTCCATTCTCCACCTCTGTCTTTTAGGACTTTGATAGCGACGGGGGCTGTTAGCCCGCCTCCCCCTTGCATCCCTCCGGGGGTTCTGTCGCTGGGGCTCTAAATCCGCCATGGGAGGGATAGAAGGCAAACCTTCGCGCTTCTCACCCCCCTCTGGGGTTTGTCCGTCGATAGCGGACTGTGACAAATCTTCATTGTGCGCCATTACTTCTAATTAGAGAGGAAAAACTTGATCAAGAGGTTTTATTCTTTCTGGAATTCCCATAGACGGCACCAATTGTACGAGTAGAAAATAATGTTCTTGTATAATCCTGTTGATCAAGTCTGCGCTCCTCCAAACGTTGTCGCTTTACTCCCTGAAAATACAAACGTAAGCTAGCCGGCGGGTGTGTGTCGGATACCTCTCCGATGCCTAAGTCAGCCCAAATAGACAAAAGCTCTATGTATTCAGGAACCAAAGTTGTGTTACCTCCTCCATAGGTTCTGTTATGAGCTTTTTATAGGTTCCGTGCGGCACAATCCTAGTAGGACTCTTATTCCCCCATGTAGAGTCCTCCTAGGAATCACACTCCTGAAAGATAATGCTTATCCTTCAACACCCCCCTCACTGCTTAAACCAAGCGAGATGGTTTTACCTCGGTAGTATGATAAAACGACCGAGCTAACATGGCCATGCTAAAGCGGCAGAAATGACAGAGCTCCAACTAGCTCGGTTCTTCCCTTTATTGCTTGTACCTCAGTTTGGTCCATCGAGACTAAGCTAACCGCAATAAGCTTCGATTGAGCTAACGAGAGCAAGTTCCCATCATAAGAAGCCCAAATGCCTCGGTTCTGAAAACCATGACCGAGGTAATTATCACCATACCGACAGTGGTAACCACAACCACAATTGGACCGAGCTAAATGCAAGGTCCTTTCACTTGGCCCTTTTTACCGCGGCCCACAGAACGGCCCATTACCCAGCTCGGCCTAATTTACTTATAAATTACCCTCTCATATAAAATGACCATGATGGACATCAAAACCCTAGTCAACCCATCTCATCTCTTCTCTTTTCTCCTCTCCCTTTCTACCACCAACAACAATGAACAAACCCTTTTGTTTTCTCTCTCTCTCTCTAGAATCAATTCAATTTGTTTTTGGTTATGAATCCAATGGAAAACAATAGAGAGGAAGACCATTGAGCTATCAAAATTATTATTTTTGTTCGAAAAACAAATTTTGAATTGAATTATTTGCTGCCTCTTTCAATAAATATGTTAAATCAATTACAAAAATAAGTGGTAGACTGGTAACAATGGTGGATGTTGTGCAGTCTGTATTGTCATATTGCTCTTTGTTGGAAACTCATAAAGTGGTGCTACATCCATGCTTGGTGACGCATATCCATCCTTGTGAGAGATAAAGAGATCCATGGTTTGGTTGACCGGAAATAATTGTTGATTTTCGATGGCTACGTGGGTGTGTGTTTGGATGGAAAATGTGTATACAATATTTAAGTTAAGGGTTATAATTAGAATATATGGGGTGTGGAATCAGACAAATAATATCTAATAAAATTTATAAGTGTGTGCACTGAGAAATGTTGTGTACTAAAATAAATAGGTTTGTGGAAATTTCCCCTCGTCCACATGTCAAATGACTACAAAACATTTTATGGTTGTTTGGTCAAGTCTATCCCCTCACCAACCCTCCCTTAACTAATAAGTGAGTTCACTAGTCCTTCACCTATCATGCGAGATCTACTATTGAAAACTACCAGCAACCATCGGTTTCACCATTAACTTCCACCATCTTATATTTATTATTGATGATCTCAATCTGATATCGAAAACCTCATATCTATGAGAAGAATACGACCAGAATTGTTCATTCTTTCTGTAATAAATAATAATTTTTTATTAAAATTTGATGAAAACATTTTTATTGGATCCTTCTTTAGTGAAAAAGACAATTCATATTTTTTTTTTTCCCATAAACCCTTTACTTTTACCTGGAAACCCATATACTTGATGGAGGGCACATGTTTTTACTTTTTTTTTTTTTTTGAACAATCTTATCCTTCCATATATGCGTAAGAAATTTGAATGAGAAGATAAAAAACTGATTTACCCAGCAGTAATCATTCTGTTCAAAAGAAAAGAAAAGAAAAGAGAAGGGAAAAAAAAAAAAAAAACACTCAACAATAATCTGTGTTTGGTTAGGAGATTTAGAAAAAGAAATAGAAAATAAAAGTGAAATATGAATAAAATATACTTACATTTTATCTAATTTCATATAAACTTTTTCTTTTTTAAAAAAAAATTCCTTTTTAAATTTCTAACCAAACACAACATTAGTATCTGACCTTATTTTTTGTTCTGGCACCGGTTCTTATGGGTGTTTCAGCCATAATCTCGTGCAGCCACAAATGTGGGTTTTTCTCTCTCTCTCTCTCTCTCTCTTTATAGAGACACACAAAGAATTGTTTTAAAAAGATAATTAAAAATTAATTTTTTAATTTTTTTAAAAAGAATATATAAAAATTGTGAAACATAATATGATTTAAAATAATTAAAAATTAAGAAATGACTTTTAATCTACTTTTTAAAAAAGCCCAAAGTAAAAGAGACAAAAGGTTTTCCGGCAGTGATTGGTAGCTCGAAAGGCATGGCTCGAATTGTGGCTCGAGGAGTCAAAACGATGTCGTTTTGATCCTTTTTTTTTTTTTTTCTTTTTTCCTAGTTTTTCTGGCAAAACGAAGAAGGGAGAAGAAAAGAAGGAAAAGGGAGGAGGAGGGGGAGGAGGAGGAGGAGGAGGAGGAGGGAGGGAAGGGGGCCATAAAATCGGCTGGAGAAGGGAGGAGAAGGAGGAAGAGGAGGAGGAGGGAGGGGGAGGAGGAGGCGGGGCGAGCTGCTGCGAGAGGCGGTGGACGACGACGACGGCGAGCTTCTGCTTCTTCGACGACGACGACGACGACGGAGCGGCGATCGGCGACGATCGTCTTCTCTCTCTCTCTTCCCCTCTGCTTCTCTCCCTCTCCCTCTCCCTCTCGCTCTCCCTCTCTTTTCTCCTTCTCTCTCTCTCTCTTTTTCTTCTTTCGAGCCAAAATCGAGCCTGGTAGCTTCGAGCTTCTAGGCATTTTCCAATGTTTTCTTGGCTTTTGGTTTGGGTGATGTGATAGGATAGGAGGTGGGTATTGGATAACAATAATGTTTAGAAGTTTTAATAGAACTCTAATGATGGGTCTCACATGTGATGAGATATTTTGACTTATTTTTTTTTATTTTTTATTTTTATTTCATATTAAATTAAAATTCTAATATTAAAACTCTCTATTACTACCTATTGGACAATAATGATTAAGTGTTGGGCAAGAAATGACCACTGGCTATTATCTCTAGAAAGAGAGAGGAGTTGCAAATTTACAATGCAATGCCCACAAAAGCACCGAGACAATATTGATTTTGAGTGACATGTTTTAACAATAATTTTTATTTATTAATTATTATGTTTTAATTAAATGAATGAATAGTTCTTAAATTTTTATATTTGTTTATTATTAATAAATTTCACAATCGAATTTTATTTTGATTTGAATTTTGTTTGGTGAAGATTTGATTATAAATGATAATAAAATTTTATTGTAAATTACAGTAAAATTTTATTATAAATCAGAATAAAATTTTTACAGTAAATCAGAATAAAATTTTACTGTTTACATCAATTTTGAGGGATTTTTAAAAAAAAAAAATTCATAATCAATCTAAATCTTAATTGATAAATCTTGATGAGAGAATTTTAAAACTACTAATATTATTAAAAAACGACATGTAAATCAAAAGTTATATCATTTAAAAATTTTAAATATTAAATTACTCACTAAGAATATTTTGATAATAATAGTATGCGTTAGATTTTTTAAGAAAAACTTTTTATGATTACCTTTAATACATTAAAGTTTTATTATTAGAAAGTTTTAATCAAATTTTTCTAAAATTTTACACTAGTAACATTATTTATTCAATGTTTTGATAGTTTTTTTATTTTTACGTTTCTACTAATAATGGTTAAATCATAGTAAATGTAGTAATCAGTGATGATAATAGTGAAAATTTATTGTTTTAGTACTAAATTTACACAAAGTAAATTTTACTATCTATAAAATAATAAATATTGAATAATTTTTTTTATTATTTTGCCGAGCAGTCGTGTTATTTATTGTCTTTTGAAAATGGTCATCGAAAATTCACATGAAAAAATGTTTGTTGAAAAGTTGATGGTGATTGATGGCTAGTAGTGGTAACCGTGGGAAAGGAGGCTAATAAAATTTCATTGAAGGTATTTTTGTAGTTGAGATTGATGGATGTTTCACAAAAAATTCCAAAAACTAAATTGATTACTTACATGGATTCTAATCATCTTTAATTAGACTACTTAAGAAATTTTCTGAGCCTAAACACTGAATAATATTCAAATAATTACATAAGCATAAGTTTATTTGGTACAATTTATAAATTAAAAATTGATAATCATAAAACAAAAATCAATAACATTTTACTCTTGTTCTTTTACTAATTAATTTTTTTTTCAATTTATTTAAATTATATTTAACCCATAAACTGTATGAGCTAGGCCAAACACTCTGCCACATATTTTCAAGAAGAAAAAAATTATAAACTGTCCCAATAACTATTTTCAACTTGCCAATTTCACATACACTCCAGTGGGGTGACCCCCAGTACCCCCAATAGTGAGGGTGCTGGGGGTCACCCCTACTGGGGGACTCACTCATTTTCCTTTCACATATTCTTTCTGGTATTTTTTTTTTTTAATTCACTATTTGCTTTTGTGGCATTATCACTGATAGATCAAGCATTGTGGTACATATTTACTTATGCTAACTATTTAAAGAATTTTATATTATAATGCATATCAAATTGTCCCTAACACGAGACATGGTGTTCACTTCATATAATAGTATAGATATACATCCAAGCAGCACTTTCTAACACATAATTTTTAAAATTTTCAATTGAGTTAAAGGAGCCAAAATAAAATCTCTTTCTCTAAATCAATTGACAAACTCTATCCCAGTAAAAGGAGTCCCGGCATGAAGCTGAAGGGCTACATCCAGGAGCAGAACCAGGATTTTATTATTAGAGGGGCCAAAGGAAAAATATTTTATTTTTCACTATATACACAAAACACACATGTACGTATATATGACACATAAATTATATATACATAAAAAAAAAATTTAAATACCATAGAAGCAATTTCTAATAGGATGAATACTATTTTTTTTTTTTTAAATGTAAAATAGAAAGAAAATTCAAGATAGAAGAAGAATGACATGTATATATTTTTATACTAGAGGGCTATTTTATATATAAAATGATATATATATATATATTTAAAATTCTATGGCAAACAATAATATTCACAGAAAAAGGAGACTATGAGCCCCCATAGTCTTTTCCTAATTCTGTCCATGGCAACAAATTGTTATTTTCAAAGGCGAAAAGGCCACAATCAATAGAGGAATTCAGTTGTAAAGACACTAACTTGACACAGCCTTAGGAAGTTGTTTCTATATTCATAGAATTCAAAGCCATCATCCATGGGTATTTTTCAAAAGCTTGCAACTTTGAAGTAAATATTCACCAACAGTACAGCTCTATAAAGGAATTGATTCAATTATCAATAGCAAAGCCTGTTCATCATAAATTTCTACCATTTGATTAAACCGAGCTTTCAAAATCAAATTACTTATGGAACAGCCCATCAGTTCGACTAAATTCATAAACACTTAGTGCACAAAATGATTAAACACTTATTGCTGGAATTCTTTAAGGCCAACTCGAAGATGATTATTGGAGATGGGAGGCTCACAAAATTTTGGCTGGATCTGTGGCTTGGCAGTGACTGTTTAAAAAATGTATTTCCTTGATTATTCTCTGTGTCTATTCATAAAGGTGAATCAGTGGCTGTGGTTAAGAATAGGAGTAATGGAAACGAGGAGTGGGATTTGGTTTTCAGAAGAGTTTTGTTTCAATGGGAACTTGAAGAGTTGAGGAGGATGAAGGAGCTGCTGCAAACTGCTCCAGTTCTCAGGAATGGTGTGTTAGATGGGTTGTTTTGGGTTGTAGATAAGTCTGGAGTCTTCACTGTTGATTATGTCTATAAGTGGAGTGAGCTATCTCCTATTCTGCCTACAAATTTGGGGGATCTCATCTAGAATAATGCTGCCCCTCCGAAAGTGCAATTTTTTGGTTGGTTAGCATGGAAAGGGAGGATCAAGACTACTAGTTATTTGCAAAGGATTGGAGCACTCAATACTAATTCTGATGCTAATTGTAAATTCTGCAGGATTGAAATGGAAACTGTCACTCATGTGCTGCTGTGCTGTCTGTTTAGCTGGGGAGTTTGGTC
Source organism: Camellia lanceoleosa (assembly GCA_025200525.1). Classification (NCBI taxonomy): domain Eukaryota; kingdom Viridiplantae; phylum Streptophyta; class Magnoliopsida; order Ericales; family Theaceae; genus Camellia; species Camellia lanceoleosa. The sequence goes on along the minus strand of CM045771.1, from coordinate 141,927,738 downwards.
CACTATCATTAGCTAGTGGGGTGTATCTTGGGTGCAGCCGGGATCACTGACTGGACTTTTTCAGTGGTGGACTAGTTATAGATGCAATAACAGATTGAAGGTATTCTGGAAGATAATCCCACTGGCAGTGCTTTGGTCTTTATGGAAGCAGATGAATGATATCATTTTTAATGACTCACAAGCGAACTTGGAAAAGTTGTGTGAACTTATTAAAACACGGATTGCAGGATTGCATTGTGGTTCAGAGCGTATAGTGCTTCTTTTTGTTATTCAGTTAATGATTTAGTGTTAAATCTGCAAAGTGTGAAATTCTGCATCATACACTGATGAGGTATAACCTGTGAACTACTACAGTCTTTTGCTAATGCTGCTGCACTAATGGGGTTTGGTTGGAGCCTCTCTTGGTATGTTGTTGTGCTGCCTCTCTGGTCTGTTATTGTTATTTTGATCTAGTGCATCATGATCTGTTGGGGTTTAACTTGTGATGGGGTCTGTTGAAATCTATTGCTAATGCTGCTATACTGATGGGGTTTGTTTGGAGTCTCTCTACTCTGTTGGAGCCTCTCATTGTTGCTGCTAATAGGGTTTGCTGATCTGGTTTATTGGGTTATCTGTTCTGGTCTTCTGGGGTTTGCTGATCTGCACTGCTGGGGTTTGCTGATCTGCACTGCTGGGGTTTGCTGATCTGTTCTGATTTACACTACTGATCTATTCTGATCTGGTTTTTTGGGTTGTTCTGTTCTGGTTTTTTGTTTTGCTCTGTTGCTTTCTTTTTTTTTTCTTTGTTGGTTTCTCACCAACTAGGAGGTTGGAGCTTTGTTTTAGCTCCAAGCTCCTCTTTATTGATGTTTCCTTCATACTTTGTATGGTTTTATCATCGATAAAGTCTTTCATTTTGCCGATCAAAAAAAAGACCAAGTTATCCATCTCTAAAGCTGTAGAAAGGGTTTCTAGTAGTTTTTTTTTTTTTTTTTTTTAGATTCTTCTGGTAGCTAAATACCTATAAATAAGTGTATTTGCATTAAAGAAAGGGAACAAGATCTGGCCAGATTAACAGCAAGCTCTGAGGAGCCCACTCCATATATAAACAAAAACAAAGGGTTATGTCAATGGGTTCTTCCTATTAAAAGCTCATGTTACCAAGGCACCAACATTTTGATAAAGATTCGAGTAATCAATCTAACTGATATCAAGTCTGTGATTGGAATAACCTTCCTGATCTTATAAATGTGAGAAATCACTGGGAGGTATCATACTCATAAGAGTGCACAGAGCATGTACGATAGTTCATATGAGGGCATTATGAAGGCCTCTGAATATATCTAGAACTTGCCAAAATCCCTGTTCTCATTCTAGGCATTCTGTCTAAGACTAATGCCAATTACACTAACTTTGAGGTAAACTTACATTCAATCGTTATGCAGTCATCTGGTTAAGCATCTGCCCCTAATGTGAGTATTAACCAAGGTAAAACTCATATTATTGAATCAAAGCGGTCATCTGTTTAGCATGCCTAAACTTAACATTTAAGGCTAACTTTCGTTACAACTACATGCCATCAGGGTTCTTGGTCGATGTAGTTCAATCGATTATTGATGAACCATTCTTTCCTTTCATCATCATCATCATCATCATCATCATCATCATTGTAATAAAAATTATTGTTCTTTCTGTCTTTCTTTTTCATTATCATACTTGTAACAATGTCTAACATGGGGCTAAATCTAAATAATACTAAAATTGACAATAATCTAGTAGTTTTAGTGAGTTAATAACTTAGCCATGGATCTGTAAGAATGTTCTGTGACACCTGCAACATGCGGCATTATTAGGACATTTGAGAGTTTCAAAATTGGATAGTTAGGATCAAATGGCTCTGTCCAAGCAACATCCATGCCTAAACCTCCCAAGCGGCCAGATTTAAGGTGATAATGAACAACTTCATAGTCCAAGAGACCCCCTCGGGCTATATTCACTAAAAGGGTACCCTAAAACACAAACCAAACAACAAACAAGCAAAGGCGCAAACCATTGGCACCAAGAGTGAGGGAAAACCAATAAGGATGAGGACACGTGTCCACTGAGTTGTTTCTATGAGAAGGAGGCATGTGTCATAGGCTTCTTTCCAATTCTCTTCTCAAACAATTCCCTACTAAGCTAAAGGTGTTGGCTCATGGGAATGACGAGGGCCTCACAACATTAACCCCTAAATAGAACTGCATATCAATGTTATTTTGTTTTTGATGTAAAATCCTTTGATTCCTAGATCGAGGCTCATATTAATAGTGTAAATGATATTCCTTTTGCTAGTACTAGTGAGCAAATTTTGATTGTTATCGGTGGTGATGACAAAACTATTAAGGTGGGTTTGGAGTCTTAATTAGTTGTATTGTTTCCCATCTTAATCAATGTAAATTAATTTTCTTGCATTTTTTTAATTGTCTTTAAATGATATATTCATAAATATAACAATTGGCGTATTGTGTCATATTCGTGTCGTGTCCGTGCTTCTTAGATTAACTGTATCTATAATTGTAGATATGGGATGTGGTTATTGGTGCCAACTTGTTTACTTTTAAAGGGCATAAGGCTCCTGTATTTTGTGTTTGCCCTCATGTCAGGGAAAAATTTCATGTAAGGATCACAAATTCAAATCTCCTTTCTCTGATTGTTCCATGTGTACTTCTTACTTTCATGGCTTATGTTATTTATTTTCAATATATATATATATTGAATATTATGTTTGTACTTCCTATTTCTAGTTTATTTTTTCAACCTCGACTGATGGAAAGATAAAAGTATGATCATATGATATGTCCGGACCGTTGGTTCATTATGATGCACCAGGTAGAGTAGGGTCCACAACAATACTTTATAGTACTGATAGCAAAAGTTAGATCTTTTGAACCTATTTTACCACATGATTTTGTATCTGTTCATATATATAGAGGACAAATTGAAACACTAACATTGTCATTGAACATGTTGTAGGCTTTTTTCATGTGATAATAACCAATATGGGGAGACCCATCTTGTTGAATGGGTAGAAAAGAGAAGTATCGAGCTAATAAACTACAAAGGATTGCAAAAACATTCTTTGGGTATTATGTAGTTTGATAAAACCAAAGACCGCTTTTTGGCTGCCGATGATGACTATGTTGTCAAATTTTGGGAAATGGATAGCGAGGATCTCTTGGCAACTTCTGATGTTAGGGGAGATTTAACTGTAAGTGGTTTTGTAATTGTGCTAAAATTAAATCTTATTCTTTACAAATGGGAATTTGTGTTTCTATATTATATTATATATTCTACATGCAAAAATTGTAGTCCAATTCACATTTTTTTTTTTAAATTTCTCAAATCATAAGGAAGTTCCATTAGGGATGGCAATTGGAGCCCGGCCCGACGGGGACCCGACCCCCCGATCCCGATTAAAATGGTTATTCTCCGAAAAATACCCCCGTGGGGATGGGAATGGTATTTAAAATCAAATCCCCGATCAATTTCGGGCCGGGGACGGTGATTGATTTCTCAAGCTCGGCCCCGTCCCGAAACTCCCGCGAAATTTCCCCGCATGTATATAAATATGTGTTTAGGTTATATGAATATTATATTTGGTTATATTAATATTATATCTATCTATGTCTTTAAGTTATATTAATATTATATCTATTATATCTATCATTCTAATCTATAACAGTGCTCTCTCTCTCTCTCTCTCTCTCTCATTCTCATTCTCTCTCACCCTCGTTTCAGATTCTCTCCTGAAGTTGAAACTGTCTCCTCTCTCTTATCTCTTCACTCCTCCGCCGATCTCCCTCCTCCGCCGATTGAGCCACCACAACTCCACCACTGTTTGCGGCAATCCGGAAATGACACCATTATCACTGTTTGAGCATTTTTCCTCTCTCTCTCTCTCTCTCGATCGATCGATCGATCGATCGATCGATCGATTTGATATATATATATATATATTAGATTTGTTGTATATATATATATGTTAGATCTGAATTTATTTTATTTTTTTTGAGCTCATCAGATCTGTTAATGGTATATATGTTAGATCTGATTTTTTTTTTTAGATCTGTTAATGGTGATGAACAGATCTATTAGATCTGATTTTTTTTTTTTTTTTTTTTTTTTTTTTTTTACATTTGAGCAAATCTGTTGTATCTAATTTATTTACATTTTTTTTATTTACATTTGAGCAAATCTGTTAATGGTGATGAACAGATCTCTCTATCTACGTTGTTGTTGTTGTTGATGTTGAATAAATCTGTTATATCTTTTTTTTTTTTTTTTGGCCGGGAATTTTTCGGGGTCCGGGAAACCCGATCCCCGTTAAGGGGTGGGGGTGGGGGCGGATATAGGTTCCCCGTCGGGGATCGGGGCCGGGATTGGGGGGATTTCTACCATCGGGGATCGGGGACGGGGAGGGTGATCCCCGGCCCCGCCCCGCCCCGTTGCCATTCCTAAACTCCATACATATGCTTCAACAAGGAGGGCACATTACTAGCTGCATCTACGAGGAACAAAAGAATTAAAATCTTAGCAACCCTTAATGGAATTCAGTCATTACAAGCTTATGAAATGCCTGTAGCCATTATTGCAACTAAGGTTAGTTCGTTAAATCATTTTATGGGGCTCTAAACAAAATTTATTGTCAAAATTGAAAATGTAGATATATAAATATATATTTATATTGTGCATGTAATATTTCTCCATTTGGTATATTTCCATATTAAATATGTTCTTTCTCTATTCATTTTACATGTATTTCATATCTTTACAAATGTATTTGATATCACTATAGGCATCCCATTTTTTACCGCCCTTAAGACTTGGGCGCCACAAATTGATCACCCAATAATAAATTTATACATTGGACAAATGTTCGATTTCCTTGGCAAGAAGCCTCGGTTTTGAGTCTCAAAAGCCTAAAAACCTTACACCACTTTTGGACCAAAATAGTAATTTTCCAAGCTTGACCACTCAGAGGCCTGCAGGCCAACTAGTGTTCAGTTGGCCAGAAGTGAGTGGCCGGCCGTCAGCCAGGTGTTCCGGCAAAATAGATATTTTGCTACCAGTTGTGCCAGCTGTCCCCACAGGTGCATGCATTGCACCAGCTGTCTGTATACTGATATTTCCGAGATAGTAACATGTTTTTTATATATATACTTGACCACCTCTCTTGAAATTAGGTTAGAAAATTTTGTGAAGCAAAATTCTTGGAAAATATTTCTCTCTCTACCTTGCAACCTATATACACCTTACCTAGACTTCCTAAACCAAATTTTTAGGTCTCTTTGTTGAGATTATTGAGTTTGAATTTCAGCTCTCGAGGATGGGGATTTATTGGTTTGAAACTCAAAGTGTTACTCATCTTCAAGAGGTATAACTTCAAGCTTCCTTACACTACTTTTTCCTTATCATTACTTGTTTTTTTTAGACTATTTTTCAACTGTTTTTATGGGATGAAACTTGTGGTTTAAGGCTATTAAAGGTAGAGGGGTTAATCACCCTTCTTTGAACCTTGTCTTCTAAGCTTTTGCCCTTATGTTTCCCATCTCTTCCTCAACTTCTTTCCAACTTTTTACCACTGATTTTCAGGGATTTTCAGAGGTTAAAAATGTTGTTTTGACGTCCCAAAAATAGAGGGGTTAACCACCCCTTCTTATGCTTATTTACTAGCTTCATTTAGTTATTATTTTTGCTAACTTTTTCAAGCTTTTCTCTTAGAATTTCAGCACTATTTTTAACTATTTTAGGACTGTTTTAGGGTGTTTATTTCTGAAAAATCTAGAAATTCCTTAGATATTGATTTGTGATTATATATCAATTTTAAGCAGTAAATATCAATCCCAATCAAACAATCAAGACAAATCGACACAACGATTTTAATGTGGAAAAACCACAATTGAAGCACCTCCAATTGTAATAAAAAACCACGGGCCAAAGTTACAAAACAATCCACTAAGAAGACAAAAGGAATTACACAAATGCACTTTCAATTACCTAGCGAATCCACGCCCAAATTGAACCGACCTCTATATACCTCTTCTACCACGGTCTTCACCTCGGAACTGTCTTGCCTAACGTTGAATCCACAACGCTGATGTCAAATCACGACAATGAGCCACTTTGGAATCCACCAAAGCTTCAAGCCCGAATTCCCCAGAATCCACTGAAGAAGAACACTTTCTTTTGTATAGAATAAACAAACAATCCTTTGATGTATACTTCTTAAAATCATGAGTTGAATACTCAATCAAACATCAAAGAAAACTAGTAAAATAGCCCCAGAAGAAAACCCTAGAACCCTCAAAGAAGATCTGGGAGCCGTAATCCTAAAATCTGACTCAAACACATATTTATAGCAATCTGTTCCGCAATCTCCACTCAAGCGTAGGAATGGCCGCTCGAGCGGACCTCACTCGAGCACAGGAAAGTTCGCTCGAGCGTAAAATCCCAACTTCCAGTACTTTTGCAGACAGATCAAACTTCTAGAACCAAACATTCTCCGCTCGAGCGCACAAACGGCTGCTCAAGTGGACAAGAAACTTCGAATGCATTTTGTATTTTGCTTTGAGGGCGCTGCCCCTCAACCCCGCCGTGGCGCTGCCTTGGACCCGCCAAGGGAAAAACACGGAAGAATTAACATCACAAACTTCTCTGCAATGCACAATTCAAGTTGGATTCGTATCTAAAAATTCATAGCCTCATTGAAATAAAAGTGTGAATACAAGTACAACTAAAAAGAGTTTGTTCAAACGGGATTGCAAAGAATAAAAACCTAACAATTTCATTTATGCTTTGTACAGTAGGCTTGTAGTGTAGTGGTCCTCATAGGTTTGGTGGTTTAGGCATTAGACACCAACCTATTTGAGTTGATAGAATTTAATTCGTACTTTCCATACTTGTGCTCACCCATAATCACCTCTGCATTCTCCCTCTTTTCTTGGCTTCTTTATTTTTTTGAGAGTGGCTTCAAATGAGTGTTGTTTAAGCTTGAGAAAGAGACCCTTCAATGCTAAATGGTTTAATATCTTCGGAGAATCATTACCAAGGCATTACCTCTCTCTTATGCCCAAAACAATTTCTTGTTTAACAATCCTCTCCATTTAGTGGACTTAACTATCATTCTTGGACCAAAATCACTAATGAATTGAAAGATAAATAAAAGAGGCAATAAAATTGGGCTAAAATGGAACAAGAGAATAAAATCAAGTTTGGGGTTTAATCGGACGTTAGTTGAACCCGTTGAGTCTTGAACCGTTTCATACTCTTTAGTGATGATAATAGCTTAAAATTCAAGGTCTACCACTTCCCTTGATCAATTCCATGATAGGGAGGAAGTTTGTGGGTCTTTCATTGTCATTTATTGAGATTTTGTCCCTTGATCCATAAATCATCACACAATGAATTTGTGTCGATTGATGGCTTGTAAATCAAGCCTACCCATTTTTTGATTTGTTTGATAATAAGGAGAGGCATGGTGGACAAACATCTCCTGAAAATACTCTGTTTATGCTCTATTTCATGTTTGTTGCAGCAGGGCAGTAGCAAAAACAAATGGTCGGCCGACCACTTTTACAGGCCGACCGGCCACCGCTTTGCAGCTAGACAGTGTCATTTTTCTTGCAAAACAGAACAGAGGCTGAGGCAAAAACAGTTCAATTTTTTGACTGCAAAGCAGAAACATTCTGGCAACAAAACAGAGGGCATTTTCAGGTGAAAATCTGCATTCATGCATGAACAATTCTTCATCCCTTATTGCTCATTAATTTATGTTAATAGTAGTATGTTGTAATTAATTAAGTGTAATTCCTTCGAACTTGTAATAGCTTAGTGAATTACTTTTGTGTTGTAATTAATTAGTTAGCTCAAGTCTAATTTGTAAATAATTAGCTAGTGTAGTTGATTCATTTCTTTGGTAATGTAATAGTTAGTTAATTTGGTAATTAGCTAGGACATTCATTCGGACCCTCTTGTGCAAGGGCAAAATTGTAATAATGTATGTGTCTTCCAACCCCCATTTTTTTCTTTCTTTTATTTATCCACTTATGATGGATAGCATAAAGCATCACGTTTTATTTAGCATTTTCCATGACTTGCATCCATTTGTCTTGCATACATAAGGGTTCGGCTCATCATACTAACCAATATAAAAATGCAAATTCTTACTTGAATATGTGCTTTTATAGCATGCCTCAAATTGCTTCACATGCCATGTTAGTAGCCGAGTCTATTATTTGCATTTTGTATGTATTGCATTAGTCATTTGCATTGTTAGAATCATGCATTTTTTCTAATCATTTTATTTTCCTTGGCTTGCCTTAGAGTATTAGGTGAGCATTTTTGCTTTAGTACATTGCCTGCGTGTGATTGTTGCCATGTCAAGCATGATACCAGGAGGTTAAGTGCTTAAGTGATATACCTGTTTGAATGCTTGTGGATAAAGACTAATTGCTTAAGTTGGGATGATTTGCTTCAATGTGCATATGAGATCACTTTTTTGAAGTGGTACATATTCAAAACAATTTTAAAACAAACATGAAATTAAGATGTTCCAACTTTTGCAAATTAGTCTATACTTGTGTGCGTCACCTAGTAAGGATGGTATAAAAATCGGAACAAGAGCATATAATGTAAATAAGAATCACGTCATGATTAATAGAGGCCGATCTTTGATCGGGTGAGTGGGGTGCTCAATTCATGCTTCCCCTCTCATACTTAAGTACCTGAGCCAAGACACTTTGGTGATGATGGATAAGTGGCCTTTGGCATGAGTCACGGGTTTCCTAAATTTTCCAAAAATATTTAGGTGGCGACTTTGAAATCTGGTAATGTAGTCTATTTTTGGCATTTTGATTCAAAATCGATTTTTCAAAAGATTTGCCAGATTTGAACTCATTTGTGTTTATCTATTTCATATTGTACTTGTGAAATCAGATTCAGAACCACAGGAGTTTGAATTGTAGGGCTATCATATCCGAAAGGAGCATGAAAAGCAAACTACAATCACTTATGAAGTAACATAAAACTTGGACTTGCTAGAATGGGGACCGAAGGAGCTCGGAGGATGTTCCTAAAATAATTGAAGTCGTCAAACCAACAAAGGCATCAAAGATCAAAGAAATTAGTAAGCCTGCTCAACTTCAGTCCTTGTTGTTTCCTCGTTCTATTGAAATGGCTAAGGTGCGATTCACTAATTATTGTAGTGTAAATATGGTCAATCATTGTTCATCCATTTTGGATACAAAATAATGCTATAAATGTTACATTTTATTTACCTTAGATGCACCTTTGTTTCAACAATATTCTATATTGGAATATTGGATACACAGACACTTCTAAGAAGGTGGTGTGCACGTGTTGTATTCTTGTCATGTACGTGCTTCTTAGATCTTGCCAAATAAAGACTAGTTCTTCTCATCTGTTTCTTTACTGACTAATTCAAATGCAGTTATGTCGACGTACACGAGTTCCAGTTATGCCATTTTAGCATTAGCACCAAATGCAATCCATTTGCTTTGGAGGTGGCCACATAAATCCAAGGTAAAAAAATTCCCATCGTTTATATGTATGCATGCACGCTTCTCTTTGAATTCAAATATGAGTTCATGATTGTTATGTTGAGAATTAAGGTATGTCTTGATGCAGGCAACAATGAAGAATTCCCCTCAATTATGGCATCCAATATCGGGGACATTAATGACAAATGACTTAATTGATGTTACAACTGAAGAGGCCAAGCCCTGTTTCGCTTTGTCTAAAAATGATTCTTACCTCATTTCAACATCTGGGGGTCAAGTTTCTTTGTTCAACGTAGCAACATTTAAGGTATCGTACGATTTTCAAATGCTTTGGTTTGGTTTTAGTGCTCTATTTTTCTACCTAAACTTTATTGAAAGACGTTCCTCTGCTTCTTGTAAAAAACCTTATTTTTATTTAGAGAAGACTGATCTTTTCCTAAATGTTGGAACATCACTGACAATGGCGATTTTCATACGTCCACCGCTTGTGCCAACATATGTTACCTTCTATCCTCATGATAACGGCATAATTGCCATTGGCATGGATGATTCGACTGTTCTGATATATGACACTCATGCAAATGAGGTATGATCTTAGTTTGTTTATGGGTAGATTCAATGGTTCTTCCTAAATGGAATGATAAGTAAATTTTTTAATCTTTTCATGCTGAAGGTGAAATCCATACTGAAGGGTCACTCTAAACCAATTACCGGCCTTGCCTTTTTCTCTCTAAGGAATTTACTTGTTTCTGCTGGAGCAAACGATCAGGTTAGTGTTTTTTCAAATTTGATAATTTGAAATTCTAAGCCCTTCTCAAAGTTCCGATTCTCTAACTGTGGTTTTTTTTTTCATTTGGCAGATAATTGTGTGGCAATGCAATAAATGGATAAGTAAGAAGAGTAGCTTCTTGCAACTTTCAACTGGAAGATCAACCAAGAAACTGTCAGAAATCGAGGTTCAGTTTCACCAAGATCAAATACACTTCCTGGTCGTGCACAAGTTGAAACTTGCTGTGTATGAAACAATCAAGCTGGAATGTGTTGTGCAAGCAACTTTATTTTATGAATACCATAATTTGGCACTTTTATTTTTCAATGTTTAAATAAAATGCTTTATGTTTTGTATTTCCAATGGCTGGTTCCAGAGATGTCGACTCCAATCTCACATGCAACATTTTCATGCAATAGCCAGTTGGTTTATCCAACCTTTTTGGATGGAACTGTGTGCATATTTTGTGCTTCAGATCTCCAACCACGATGCCTAATTAATTCTGCTGCTTATCTTCCATCCAACACTAGGTATTACTTACCTTCCAATTTTCAATTTAAACCATCTATCTATTTCTATAAAATAAAATTGACAGGAAAATAATATTTTAGTCATTAAACTCAATGAAAAAAATGGTATTTTAGACATTTTTCGTACACATACATTGAGTTTTGTATCTAAGTTTGTACTAATGTTCATTTTTAGCTCTGTCTTTTTATTATTCTTCATTGCAGTCATGTTATATACTCATTAGTGGTTGCTACGAATCCAAATGAACTGAACCAATTTGCATTGGGGTTAACCGATGGCACTGTTCGTGTGTATGAACCGCTTGAATCCAATGGCAAAGGGGCTGAGAAATCACAATGTAACGACTCAACTACATTGCCAGCTATCAGGTCTAGTTCCAAATCAACACCAGCGTGCAACTAAGCAAAGGAATCAGCTTTCTTGAAAGTTTTATGGTTATTGATAGTTAGTTTCAGGCTCTATGGTTATTAATAGTTTACTCTAAGTTGGTGAATTTTAGAGGCACATACCAAAAGTATTTAACAAAGTCTTGAATTTTCCTCTCATACATTTTATTCCATAGGATTTTTAAGAGTTTTTCATGATGGTTACATCTCTTACGTTTTCCCAAAAAAAACAAATCACAAATTTCAGTTTGTTATTCTTTTTTCAATGAATGAATGCAAAATTTTTAAATGTGAATCAGTTATTCATAGCAGTTAAAAGTTGGAAATTCTCTTTTCCTATAATGCATTTGCTTTGTTTCATATGTTTTGATGACTTATCACAATCTATGAAGCATCACCACTTTAAGTGATGTAACCGAGCCGGACACTGAAACACATATGAAACACGCCAGGTGACTTTATTTATTTATTTATTTATTTATTTATTTATTATTATTATTATTATGTAGGAGACACATCAGGTATAAGACATGCCATGTGACGTGTCCTTTTATTTATTATTATTATTCTTTAAGGGGACACATTGGGTATAAGACATGCCACGTGACGTGTTCATTTATTTATTATTACTCTCTCCGTCCAAAATATTAGTCATTTTTGGAGAATCTAACTTTTTTGATAGTACAATTATTACACTAACTTTTCAAAATTATCCTTTGATAGTGCACACTTTTTTGGGATATCAATTGTCATAATTATATTTTTTGTGTTGTTAATAAATTTAAAAGAAAAGCAAAATAGGAAATTCATATTATTTTAGTCATTGATTTTAGAAAAAAGGACTAGGGATATAAGAAAAATCGAAAAAACTGACCAATCCGATTGAACCGGACCAAATCGGCTATATTTGGTCTGTTTTTTAACAAGAATCGGTCTATGCGGTTTTAAAATTTGAATTTTTTCAGTTTTCGGTTCAGTATCAGTTTAAGTACCTTCTGCACCGATCTAAACCGAAACCTACCACTTCAACATATATTGTATTTATAATACATATATACATATATATATAATCTAACAATCTAATAATATTAATAAGTATAATAAATTATTAACCTTAATTAACTAACCTTATCATCTTTATAACCTAAGTTTGTAAACCCTTATTATATATAATTTTAACTCTAACTCATTATTCTTGAAACCTTAGTATTTTTAAACTTTTTTTTTTGTTTTTATTTTTGCTAATTTAAGAATTAAAAAGTATGTATTAAATAGATGGATTAGATATGTCTGAAATGGTAGACAAATAATTAATTTAATATTTTTATATAGATTAATAATTATATTTAAAAGTGGCTCAAGTTCGAAAAATTCTAAACCGATTAAACCGCACAAAACTGAACCGTTTCAATTGGTTCGGTTCGGTGTGGTTTGATGTAAGAAACGGTCTGTATCGGTGTTTAAAATAATAAAACTGACATTATTGGTTCGGTATAATTTTTTACCTAAATACCGACCGTACCGAACCGATTACATCCCTAAAAGGGACTAATATTTGAGACAATGAAAAATTGAATAAATAACTAATATTTTGAGACGGATGGAGTATTATCATTTAGGAGACGCACCGGGAATACTTTGGGAACACTTTGGGACACACCAACTAGATGAACCTTATAAGCCATTCTTCTAACCAACAGTTAAATTGGTCCCAATTTAGAAGGACCGTCCAGGCTACTTTCTTTCTTTCTTCCTTATATATATATAATACATAATATCAAAACTTCAACTTACATAAAGTTTTGATAAAAGGTTCCCTCTTTGATAGCCTCTTCTGAGTATATATATATAATACATAATATCAAAACTTCAACTTACATAAAGTTTTGATAAAAGGTTCCCTCTTTGATAGCCTCTTCTGAGGAGAGGCTTGAAAAGATTGCGAAATCTCATTAGAAGATTAATCCCCAAACTTGTATTTGATATTCTAGGCCTAAAGTTAATCACGCATCTTGTTTACACTAAACCAATTATCTACTACCGTAATGAAGCATAAGAAACCATGTTAACCACGGTAATAAAGCTTTATCTTTTAAGAACAATATTAATCATCTCGTTTATACTAGACCATAATAAGAAATCATATTAATCATCTCATTCACACCAAACCAAGTGTTTCCTACAATAATGAAGGTTTACCTTTCGGATTGATGAAGAACCCGAGTAAATTTATTTCTTTCTCATATTTTGCTAGAAAAATAATGCAGCGAGTTGCTGACATGCTTATTGGTAATGTTGAAAGCATGAATGAAATATACATCCAAATGGCACTTATACTAGCACAAATTTATTGAATTTTTAAAATAGGTGTACGGAGCCGAAATCAATATCTTTCTGGACCAACCCGCATCCTGAGCTAAATCAATTGACAAACTCTATCCCTGTCAGAGGACTCCCGGCATGAAGCTGAAGGGCTACATTGCCAACTACCTGTTAGGCGAAAGGGACACAATCAATAGAGGATTTCATTAACATTATAACAGCAAAATAAGCTAGGAATCTGCTTATGCTTATGGAAGACACTAACTTGACACAACCTTGGGGAGTTTCTAGTGTCTATATTCATGGCATTTAAACCTATCATCCATGGGTATTTTTAGGGTCCTTTTTTTGGCCACTTTGAAAGTGTATGAAAAAAGTTCAAGAAATATTTAGCAACAATACAGCTTTATAGAACAACTTGAGGACCATAATGCAACAGTATTTCTAAGCAAACAATGTAAAACCTGTCAATTGTTTTCGTATTAATTTTAACTAGAACTTGTAACCATGTCTGACATAAAATGGTTATCACTTAACCGATATAATCTAAATCATACTATAAATTGACACTAGTCTAGTAGTTTAAGTAACGTTCATACCTTAGCCGTGGATCTAACAGCATCTTCAGTGACCGCTGCAACATGGGGCGTTATTAGGACATTTGGGAACTTCAAAATTGGATCCTCGGGATCAAATGGCTCTGTTCAACCAACATCTATGCCTAAACCTCCCAAGTGGCCAGATTTAAGGTGAAAAAGAACAGCTTCATAGTCCAAGAGACCTCCTTGAGCTATATTCACCAAAAGGGCACCCTGAAACACAAACCAAACAACAAACAATCAAAGATGCAAACCATTATCATCAAGAGTTTTTTCTTTTCCTTTTCCTTTTTTTGTTTGTTTGTTTGCTCATCTAGTTGAGGATGCTATCAATACAAATAACAGACAGTTAAAGGCATTGACTTCCGTTATCAATGTTGAAGAAATTTACTGTGCAGTATGTTCTTTCTTCGACAGAAACCCATTTCCCAAACATTATCTTTTACACTCATAGCGCTTATCTCCAAACAAGAGAAAATCAATGAGTTGTTCCTATGAGAGGGGAACATGTGTCATAACTCTCTTTCCAATTCTCTCCTCAGACAATCTTCTACTAAGCTAAAATAGATGGTTGTGGGCACGGTGAGGGCCTCAGTACGTCCAACCCCTCGATAGTACTCTCTCATGACCCACCAAACTCCACAGAGTACCCCAGGCAACGTGTGTGGCAAGCGGTTACCAGTAGGGCAAGCACCTAGATATGCCCAAACTACAAGGGTGCATGCTTAGGGAACACTTCAGCAGGAAACTTGTTCCAAAAAGTATTAGTGCTATGGCAATCAAATCATACTCGAGCATAGACCCAGCTCTCATAAAGTGAATCAATGTAAATTGCAAGAATTAAGTAGATTTATCAATGAAAATAAAACATTAAACAAACCTTTTTCATCAATGATATAAATGTCTTGTTTACAATGTCAGCCTGAAAGCAAATGTATCAAAAACTGTGAGCATATACAAATTAATGGAAAATGACAAATGGAAATAAGAGGATCCTTACCGTTTCACTGTTCATCAACAAGCAACAAATAACTATGTCGGCATTGCTTGCAAAAGTATGGATATCTTCATGAAAACCCTTCTCATCAACCAAATCATCATTCATACCGTTTTGAGTAAGTGATGCTGAAGATGTACCATCAAAATTAATAAATTAAACCTTACATTCCATTAAGCTATATTATTTTAGATTATAAGCCCTCACATACCATCAGACTTGCATGAATTTTGCAAATACGAGTCCCAACTCCGTTTTGAAGCTAGAATTTTCACACCAAATGGTTGCAAGCGCTTTGCCAACTGAATTCCTATGTTTCCAAATCCCATAATGAATACCTACAAGAATGAGAAGAATTATCAAGAAGTTGTGCTAAATTCAGTAAGGTTTTTTGCTCGTCACCCACGCAAGTGTGTTCAGTCCTCTTGCTTTGCACTGCACTACTAGAAAACTGCTTAAAACTCACTGTTTTTCCCAGCAGGGTTTCACCAACAGGATCTCCAAGCTTTTTCTGCTTAACAGCAATTTGCATCTCATTCTGCAGTAACAACGAAGTAACAGAAAAGCAATTCAACTTAAAATTCATATACAAATACATGTGCTATATATATATGATACAACCACATACACAAAGAAAATGATGCAAAAGGAAAGGTGTAATGCTATGTAGATAATTTAAAATCGCATACATCCAGTATTTCACAAGAGTTCCACAAAAACAAATTGAAAATAAAAAGCATATGGAACGAGCACTTCCACAATAAGACCAAAACCTAAAAGGAAAGTAGAAATAACGTCAATAAATAATGAACAGTAGCAAGTCACTGTCTTTGTCCTTTTTTAATGCATCTACCCCACTGGACATGGGCTTTTTTATGCATACAGAGTAGCAAATAAAAAGTAATTACAAGGCACACTGCAGTCGATGAAAAGGGCTAGCTCACAAATGATGGTGAAACATTAGAAGAAATCAATATGCAATAGGCCGTGTTTATCACTAAGAGCAAGCATTTACAAACTGAAAAATCTAGAAACTTCCTAGATGTTGATTTGTGATTATGTACCAATTTTAAGCAAAAAATAACAATCTCAATCAAACAATCAAGAGAAAGAGACACAAAGATTTTACGTGGAAAAACCACAATTGGACACCTTCCAATTGTGATAAAAAAAACCACGGGCAACAGCCACAAGAACAATCCACTAAGAAGATATAAAGGAATTACACAGGTATCACTCTCAATTATCTAGCGAATCCACAACGCCTAATTGAACCAACCTTTATGTGCCTCTTCCAACCCCATCTTCAGCACGGAATTGTCTTTTACGATGAGCCACTCCGGATTCCTCCAAAGCTTCAGGGCTCGAATTCTTCGTAATTCACAACCAAGAACAACTCTCTCTTTGTAGAACAAACAAACAATCCTTTGATGTATCCTTTTTAAACCATGATTTGAATACTCAATAAGACATCAAAGAAAAATAAAAAAATAATCCCCAGATATAAACCTTTAAGATCCAAAAAGAAGATCTGGAGGAATAATTGAGTTAGTCTAGTTTTGGGAGAAACCAACTACTTATAGAAAATCCAAAGCAATCCTAGTTGGGAAAGAAAACCAACTTCTTGTTTGTAGAAAACCAACTTCTTGCAGAACTCCAAAGTAATCCTGTTTTTTGAAGGAAACCAACTTCTTGGAAACCAACTTCTTAAAGAACTCTTGTTACAACCTTGGTTTTGATCCATGGAATTTGACAACAAAAGGTCCTAACAATCTCCCCCTTTGTCAAATCCTGGATAAAACCAATCTAAAACAAATTTCCTAACAAAAACACTAAAACAATTTTCCAATCAAAACAAGAACAACACCACCAACTAGGAACCAAAGATTTATA
This sequence comes from Camellia lanceoleosa, assembly GCA_025200525.1. NCBI lineage: Eukaryota > Viridiplantae > Streptophyta > Magnoliopsida > Ericales > Theaceae > Camellia > Camellia lanceoleosa. Next base: position 141,910,705 of record CM045771.1, on the reverse strand, counting down.
ACCAAATCTCTTTACAAACTTATTTCTCAAGGTCATGATCTGCAAACAACTATTAGTGTCACAATCTCCAAAACAACTATTAGTCCCACAAGAGTATATGAAAAAAACAATAAACATATGACAACATTATCTTGAAGCATGAGATGAAAAACATGAATACCATGAAGATGCAACTTTGGAGATTTTAAGAACATGTAGCATGAAAACCCGAACTATTACATGACATGAAAACATGAAATCCTAAGACACATGAAAAACAACTTTCTCCCCCTGTTTGAATTGACAAAGGAATCTCACATAACAAAATCAAGATCAAAACCCACACAAGCATGATATGATGATGTAAATATCAGGACATGCAAAACAACTATAGCCAATCTCCCTTACCAAACAAACCAAAGTGGTCATGGTAACAAACACTTGAAATGATAAACCAAACTCCCCCTCACTAAAAGCAACCACAAAAACTGAAAACAGTGAACAAATAATATGGTGGAGCAAGCAAGGAATTCTCAGATTTGTACCTTAGAACACACAAGATTATCCAAGAAGAACAATTACTTGAAAACACAATGTGCACAGTCTGTAGAAGATTCCTCATGAAAGAAAGTGATGCATTATGTGAAAAGCATAGATCCCATGATAAAAGTGTGTGTGTGACTCTTGGAGTTCGACAAACACAAGATTCAAATTCTAGTAGTGATATAAAGGCTGGACCTCCGACAAGAGAATCTGAGCACAACTAAGGAAAGTCAAACCACTAGGAATCAAGGGGTATTTGGTGAGTAAAGGCGGAGGCTCCCCCTCAATCAATGAATCTTTTTCTTCTTCTTTTTTTTCACATTTTTTTTTCTCTTTTCTTTCTTTTGCACATTTATTTTCTTTCTTTTCTTTCTTGTGCACATTTTTTTTTTTTTTTTTTTTTCTTTTGCACACTCATCGGCGGTTGACGCGCTCAAGAGTATGGAAACCGAACCAGAGAAGCATGGATATATTAAGGAAGGCCTGGTTGGTGACTCTGAGGTAGCCTTTTCCTCATGTTTGGACTACAAAGAACAGAGGGGAAAGCCATGGAGATGCAAAAAGATGGAAGATGGTTAAGAGACTCAACATCACCCATGATATGCTAGTATAGGTCAATTCCTCTAGAAAAGCAAAAGATATCATGCCAGAAGTCCATAGAAAAAATAACCACTAAGACAAAAGACTCCAATATTTGCTAATCCAAGAGTGTGTACAGAATGAGACATACTAATCAAAGAACACACACTCCAAAATGAGTAATACCACAGAAAGCACACACATATTAACATGTAATGGATATTCTCATCAATTCCAATATGCACCAAGGACATCTCAAAAATTCAAACTTGCAAAACCATACTAAGAAAATCATTTTGGATTTTTTTTTTTTTTTTTTTTTTTTAATCTTTTCTAAACAAAGCAAGACAAAAAAAAACAAACAATCACATATTTTTTATAAAAAAAAACAACTAAAACAAATAAACAAAAACCCAAAAACAAATAAACAAATTAACACAAGTCAAGTTTTCTCACCCAAATCTTTTTGGTCTTAACAAAATCAGGTCTAGCAGTCTTGGTAAATGTCATGGTGTTGTGAACACCCTCATGAATCTTGGTATTCCGCCTAGACAAGTAAGATTGTCTCCTAGCCCAAAAAGTATTCGAATTTCTACCCTTTTGAGACATTCTCCCATGCAACTTATAACAAAAAGGGCGAATATGACCATGCATACCACAATGATGACAAATAAAAACAGGGTGTACCTTCTTTTCTTTTACCTTACCAACTCTAGGGAGTTTGAGAAGTTTTTCCTCTTGTTGAATCTTTTGTCCTCCCTTTCCTTGAGTTCTTGTATCACAAGATGTGGAAGCACTCTGTTTTTGCTCTCTCTTATCTCCAAAGCCAATGCCACTCTTGTCTGAACAGATTTGTTGAGACCCAATGATATCCTCCAAAGTCTTTGATCCTTTGTTCCAAAGACCAATGGTAACCATGGCACACTTGAGCTCTTCCTCTTTCTTGATCATTAGTTCTTCCAAGGCAACTTGTGATATCTCGAGAGATTCAATCTTTTCTTCATACATGGTATGAGTTTCCTGTAGCTCATTCCTCTCTGTCTCACAAGTCAACAGTTTAGCACAAAGAACTTGTTGATCATCAGCTATCTTGATGGCATTGATCCTAGCCTCGGAAATCTCCTCCTTAAGTTTGACATTCTCACATTCACATGCTTTGAGTTTCTTTGTGAGTTTGTCATTCAATTTGAATAACTTAAGAGACTCCTTATACAACTTTTCATAAGCTTGTTCAAGCTCTTCATTATCACTCTCAGAGGATTCATTATTAGTGGTATTCTCAACCGACCTCTTTAAATCCATTATCACAAATCAAACAAGATCTCGTTCTAAAAAAAATATTTTTGTTTTAAACAAAATAGAACGACCCGCTCTGATACCAATTGAAAAATCTAGAAACCTCCTAGATGTTGATTTGTGATTATGTACCAATTTTAAGCAAAAAATAACAATCTCAATCAAACAATCAAGAGAAAGAGACACAAAGATTTTACGTAGAAAAACCACAATTGGACACCTTCCAATTGTGATAAAAAAAAACCACGGGCAACAGCCACAAGAACAATCCACTAAGAAGATATAAAGGAATTACACAGGTATCACTCTCAATTATCTAGCGAATCCACAACGCCTAATTGAACCAACCTTTATGTGCCTCTTCCAACCCCATCTTCAGCACGGAATTGTCTTTCTGATGAGCCACTCCGGATTCCCTCCAAAGCTTCAGGCTCGAATTCTTCAGAATTCACAACTGAAGAACAACTCTCTCTTTTGTAGAACAAACAAACAAACCTTTGATGTACACTCTTTAAACCATGAGTTTGAATACTCAATAAGACATCAAAGAAAATAACAAAAAATAATCCCCAGATATAAACCTTTAAGATCCAAAAAGAAGATCTGGAGGAATAATTGAGTTAGTCTAGTTTTGGGAGAAAACCAACTACTTATAGAAAATCCAAAGCAATCCTAGTTGGGAAAGAAAACCAACTTCTTGTTTGTAGAAAACCAACTTCTTGCAGAACTCCAAAATAATCCTGTTTTTGAAGGAAACCAACTTCTTGGAAACCAACTTCTTAAAGAACTCTTGTTACAACCTTGGTTTTGATCCATGGAATTTGACAACAAAAGGTCCTAACACAAACTACACCAACCACAACAAACCATTAATTTCTACATATTCATAATTCAAAATAATTAATTCACCAAATAGTTGTTGAAACCTTCCAAATAATAAGGTAACAAAAAATGAGAAATGCACATTGATTCTAGATTATTGGATTGAGTTTCACTGACTTGCTTACGAAGAAGTCCCAACGTCAGGTATATGGCCATTTCAACATGAAGTGCATTTCGATTGCACCACGGAATTCTAGCAACTTTGATTCCATGCTTCAGAGCGATTGATGTCAACACCTTCATGTAAATATAAATTATGATATGAAGAACATGGAGACCATATGCAAGTAAGAAACAATATCCAAAAGACATTATACTTAAGGTATTTAACAAAACTAAAGAAAGAACCTTCCACCCAACACCATCTTGCATTATAAGCTTCATCCTATTTGCACGAGAAATAACATTGGCATCTAGCCGCATGCTTTTTACAATACAGATGTCGTAGTTGCCAATAATATTAGGCACATCATCAAATGGAACGTCATCAACCTACAAAATGGAATACATAGCAACTTAAGGGGTCTTAGCGATGTCTACTCCGAAAATCACCAATTTTGAGAAATCGATTCTGGACAAATTTTCAATAAGAATTAAAAGAACAACGAAACTATAGAATTTGAGAAGCAACAATCATCAACAGAAAGTAAGACACGCTAAAAGCAATAAAGTTTAAAATATGATACAATCGACACAGACATTCATGCATAAAGAGCAGAAATCAGAGGACATCATATGCAGTGCACCATCATAACAAACAACAAAGGGAGATTAACCTTTATTTTGCACCATGGCAGGGCAACTTTTTAAAAATAATATTATATTTCATTTTTGCTGATAAAAAAAAATACTAATTTGAACAACGCTTTTGAGGGACTGAGTCCTACTTTCTGCAACATATAATTCTTTTTCTTCCAAAGGTGAGATGACAATTTTACACTTAAAGGGGGAATGTACAATGAGGCTCATGACAAATCAATTTGGAAAAAATAATAGTAACTTCTACCACTACTATTACCAAAACAAAACAAAAAAAACTTCCACAACTTGAGGATAGAACATACAACCCCAACATGCAAAAGAAGTAAATGAAGAAAGTTAAATACCTTGATAAATGGGTATTTTTGCACATATTCCCTTGTATAATAATGAGATGAAGGAAAATGAGGCCCACAAAAAAGAAGACGGGTGATAACCATTTCCTCACCTTCACTAAAAATCCTGCTGTAAAGAACCTCCAAATTTAAACACGATCACTCAAATGACTTTTTCAACCAAAGTAATGTAGTCGATAAGCAAGATCTTCATACGAAATTATGTGTAGTTTGAAGAAATTATTTATTGAAACTAGCAAATTAATATGTGGCCAGCCACAGACAATCCACCAAAAAAATGACCATGTCCAATGCTTAACAAATGAGATGAAAAACATAAGAATGAAAACTAGAGGTTGTATAAGCAAATGTAGCAAAGAGCTGTCATGCCATAATATTATCTTGAATCTCAAGAAGGGAATAGTATTTCTCTTGTTTACCACGTAACATGATATCATAGGAAGCTCACGCTGGGATGAGAGTAGGATTGGAATTAAGATGGGTGTTCAAAGGGGGGAAAAAATCAAAATATTTAAGCCTGGTCTAAAAGAAAAGCTAGGGGCTATTAGCAATACTCTTTCTTATACATTCTGAATTTTCTGACTACTGCTCCAAAACATATGTGGAATATTGATTTGGCCAGCCCGTTTTTCAACCTGTCACCATCCCTTCTTCTTCTTCTTCTTCTTCTTGATTATTATTATTATTATTATTATTATTATTTGGATATGCTAAAGAAAAAAGATGCAACACGAGAACTTCCCATGGAGTCACCCATCTAGTATGATCGCACCCCCATCCCATCCTCTCCCTACTCTTCTCTCTTTATCAATCTCCCTCTTCTGTCATTACAAACCCAGATCAGCCACTTGACCCAGGCCTACATTTATATATACATATTTGTACACTTATAATTAGTTAATACATAATTACATATTATGCATAAACCAACTATTATCGACAAGTGGTTACGGAAAGGGCAATTAGGTGCTAAGTTGAGTAAGACTTCAGGACACTGGCCTACATTGTAATCTTACTATTGACATATTTGTTAGAAATATCACCCCATAATGAGGTGCACCACTTAGGGTGATAATGCACCACTAATCCACCAAATGGAGCTCCCACCTAGAGAGTGGAATAGGTTTGGTGAACCCACTAGGGAGTGGGGTGGTTGAGCCATTGTCTTCTTCCTCCTCCCATTTGTGTATAAATGGAGGAGGTGTTGGAGAGTTGAAGTAGAGAGAGCAAGTGTAAAGTGTGAGCATATCAGTGAGGGTGAGATGTGAGACGGAGAGACCCGTCTCCCTCGGTGTGAGCGAGGGAGACGGGAGAGTGTGAGCTCCTTCTCTATTGTAATCTTTCTGTAATCTTTCCATTGGTATAGTGAAAACCGGCTACTCTCCCGTGGACGTAGGCATTGAGGCCGAACCATGTAAAATATTGTGTCTCCTTGTATGTGGGTGTGTATTTCTGCTTGGTTTAATTTCTATAAGGTCTTAGGCGGGATCCCTGATCCCAACAAGTGGTATCAGAGCCTCGTCGGTGGCGTTTCGGAACCAAAACCCGTGCTGTTTCGAATCTGTCCAGAAATCGAATTGCTCGAAATCGAGTTTTGAGCATACCAGGAGCAAGGGCTCGGCGAGAGGATTACAGAAATGTAAAGCAGATCCCAATCGGAGACCGCACGCGCCCTCACGCGCCCCTAGAAGTTGGCGCGTGAGTCCCACTCTCACCGGCTACGCCCGCGCGAAGAAAGAACCGTGGCGTCATTTCTGTGACGGCCACGCGCCACGCGGTGAAGGAAGACGAGTGGAAGAGCGTGGCGTGCATCACAGCCAGCGCTAGCCAAGCGATGATCGCGTCAGCAAGGGACGCCACGTGTCAGTCAATGGATCGCAGAGTCAACGCCACGTGGCAGCCAGGTCAGCGCCACGTGGCCGGCCACGTCATCGACACGTGGCATGCCACGTCAGTGCCACGTGGCACAGTGGACCAGTCGCTGCATGCCACGTCATCTGCCACGTCATCCAGAGGCAGGAAGAGATCCAGTGTTACGCAGGCAAAGGTGCAGCCGCAGGGGAGGATCCAGTGCTTCGCGGCTATGGTGCAGCCGCAGATCTGAGGCGTACAAAATGTTTTGGCTTGATCTAAGCCATTTGGAGTCCGTTTTTGGCGATCCAATAGTGGTTTCAGACTATTTGGAGTATTCCGGACACATCTGTACGGTCAGATTTTGGAGACGGAGTTTCTGTAAAAAGAAGGCAGATTGAAGGGACGGACGGCATCGGGTGCAGTGGACGGAATATTCTGTTGGTACACAGAATATTCCCTAAACTTCTGAAAATTGCAATTTGGCCCAAAATTTTCAGAAAATTGTGGTGTGGCCCAGCTTTCGGGGATATTTTTCAGTGAGGTCCCCGGAAGTGCAGCGAAGGTTGGTCCTAGCTAATCGGACCGTTCCGGATGCAACCGCGAGGTCAGAATAGTGAAATTCTGAACAGTTTGGAAAAATTGTCAAAACATGGGAGTTTGTCATCTTTAATACTTGGAGGGAGGTTGCCGGATATTGTGGAACGCTGCGGAGTCACTGAAGAGGTTAGACTGGGTAGATTCTAACCAGATTGAACAACCAAGTACAACTCGAGATAGATCATTGAAGACCAGAGGAGATCAAGCTTGATGGCAGATCGAGGGAGATCAGGATTGGTCAAGGGCGATCAGAGGATTGCAGGTATGATTATCTCAAGATCAACAATGTCTAGGAAAGTTCTGTCAAAAAGACAGTGTCTAAGGAGACTGGTTCTTAAGTGGAACCGAGTGTGACCCCACCAGTCTTTCCTGGGAACTTTCCTAGTTGTTGACGTCATCGGAGGGTTTGGTTCAATCAGAAGAGAAGACCATTCATCGACGGATAGATGATTTGGCAACCGATTGAGCTCGAGGAAATCTTTGTAGTCATGGAGCTCTGTATCTGAGTAAAATCTTGGTGGTATGTAGACGTGTAGAACAATAGTTGCAGAGGAGCATACTAAGCGCAGGAGCACAAATGCAGCGTCGAGAGTGCAAGTGCAGTGAGAGTATCGTCTGAGCGCCAGAGTGTCTGGCGGCGGGTTGTTGAAAGTTCACAGGAACTGCCAGACAGAGAAATTGAGACAAGTAAAACGCAAGAGTGCGTGCCAAGGAGTGGCAAGTCTTATTTCTCTATGGTGGTTTCTTTATTTCCATGGCAGCGGAGGATAGAGTTGATACGGATCTCTCAGGCGAGCTCGACACAGGGAGACCAGAAGCCATGGGTGCGAGCACTATGCCTAGAGTTGCATAGTGATAACTTGTACAGACCGGTGGAAGTTGTCTTGGCAGAAGGGCTAACTGTCAAACATCAGTACGGACGTACAAGTAAGATAGAACCAAACATCAGGGATTGCGATGCATACAAGCGGCGTATGTGGAAACGCTAGGAAGTTGTTCAGAAGTGCAGAGGGCAAAGGCTGATAGTTCAAAAATAAGCTCCGAGCAAGGAAAATTGAGGATGTTGATGTGTCAAACTCTGAAATTTTCTAGTTGCTCCCGTGTTCCCTATGCAAGGAAGTGCATAGCTGACGATGCTTTGACAGATGGAGCTACTGTCAAACCATCAATCTACTGGACAGTACATCAAGAATTGCACAGGCACAGACAACAAGCGTATGGAAACGCTAGGAGGTTGTTCAGCAGTGCAGAAGGCAAAGGCCGATAGTTCAGAGGAAAAGCTCCGAGCAAAGAAGACAGAGGACGTTGATGGGATAAACGACGAGTTTTCTATTGCTCCAAAGACTTGTCCTGCGAGATAAGGCATGACAGTCAAGGGCATCCGAACAGGGGGTGCAGGACATCCAATCAGGGGGTGTCAGATATCTTGGTTACGCAAGTTCAAGCATAGCAGGTGAAGACATCCGAGACAGAAGCGTGGAAAAGATCTGTGGGAGATAGGAGCAGTGGCTCTCTCCAAATCAGAGAGTAGTGTGAGTTGAGTTGAGGATGTAGAATTCCCTCCTCCTCTTGTATCTCTGGTGTATTATCTCTAGCTTTCAGGGGATGCAGCGTCTCAGTGAAAAGACGAAGACTATGTTGAATTTTTGGGCGTAACAAGATTAGCAGCAGTGTGTGCAGTGAATCACCTCATATGTGTTGAGGGGGTGATTTGTTAGAAATATCACCCCATAATGAGGTGCACCACTTAGGGTGATAATGCACCACTAATCCACCAAATGGAGCTCCCACCTAGAGAGTGGAATAGATTTGGTGAACCCACTAGGGAGTGGGGTGGTTGAGCCATTGTCTTCTTCCTCCTCCCATTTGTGTATAAATGGAGGAGGTGTTGGAGAGTTGAAGTAGAGAGAGCAAGTGTAAAGTGTGAGCATATCAGTGAGGGTGAGATGTGAGACGGAGAGACCTGTCTCCCTCGGTGTGAGCGAGGGAGACGGGAGAGTGGGTGAGTGAGGAGAGTGTGAGCTCCTCTTCTATTGTAATCTTTCTGTAATCTTTCCATTGATATAGTGAAAACCGGCTACTCTCCCGTGGACGTAGGCATTGAGGCCGAACCACGTAAAATGTTGTGTCTCCTTGTGTGTGGGTGTGTATTTCTGCTTGGTTTAATTTCTATAAGATCTTGGGCGGGATCCCCGATCCCAACAATATTAACTGTTGTCTTGTTTAAAAAAAAAAAATAATAATAATTGAATGCCTTGCAATATGAATGAAATTCAGAAAGGGTGACCTCATGAACACTTTCTAGGAAATCAAATACAGCTTAAAGAATCAAAGTATTCTTTTTTTTTTTTTTAAAAAAAAATTGAATATGAACACATACTATCCAATTAATATTAGTGTCTAGTATTAACCCAGAAGAATCTTAGAAACCTCCCCTCCCCTCTTGTTGTCTTAACTCAGAAGACCCTCTGATTGCCATTCTGTTTTTGCCGATGTCACGACGTTGCATTCTGAAGAAGGGAGGAGATGAGTGCTTTAGGTGGGCATGTTCTGGTTTAGGTGCTATTCTTGGAAGAAGGCTTGGTATTGGAAGAGGAGGGAGAGCCAGTTTAATCGCCATGAAAGTGTGTTTGAGAGAGAGAGAGACAGAGAGAGAGAGCGCCACCAAGACGGTTTTTGTTTTTTTTGCGCGGGAGAGGGTGGTTGACGTGGTTTATGACTTTCTGTTGAACGGGTCCATTAATTTTTTTTTATATGTTGTCTAAATGATAAAAGTATTCTTAATAAAATTTAAAATTTTGGGTTTTAATTTTGTTTACGCTTTTGAATAAACACTATTAGATAATAGAATAAGAAGTCACCACACTATTAGACACCAAATCATATGCTCACATATATAATCGTATAGATTATTTATATCAATATTTCTAAAAGAAAAATGATAACAAAAAAATGATACACAAATCCGACTCATTTTATAAACTTAGTAATGTATAAGTGATATGATTAATTGATAATTAGAAAAGATATGAAAGAGAGTGTTACCTTTAATATCCTAATTAATTATCATATAGTGCTTGAAATTGGGTCAATTTTTTTTTTCCAATTTCCGAAATTCAATTTTCTAAAAATTATATTTTTTATTTTTCATATTTTTTTATTTTTAGTGAATTTTTTTAATATTTTAAACAATTTTTTTACTTTTTAGATATACTTTATATAAATACAATTACTAAAAAGTATGTTTGGTTTGTGTTTGAGAGATGTGTTTTAGAGATAAAAAGTACGAAAAGTTGTTTGGTTTGGTTTTTTTCAAAAGATGTTTTGGAAAATTATTTTGAGAGAGAGTTTTGGAAAAAGTGATTGATTTGATGTGTGTGAGAGAGAAATTTGTTTGGAAAACTTGTTTGGTTTACAAGTTTTGGAAAATTTTTTTGAAAAATTTTGTTTGGTTTGATTCATTTTGAAAACTTATTTGTAGAGAAAATTTCCCAAAATTTTTTCTCAAATACAAACCAAACGAACCCATAATATTTGTGAATTTTTTTAAAAAAAATAAATATCAAAAATACAAAAAAAAAATATATATATATATATATAAATTCAGTACATTTTTATATTATTGTACATTGATTTTTTAAAATTTTTTTTTACAAATATTTTATTTTTTAGGCATATGTAAGTTAAATACATCTGAAAAATAAAAAAATTACTTATGAAAAATAAAAAATTTAATTTTTAAAAAATTGAATTCAAAAAATTAAAATCAAATAAGGTTAGTACTGCTCTTAAAATGGCCTCCCTCACTTATAAGACTACTTCCGATAATAGTTTTTACGATAGGAAAATGTTTGGGACCCTCTTTTAGAGAGATCCCCACCACCCCCACAGTGATGTGGATCAATAATGTGTTTGTATTATTATTATTTTTTTCTTTCTTACTTGAATCAATCACAAGTGAATGGGGGTTGTGAGGGTGATATTTTGTAAGAGTCTGAATCATTGTTGTTTATGATATTTCTCTGGCTATTTTTTTGACGAAAACAATATTCTATCAGTTCAGATTTGAAAATGACAAGAGAATGGGTTTAAAAAAAATAATAATAATAAATAAAAAAAAGGGAAAGAAATATAAAAAAGAAAATACCTCATCAAAAAATAGTACCCCTCAATTTTCACCGTCACAAATCGTGCCCCTTCTGTCTATTTATCACTGGTAAATTTATTGGTCGAATTTATAAAACAAAGAAAAGAAATATAGACGGCGGCACATCCAGTTTGAGAAAAGAGAGAGAAATAGATAGAGAGAGAAACACCACCCAACCCAATCACTTGTTTGTTTTCACGCACACACACACAAAGGAAGTAACAAAGTCTAGCCTGATTAAATTTTCATTGAGATTTCTCAAAAAAATTCAGTGATAAATTTATCGGTTCAATTTGTAAATAAATTACAAGCGACAAATTTGGTTCACCTACTTGCACTCACACTGACTTAAAAAGCACCATATCACTGATAAATCAATTTGTCGCAAATTTGGTTTGGGAAACGAAAAAAGCAAAAAGAAAAATGTCTCGTAACTCAAATTTTGTGGCTCAAAAGTGGTTTTAATGGCCAAAACGACGTCGTTTTGGCCATTTTTATATTGTTCTATACTCAAAACGACGTCGTTTTGGTCATTTGAACCATTTTTGAGCCACAAAATTTGAGCTACGTAGCATTGTCGAAGCAAAAAATATTGAAAGTGGGGGGGCAATCTGAAAGACATACATTGTTTGGTTACAATTTTTTGAATTTAATTTTTTAAAAATTAATTTTTTTTATTTTTCATATATATTTTTTATTTTTAGTAATTTTTATTTATTTATTTTTACTTTTTAGATACACATAATCTAAATGTACTTAAAAAGTAAAATATTTTATAAAATTAATAAATACACAAGAATACGACAATATACCGAATTTTTGAATTTTTTTTGTATTTAATGAATTTTTTAAAGATTTTTTTCCACAAATATTATATTTTTTAATCGTATTTGCATTAAGTGTATCTACAAAGTAAAAAAATTACTTAAAATATTAAAAAATTTATCTAAAATAAAAAAAATACGAAAAATAAAAAATTTAATTTTCAAAAAATTAAATTCATTAGAGTTGATTTCACCATTGGAACAACTAAATTAGTGTAGATCTAGAACTAAAATGGTAGATTAGGGATAGGAGTATAAAAATGGCTTGAGATCCGTGGGTGGCCCGAAACTCGCCTGGGGCCCGAGGTGGTCTCGGTTCAATTAGGCCCAGGCCCAAACTCAGCCCAACCCAATACCTTGGGCTTGGATTTGGGCCTTCCAATTGAAGCCCAGCCCAAAAAAATTTTGGGCCCTGCAAGCAACCCGGCCCACCGGGCCCTCTCTCTGTCAATGGTCAAATTTCAAAAAAAATAAAAATAAAAGATAACTTGCAAAGGTTAAATAATTAAATAAATAAAAAATTAATCTTGCAAAAAAAATTTAAAAAAAAAACACAAAACAACACAATGGTCATTTCCTTGCAATGAATGAATTAAAATATATATATATATATAATTCTAGACCCATGCCCCTGCCCAGCCCAGCCTATCCTTGCCCTGCCCTGCCCTGCCCCTTTCATGCATCACATCACTCTCACTCACGATCAAGTTCAAGTTATTGTTGCAATGAATGAGGAAAAATAATAATAATAATAATACTGCAGCTCAATTGTTGTTGCCCCACCCTTGCCGCCCCTTACAGCCTACCCATGTGCTATGTTTGCATCACTCAACTCACTCTTCACTCACATTCATTGAATGAAAAAAAAAATAATAATTATTATTATTCTGCACCTGAGCACCTCTGCAGACTTTTAAAAAAATTTTAAAAATAAATAAATATTCAAACGGTCATATTACCATTCAATACAACGGTAATTTTTTTTAATATAAATTTACGTCAATCTTTCAAACTACTATAAATATCCTCCATTTTACAAAATAAATCTTACAAATAATTCTCTCTTTCTCTCTCTCTTAAACTCTCTCAATCTCTCTCATCTACCAATTAATTTTGAAGTGTCATCCCTAAGTGACAATTACAATTGTGCAACATAAAACTTTTTATCAAAAGAAGCTAATTTCTGTATCGCATTCTCCAGTCGGTAACATTAATTAGTTTAATTAAATTTATTAGCTACTCATTTTTTCATTAATTATTTGTGAACATATATTAATTATTATTTTTTACTCATTGTATTTACATATTATTTAAATTAATTGTTGATTTTTATATATTGTTTTACTTACTTTACTATGGATCCTAATATTCATAATGTTTCGATGTTAATACATATACTACACAACATTAATCTGTTAATTCTCCTTCTAATATCCCTCTTCCAACAGTTGGATTATCATCTAGAGGCACAACTAGTACTATTTGGGAACATTTTGAAAAAAATATCTATAAATAATCTTGATGGCACAACTACATTTAAAGCAAATTATAAATATTGTGCACATTCATTTAGTGCTACATCTGCAGGGAGTACTAGTCATTTAAATAGCATGCTAACAAATATTTACAAAGTCAACAACCTGATATTATAAGTCAAATGCAATTAGGGGTTTCATCAACTGACAATTTACAAACATTTTCATATAACCCTATACGTGCACAAAATTCTGTAGTTAATTATATTATTAAAAAATAACAATCTTTTACTATTAGTAAATGTCCTGATTTTATCGAAATGATTTACGAAAGTTTTGCACCGCAATATCAAAATTTTTCAAGAAATACTACTAGAAATAGGATTTTAAAGAAATTTGAGGATGTTAAAAGTGAATTATTTGACATCTTTAAAAAATTGAATGGAAGAATTTGTTTAACATCTAATCTGTGTTCAAATAATGGATTCGAATATCAATGTATCACTGCATATTTTATTGATAATGATTGGAAATTAAATAAAAGAATTATTTCATTCAAATTAGTTAAACTTCCATATATTGTCATTCTCTTGGTGTAAAAATAAGAAATGTATTATATGAGTGGACTTTACAAAATAAAATATTTATGATTAGTTTAGATAATGCAACATATTATAATCAAACTGTAACCTATTTAAAATCAACTTTACAATTACTTGTTGATGGTGATTTATTTCATGTTCGTTGTTGTGCCCATATTTTAAACTTAATTGCTAAAGAAGCTATGCATGTATACGAGACTTCTGTACTTATAATAAAAAAAATTGTTACTATTATGTTTTCTGCTAATTGAATTTCGAAATATAGAAAAAATTGTCAACGAGAAAATATGTCATTTAAAAAATTAATTTTAGATATAGATAGTAGGTGGAATTCAATGTATAATATGTTAAAAAAAGCTTGTAAAAAGCGCAGAGTAATAAATTTATTTTTTGCAACAACATCAATAAGAAGAGTACTAACTCACATAGAACTTAATTGATGCCAAATAGCCTTGTATAAAGATTTTTTAAAAGTTATTGTTACTTCAACATAATTATTTTCTTATATATATATATTTGTACTTCATCATTTATTTTACATATGCTAGCAGAAATAATTAAAGTTTTCGTAAAATATATGAGTAATGAATATTATTTAACCATTATTACTTTAATGAAAGATAAATTTAATAAATATTTTGATCCTTTGTCTCATCTCTTAGGTTTAGCCATAATAATTGATCTTATGTATAAAAAAATTGATTTACAAGAATTTTTAGAACGTATTTTCGTTGATCAAACACAGTTTGCCTCTATTATGCAAACATGCAACAGATTATTTGAAGAATACAAAGCAACTGCATCTGTAAATACACCTACACACACTACACTAGCAGTCTCATATTGAGACGGAAGATTAAGTTTTTTTTCAATAATAAAAAGTAGAAGAATATCTCAACATACAAGCGTAAGTAATTCTAAACTATAACGTTATTTGGAATGCTCGTCAGTGGATGATTCCGATGATTTTGACATATTGGAATGGTGGAAACAAAATGAAACTATGTGGCCTGTGGTTTTACAGATGGCCCGTGATATACTAACCGTTCCTATTTCTACAGTTTCTTTGGAAACAGCTTTTAGTACAGGTGGACGGGTATTGAGCGATTACCGCAGCATGCTTTTACCCCAAACGGTTGAGGTACTGATGATATCCAGAAATCATATGCATGCCCTTACGAGAAGACAAAATTATAGTGATATAAGTTCATAAATAAAAAAACATAAGTCATACATAATTAAATTTAAATACCACCATGAAACATAACCAAACAAAACATCTCAAGAATTTTAACTAAAATATTCTAGTATAATTTTTCTTTTATTTTTTATCCCTAATAAATAATCTACATAGATTGTATTTATCGTTCATTTATATATATATAAATGGCCCAACTAGGCCCGGCCCGACCCTATTATGAGTGGGCCTAGGCCTCACTTTTCGGCACATGGCCCGGCCCGGCTCGCTAAAAAAACGGGTACCCGCGAGGCTCAGATGGGTTGGCCCAAGCCAAGCCATTATGCAACAACCCCGGACCTGTGATTAACTGTTAAACCATGATTAAGAATGCCTAATAAGTAATTAAAAGGAAATTTTGAGTTAATTGCATGTGTTACACATTATTTGCATCTATATCTGTCTGTCACAGAAATATTTGTTTATGTTTCTGTCTTGTTCTGCAAATTAAAGGCCTTATCGGCATCTAATCACAAAATTGACTTGATTTATGTGTTATTTGAAATTTTTAGAATTTTATGATAAATTTAATTGAAATTTGATTCGGAACGAATTAATTAGGATAATTAATGCCATTTGATTAGCTTAAGCCAAGCTTAATTGAGACTCATTGATCAAGCCTATATAAGGCAAATTGTTGACTTAGACCATTATTTTACACTCTTATTTCCTCATCATTTGACTCAAATGTGGGAGAGAACGGAGTATGAGAGTTAGAAAAGGAACTTCAACAATTGAGAGTGAGAATGAAGGAGATTTAGAAGGGAAATTAATAATTGCTCAACCTTGGAAGAATTAAGCCTCTACACATGTGGATTCAAAGTTTAAGGTAGGAAATCACTCCTCTAACTTGTAATTGAGTTGACCAATAATTATATTCTAGTAGATTAAGCGAGTAAATGAATGAATTAAGCTTAAAAAGGGAGAAAGGAAAAACATTCATACATGTATGTACATTCTATAGCATTTTGTAGTTGATTTCAAGTAATTCTCTCATACATGTCCATATTTCACCTTGGTTTTGGAAATTCATCAAGTTTCATGTCATTTTATATCATTTGGTCATGTTTTAGAAGGTTGGAGTTCATGACAATTCATGCATGCTATGTTTTGGAAGTTTCGAGTTTGGTTTTGCACAATTGGCATGCTTTTGGGCTTTGATTTTGCGAAATGATTTTGAATTCACAATGTTTTCCAAGCTTAAACATGATTTCTCTAGTTTTTGGCCCCAAAAGATGCATTTTGAGCTTTATACTTGAGGTTTGCATCTTGAACATCAATCTAGAAATTCCAGAATCTATATCACCACTAAAGCGATAGATTCTGTGCTCAAGCGACCACTTTTGGTTTTGCACTTCTACTCGAGCGAGAAAAAGTTGGCTCGAGCGTAAAATTCATATTCCCAAAAGTTTTGCAAATTTTGCAAACCGCTCGAGCGACAAGAGTTGCGCTTGAGCGAGGACCCTATTTATTCAGTATTCCGCTCGAGCGACCGTCGAGCGTCCATCGAGCAAAAAAATCATGCAACCAATACTTTTGCAGACCTAGGGGCTCGCTCAAGCGTAGGAAATGACTCTCAAGTGAGGTGCCCTGTTTGTGAAAATTTTTCTAAGTGTTTCAAAATGCATTTTGGCATCCTCATTACATCTTAGGCATTCCTAAACCCTAATTAAGACATTATAATGAGAATAAAGGCTAGAAACACACTAAGAACAAAACAAAATAAGTTAAATACTATCTGAGTATGTGTTTCAATATGTGTATCTACTATGTATTTGTGTAGGTCACGC
This sequence comes from Camellia lanceoleosa, assembly GCA_025200525.1. Lineage (NCBI taxonomy): Eukaryota > Viridiplantae > Streptophyta > Magnoliopsida > Ericales > Theaceae > Camellia > Camellia lanceoleosa. Next base: position 141,893,785 of record CM045771.1, on the reverse strand, counting down.
GCCTTAGCCGTTTGGTTTGTTTGATTCGTCTAATTTGCTATTGGAGCCATCTGTGAGTAATAACTCTATAAATTTATGTTTAACTTTAGTTATTTTCTGATAAGGACTCCCCTGCTGCTGGTGATACACCAGAGCAGAGAGCTACATGTGTTCCTAATGATCATGCACCAGAGCAGAGAGCTACACGTGTTCATTCATCAAGTTGTAGTTAGTTAGAGTTAGTTAGAGTTAAGCTTGTAAACTGTAAACTCACTTTAGTTAGTTTTACCATGGTATGGTTAACAGTTGTAACCGACTCTTTGTAACCGACTCTATTAAAAAGATTCATTGTATTCTTGAATGATAAGTTGAGTTGTATTGAAACTTCTTTATGGTATCAGAACAGTGTGCTCCACCGAGCTTATAGATCCTTCAATGGCTTCTACGCTATCTTCTTCCTTTCAACTTCCTTCAAATCTATCTTTTCTAATTGCAAATCTTAATTCTTTTGTTACAGTCAAATTAGATAGCAATAACTTCATCGTTTGGAAAAATCAATGGCACAATATCTTACGAGCTACTAACTTGCTTTCATACATCGATGGCTCCATTGCTTCACCATCAAATGTTCCCAAAGATGTTGCTGGTATAGATGTTCTTAATCCAAATCTTCATCAATGGTAGATTATAGATGCACATTTGTTAAGCTGTGTTACTGCAACTCTGTCTTCTTCAATCTTTACTTCTGTGTGTCAATTCAAGACCAGTCATGAAGTATGGAGTACGCTTGAGAAGAGATTTACTTCTCTCTCACGCTCTCATATTCATCAACTTAAAAACAAGCTCCATAGTGTTGTCAAAGCTTCGAATTCAATGGAAGATTACTTGTCACAGATCAAAGTGATTGTTGATCAGTTGTCCCTTGCTGGTTCGGCAATAGATGATGAAGATCTTGTTCTCTTGACACTTAATGGCCTTCCGTCAGAATATAATGCTTTTAAGACTACAATTCATGCTAGATCTAAATCAGTGTCCATGGAAGTTCTGTCATCACTTTTGTGTTTAGAGGCCATTCATGTAGAAAGTGCAGCCAAAGTTTCGTCTGATCTTCATGTTGCCTATGCTGCTCTATCTGGTTCCCAGTCTCATATGAAGTTTTCTTCTTATAATTCCTCTGGATCTCAGGGTTATAATCGAGGATATAATCGAGGCTCTTATAGAGGTCAATCTTCTTCTCAGAAAAACACCAGAGAAGGTCGTTTTGGATCTGATACTGTGACTTGCCAGATTTGTGGAAAATTCAATCACACTGCTCTCAATTGTTGGTATCGCATGGATTCTTCGTATCAAGCTGCTAATTCTAAGTCTTCACTTGGTTCACCTGCTTCTTCTGAGTTTCAGAACAAGGCATATGTTGCATCTGCTGCAAATTCCTCTGATAATTGGTTTCTAGATTTAGCTGCTACCAGTCATGTTACTCATGATCTTCAGAATCTCAATCTTTATCAACCTTATTCAGGAAATGAGCAAGTGCTAGTTGGTGATGGAAATTCTCTTCCTATTCATCATAAGGGTAAAGGAATTCTCCCTACACCTTCTCATTCTTTTACTCTTAATAATCTTCTTCATGTCCCTCAAATCTCCTCAAATTTAGTTTCTGTTCATCAGCTTATTTCTGATAACAATTGCACTGTGACATTTGATGCTGATACTTTTGTGATTTAGGACAAGACTAGTAAAGCTGTCTTGTACAAAGGATCTCATTCTGATGGCATGTATCAATTTCCTAGTTTCCATCCTCTCATCTCATCTCATCTCATCAAGCTTGTGTTACAGCTCTTAGTGCTCCTGAGGATTGGCATTCTCGACTAGGACATCCATCCTTACATAAGCTTCAAATTCTCTGTAATAAATTTCATTTGTCTAAATCTATTAATAAGTCCTCTTCATTGTGTAAGCATTGCTCTGTTGCTAAGAGCCATAGACTTCCCTTCAATCTTTCTACTACATCTGTAAATCAACCTCTTGCACTTATTCACAGTGATGTATGGGGACCTTTCACTTCTGAATCTTCTTCTACTAGTTACAAATATTATGTGTTGTTTGTTGATGATTTCAGTAGGTTTACTTGGTTGTTTCCTTTACACTATAAAAGTGAAGTGTTTTCCAAGTTTATTGCTTTCAAACAGTTTGTGGAAAATCAATTTGATGTGCATCTCAAAATTTTACGAACTGATAATGGTTCTGAATTTCTTAGCAATGAGTTTCAGAAATTTTTAACGGCTCATGGTATAGATCATCAACTAAGTTGTCCTTATACTCCACCTCAAAATGGTGTTGCTGAGCGCAAACACAGACATATCACAGAGACATCTATAGCTCTTTTGCAACACTCTCATGTGCCTTTATCATATTGGTTTGATGCAGTTGCTACTGCTGTCTTTCTAATCAATAGGTTGCCTAGTTCTAAGCTTCAAGATCTTACTCCTTTTGAGAAACTGGTTCATCACTCTCCTGACTTCTCTTTTCTTCGCACCTTTGGTTGTCTTTGTTTTCCTTGGCTCAAGCCTTATTCCCGTCACAAACTTCATCCCAAGTCTATTCCTTGTGTCTTCTTAGGTTATATTCCCTCTACTAAAGGCTATCGCTGTCTTGATCCTCTCACAGGTAAGATATACATTTCTCGTCATGTAGTTTTCCATGAGGCCACCTTCCCTTTTTCTACCATCTCTTCTTCTCCACAGTCCTCTTCGAACCACTTGAGGTCTTTCTTTTGGTCTTCAGCTTTGTCTCCTACTGCTGGCTCTTCCTCATGTTCTGTTCCTACTGGTATTACATATCCTGCATCTTTTGTCCCTACTCCTGTACCTCCATATTCTCGCTTCTTCGCTCTCTTGCTATACCCACTCTGCACCCTCTTGCTCTACCCATCTTTGCTTCTAGTCTTTGACTTCCTTCTCCTTCTGTTATCCCTATTGTTGCACCTTCTCCTGTTTTTCCTTCCTCCTCATTATCTTTTGGTTCTTTGGTTGTTGATCTTCAGCCTTACTCCCTTCTTCTAGCACCTTCCAACACCCATCTTATGACCACCAGGTCCAAATCTGTTTCTTCTCACTCCCAGTCTCAGTTTCATTTGTTATCTACTGTTATTACCTCTGACCATATTGAGCCTTCTTCCTACCAAGCTGCTGCTTTTTCTAAGGCTTGGTCTCAGGCTATGCTTGAGGAGTATCAAGCTCTTCACCGGCAATCCACTTGGACTTTAGTTCCTTTGCCACTAGGTAAACAGGCTATTGGTTCTAAATGGGTTTTTTGCCTTAAAAAGAACTCTGATGGTTCTATAGCTCGCCACAAAGCTCGCCTTGTTGCTAAGGGGTATCTTCAAGAAGTAGGTTTGGATTACCATGAGACTTTCAGTCCTGTTGCCAAACAGCCTACAATTCGAATTCTTCTATGCTTAGCTTTGCATTTCGACTGGCCGATTAAGCAATTGGATATTTCCAATGCTTTTCTACATGGGGTTTTGGAAGAAAAGGTCTACATGACTCAACCGCAAGGATTTATTGATTCTCACCAACCTCATCATGTTTGCAAACTTCACAAGGCTTTATATGGGCTTAAACAAGCCCTACGGGCTTGGTATTCAACCTTCTCCAAATTTCTTCTCTCCACTGGCTTTGTCATTAGCTCTTCTGACTCTTCCCTCTTTGTTCAGAAGACTGCTACTACTCTTACTGTTCTGCTCATCTATGTTGATGACATTCTCATCACTAGCACTAATTCTTCTCACATTACTTCTCTTATTACTCATATGCATTCAGTGTTCTCTATGAAGGAATTAGGTGATATTAATTATTTCTTGAGCATTTCTGTTGATCAATCATCTTCAGGTTATTTTTTATCTCAGTCCAAGTATGCTCTTGAGATTCTTGTCAAGGCTGGTATGACCGAATGTAAACCTTGTGCTTCTCCCATGTCAGTTAAGCCCTCTTCTACAGCTTCATCTTCTGTTGCCTTTTCCCAGCCTTCTCTTTATCGCAGTATTGTTGGTGCTCTGCAATATCTCACAATTACCCGGCCTGATATTGCCTTTGCTGTGAATTCTGCTTGCCAATCCATGCAAACACCTTCTGAAGCTGATTTTGCTGCTGTTAAACATCTCTTGCGCTATCTCAAGGGTACTTTGCATAATGGTCTTCATTTTACTCCCGGTCCTCTTGCATTATATGCCTTTTCTGACTCCGATTGGGCTGGCTCTATTGTTAATCGTCGCTCTACTACAGGCTATTGTGTATTCCTTGGTCCAAATCTTATCTCCTAGTCAGCGAAAAAGTAGCCTACCATCTCTCGTTCTTCTACCGAAGCCGAGTATCGTGCACTCGCCCAAGCTGCTGTTGAACTTTGTTGGATCCAAATGCTTTTAACTGATCTTCATGTTTCTGTTTCCTGTCCTGTATTATGGTGTGACAATCTCTCTGCCATCTCCTTATCCTCTAACCCTGTTTTTCATGCCCGTTCTAAGCATATTGCTGTGGATTATCATTTTATTCGTGAACGGGTCGCTTCCAAGCAGGTTCTTGTCAAGCATATTGCTTCTTCTGATCAACTGGCTGATGTGTTTACAAAACCCTTGTCTGTTTCTCGCTTCCAGTTTCTTCACAGCAAGCTCATGGTTCTTTCTCCTCCCCTGAGCTTGAGGGGGCCTGATAAGGACTCCCCTGCTGCTGGTGATACACCAGAGCAGAGAGCTACATATGTTCCTAATGATCATGCACCAGAGCAGAGAGCTACACGTGTTCATTCATCAAGTTGTAGTTAGTTAGAGTTAGTTAGTTAGAGTTAAGCTTGTAAACTGTAAACTCACTTTAGTTAGTTTCACCATGGTATGGTTAACAGTTGTAACCGACTCTTTGTAACCGACTCTATTAAAGAGATTCATTGTATTCTTGAATGATAAGTTGAGTTGTATTGAAACTTCTTTATTTTCTGATGATATGAAATGATCAGTTTTCTGAAATGCCATGTTTTATATGAATAAATGATTGTCCAAGTTTCTGAAATGTATTCGTGGTATCCTTAGCATTATATGATATGTGTCCCTTTATGGGTCATCGAAATGTCTTTATAGTTGTCCCTTTATGAGTCATCGGAAACGTCTCTATGTACAGGAATCATCAGAGTATCTTTATGGTCATCCCTTTATGGGTCATCGGAATGCCTTTATGGTTGTCCCTTCAAAGGTCATCGAATTTGTTAACGCTAATAGATGTACCACGTATGATCTTGTGAAATATATGAACTTTGAACATGAATATGAATATGTACCTGCTTCTGAATAAGAATTTGAATTCTGAATTTGCTATAGATATCATTCATTAAAACCTTTACTCTATTATTATTCACTGGGCTCCAACTCACCGTATTATTTATGTATGTCAGTGATCAAGCGCGTGATTAGGCCTAAACTGTTGCCTGGGAATCAATTTTGTCCAACCAACCACAGTGCCTCCCGCGAAGGTTTGGAAACCTACTTATGGTCAATATTTTGTGATCCAGAATTCCGTCTAAGTTTTCTTTTGTTTCATTTGTACGTTGGGCTAAGTCCCATTTTGGTTATCTGTAGTGAAGTGACGCAAGACTGTTGCTCATATGACGTCACCTTTATATATATAAAGTTTAATATTTTTGTCCCATGTATGTTTGCACAGCTCTATGGACTATGTATGTTTTATATATTTGTTTCTGTAACCCCTTATTATGTGTTAATCTGTTCAAAGGTCTTCGGTAATCTAAGGATTACTGGCTGGTTACGATGCTAAACCTATAGGAGGCGAGTTTGGGTCATGACACATTATTACATCCCTAATTAGGGACATTTGAGTATAAATTAGAGACGATTGAGTGTAATTAGTGATAGTGGAGTGTATATTGATAACAATGAAAGTGGTTGGGGAACAGTGGCGATGGATCGACGACAATAGAATCTAGATCAGAGGTTGGAGAAATGTTGGAAATAGAGATAGACAAATAAAAAAGAGAAGAGATCAATAAATTAAGAGTTAATTACCTAATGGTGTGTTTGGTTGGGGGATTTGGAGAGGGATTTGGAAAGGGAAAGGGAAAAGGTATGTGAAACTAGGTGAAATGTAAGTATATTTTATTCACATTTCACCTAATTTTTCCTTTTTCCTTTCCAAATCCCTCCTCAAATCCCCCAACCAAACACAGCGTAAAAGTCCTGTTTACAAACGTTATGGTAGTTCAGATCCTATCTAAGATTTTTTGAACAAATAAGTCCTATTTAGTAAAATTGATAATATTATCAGTTTTCCCTAATTTTTAAAACTAAGAATATTATTAATTTTGCATAGTAATGTTTCAGATAATTGTTTTACTAACTGATAAAAAAAAAGAGAGCATGAGATTAAACGTTTTTGTCCTTCTACTTATTGGTTTGATTCAACTATCCAATAAAATCGATAATATTATCAATTTCTTTCAGTTTTAAAATTGAGAACATTATCAATCTTTTTTTTTTTTTAAATTTTTTTTTTCTTTTTTTTTTTACAATTTTGCACATCTATATTCCGTCATTATACTCCTTTATAGATACAAAATTTTTAGTTTTGTATCCAAAAAAAATAATTTAGTTTTTTCAAATTTTTCAAAAAAAAAAATTAGTTTTTTTTTGCACATAAATTTTTTTATAAATTTTTTCAATTTGAAAATTGACGTTTTAAAGTTTGAAAAATCAAAATAAATGTCAAATCATGATGTTCTTTTATAGATAATCATAAATGATAAATAATTATTGTTTAAATGGCAATTCCGACTATTAAATATTTAATGGGACTTGAAGGTCTAAAAAATCTTAATTAATACTTAATGGAGTATAAGTACATAAATTAATACTTGTGTGTAAATACCTCATAAATTAATGAGAGCAAAATAAGTATATTAGAGCTTGTTAGTGCATTCAAAACGTGTGTAGGACTTATAAATATTTAAGTTCATCAAATAAAATTGGCCAACAATTTAAATAATAATAATAATAATAAAAAATGCTCCAAATTACCAACAAACCCAATAACTAGATAAGCCATAACTTGCAGATCTCACTTACAGGTTATATAGCTTCAATTCTCTATTTCCCAGTTATGTTGTGTTTGGTTAGGGGATTTAGAAAGGGATTTGGAAAGGAAAAGGGAAAAGTTGTGTGAAATTAGGTGAAATATAGGTATATTTTATTCACATTTCACCTAACTTTTTCTTTTCCTTTTTCAAATCTCTCTTCAAATCCTTTGACCAAACACAGCGTTAGTGTACCAAAATTAAAATACAACAATACAAATTAAAACTTAACACAGTCAAATCACAAACTTGAGCTACAAGCGATTGTATTTTAGTCTAAAAATTAAAAGTCAACATACCTCTACATAAGTCAACATACCTCATATGAAGATAATGATAGTAATGTTGCTGGTCCGGATACTCGGTTATCTTTAAAAAAAAAAAAAAAAAAAAAAAAAAACGTGTGTAGAAGAGAGACTGAAAATGGAAATGATATGAGAGGAAATACATACATACATGTATATTGCAGTCTTGCAGGAGAGAGAGAGAGAGACCTGAGAATTGGGAAGCACAAGCCCAAAGCTGAACCTTTGTTAGAGTTTGAATCAATAGTAACTGAACTGTGTTTTTATAATAAAAAATCTAGGGACCCAGAATTGACCAATAATGAACCTATGCGATTGAAATTAAATTAATAAAATACAAGATTCATGATTTAAATAAATTCAAACAATTGACTCTCACTTCTTAATAAATTTTGGTGTGGATAAGGATTTATACGGTTGCTGTTTTATAATTCCTTCTTTCTTATTTTAATATTTTGGCCACCTCAGCGGTCTCCGTGTCACTCCAATTATTTTGGAATTAAAATATTAATATCACAACTATGTTATGAATATAATAATTAAATATTAAAATTAAAGTTGCGTTATAAATATAATAAACTTTTACATAATGAGATTTAAATATAGTGCATTACATTTTGTATAAATTATCTGTATCAACATATGCCTATACTATTTTTGAATTACATATACACTTTATTTAGATTTTTTTAATAAAAAGTTTAATGTAAAATATTTTATGGTAATGTGAACCTCAAGAACTTTGACAACTTTGTACCATTTTTTGAATAAATGAATGACGTGTATAATTAAATACACACCTTCTATGCTAAATAAAAATAAAAGAAAAAAAAAATGTAAAATATTTTATGGTAGTGCAGTCGTCGAGAGCTTTAGCATTTTGCATATTTAAATATGGGAAACATTGGTGTATTTTATAATTAAAAAATAACAATTTTATATTTTTTAAATTATAATTAAAAAAATTAAAATATATATGATACACGCCTTGCATATTAGAATTTTCCTTTAACTACACTCCTCATTTTTATTTTTATTTTTTTTAGATGGGGCAATACACACCTCATGTTAAATTTAGAAAAGTCAGTGTAAGATATTTTGGCGGTGTTTGACGACAAGTGGATATAGAGACAATAGCCCTAAATAGAAAAAGCCAAAAAAACATATATAAACAAAATCCATATGCAGCATATGTGCGCGGGGGTTGTGGCTGACTGTCAGCCATGCGAAAAGATTATTTTGTTCTTGAAAATTTTTAAAAATCACACCAATCATTTAATTATTAAGAGAAATTGTTATTTCCCTTTTCATATTTTTTAATATAACAATCAAACAAAAAATTTAATCTATCTTTTTAAGAATTAAAATTAAAGTAATCAAATAATTAAAAAATTTAAAAATAATCACTTCTCAAACGAAACTTTTGAGACTAAGGATTGTTGTTGTGCCTTATGGCATAGCGGCTTTGTTGTGAGGCTCCGTAGATGTATTTTTTGACTGTATTTTGATAATTTAATCATCACATTATAAGATTTATTGAGTATATTATTTATAAAATAAATTAAATTAATCGGACATCTGTAATCTCATGATCAAGTCCTAATTGTTTTTAAAAAATTATTAAAATCATGTTAACGGTTTTTTTTTTTTTTTGAAAAACAAATGTGCTCTTATTATAAGGCTAAAAATGTTCAATTTATTTGATTTTTTTTTATTATAAATGATCTATTTATCGAATTTTATAAATTGAACGATTTAGATTATCAAAAAAAAAAAAAAAAACTCGGGACCCGCACCTATTGGGCCTCACAGCAGCAAGCAGGAACCCAATTCCAAAGTTTTGAGGGTGTTTGATCAACCCCTGTCCCCTCACATCACCTACCAAGTGAGTTCACTGCTTGTGAGAAACTACTATCATTTGAAATCTACCATTGGAAACTACCAGCAACCAACCACCAGTTTCACCATTAACCTCCACCATCTTAGGTTTATTATTGATGAACTCATCTGATATCGAAAACCTCATATCTGTGACAAGAATACGATGCAATTGTCCATTCTTTCTGTAACAAATAATAAAATTTTATTAAAATTTAACCAAAATCCTTCTATTGAGTCATTCTTTGGTGAAAAAGACAGTTTATAAATTTTTTCTCCATAAACCCCCTCACTTAGAAGCGTATACTTAATGGAAGACAAACAAACATATTTCTATTTCTTTTTGGACAATCTCACCTTTTGAGTGAGAAGATAAAAAACTGACATAACCAGCAATAATCCTTCGTCTCTGACCCTATTTCCTGTTCTGGCACCGGTTCTTCTGGGTTTTGGTTACTCTCTCTCTCACTTAACTCGCTCACTCGCTCACTTTACAGACACACACACACACAGTAAAAGAGACGAAAGGCATTTTCTTGAGTAATAATGATGGTGTTAACCCAAGGGTTGTTGCATTGTGATAAGGCCTTGGCGTTTAAGTTCCAAGGTTACAAGTTCAATTCTTTCTTTAGGCCAATTTCTTGGACGAAGTACTGTTAGTTAGAAGGTTGGACCTCAAGTTGTCTAGTCAGTACTTGGTGTGAGTTCAATACTCTTCCGCTGTGCGAGTCTTGACTTAAACGGAGCTTGTCTTGGAAGGTCGGGACAAGTTCTCAGGTTATAGTCTCCTCACTTGGAACGGCTAACAGGACACCTTGGTGCGAGTCCTGACTTAAGCGGAGCTTGTCTTGGGAGGTCGGGGCAAGTTCTCAGGTTATAGTCTCCTCACTTGGAATGGCTAACAGGACACTTTGGTAATCCTGACTTAAGCGAAACTTGTCTTGGGAGGTCAGGGCAAGTTCCCAGGTTATAGTCTCCTCACTTGGAACGGCTAACAGGACACCTTGGTGATTTCTATAAGGAGCGTTGCCTTGGACCTGTGGGAGGATAGGGAAGATTTTCCTGTAACAAAAAAAAATATAAAATAAAAAATAAATAAAAATAATGATGGGTGTTGGGCAAGGAATAACTATGCGCTAATTAGATTAAAATTTAATTTTGAAACAAAGTAACATTTTATTACGTTAATTTTTACAATTTTTTTAAATTTTTTAATAATTTTATAGTCAACTTGAATATTATTTAATAGATTTTGATGAGAAAAATCTAAAATTATTAATTTTATTAAAAAGTTACATGTAAATCAAAAGTTGTATCGTTTTAAAGTTTAAAATATTAAATTACTCACTGAGGATATTTTGGTAGCATTGGTGTGTGTTGAATTTTTCAAAAAAAAAAAATAAATTCTGTTTATCCTTAATGCATTAAAATTTTATTATCAACGAGTTTTGACCAAATTTTCTTAAAATTTTACACTAGTTAACATTATTTATTCACTGTTTTGATAGTTTTTCCATTTGCCGTTTCTACTAATAATGATTAAATCATAACAAATGCAGTAATTAGTGATGATAATAGTGAAAATTTTTGTTTTAGTGCTAAATTTACACATACAAAGTAAAATTGTATTATTTGCAAAATAATAAATTTTGAATAGTTTTTTTTTTAATTTGCTGCGCGGTGATGCTAGTTGTTGTCTTTTGAAAATGGCCATTGAAAATGCACATGAAAAAGTATTTGCTGGAGAGTTGATGGTGATTGATGGCCGGAGAACATTCGCAGAAGGCAACCACTGGCCGCCGGAGGTTGTGATAGGCTAATAAAATTTCACTCATGTCGTGTTTGGTTTGAGAAATTTTGAAAGAAATTTGAAAAGAAAAAAGGAAAAAGTAGGTAAAATATTCAAAAGATTTTAAAAAATCTTATATAAATAAAATATATACAATATTTGACTTTATTTTGTACTTATCGCACGAACATGAATAACATTAAAATCGTGCTTATCACGAATGACCACACCAACATTTTTAGATGGGGTTATAGGAGTAGACCTACAGAAATAGATTGTGAATAAATTGAAATCTATATAATAAAGTGGTAATAGTAAGAGTATATATTTCAAGAATTAAATAGAGTTGTTACCAATTGGGTGTTATAGAAGATTGTCTTGGGTTTATACATTTATTTGATCTTTCTTGTTCTCGTCGCAGGCGTTGTTCTAATTGGTATACAGAACATGAGTTTTGATTTTTTTTCACGTTCTCGCCGTGCACGTTGAGCCAATGCAGCTTTTGATAACATATTATCATTGTGTGCCTAAAATGAGAATATTATATAATTAGGTACACAAAATGTGAAGATTATCCCCTCTCTTGCTTCCCTTTTATTATGTATTTATTCTCAAACGTTTAACTAACTTTTTTTCTTCGCTCGGTTGAATTGTTAGTCACATAAGAACCATTGCGTGTATTGATAAAATTTAAAAAGGGAGAAAAAAACAATTTGAAAACACATTAAGCACACAAAACTGCAAACTCACTATGCATTTTGAGCCAAAAAGACACTACCCATCTAGTGTAAATAATATTGGTACACATATTCTACAAAAATCAATTAACATAAATTATTAATATTGGTATCACATCCTTTACAAAAAAATCAATTCAAAATGATAATAATTTCACTGTTACAGAAATCAATTGTAATAAAAAAAATTCAACAACCTTGTTAAACATAATTATTTTAACCTACTAAGCTAACTAAAAATTAAAATAACTTACTAAATTAACCAACCTCCCATACACTTCCTATAATTCTGCATGGCTTTATTATTTTTTTTAGAGACCACACTCCTGTTGCTAATTACACTCATCTTTTTTGTCCTACATTAAAAAGATAAATATTAGATCATTGGGTACGTACAATGTAAATATTAACGTGTAATTTTTCTACTTTCTGCTTCCCTCTTCCTTATTCTTGTTCTCTCCGTTATATTAAAATTGATTGTTGTCTTTTTCTTCTTTTCTTAAGAACTTATAAGTAAAATAAATTTTTTTAAAAAATCTATATTCTATAATTAAAAACTTCATTTCATTTTTCGTTTTCTTCTTCCATATGTTTATTATGATATGTTTTTTTCTTTTTTTTTTTAAAAAAAAAAAAAGATGATTATTGATGATTTTGATTACATCAATAAAGAAGGAGAGGGGAGGAAGAGAGAGAGAAAACCCCACCATCCCAAGAGAGAAAATTCAAACAAAAAAAGATGTATAGGGACTAACTGAACACAAGCACACTGCATCATCACAGAGCATCAGAAATGACACATTGTAAATGCAACATGTGTTCAGATTAATGTTCAGACACATGCATTAACATGTTGTACAAATGCTTACTTTAACATGGTTTAGAAAAATATTTCACAATCAGTCAAAACAATTGAATAAATATTTAAAAAATAATAACTCCTAAATATATACATAAAAAAAAGTATATGACACTATGCAATTCTTACAAAAATCTATAAAAAAACAAAAATTTAATAAATATTCAAAAAACAAACTTTTTAAAAATGTTGAGAAATCATACCACGGGATTTGCATGTTCCTTTCCTTTGCCAAAAGGGATAGCCTTTTCTGTCTCCTTTGATATTGCTTTGTGTTTTTCCTTTGCCTTTGCCCATAAAAAATACGTAGAATATATTTATAAATATATATTTTTAAATAATAATAAAATGCATATAAGTTACTTATAGGCTTACCTCACGAATGCGAATAGTATTAAGGTCACGCTCATCACGGACAACAACATTAACATTTCTTTCTTGAAGAAATTGAATCTATATATACAAAAAATTTAGAGTGATAAATAAAATTTTGTACACATAAATAAGAAAAAAAATCATTTCTTTCTTGATATTACTGTTCGGTGTAAGTCTTCATCCACCTATAAAATATGAGAAAAAAAGCATTTATTAGAAGAAAATTAGATATGATAAGTTTAAAATAAATAAATAAATAGGCCTTACATTATAAGAGAGGTACTTAAATTTATAAGGAAAAAAAAAAAAAAAAAAAAAAACAAAAACTTACTTGACCAAAAATAGTGATATTGTCCATAACTATTGTACTTCAACCTAAAAATGTTTGGTTCAGTTGATTCATCCATAAGACCATAAAACTAAACATTTCTCTCAACACTGAACCACGGAAATTCAGGTGTCTTGTAGGTTGTCTAATTTTATTATTTCTGGTAATTTTACTGACATAAAGAACAAAAAGCATGATACACAAATTTTGTTTTCTTTCATTTTTCTTTGCTTTCCCAGCAACCAAACAGTAATTTTGGGCTAACAACAAACAATAAGATATTAGAGAATGCCAAGAATAAGAAGAACAAATATCACAATAAAAACCTAACTTCAAGTCAAAAAAATTCAATTAACTCAAACCCAGATCTAGATATCTAATAATAGATCATTTTCATCAAATAAGCATGAAATTGTATAGATTTAAACAATACCCGGAAACAAAAAACGATTGAGCTTGCTTGGTTCCATTTTTCGAAAAACATTTTTCAGAAAATTCTACTTTCTTATTTTCTGTGTTTTTTTGTTTTTACTAAATTTTTTTAATATTTTAAGCAATTTTTTTTTTTTACTTTCTAGACATACCTAACATAAATATACCTAAAAACTAAAAAAAAAATTGTGAAAAAAACCTTTTAAAAATTCACTAAATACCAAAAATACAAAAAAAATACAATAATTAAGTACATTTTTTATATTTTTATGTATTTATTAATTTTTTAAAATATTTTTTCACAAATTTTTTACTTTTTAGATACATCTAAGTAAGGTGCATCTAGTGATGGGTTTTACTCTGTGCAGGAAATTGTTAATAACGTCCAGCAGTTCAGAGGTCACTCTTAGCTTCTTGGCAATGGATGCTTATGGATGTTCTCGATGGTGATTCTTCTTTGGTTTGGTAGTATCTAGATCTGGTTCTATTGTATATTCTTTGTTTGTGTTCGCTTAAAGGGCAATTTGTTCGTTGATGTCATTGTCTCATCGTCTTTGTGATGCTAGGTTGTTGATTTTGCTTTGATGCTAATTGGTAATCTACTGCTGGTGGAAGGAATCTAGTTTGGCAGGCAATTTTGGCTCATTAGGTTATATTATGGAAGTAATCTCGGTAGCTACTGCTGGTTTATTATGGTTGTTGCATATTCTTTGTGTTTTGAATTGGGCAAGCAGTTATAGTTGTTGGGTGTTCTTAGGCTTGGGGTGTTTTGTTCTTCTTGTTTATTTGTGTTTTTTTGGGTGTTGTTGATTGGCCTCTCACCAATCTCAAGCTTATGTTAGCATATGATTGTGTTGTCTCTTCGGTGCCATCCTAGATGGGATTGTAAAGGTTCAAAAAGTAAGGTGCATCTAAAAAAGTAAAAAAAAAAAAATTGTTTAAAATTTTAAAAATATTCACTAAAAACAAAAAACACGAAAACCAAAAAACTCAGTTTTCAAAAAATTTAATCCAAAAAACTCAAACCAAACACACTGAATATAATTTCAAAGAAAAAATATGATCAAAATCTAGAATTGGCAAGAGAATGAGGGTAATTGTTGGGCAATGAATGAATATCACATTGGAGGTCTTCTGTAGGAGTAAGATTCCAGCATTGGTCTTGGATAGAGGAATGATTTACAATATTTGGTTTTGTCTAGGGTAATGAATCTAGTGAGGCAGAACCTTGATGATCTTTGTTGTACAAATCTAGCAAGCTAAAATTATGGAAAAGCTTAGGATTGATAGCTTCTTTTCAAATAGTAGATATAGCTTATTTTGTTTTTTTGTGCTTTTTTAGTCCCAAAATATTAGCCAAACGAACACTTATGTCACGACCCAAACCGGCCCCTAAAGGTTTAACGCCGTAATCGGCCAGTAATCCTTAGATTACCAAAGGCCTCTTAACAGAATAATATTTAATTGGGGGCTGCAGAAGGAATTATACCAAATATGAATAGTCCATGGAGCTATGCAAATATGCATGGGACAGAAATTTGAAACCTTATATAATATATTAATGTATGTGACATCATGATGCATTAGTCTTCATCACATTTGAGACAATTGTAGCCCAAAAAGGAAGATAGCTTTTATACAGAAAACAAAAGACTTGCTCGTATTACAAACAAAACATATGGTCTTTACTCATGCCACTTAGACTTGACTTGATCACACAAGGGAACCTCCTTAGAGGTACAACGGTTGGCTGACAAAACAGGAGTGCCAGATCCTCAACTTTGGGTCTGGTCACGCGCCTGGTCACCTACATACATAATATAAATAGTGAGCGGAAGCCCGGTGAATAATAACAAAGTAAAGATTTTAATAAATGATGTCCAAAACATATTTCAAATCTCATAGAAAATTAGAATCATAATCAGGTAGCGGAAACAGAGTCATAATCTTATTCATATTCAAATCATATGGGGTACATCCATTAGCATAAACATGTCTCTTTGGTCAAGCTTATCAAGTTCCATAAAGGAACCTCCGGTACCGAGTAACATATCTCATACTTGAGCCGTGGTATTGTTTCCCCCGGGCGAGGGCACGTACACAGTATTATTTCCCCGGGCCACAGATCGCTGCCTGTCGTGCTAGGGCCTCATGACCATAAGTTACAGTATTATGTCCCTTGGGTGAGAGCCTCTGCTAAGGATACCACAATTACGTTTCAAAGAAAATTTGGACAGTCATTCATTTATACAAAACATAGCATTTCAGAAAACTAATAATTTCATATCATCAGAAAATAATTAAAGTCAAACATAACTTTATAGAGTTATTACTCACAGATAACTGGTGGCTCCAAATAGACGAGTAGAGTAGGTAATTCACTTAACTTGAGGTGCGTGACCTACATAACATGACAGATACATACGTTGAAACATATGCTCGAATTCTACATAACTTATTTCATTTGTCCTTAGTGTGTTTTTAGCCTTTATCCTCATTATAGTGTTTTAATCTTGGCCTAAGAATGCCTAGGATGGAATGAGAATGCAAAAATGTACTTGAAAATATTTTTCAAAACTTGTTGAAAATAGGGTCCATGCTCGAGCGGACATGCAAAATGTGATGGTCCACTCGAGCGTAACTTTCTTCGCTCGACCGATCTGCAAACTTTGACAAAAGTACTAGTTGTTTGATTTTCACGCTTGACGGACACTCAATCCCCGCTCGAGCGTGAGACTCAGACCTTCGCCCGAGCGTGACTTTTGTTGCTTGAGCGATCTACAAAACATATGAACTTCTAGGAACATGCATTTCATGCTCGAGCGGACTTCAGGTCGCTCGAGCCGAAGTGCACACACTCAGAGTGGTCGCTTGAGCGTAAACTCCTACGCTTGAGCGTAGGTGCAAATTCTGGAATTTCCAGATTTGTTCTCCAAGTTCAAAACTCAATCTTTAAGCATCAAAACTTGATTTTCCTGGGCCAAAACTTGAGAAAGCACTTAGAAACTCATAAAACATCATGAATTAAGGATCATTTCAAGACATCATGGCCCAATAGCTTGCCAATTGTGCAAAATTCAAGTTGAAATGTAGGAATATGCTATAAATATGACATGCTTGTATAATTTGAGTTCATAGCTTCCCAAAACATGATCAAATGAAATATCCAACTAAAAAACATGGTGAATTCTTAGACTACAACCAAAACATGAACAAACATGTGAGAATTCTCATGAAAACAACTTCAAAACTTCATGATATAGATATGCATGCATGGAATGACTAAGCTTTCTTAAATTCTGTCTCAATTCCCATATGAATTCACCTATTTCATTTGTATTCATGTACTAAATGACTCAATTTCAAGGTTGTAAGGTTGAGCTCTTACCTAGGCTACTCAATTGAGCTTTACTTAAGCAAAATCTTGAGCAATTCACCAAATCTCCTAGCAATTTTCTTCTATCCCAACTTTTGATCTCAATTTTCCTTCCCTCTCTCTCTCTCTCCCACGTTTTGCTTGTTTGGGTGAGCTCAAATATGTTGAATGAAGAAAAAAATGAATGAAGGCATATGGGAAGCCTTATATAGGCTCACTTGAAGATAATTAATTAAGGCTAAATAAGTGGACATTAAATTAATCTAATTTAATTGTTCCAAATTGAATCTTGATTAAACCTACCATAATGTTCTAAAAATTCCAAATAGCAGATAAATCAAGTCAATTTCTGAATCGGATGCTGATAAGGCCTTCAATTCGCAAACCGAATAAAAACATGAACAGATCATTCTACGTTAAACAGATATAAACAAAAAAATAATGCAATGCACACGTAAGTAACTCAGGATTTCTTCTTAATTACTTGTTAGGCATACTTAAGCATGAATTAGTGCTAATCATGGGTCGAGGTTGTTACAACTTAGACTTTAGCTTTTTTTATGAAACAAGAAATTATATTATGTGGAGGGTATATATTATAAATATAGAATATTTCTATACGGTCTGAATCGATTCCAATCTGGAATCGTGGAGTTCAATTTGAAATCGATCCGTGGCCCATGGATTTTTAAATTTCCAATCCGGAACCGAACTACGGATTTAAAAAATAACCCAAACTTACCCAATTAGACTGAATCGGATTGAATTACGGATTATACGGACCCCTTACTCAGCTTACAATTTACATATAAAAGGTTTAGAGAGATAGATCAAGCATCCTAGAACAACAGGTTGAGCTTATACAATTTTATTATATATAATCGGGTGTTTATAAAAACTATTGTTAGTTTTGCATTTTACTCCAAATCACAAAAATTATGTATATATTTTTTAAGGAGGTAAAATGTAATCAAACAGGCTCAATGACTTAAAAATGATTTAAAAAACTTAAAATTGTTTCAAGTAACTAAAGGATAAAAGTACCTCCATCTTTTCACGTATCATACAGAAAGGCGACCTTTAATCCTAACATGTATACATACAAAATAAATAAATTATGATCTGCATATATACGCCTTCAGATTTTGTAGGGCTCAATTTCGACTCGACAAACCTATGCAAAATACAACCAAGGCAAATTTATATTATAGGGATTAGGTTTCTCTCGATTTGGATCATGGGGTGAGAGAGAGAAAAAAAATAATTGTGTTTTCTTATTGTCATCTTTGGATGTATAAGAAAGCAAAGCATGTGACAAAGCGATATGCGTGAGACTTTTTTTCCTCCTTTATATTTAAATGGAAAACTCGGTATTATAAAAAAATTTATAACCAATTAGCTTATTTCACACTCAATCTCACCATTTTGATGAGAAATGAAATAGTCAAAAATAATAGAGTTTCATGATTTCTCATGATTTCTTACCAAATTTAGAAGGAATTATTAGACTCCATAAATAATAAATTATTTATAAGTAAATCCATCAAAGTTAAAATTTAATTCTAAAATCATCAGTTAGGAATTTATTTATAGATTGATTAAAAATAAATCAAAATGACATTTTTGTCCTATAGTAACCACTGAAGAACCCAAAAACACCCGTTGCAATCCATTGTCTTGGTCTCATCGCTTGCAATACCTGTGGTGATGGTCGATGTCTTGGTCTGCAATCACCACAAACAACCATAGGCGGAGCTAAGTACTGTTTAGTGGGTTCAATTCAACCCCCTAACTCCGAATTTTTTTTTATAGAATATACAACAATATGTAAAATTTTTGAGAGGTTTTCGTAAATTGACACCATTAAAATTGTTAAAAAATAAGGGTGATTCTACTTACACCACTACTTTACCTCTTTACACCCTCCATATGAGTTTTTTTTTTCCTTCCCAATTTTATCCATGTGTGAAATTACCTTTAAGGAAAAAAAATTAAAATTAAATATATTTTGTTATCTTCTTACACCCCTTAGTCTTCAATCCCTACTCCTCTTTTTCCTTTCTTAATTGTTATTTTCTCTTACACGTCTCTTTTCAAAAAGTGAGAATCATAGTGTTTTGATCATTAAAGAAAGCAATGGATGAAGAAACAATGATAAAGAACCATCCAAAAAGTGAAATGATGAGTTTTTTTTTTTATTTATTTGGTGGGTTTTTGTTTCATTTTTCTGGACTGGTGTTCGACTTTCGTTCGGTGCTTTGAAATCAAACAAAATAAAATAGTTCCGCATTGCATTGCCGAATAAAAAATATAAGTTTGGTAACCAATTACCGAATAAAAGATACATTTTCGATAACCCAAAATCAAATTTTTAAAATTTGTTTGGCTTCTCATTACTCGTATTTCCAATTTCATTTTTTTTTTTTTGGCCTGGAAGGATTATACTTATACTCATTGCAACAACGCAAGTACTGCAATATTAGTGGACTCTAGTCATTTATTCATTATAGACGAGGTTTGTTAAGTTTTTTTTTTTTTTATGAATATGATTTTTTCTTATTTTTAATTTGTATTGAGTTTTATTAATAATTTGATGTATAAATATATTTATTATCTTTAGATTTTTAGTAGTCGTGATGCATTAATTAAATGGGCTTCTGACATTGGGAAGAAACTAGATTTGTCATTGTTATAAAGACATTAGATGCGGGAGGCTATGGAAGAAAACCAAGACTTACACTTGCTTGTAAAAGAAGTGGTTACTATAGAGACAACAAGAAGATTCGATTGAGGTTAATAAGTTCTAAAAAGTGTGAATGTCTATTTCTATTAAGGGGGGAAAATTACTTACAAATTATTAAGATGAATTGTGATAACATGTTTGATTGATGGATGCAAATAATGACAAATTTTATGGATACTTTATGGATATTCTTACACTTGATTTTTTATGAATAATTTTATGGATACTTTTTATGTATGATTTTATGGATGTGTGTTTGATTTATGAATTTTTTTATGAATGCTTCAAGGAAAAAGTAAATTTTTCAATGTACAGCGACGGGGTCTAGACAACTCTATTGTAGTTTGGCAACATAACACTAGAGTAATCCCATTTGTATAACAATGTATCACTGAACAGTCACTTCACAAGTGGCCCAAATTAATTTATGGTTATCATCTAATTGGGCAGCAAAATAATGATTACTAGGAAAAAAAATATTGTCTAGTAACATGGCACTGGAGTAATTCAAATTAATTAGTGTTGTATTACCAAACAGACCCACCACAAATTAAAGTGGCTCTGTAAATGTATAGCAACAAAATGTTGGAGAGATCTATTTTTTTCGGCAACATAACACCGGAATAATGTAAATTGTTTAGCACCGTGTTATCAAAATTAGTGGTGTAAAGAATGAAATAGTTAATTTAGGATTAGTTTTGGTAATATATTGCGGGTGTAATGCGAATTACATTTTTTTTAATGGTGTAATGAGATGGAGGGTGTAAAAAGGTTAAATAGTGGTGTAAGTAGAATCACCCATTTGATTGTAGCTCATAAAAATGAAAATGGGTAAATTACAAATATATCCTTGAGTTTTGTTTAAAATACAGATTAGCCCGGTGATTTTTGAAATTACAAATACCCTTGTTAGAATTTTGGGAAAATTGCAAATACGTGGTATCTTCACAAAATATTTACAAATTCATGGAAAAGTTTATGACTTTAATTATTAAAATTGATAAAGTTTACTACTGATTTGAATATTTACAGTGGGGTTAAATTTATATTTCAATATATAGTTTTTACTTACTTGTTCAATTGTTGAAATCCATGGATTTCACTAGCATTATATTTTCTTATCAATGCTTAGTTTATATGAAGTATGGATAGGATATGAATGAGACACATGGTCGGCACATTAAAGATACGTTAATTTGACAAATTCTAAATTAATAGAGTACTACTTTAATATAATTATTTTCTTATTCTTTAAGAAGTAAGCAAAGTATTGAAAAATTGTTTTTGTATTTATCCTAATAATTCTACCATGATACTATGCAAGAAAAATATTACAATTCCAATTCCATAATAGTTCATTGTAGGGATGATCTCTCCAATAGACTACTAATATCCAGAATCCTCTTTATTTTCTACCTTCCTCGTATCGAACACAACTAGGATTTCTGTCTCCAAACCTTAATTTAGTTTCCACATTGGTCGTCTCCCCCTTAATTCTCTCTTAAAAAACTGGGATAATTCTTGTTGTTTCCTCGTCCCTAAACCATCACTCTTGGGTTTTTTGGACAAATTCATTTGGATATTTATTTATTTATTGTTATTATTATTTTGCCCAAGTGATTTGGGTAATTCTCCAACACAATGCATGATGATTTCACCATTCAATGTTGAGGGGTATTGATCTCGACCACTAGGGTTTTGAAAATGAACAATTTGATTTGGATGTCGTTGCACCTGACAGTCTCATTGTCAGGGGTTTTGGTTGGGTTGAGAATTCGGGGTGGAATAGTGAAGAAGGGCAGCACATAAGAGAAGAAGAGAAGAAAAAATAGAGAATGGGGAGAGGACCTTTTATTTCTCTATGTAAATGTATACGAGACTCTTAAACAAAATCGGCAACAATCATTATCTTTAAACAGTAAAGGATTACAATATTTTAACATTTTAAATGAGGTGGCGACAGGTGAAGTAATAAACTGGACTATTCTCTTCCATCTCCTTTCCTCTTCCGGGCCTACACGCTTATAGGCATGCACGCTTATAGTCATACCTTTATAATCATTTCTATTTTTTTGAACTTTTAAACAATTTGAGGCGTTAAATTTGTTGCAGCTCAGTTTTGGAAGAGAAGGATGAACGTAGAGTTGCTCATATAGTTGAGCATCTTGCTTTTAGTGCCACAAAGAAATACACAAATCAAATCATGATATCGTTAAATTTCTTGAAAGTATTCCGGCAGAATTTAACTTGGAGGTAGCAACCAATTCTCTGTTGTGTGATAATCTTCATAGTTTCATTTTTTTTTACTTTATTCTTTTTACCACCTGTTACCATTTAGGTGCGAGTCTCAACAGACGATTTGGAGAAAGAAAGAGGGGTCATTATGGAGCATGAGGGAACCGCAATGCAAATGGAAGGATGCAGGATACACATTGGGTTCTAATGATGGAAGGTTCTAAGGTAATTTTTTAAACTCTACCAATTTATCAATTTTGAATCTCATGCACTGGTGAGGTTCTTTACATGGTCATTGTACTTGATTCTTCCTGCATGGTTGGAGCTTGTTTGACCGTTTACTTTCAAACTAACTTGAATAGTCTTCATATAAAGATCACTGCTCCCTTGTAACATTAATATTGTGCTCACTGTGAATTATGTAGTTTATATTATTCATTTAGTACTTTAGTTTAGTACTTTAGATTATTAGGGTTTCATTCTATTGCTTATATATTTGTACTTCTTTTGATTAATCAATATACAAGTTTTGTCATCTGTTATCATGGTATCAGAGCTAAGTTTCAAACATTAGCATACCTGTCGCAGTCGTTCTTCGCAAGGTTGTTGTCGCACCTCTTTCTTCCTCTTCGCCAGGCTTCGTTGCAAGGCTTTGATGGTCTGTTGCATTCGTAGGTCATCACCGAAGCAGTTGGTTCTGGTTCAATCGAAACCTTAGGAAGCCGTCATTGCTGGTCTGTGGTCCATCGTCACTGGTCTCTGGTCCATTCGAAGACCTAGGTTGGGTATCTCACTGATCTGTGGTCCTTCATCGCTCTGGTCTGTGGTCCTTCATCGCTGGTCTCTATCTTTGTCTTCATCGTTGGTCCATTTGCCTTCATCGCTGGTCTCGATCTTTGTCTGGTTCAGTTAAGGACGAGGACGAAGCATCGCTACTCTTCACAGGTCGATCATCTCTCTCTCTCTTCTCTGCTGCCTTTTACTCTGTTTTGAATGTACTGTAGTTTGGGTATACAATATGGCTAACGATAAATTGCAAGCTATTACTACTAAATTAGATGGTACCAATTATTCTTATTGGTCTCATGTAATGAAAAATTTTATAATGGGGAAAGGCATGTGGAAGTATGTTATTGGTATGACTATTAGACTTGTGGAATCTCAAGAAACTGAGGCCAATGTTGCTAAATGGGATAAAGAAAATGCACAAATTCTTACTTGGTTTCATAATTCAGTTCAAACTACCATTGGTATGAATTTTTCCAAGTATTCTACTTCTAAACAAGTTTGGGACTATTTGAAGACTATGTACCTTGAGTCTAACTTTGCAAGACAGTATGAACTTGAGATGTCTATTCGCAGTGCTAGTCAGAAAGATAAGTCCATTCAGGAGTTCTACAATGAGATGACTACTTATTGGGATCAACTTGCTTTGATGGAACCGTCCGATTTGCGATTTGACAGTTATATCAAGTATCGGGAGAAACAACATCTTGTTCAATTTCTCATGGCCCTTCATGATCAATTTGAGCCACTTCGGGGAGCTATTCTTCATCGGTCTCCCTTGCCTTCTGTGGATGGTGCTGTCCGTGAGCTTATTGCGGAAGAAACTCGGTTTAAGGTGGCTCATGGTACTCCTGCTTCCCAGTCAGTTTGTGCCACTCATCCGCTCTTGCCCACCCCATCTTCTCATTTATTTCAAGTTACTGGTAAGCCCAAGCCTCGGGTTTCCATGGATGAGTGCTTCACATCGAAGGCCATTGGAAACATGCATGTCCTAAACTTTTGTAGCCCAAGGGTCGTTCATCTGGTTCACCATTCGCTAAACCGACATTTTCAAGATCTCGCTCATCTGCCGCCTTTTCTGCACCAGTTTCTGAGAATGATCCATCTTCCAATACGCAGTCTATGTTTGAGCAGTTCAAGTCTTTCATGGTGGCCAATCCAAATCTCTCGTCTCAAGCCTCCGCTATGACTACCACTCAGTTTGGTTTGTCTGGTTCATCCTCTTCAGGTAATATCCACACTTCGTGGATCTTTGATTCTGGTTGTTCACATCATATGACCCCTGTTGCATCTCTCCTCAGTAATTGTGTCTCTCCTTCTTCTTCTATCACTATTGCTACTGCTAATGGTTCTTCTATGCCTGTACACTCTGTTGGTTCTATTTCCTGTTCCCATTTGTCTCTTTCTCTTGTATTTTATGTGCCTCACCTCTCACTCAGTCTTATTTCTATTAGTCAATTATTTGATTCCGATTTTGATGTTGTTTTCTCTTCTTCTCATTGTGTTGTACAGGACCGGGTATCCAAGAGGCAGATTGGGATTGGGCGTAGAGTTGGAGAACTATATATCTTGGACAGCTTGCATATTCCTCTAGAAGTGTCTTCTACTACATTGTCTTCTTTTTGTTTAAACAATAAGTCCTCTTTGTTTTATATTTGGCATTCTAGGTTAGGCCATCTGTCGAGTGATCGATTGAGGATGTTAGTTAGGTCTGGACATTTAGGCAATTTTCCCATTAGTGATATTTCTGAGTGTCGTGGTTGTAAACTGGCTAAAATGTCTGCTCTTCCTTTTAATAAAAGTAATTCTATTTCATCTTCACCTTTTCAATTGGTCCATACTGATGTTTGGGGTCCTTCCCCTATAGTTACCAAGGGTGGTTCGCAATATTATGTAGCTTTTGTGGATGATTACAGTTGGTTTACTTGGGTTTATTGAATGACTGGAAAATCTGATTTTTACAAAATATATTCTAATTTTCACTCCATGATTCGCACTCAGTTTTCTACCACCATTAAAATTCTTCGTTCTGATTTGAGGGGTGAGTATTACTTGTCTGAGTTTGAGGAGTATTTAGCTACTCATGGAACTATTCATTAGTCCTCGTGTTCTGACACTCCTGCACAAAATGGTCGAGCTAAGCGCAAATATCGTCATCTCTTTGATACAGCTCGCTCTTTGTTGCTCTCATCTTTTGTCCCTTCTGTTTTTTGGAGAGAAGCTGTGCTCACTGCTGCATATCTTCTCAATCGGATGCCTATTCCTCTTCTCTCAGGCTCATCTCCATATGAGCGTCTTTTTGGTGTTTCTCCCAATTATTCTCTTCTTCGTATTTTTGGTTCTGCATGCTTTGTGCTCTTTCCTAAACGGGCGCGCTCTAAGCTTAGTTCTCGTTATGTCCTATGTGTCTTTTTAGGGTATGGCATTAATCAAAAAGGTTATCGGTGCTATGATCCTGCCACCAAAAAGCTATATGTGTCTAGGCATGTCACTTTTTTAGAAAAACGACCCTACTACACTATACCTTCCACCCCTGTTCCTATTACTAAGGATGAATTGGTTCATGTTGACCTATTTCCTCCTAATATTTCTCCTGATGAGTTTGTTTCTGATCTTGAGGTCTCTACTTTGCCTCTTACTAACACTTCTAATACCTCTCCAGCTACCTCATCTCCAGCTTCCGCTTCTCCTGCTCCTCTTATTGTTTATCAACGCCGCAAAGCACTTTTGAGCTCACCTGTCTCTAGCTCTACTCTCCCTCCAGCTGTTTCTTTGGATCCCGCTCCTTTTGCACATTGCTTCCCAAAGCGAGATCGTCATCCTCCGAACTAGTATGGTTTTGGTAATACATGTTTTTCCCTTTTTTATCAGTCTTTTCTTTCTTGCCTTCATACATATTTTGAGCCCAAGTCTTACAAGGAAGCTTGTTATGATCCCAATTGGATTGCCGCCATGAATGATGAGTTAACTGTTTTGGCTAACACTCAGACTTGGGATTTTGTTCCATTACCTGTTGATAAGAATGTTGTAGGCTGTAAATGGGTCTATAAGGTCAAAACCCTTTTTGATGGGTCTTTGGAACGGTACAAAGCTCGTCTAGTTGCCCAAGGCTTTTCTCAGGAGTATGGGATTGATTACGATGAGACTTTTGCCCCCGTTGCCAAGATGACTACTGTTCGTACTCTTATCTCTGTTGTCGCTGCCCATCATTGGCCCCTGTTTCAACTAGATGTCAAAAATGCTTTTCTGAATGGGCATCTTGCTGAATAAGTGTATATGCGCCCTCCACCGGGTCTCTCTCACCCTCCTGGTGTTGTTTGTCGTCTTCGCCGTGCTCTATATGGTCTCAGCAGTCTCCTCGTGCTTGGTATGAGCGATTTCACTGCTGTGCCTTTTCACCTTGGTTTTCGCCCTAGTCATCATAATTGTGCTCTCTTTGTTCGACGACTTGGGCTTGTTCTCCTTCTCTTATATGTGGATGATATGATCATCACCGCTCGATTATAGTACTATTGAGGAGGTTAAGCATCGCTTGTTTCAGAGTTCGAGATGAAGGATTTGGGGTTTCTTCAGATTTTCTTGGTATTGAGGTTGCTACTTCTCATCGGGTATCTTCTCTCTCAGACTAAACATGCCCGTGATATTCGTTCTCGTGCCAATCTCACTGATGAGAAAATTGTTGACACTCCTCTTGAGTTGCATGCTAAGTTTTCTGCTTCTGATGGTGTTCCTTTTGAGGATCCCACTTTGTATCACGAGTTGGTTGGGTGCCTTGTTTATCTCACCGTTACTCGTCCGGATATCTCCTATGTTGTGCACATTCTCAGTCAGTTTTTTTCTGCTCCTCGTTCCACACATTGGGCTGCCTTACTTTGTACTTTGCGCTACCTTCGTGGCACTTTGTTGCAATGTTTACTGTTATCTGCCTCTTCGGACTTGACTCTCCGTGTCTATGCTGACGCTGAGGTAACATCTCTGATCACAAATCCACTTCTGGTCTTTGTGTTTTCCTTGGCGATTCCCTCATATCCTGGAAGAGTAAGAAATAGTCTGTCGTTGCTCGTTCCACCGCTGAGGCTAAGTATCGTGCCATGGCTCATGCTACTTCCGAGATCGTTTGGCTTCGCTGGCTTCTTTCTGATATAGGTGTCTCTCTTTCTGATCCGACTCCGTTGTATTGTGATAATCTGAGTGTTGTCCAGATTGGCCATAATTCAGTCTTTCATGAGCGGACAAAGCATATTGAAATAGATTGTCACTTTGTCAGACAGCATCTTCAGGCTGGCACTATTACTCTCCCTTTTGTTCCCTCCTCTCTTCAGTTGGCCAATTTTTTTACGAAGACTCTTACTGTTGCTCGTTTTCGTTTTCTTCTTGGCAAACTTTCAATACTTTCTGCGCTCGCATCCTCAGTTTGAGGGCGGGTGTGAATTATGTAGTTTATATTATTCATTAAGGATAATTTAGTACTTTAGTTTAGTACTTTAGATTATTAGGGTTTCATTCTATTGCTTATATATTTGTACTTCTTTTGATTAATCAATACACAAGTTTTGTCATCTGTTATCACTCACATCTTCTGTTTAATATTAACATCTTCAATATGTTATTTCAGTTGCTATTTGTCATTTCAACTATGTATGTAGCAATATTAACACACATAGAAAAGGCTCTTGCATTTTTTGCCTTCTCATTCTTCTTCTTCTTACTAAGTACTTAACCTAACTCTGATATTAACACACATAGAAATATATTTAGGATAGGAATAAATTAGTGAACAAAAGAAAAGATCACCATGAAGCAATACTAAAAGGAAAATATGGCCGCGGAATAGGATGAGGTCCGGCGGGTGGCCAAGGCAAGGCTGCTACCCGCCGGTGAAGCAAAATTACTAAGTACTTAACCTAACTCTGATACTAAATAGAATAAAAAGAATTATTTGTCTTGCTCATGAATGAGGTAGAGACCATGTATATATAATAGATTCATGGTACAATTTAGGAAACGATATAAATAAGGAAACAATACTAAATCAGTGATCGACACAATCACAGATTATATACATAATACTAATAATAAAAAGATTGTATGTACTCCAATTTTTATATTCAATAGCAGAGATTGGTCAACATTTCCTAAAAATATCCATACATTAGATACATACACATTATTTATACTTGCATCTATTTTGAACTTAAAAATACGTATACCAAATTTCTTAAACTCTTGCAGACACGTCTGATATGTTTTGAAATTTGAGATGTTTCTGCTTCTCAAAATTTGAGATGTTCTCTGTACTCATTGAGTGTAATTGTTAGGAAAAACACAACTAGTGTTTCAAACATTTGCAATATTTCTTATAAAGGAAATAAGTGAAACTAGTAATAATTTGTTTTGAATTTGGTACCAACTTCTAGTTCATGCAGCATGCCATCACTTTCTCACATGAATTATTATAATTGAGTTGGAATGTTGATAAAATCATAATAATTGGTTATTTGTTATCATTATGTGTACCTATGGGATAGTGCAGCAGTTTGAATATATGATCTGACCTTGCTCATATGTTTTGTATAACGATCCCGGTTTCCCTTTCTTTGATTGTTGTATTCCGGACTCGGTTCCGTGGAGTTAGTGGTTGTGTATGTCTTGTTGTTATCCTTTAATTCCATATATATGAGTTTTAGAATGTGTTGGGCATGGTTGTTACAGGTTGGTTGAGCTTTGGTTTCCTTTCTTGTTGCCCAGTTTTCAGGTGGTCCGCTCGAGCGGGACTTATTGCATTCGAGCGGGGTTTACACACTCCCAATTTTTCGTGCCTCTACAAAACTTCTGCAGGTGTGCTTTTTACGCTCGAGCGGGCTTATTGGCGCTCGAGCGGGTAGTCTTTTTTTTGTAAAAGTTCTGGATGGGCGTAATCTACGCTCGAGCGGACTGGTTTTCGCACTCGAGCGGGTGTGTTTTGTTTTTGTGTCTTGGCGCTCGAGCGGTCATTCTTGCGCTCAAGTAGGTCCAATTTTTGTGCTTGACGCTAGAGCGTCCTATTCTCCGCTCGAGCGGGTCATGCGTATATCAGTTGACAGCTAGGCTATTTTGAATCACTTTTTACATCCTCACTCTCTCTCTTACTTTTTCAAAACTCCATTAGAGGGCTTCTCTCACTAAAAACCCACCTTTTCTCTAGGGATTGATCTAGTTAGAGTGTTCTCCTACCCTTTGGCCTTTACAAAAAGTGTGGGATTTGTCTTGCTCTACATTTTGATCTAAAAAGTTTGATGTTTGGAGCACTTCGAATTTTCTTCATCTTCTCCATTTGAGCTTCGAATTTGAGGTAGGGATAACTACTCATTCTTATGGTCTTTGACTCAAATTGTTGGTCATTTTGATAAAGTGTGGGAGTTGGGAAATTTTGGGACTTAGGGTTTCAAAATGTACAAAGGGGGTTTTATTATTTTGACTCTTAAATATGTATTTGGGCCTCAAAATGATGATATTGTTGTTGGATGTTGTTATTTGAACCTTTGGGTTAATATTGAGAAATGGAGGAGAAAGCCCTAACTTGTGCATAAATTAATTGGTGTAATTAATTTGGGAAAATTATGGGTTTATGAAATTGAGTTGAACATAATGAAATTGGCTCATTATGAGATGGAACGGTGGAGTAGATTTTATTAATCTCTCACTTTTGAAAATATTGATTATATATCAGTTGAGGCATTTATTATCTATTTAGAAATAATTGCTTTGGGCTACCGGTGGAGGGTAGTCTTGATTGTTGTAGACAATGCATAATGATTAGGAAAACCAAAACTAATCAATTGAATATGTCATCGAATATGACGGTTGGAATAATACATTAACATTTTGTATTGATTGATTGTGTATATGATCTGTGTTTATATACATCGTGTTGTGTGGGAGGAGATAGGGGATGTACTCCATGGTTTAGGGGAAGATAAGGGATGGACCTCTAAACCGGATATTGTTTGGGAGGAGATAGGGGATGGACTCTATTGATACAGCTCATATGCTTATCTATTGAAGTGTTGATACAGCTCATATGCTTATCTATTGAAGTGTTGACATAGCTCATATGTTTATCTATTGATGTGTTGATATAGCTAATATGCTTATCTATTGCGAAGTGTAAAGTGTTTAATATGAGTGTGACCTCATTTGAAATGGAAGTATTGTTGATACGAGTGTTATCACATTTAAATTGTTTGGCCAGGTTCTGAGCCATAGTTATGAAATGAGAATTGGATAAGAAAAGGAAAATGGAATGAAACATGGACATCTTTGTCATGTAGTTGAAATGGTTATGAAAATGATTTCTGTGAGCTAAACATTTATCAATTGCTAACGTTTTAGTTATTGTTCATATTATGTTTAGCATATCTCTACTTGGCGTTGGCTCACCCTATATGGGACATCATTTTCAGGTTCAGGTATCATGCCACCTCCGAGATCATAGCTTGGATGGTTATGGGAGTTGAAGACTCTTTTTGGTTGTTTTGTCTGTATTACATGTATATCAAGCCAAGGGCTTATTTTTTATAGAGTTAGTACTCTTTTTTTTGTAACCAAGTGTTGACTTGGAAAGCTGTAAGCCCGTAGGGCATTTGCTTTTGTTGTTAACATGTAATACATTTGTAAGGAATACTCTAATGAAATGTAATTATGCTTTATTCTTTTATGTCTAAGCATGTTAATATTGTATGATTTATGGGTTTATTTTGAGGGCGTTACAACTTGGTATCAGAGCGTACTGGGTTTGAATACTTTGGGTACGTGGGAAGTGATTAGTATCACAATGGGTTTGTCTCGTTTGATTAGAGACTTAGATGTAATGTTATGTGCTTATGTGATAACATGTTTATATGACTACTTGGGTATGGGCTTTAGTTTCTAGGATGTTGATTGTATCCTTGGGGTTTCTGTGAGTCTTGTTGGAAAAGCACTTGATCAATGCTGTTTTTAACCGAAACTCTAGTAATGCCTCAGGACTATCATTATCCGGAAATGAAATTCGTAAGTGCTTATGTGATTATGTGCTTACGTGGAATGAATTACAGTTGTCCATGTATTAGGATGCGAGTGTTATAGCTTCGGCACATTTGTGAATGTGCTAATGTCTTCGTTATCTTTATTAGGATGTCAGGACGAGGACGAGGTGGTAGGCGTGGTAGGCAGGAGATGCCTTTACCGAATGATATTCCGGCGCAACAGGAGGGAGTTAGCCAGGCCAATGTGGCCGAGCCAGCAAGTCAGCAGACTATGGGCGCTTTAGCCCGTGGGATAGTCGATGCTTTGAGGGAGTCCATGGGCATTCTCAGAGCTGAGAATCCAGTACAAGCCCAAGTTCAGGCCCCGGTTGTTGATGCAGGGCCTTCTTTCTTGAAGAGGGAGTTCTTCCAGTCTAATCCGGATGAGTTTGTTGGGGACCCGAAGGAGCCACTTAAGGCGGATGAGTGGTTGGAACAGATAACAAAGATGTTTGAGATGTTTGGCATCAAGGACGGGGCGTTGAAGGTAACCTTGGCATCTTTCTAGCTTAAGGGGAATGTGGGTCAATGGTGGAAGTTTACGAGAGGCCGTATTGGTGGCACGTGGGAGGCTTTTGTGGATGTTTTCCAGGAGAAGTATTTATCTCCAGCTATTAGGGAGAAGTTGAGGGACCAGTTTTGCCAGCTTAGGCAGATGGGTTTGTCAGTGGCCGAGTTTGAGGCTGCTTTTACTAGCTTGTCCAGGTTTGCACCCGAACTTGTGGCGTCCGAGGAACGCCGTTGCCTCAAGTTTGAGAAGAAGATGAGGCGTGGACTCAAGATGAGAATTGGGGGTTCTATGACCCGGGACTTTGGGCGTTTTGTGGATGCTGCAGCCCATATGGAGATCATGATGTAGGAGAAGAAGGAAGAGGGGCAGAGAGGCTCCAAGAGGAGCCAGGATGGCCAGGGTGATGGCAGGAGACAGAAGGGTTCTAACCCTCAGCAGCCTCAGGGTGGTTTTACTGGATTGACCGTTCCAATGCCGAGTGCAGGCTCAGGGAGAGGCAGCCAGGGAGATATCACTTGTTTCAAGTGTGGTCAGCTGGGCCACAAGTCTTCAGTTTGCCCGCAGAGAGGAGGAGGTCAGCGAGCTGCTTCTTCTTTGGCTCGACCTCAGAGCCAGAGTCAGGACAGAGGCCAGCCTTTGTCTTGTTATCAGTGTGGTCAGCCTGGGCACCTGAAAAGGTTTTGCCCGCAGTTGAGTGCCACATCGGGTGCGTCTGGTTCTAGGCAGATACAGATTTTTCAAATTTAGCTCATCTGCAGCCTCGAGGGCCAATCCGGAGCTTTGTCGCCCCAACAGGTCGTGCTTGCTCTAGGGGTGAGCAGGTGAATCAGGGGCCTACAAGGCATGTGTATGCTGTTACCGCGCAGGACCTAGTACCGGCTCCATCTATTGTGAGAGGTACCTCTCTGTTTTGCAACTCGGTTGCTAATGTGTTGATTAATACGGGTGCATCCCATTCTTTTATATCTGCTGCATTTGCATCTGTCTTGGGGTTGGAGTTGGCACAGTTAGCATCTCCTATATGTGTTGTATCACCTGTTGGGGGTGAATTGATTTTGAAATAAGGATGTAGAGGTTGTGATATAGAGGTCGCCGATCGCAGGCTGCTGTTTCCTTTTGTAGTTATGCCCATGTCGGGTTTTGATGTTATTTTGGGTATGGACTGGCTATCGTCATACCGAGTTGTTATCGATTGCTACCGCCAGAGGGTCACAGTATGTACCTTGAGTAGGGAGTGTTTCCATTTCTTGGGGGATCGAGTTGGTAGTGTGTTGCCACCGGTGTATGATCTGCAAGGGCGGAGTAAGCTTAGTGGTCTTCTTGCTAGCCTTTTGAGTAGTGAGTGTGATGAGACCTAGATTATATTACCGATAGTGGTTTGTAAGCATTCGGATGTCTTTCCCGAGGATCTCGTTAGTTTGCCACCTCACCGAGAGATAGAGTTCTCTATTGACTTAGTGCCTGGCACGGCGCCGATTTCTATGGCACCTTATCGTTTTGCCCCAGCCGAGTTGAGTGAGTTGAAGATTCAGCTCCAGGAATTGCTAGATAAGGGCTTTATTCGCCCTAGTGTTTCGTCGTGAGGAGCACCGGCCTTCTTTGTTAAAAAGAAAGATAGTGCCTTAAGACTTTGTATCGATTACCGGAAGTTGAATCGGGCTACGGTTAAGAATAAATACCCTATGCCCCGAATAAATGATTTGTTTGACCAGTTGAAGGGTTCCCGTTGTTTCTCTAAGATAGACTTGAGATCGGGTTACCACCAATTGAGGGTCAGGGAGGAGGATATTCCGAAGACGGCATTCTGTACGCAGTATGGCCACTATGAGTTTCTGGTGATGCCATTTGGACTCACCAATGCACCGGCTGTCTTTATGGACTTGATGAACCGGATCTTCCGGGAATTCTTAGATCGTTTTGTAGTCGTTTTCGTGGACGACATTCTTATCTATTCACCTTCGGAGGAGGAGCATGAGGAACACTTGAGAGTGGTGCTTGAGTTGCTTAGACCCATAGGTCAGATGCCAAGTTTGGGAAGTGTGAGTTCGCTAGAGAAGTCAAGTTCTTAGGCCATGTGGTTTCGGGAAGGAGTGTCTGCTGATACATCCAAGATAGAGGCAAGGCAAGATTGGGCACTGACTAAGAGTGTTTTTTGAGATCCGCAGCTTTCTAGGATTAGCTGGGTATTACCACGGCTTTGTGAAAGATTTCTCCAAAGCTAACCGCCGTTGACTAGATTGACGCGGAAAGGGGTCGAGTTTGTATGGAGTGAGACTTGTGAAAAGTTGTTCCAGGAGTTGAAGGTTAGATTGACCACCGCTCCGGTTTTGATTATTCCGGAGAGAGATTTGGGTTATGCGGTTTATTGTGATGCCTCACGAGAGGGTTTGGGTTGTGTGTTGATGCAAGAGGGGAAAGTGGTAGCCTATGGCTTACGTCAGTTGAAAATTCACGAGAAGAATTACCCTACACATGATCTTGAGTTAGCAGCCGTGATTTTTGCCTTAAAGATTTGGAGACACTGCCTTTATGGTGAGAGGTTTGAGGTGTTCTCGGATCATAAGAGTTTGAAGTACCTGTTTACATAAAGGGATTTAAATTTGAGGCAGAGAAGGTGGATGGAGTTCATTGAGGACTACGATTTTGAGTTGCACCATCACCCGAGAAAGGCCAATGTTGTGGTCGATGCCCTTAGTAGAAAATCCATTAGTGATGTAGCTTGTATAGCCATCCAGGAGTGGGAGATGTTGGGTGCACTTGGCGAGTTTGATTTGCTTTTGGGCGAATCCGTTAAGGTCATGCCTCTTTCTGTTGTTCTTGCCTACACTTGTGACTCGAGTGTTAGAGACACAGAGAAGTGACCTTGAGGTAGAATCCCTCCGAAAGAAGATCTCTGGTGGGAAGGTTGAGAAGGGTTTGTCTGTGTATCCCGTCCTGAGTGTGAGATACCGAGACCGTTTGTTTTTGCCGGAGTCTTGCCGAGAGGAGGTACTCCGAGATTTTCATCATTCATGCCTTGCGGTGCATCCGGGAGGCACTAAGATGTATCGTGATTTGGGTCGCCAGTTTTGGTGGCGGGGTGTGAAGAAGGATATGGCGGTTTTTGTGTCTAAGTGCCTTGTCAGCAAGTGAAGGCCAAGCATCAGAGGCCAGCGGGTTTGTTGTAACCTTTGCCTATTGCCGAGTGGAAGTGGGAGCATGTCACTATGGACTTCGTTGTAGGTCTTCCGAGGACTCAGCGGGGTAGTGATGCTATTTGGGTGGTTGTAGACCGATTGACTAAGTCGGCGCACTTTATCCCTATGCGCGTGAGAGACTCGGTAGATTACCTTGCCAATTTGTATATTCGGGACATAGTGAGATTGCACAGGGTCCCAGTGACGATCGTCTCAGATAGAGATTCTCGTTTTACTGCTAGGTTGTGGCAGAGTTTGCAGAGTGCCTTGGGCACTAAGTTGACCTTTAGCACGGCTTACCATCTTCAGACTGACGGGCAGTCCGAGCGTACTATTCAGATCCTTGAGGATATGCTTCGAGGTTGTGTTCTTGACTTTAGTGGGACATGGGAGAGGCACTTGCCCTTGGTGGAGTTTGCCTACAACAACAGTTTTCAGTCGAGTATCGGTATGGCACCGTTTGAGGTCTTGTATGGCCGACCGTGTAGGTCTCCAGTATGTTGGGCCGAGGTGGGTGATGCACCTTTGTTGGGCCCGGAGTTGGTGAGGGAAACGACGGAGAAGGTAGAGCTTATCCGAAGGAGGCTTGTTACAGCCCAGAGTCGCCAAAAGAGTTATGCCGACCGTAGGAGGAGGCCTTTGGTTTTTGAGGTGGGTGATCACGTCTTTCTGAAAATATCACCTAGGCGGGGTTTGATGAGGTTTGGGAAGAGTGGGAAGTTATCCCCTCGATTTATCGGTCCCTTTGAGATCCTTGAGAGGATTGGGGAGGTTGCATACCGTTTAGGTTTGCCGCCACAGTTGTCCGGGGTGCATGACGTGTTTCATGTTAGTATGCTTCGGAAGTACAAGCCGGATCCGTCCCATGTGTTGGATTGGACCGACTTAGAGGTTGATGAGGATGTCTCGTATAAGGAGAGACTGGTTCGGGTCTTTGCTAGGCGGGATCAAGTCTTGCGAGGCAAGACCATTCCTTTGGTAAAGGTTTTGTGGAAGCATCACGGAGTGGAGGAAGCCACTTGGAAACGTGAGTTGGAAGTCCGTGAGAAATATCCGGACATGTTTGTTGATGTGTAATCATGCATTGGGAATTTTGTAATATTATTGAACTTCAAGAGCATTGAATATGTCTTAAGTTGTAAAACATTGTCAAAGTTTTGATTAATGGAAGTATATTTTGGAACTTGCCTTATAATGGAAGTTAATTTTAACATTGTATATGTTAATGATGTTTTAGAAATGCAAATGTATGGTTGGCATTGAATATATTTTGAGATGCATGTTGATAATGCATGTTGGAAATCATGTGGAAATTTGCCTCTTGAAGAAAGGAGATGACCGGTAATGGGTCAGGTTATGAGTTATTGAATAGTAATGTTGGTAATTGAAAAAACATGTTTTTGAAAAACTTGTACTTAATTTCGAGGATGAAATTCTTTAAGGGGGGGAGGTTATAGCGATCCCGGTTTCCCTTGCTTTGATTGTTGTATTCCGGACTCGGTTCCGTGGAGTTAGTGGTTGTGTATGTCTTGTTGTTATCCTTTAATTCCATATATATGAGTTTTAGGATGTGTTGGGCATGGTTGTTACAGGTTGGTTGAGTTTTGGTTTCCTTTTTTGTTGCCCAGTTTTCAGGTGGTCCGCTCAAGCGGGCCTTATTGCGCTCGAGCGGGGTTTACATACTCCCAGTATTTCGTGCCTCTGCAAAACTTCTGCGGGTGTGTTTTTCACGCTCGAGCGGATTCTCTTACGCTCGAGCGGGTCGCGCTCGAGCGAGCTTATTGGCGCTTGAGCGGGTAGTCTTTTTTTTGTAAAAGTTCTGGATGGGCGGAATCTACGCTCGAGCGGACTGGTTTTCGCGCTCGAGCGGGTGTGTTTTGTTTTTGTGTCTTGGCGCTCGAGCGGTCATTCTTGCGCTCGAGCGGTTCCAATTTTTGTGCTTGACGCTAGAGCATCTTATTCTCCGCTCGAGCGGGTCATGCGTATATCAGTTGACAGCTAGGCTATTTTGAATCACTTTTTACATCATCACTCTCTCTCTTACTTTTTCAAAACTCCATTGGAGAGCTTCTCTCACTAAAAACCCACATTCTCTCTAGGGATTGATCTAGTTAGAGTGTTCTCCTATCCTTTGGCCTTTACAAAAAGTGTGGGATTTGTCTTGCTCTACATTTTGATCCGAAAAGTTTTGTGTTTGGAGCACTTCGAGTTTTCTTCATCTTCTCCATTTGAGCTTTGAATTTGAGGTAGGGATAACTACTCATTCTTATGGTCTTTGACTTAAATTTTGGTCATTTTGATAAAGTGTGGGAGTTGGGAAATTTTGGGACTTAGGGTTTCAAAATGTACAAAGGGGGTTTTATTATTTTGACTCTTAAATATGTATTTGGGCCTCAAAATGATGGTATTGTTGTTGGATGTTGTTATTTGAACCTTTGGATTAATATTGAGAAATGGAGGAGAAAGCCCTAACTTGTGCATAAATTAATTGGTGTAATTAATTTGGGAAAATTATGGGTTTATGAAATTGAGTTGAACATAATGAAATTGGCTCATTATGAGATGGAACGGTGGAGTAGATTTTATTAATCTCTCACTTTTGAAAATATTGATTATATATCTATTGAGGCATTTATTATCTGTTTAAAAATAATTACTTTAGGCTACCGGTGAAGGGTAGTCTTGATTGTTGTAGACAATGCATGATGATTAGGCAAACCAAAACTAATCAATTGAATGTGTCATCGAATATAACGGTTGGAATAATACATTAACATTTTGTATTGATTGATTGTGTATATGATCTGTGTTTATATACATCGTGTTGTGTGGGAGGAGATAGAGGATGTACTCCACGGTTTAGGGGAAGATAAGGGATGGACCTCTAAACCAGATATTGTTTAGGAGAAGATAGGGGATGGACTCCATTGATACAGCTCATATGCTTATCTATTGATGTGTTGATACAGCTCGTATGCTTATCTATTGAAGTGTTGATACAGCTCATATGCTTATCTATTGATGTGTTGATATAGCTAACATGCTTATCTATTGCAAAATATAAAGTGTTTAATATGAGTATGACCTCATTTGAAATGGAAGTATTGTTGATACGAGTGTTATCACATTTAAATTGTTTGGCCAGGTTCTGAGCCATAGTTATGAAATGAGAATTGGATAAGAAAAGGAAAATGGAATGAAACATGGACATCTTTGTCATGTAGTTGAAATGGTTATGAAAATGATTTCTGTGAGCTAAACATTTATCAATTGCTGACGTTTTAGTTATTGTTCATATTATGTTTAGCATATCTCTACTTGGCGTTGGCTCACCCTATATGGGACATCATTTTCAGGTTCAGGTATCATGCCACCTCCGAGATCATAGCTTGGATGGTTATGGGAGTTGAAGACTCTTTTTGGTTGTTTTGTCTGTATTACATGTATATCATGCCAAGGGCTTATTTTGTATAGAGTTAGTACTCTTCTTTTTGTAACCAAGTGTTGACTTGGAAAGCTGTAAGCCCGTAGGGCATTTGCTTTTGTTGTTAATATGTAATATATTTGTAAGGAATACTCTGATGAAATGTAATTATGCTTTATTCTCTTATGTCTAAACATGTTAATATTGTATGATTTATGAGTTTATTTTGAGGGCGTTACATTTTGTTTCAGGCATATTGTGCGTGATTTGAATATTGAATATTGGAGCTCTTGAGCTAATTTCATCCAAATGGCATGAGAGTTTGCTATAAGTATCTGACTTCTTCGATGACCGGTATAAGCTTGTGGGCAATGTAGTAAAAATTTACATTTTGAATTTCTGTGCATGGGTGAGATGGTTTATTGACACTATCTTATCTTGACATAGAACACGCACCTGCAATTCAATTAGAAGTTTCACTAAAGAATTAAAGATAGAAGAGTGTAAATTGAATTTTCAAATTAAATAAGAATTTGGCAGAAATTTCAATGATATTACATTTTTGTATACATAGAAATTCATTGTTTTGAGAAAGAGTTAATCTCTGAGAAGCATGTCTCGCTAGTTTATGGCACAAACATTAATCGAATCCCTATGCAATTGGCTAGCATGTTGATACAATGAGATATTTAACCTAGTTTCTACCAAATTATTTCTTTGTTTGCTTGTCGATTTAAATGAGTGAATATCCTCTAGCATCAGTCATATCATAATAGTAATTACTATTAACATTATGTTTAAATAGGTTCTCTTCACAGGGTTCTCATATGGGGGTTTATCGAATCGCCAGAAAATGAGTACTTCTCATGCTCAATGGGTTCAACCATCGGAGAAATTGGTGTTTTTGGTTATAGACCATCAGTTCTAATGGATATGCTTCTGGTAAGAGAGTCAAGTTGGAACAAAACTTGGAGCATATATGAGAACCTTTTCAGTGTGATCGCCGCCGGACTGAAACCTTTGCGTGTTCGTACTTTTAGATAGCCTCATCCAAAGATTCTTTTCTTTTCCTCAAAGCACTTTAATGTATATATGTGGTAGTTTGCACAAAAGGATTTAGAATGTCACATTCTTCTATATGCTGCGAGCACATCAACAAGTGTCAGACTGGCATAATTGTTAGATTGCAAACACTTTGTACTGTCCAACCCTATTCGTTTCATGAGGACTGGAACTAGGCTGGGGGATTGAGGGGCCCAAATTCCAAGCCTTGAAATATCTCTCACGTTCTACTGTATGTTTTTGTGGGGTGTACTATGGACATACCTGCGTGCGAGGCTCCCATCTAGAGAAGGATCTAGGATAGGTAGTAGGTAGGGTGGATTGCTTCTGCTCTTTTGTGGAGAGACTGATTCCTGTGACTCGAACCCACATTATAGCATCAGGGCAAATGATTATGACCTCCATTTTTTGGGATTTGTTATTACTAATGAAAAAGAAGAAATCACATAATATAATATTACTCAACCCAACAAAGCTTTAATCCCTTATGATGTAAGATTACTAGTGATAAACGTTACAGTGGCACTCTGATGCTATTTTGTCTTGTTAGGTTTTTATTCTTGGCAACCCCGTTTGACAAAACTCCTTTCAGATGTATTTATTTTCGCACTTTTATTTCAGTGAGGCCTTGAGTTTATTAGATACGAATCCAAATCCGAATCGAGCCATGCAGAGAAGTTTGTGATGTTAATGCTTTCAAGATTGCCACTTCGCTGATTATTTTCGCAGCCGAAGCAAAATTAAAATTTTCATTCAAAATTGCATGTCAGCCGTTGCTCGCTCGAGCCAAGGAGTTCTCGCTCGAGCTAAGATTTGCTTGCTCGAGCCAAGGAATGCTCGCTCGAGCCAAGGATTGCGTCCATACAAAAACCTGAAAGAAGTGATTGCTCGCTCGAGCCAAGGATCCGTCGCTCGAGCCAAGGCACTAGTAGAAATCATGAAAATTACTCTCCTCGCTCGAGCCAGGAAAGCTTCGCTCGAGCGAGCCTCAGAATTCGGATTTCTCAAGGAGTTTATTTTCTTCCCAATCTTGGATTACTTTTGGTTCTCTATAAATACTTGGTTTTCTCCCAAAACTAAGTAATGGATTGAAGTCCTCCAGATCTTCTTTTTGGTTCTTAAAGGTTTATATCTGGGGATATTTTGTTATTTTTCTTTGATGTTTTACTGAGTATTCAACTCATAGTTTAAAGAGAGTACATCAAAGGTTTGTTTGTTATACACAAAAGAGAGAGTTGTTCTTTAGTTGTGAATTCTGAAGAATTCGAGCCTGAAGCTTTGAAGGGAATCCGGAGTGGCTCATCAGAAAGACAATTCTGTGCTGAAGATGGAGTTGGAAGAGGCACATAGAGGTTGGTTCAATTAGGCATTGTGAATTCGCTAGATAATTGAGAGTGATACCTGTGTAATTTCTTTATATGTTCTTAGTGGATTGTTCTTGTGGCAGTTGCCCGTGGTTTTTTTTATCACAATTGGAAGGTGTCCAATTGTGGTTTTTCCACGTAAAATCTTTGTGTCTCTTTCTTTTGATTGTTTGATTGGGATTGTTATATTTTGCTTTAAATTGGTACTAATCACAAATCAACATCTAGGGTTTCTAGATTTTTCAGTCTTAACAGAAAAGTATATAAACTTTTACAGTTGCATTTAATGAGGTTTTATTTTTTAGAAATTGTTGCATAATAACTTCATTGTTAATAATGTCAAACACATTTTCATGTATATATGTAATGAAGAAATTATTCGTTTATTGATGTCAAACTATATGATGTGATCCCTTAGTGTTTTATTGAGGTTAAATTATAACATTTATAACATAAATAATTTTTTTTTAAGAGTGTTTGACAAGTTGATGGGGGAAGGGGACCCCATCAGCTACGAGCTGGAGTAGCCCCTGCAAAAGGTTAAAAAATTCATA
This sequence comes from Camellia lanceoleosa, assembly GCA_025200525.1. NCBI lineage: Eukaryota > Viridiplantae > Streptophyta > Magnoliopsida > Ericales > Theaceae > Camellia > Camellia lanceoleosa. Next base: position 141,852,696 of record CM045771.1, on the reverse strand, counting down.
GATGTTTTGACTGTGATCTGCCAGCCAAATGACTTAACGGGACCAAAGACAAACCAATAGAACAAGAAACGCAATGCAAGGAAACATAGTTTAATGCAATTAAAAAGAGAAACTAGAGCATCTCACTACATATCTTATATGAGTTTATTCCCTTACGGATATATACCAACTGCATCCTACTATCACCATTAAAAATGTATGTTTGCATAGATTATATATTGCTTAACCATCCAGCACCATTGTATTCTATAATAATATAATGTCCATATCAAACTCAAGGATAAACAAGACATGTTGCTCCAACCCCACGCATGCAGGGCAGCAGAAAGCCAATGAGGATGTTGTGTACAATGACTTCCATCTCAAGTGAAAGTCTGAGCTGGGCATATGCAAGTCTCTCCCGTCCCTTTACGTTGTTGCCTTAGTTTGACACTCACCATTAAGAAGGTAGAAAATTTTGGTGGGTTTGTCTCCTCTCTCTCTCTCTCTCTCTCTCTCTCTCTCTCTCTCTCTCATCTTTGTGTATAAATAGAGATGGGAGGGAGATGATGTATTGTATCAGAAAAAAAGAGAGTTGTGAGAAGTGTATGAGAACTCTGAGTTGAGTAGAGAGAGTGAGATACTCCTCCTCCTCTGTTTTGTATTTTTCTGCTTTGTTTTAGTGAAATTCTCGTTTCTGTCCGTGGATGTAGGCATTGGGCCGAACCACGTAAATATTGTGTTCTCTGTGTGTGTGAGATTATTTTCTGTGTGTGTTTGATCCTAACAAGAAAGCCACGATAAGCTACTGCCTCACAAAGTGGAGGTGCTGATTCCAAATCATCTCTTTTGGGCCTTCCCATGGAATTCTTCCTGTAGTAACTCAGTGCATATGGGACAGGCAGACTTCATTCCAAGGGGACAATAGGATGCTCTACAAGACTTGGACACCTTGTTAACTAAATATAAAATATACACTTATACATTTGAAAAACATAAGGTGGTGCCATACAGAAACCATGGGAAAATGAAAAATTATTAAGTCCCTGTTCTGGCAGAGCGAGGAGAAATATAGCAGCCCAAAGATATCTATATACTCATCACTTTGATAGGAACTTGTTAAGAGAAGGGTCCAGCAAACTGTTGAAGCTCTTCAAAACTTTGAAAATGGAGACATCTAGCAGCCTAAAAATCTATATACATGTCAATTCCATAAGAGATTAGTTCAGACATCAAAGAAATCTCAAGTGAAAGTCTGAGCTGGGCATCTGCAAGTCTCTCCCTTCCCTTTACGTTGTTGCCTTGTTTGACACTCACCATTAAGAAGGTAGAAAATTTTGGTGGGTTTGTCTCCTCTCTCTCTCTCTCTCTCTCTCTCTCATCTTTGTGTATAAATAGAGACGGGAGGGAGATGATGTATTGTATCAGAAAAAAAGAGAGTTGTGAGAAGTGTATGAGAACTCTGAGTTGAGTAGAGAGAGTGAGATACTCCTCCTCCTCCGTTTTGTATTTTTTTGCTCTGTTTTAGTGAAATTCTCATTTCTGTCCGTGGATGTAGGCATTGGGCCGAACCACGTAAATATTGTGTTCTCTGTGTGTGTGAGATTATTTTCTGGGTGTGTTTGATCCTAACAAGAAAGCCACGATAAGCTACTGCCTCACAAAGTGGAGGTGCTGATTCCAAATCATCTCTTTCGGGCCTTCCCATGGAATTCTTCCTGTAGTAACTCAGTGCATGTGGGACAGGCAGACTTCATTCCAAGGGGACAATAGGATGCTCTACAAGACTTGGACACCTTGTTAACTAAATATAAAATATACACTTGTACATTTGAAAAACATAAGGTGGTGCCATACAGAAACCATGGGAAAATGAAAAATTATTAAGTCCCTGTTCTGGCAGAGCGAGGAGAAATACAGCAGCCCAAAGATATCTATATACTCATCACTTTGATAGGAACTTGTTAAGAGAAAGGTCCGGCAAACTGTTGAAGCTCTTCAAAACTTTGAAAATGGAGACATCTAGCAGCCTAAAAATCTATATACATGTCAATTCCATAAGAGATTAGTTCAGACATCAAAGAAATCTCTACACATCTATAATGTTTCAATTCTTTCTTCCACCTTTTTAAATCTCAAACCTACAACAAAACCTTTAGCCCACCACATAATGAAACATAGCCTGTATTACTCCAGCTAGTAGTCTCACAAATCTCCAAAATCCACTGGATGGTATTTTGAGGCAATCCTAATTAGAGGGCAGGTGTTGGCACCACAGTAACATTGCTCTATTGCAACCCGAACATCATGGATTCAAAACACAAAAACAGCCTATCACATGGGGAGGGGAGTAAGGCTGCATACATCTAATCATTTCTAGACCTTGCATTTAAGGGAGCCTTGTGCATTGGCCTGCCCCTTTTGTTTTAAGTGTTTTCACTTCACACCATTTAAACCACAACCTTTTAGGGAATGGAGACAGGCTCCTATAATGAGGAGCTTTTTAGGACTAAGATTTGGAGCAACCATAATCTAAAATGACTTTTTTCTTAGAAAAGGTCAAACTTATAGTTCATAGTAGTACTAAACCAGCAGGCATCAATGGAAAAAGGCTTCCAACGACACAGCAGCAAGAGAATTGCAGAAGAGACAGCAGAGTTAGGGATTTCAAGGAGGAGATACTTGTATACATGTTACATCAATATTTTTGCAGTTTATTCTACTTAAAGTTTGAGAAGTTTAAGACATCGTTTGAGGTTTAGCTTTTTAAATAATTTTTTGGCTTTTTGGTTGTTTTTTAAAGTGAAAAAAGTCGATGTATTTGATAATGACTTTTCTAGTTGTATGAAAAAACATACTAACTGGTATGTATGACTTCCTTTTTTAGGAGTTTTTTGCTTTTTGCTTTTGGATTTTTTTTGGTACTTTCTTTTTAAAAATAAATAAATAAATAAACCTTTTGGCTTTTTCTAGCCTAAAAGTCAAGTTTTCAAACAAGGTCTAAATGTTATTTAGTTTAAAAGTTCTTTTTTTTTTGGAAAGAATTTCTGGAACTTGAGCATGCATAGTGACCCCGTCTCTAAAAATTTCTGGAGTTGCGACTGACCTTTTGATTTTTTCTTTCTGGCAACTAGTTTATCAGCTATTTACAACAGATGTAGAACCAAGGGAAGAAGACATCAAGATAGTGATGCAAATGGCAGAAGAAGCCGTCCGTGCTCAAGAGAGAGATCCTTACACTGCATTTGCAAGTCGAGTGAGGGAGCTCAATTATGGAAACTCCTATTTTTTTAGGTATGATTGACCTTCTGGTTTAAATTATCATATTTTTTTGATGGATTTGTCCTGCTTATGATTTAATGGTAATTTCTTCTTATGCAGCCAATTAGAATTGGTGACCTTAAAAAAGTTGATCCATTTAAGGCTTGTGAATATTTCAACAATTGTTTTAAGGATCCCTCGACTTTTACAGTTGTGATTGTTGGGAATATTGATCCTGCTATTGCATGCCCTTTAATTTTGCAGTATTTGGTAAGTCATCGAAGCTAGCTAGGCCAAGTGTCTTCTAGTATTCATTGTTCTTTTTTTGTTTTGTTTTTGCTGGGCTTCTAGTATTTATTGTTAAATGGATTTGTGAGTCATCATGATGTAGGGTGGAATTCCGAGACCTCTTGAACCCGTTTTCCATTTCAACCGTGATGATCTCAAAGGCTTGCCTTTCACTTTTCCATCGACCATAATTAGGTAGGTCTGCATTTGATTTTTATTTTATTTATGTTAATGCTAAATCAAGGGTGACCATTGGTTCAATTGTAAAACCTTGGCCTAATAACCTTGAGGTTATGGGTTCAAGTCTTGGGGCAACCACTTTGTGCACTATGCCAAAGGTAAAGTGTGTACCCAATCTTTCCCCTCTCAAACACACATTAATGTGTACTAATTGAGCGTTGTTTTTTTAATGCTAAATCAATGTTTCAAAATTTTCACAATTGTTGGAATGGCAGATAGCAAGTATGGGATTAATTTGTTGGACCTGTTGATTTATTGTGATTTGCACTGGCTTAAACTTTAACTTTAATACAATGACTTGAGGAAACAACCATTCATATTTTTCACAGATGGAGGTTGTGAAACCATTAGTATGTACTCCACTGGCTATGCTTGCTCCTGGAGGAGCTGACTTGGAAAGGGTGGTCTTCAGAAGCTCTGGGGCTTTGACTATGTTAAATGATGATGTTGGGTTGAAGGATGGGTCTGGGTGAAGGGGTAAGTAGATTAGGTAGGGGATCTAAACTTGCAGTGGTGAAAATTTCAAGTTATTGGCTATTGCGATGGATATGGGAGATGGAACAGGGAGGAGGAAACCTAATAAGTCAGTTGAAGCCAATATTATAGCTGGTGCTTCAGGAGGAGAAAGGCACTGGCAAGGGGAGATAGAGCAGGTGATAGGGACCAAGGAAGGGGAAGAAAGAAGCCATATGTGAGGCATAAGAGGGTCCAACTGGAAGATTAGTTTTTTGGGCAAAATTCACTTTATTCCTCTGTGGTTGGCCCATGGTTGCATAACCCCTCTGGTCAATAAGCACATAACCCGTAGTGGTTTGCGGTCTAAAGTGCATCATCAGGGCTGTTAACAGCTTAACTGAAAAGACTAAACTACCCTTGTACATAATTAACTCATTGTCCAAACCATAGACATTTTCGTCATTTTTAGGGAGGCAAAATTCACTTTAAGCCCGTGCTTTACTCTCTGCAGTTTATCACTGATATTTGGAAATGAGCACATAACCTCCTTATGTCTTGTCACATGTTTTACCCTTGTCATCTTGGACGGAATGCCTGATAGTGCACTTTAGTCCACAATAGGGGGTTATGTGCATATTTCCCAATGACGGGTAAACTACACATGGAGTAAACCATGTGATGGTTAAGTGAAGTTTGCCCTTGTTTTTTTAGGAGATTTAGTTTTTAACATTTGGTTTCCATTTTTATTTTGTTTACATACATGCATGTATGGGCATTGTGTAAGGAAAGACTTACTTATGTTTTGCTTGATGAATATTGATTGAGATTTTCTGAAACCCTAGTTTGCTTCTTCGTCTTCTCATGTTCTACACCAGCAGGTGGGTGTTAGAACTTAATGGAGTGCAACCTAACTGGTACGCTAAACCATTTTAAATTGGGAGAAAAGATTGACGTGTCACAGTGAGTAATGAAAATGATTAATGGTCTAAGTTTCTCGGCTTCCCAGTTGAGGGATTTGAGGATCTGGCCTTTGAAGTTGTTGATGACAATGAAAGCGAAAACAAGACTAGAGAGGGATGGTTTGAATTGCAAAGTGGAATGGGGGTAGCAAAGCTAGATGTGGAAGGGAGTTAAAAAATTTGGTTAGCTTCATCAATTATGGTGGTAGATAAAACCCCTTGCAGTGGGGGGAGGTAGAGGAGGCGATCGATGTTGGGTGCCCTTGGTTTTTGGTTAGAATCTTGGATAGGCTAGCTGCTAGCTTTTTATTGGCTTTCCGGTTTTTTCGAGGTTCTGAGCTGCTGTAGTGTGTGTGTGTTTTTTTATTACTTGGATGGGACTTCTAATTTAAATTTTGTTTTTATTAAAAAAGAGTATACATATATGCACACAAGAACACATGAATAGTCTTTATGTTGTAATGAGATGCCGATTTGATGCCCTACATTTGTTTGTAGAGAAGTTGTTTGCAGCCCCATGGTGGAAGCACAATGTTCGGTCCAGCTATGCTTTCCTGTTGAACTAAAGAAAGAAAACATGGTATTTGGATTTGTTTTGTTTTTTTGCTCCTCTATTGAGAACTCAAAAGTCATGATGGTTCATCATCAGTAGTCTTTTACGACTTTCTTTTCTTTAGTGATGATTTTGTCCTTTATTTATTTATTTTTTTTTGGTACGTGTGATTGATGGAAGACATTCAATTTGTTGGGTTTTTTAGCAAACTTCTGGAAACAAAAATACGGCAGGTTCTCCGCTTCAAGCATGGCCAGGTGCCTATGCTTGTATTTTGTATATCCTCTTATATTATTTGATTTGCTATTTGGTCTAATTCTTCACTGCATATATTTGCATCCTAGATATACTCTGCTGGCATATCTGTATTCCTTGGTGGTAATAAGCCTTCAAGAGTTGATAATGTTCGTGGGGATATTAGTGTTAATTTCTCTTGTGATCCGGATATATCCACAACACTGGTATGTTCACTATAGTTGTGCAATTTTTTTAGCAGTTGAATGGCTAATTAACTTAATTGTGCAATGTTTCTTGCAGGTTGATCTGGCTTTGGAAGAAATATTATGTCTCCAGGAGGAAGGACCTACAGATGAAGATGTTTTAACTATCCTTGAAATTGAACAAAGGGCCCATGAAAATGGATTGCAGGTACGTTCCACGCCTTTAGTTTCTCCCTCCATCCAAGAGATAATTTCTTACTTTCCTTTTTAGTTGTCCAAAATGAATGTCCACAATGAAAAAGTCAAATTAGTTATTCTTTACTTTCCTATATTACCCTTTTGATAAAATATATTACAAATGCCATAAAAACTATACAATAATTATTTATCGACTTTGTTCAGGGCAATTTTGGAAGAGTAATGCCAAAAATGAAGGACTTCCATATTTTATTGCTTTCTTAAATTTAGTGTTTTTTAATCAAACACGGCACTCATTTTGGACCGAGTAGCGCATTCATTTTCTATTTAATTTCCAGAATCGATGAAGAGAAGAGGAAGTTATATGCATCGTGTGTCAAACCTCACATATTTATATTTTTGTAATAATCCAAAATTTCACCGCATTTTCCTTATGCATCCAAACGAAGGACTAACATTTTAAATGTGGTAATAAATGAATGTTACTATATATAGTTGGCACTCTTAAGAGGTCCAGATGCGCAAGTTGTACCCATGCAAAATTGATAAAAATGCTAAAATTGATCCTGTGCATTAGAGAAAATTAAGGTCTAAAATATAATTAAATGAAAGCTGCCCCTAACCACTTTTCATTTTCCATCAAACATTGCTTGCTAAGGTTTCTGATACCGCATCATAGCTCCTGCCCCATCCTCTGTGTTTAAGTGACTTCTATAGAAGCAAGTAGCAGCCTCAGTTTTTATAGTAATTTGAATGGTGCTAATTGTAGTACTAGTGCTTATACATATACAGGTGGCAACCAAAAGCCTTGAACAACCGAATTTTTCCAAAAAGAAAAAAAAGGATAAGGGAACCAACAAAAGGTGGGGGAAGTAGAAGGAAGAGGAGAACTGAGTTGAGGGGAGAGGGGGTGGAGTTTTGGTGAGTGGGAATTTAAAGGGATAACTAAAGCTCATTGTCGTAATTATTTTTCTTGAGAGTGCAAAGTAGCTAATCAGCATTTTTGTTTGATTCATGTAGTGGTGCATTGTTACTTTACTCATCCCAATCTCATTCTCCATCCATTTATTCCATATTCCAATTCATATGCTCTTTCAGGAGAATTACTACTGGCTGGATAGGATTTTACGTAGCTACCAATCAAGGATCTATTTTGGTGATGTTGGCACATCTTTTGAGGTTAGTTACTGTGGTTTTTGCATTTCTACTGCCTTGCATTGCAGTCTGCTTCCTATTAGTTACCCATGTTAATTGAATATTCAGTTTCCATGCTAACGATTCTGTTGCTGTCAAGCTCATCCATAATGTTGCCTTGCAATGTATAACACTGTCACTCAACATATGCATGGGTGTAAAACCTGTTGAGAAATGGGCTTTTTGTACAATTAAATGTTTTTCTTGATAATATGAATATTATCAAACAAGCAAGGACATAGGGGCTATGTTACACGGACTCTTCAAAATAAATCAAATATCCGTGTTGGACACCCGACACTCGGACAAGGGTATGGGATATGTGTCGGATACTTTTCAACGGATACTTCTTATATAATTGTATATAACACAATTATTATATGTGCATATTGTTGTATAATTACTATAAATGTCATTTTGACACTGTAAGTTACATATAGTACAATTTTATCTCACATATTAGATTAAAAATATAAAAATGTGATATTTTTTTTCTGAGTCCGCATACCCTTAAATTTAAGATTTAATGAGTCCGACCTCTAGATACATATCCGCATCCGACATCCGTACCCGAGTCCATGTAACATAGCATAGGGGTATGATGAGCGGTTCTCTCTTAGAATAAACATCCAAGATATGTGTCTGCCCCTGGCCTGGTTACAACTACAAAACTGACATGGGACACAGTTAAATTAAATTATACAAAAAAAAAAAAGATTCATGTACCCAACCCACTTGATTGAGACACATGGCTTTGTCTGGTTTGGTTTGACCATGCAACATAGTCAAGCAGTTTTCTTTGTTATGTTCTGTTAGCTGCTTTTCCTATTATCAGAAATGTGAAAATAGAGCCATCTAAACTGTACCTATATTGCCATCCATTTTTATGGACTTACATAGGTTTAGAAAAGTTCAATCTTTGTGAAGCAGATTTTCCACTATTATTTGATAATCTTTGCTGCACATGTTCAAGAAGAGGGTCGTTCCAAAGTTAGAAAGACTCTAACACCATTAACGGCACAGTTGGCATTATGAAGGATACTGCATTTTCCTTGCAAAAAACAGTATGCTGTAGTGATTCTGATGCCTCAGAGATCTTGTTTTAAGAAGTTAGGGCTACTCATCCGCTCAGCGCCAATCCGTTATAGTAGAGATGCAAAGGTAAGTCCTATGCTCTCTTTTTTTTTTTTTACCCTGAGTACATTGGATGGAGGGAGAGGAGAATTGATCTCGTTATCTCATTATCTCACTAATAAGATACACTTGCTTTGGCCACTGGGCTAACCCCCGTCATGTGTGTTCTGGCATTGTTGTGCACCTAGCACATGTGTCAGCAAATTGCATTTTCTGTTTGCCATGTGTAGTGAAGAAATTCTGACAGTTCTTGAGAGCCCACATTATAATGCTCTATTTTTTCTTCTTTTATTTGTCTTTTTCTATTTCTAATTTTGTTTTGTGATCCACAACCTGGTTCTTATTTGCATACACTTTATGTAGTTCACATCGTTTAGATTTTGAATGTTGTTAAATATCATTCCAGAGCTCCTCATGATTATATTTATATCTTCCCTGCGCATGATTGATTTTTTTACTCCCCCTCTTTCTTCCCTGTGAACAATTCCCAGAAAATCTGCAAATGTCTAACACCTTTGTTTCTGTGTCCGTGGCAGATTTTAGCAGGCATGGCCGGCCTGACTGTTTTGGTTCTCAATTTGTGGAGATATTCACGCAGTTTGCTGAAACCTTAAGGGTGTGTTTGTTTAGCACAAGATCGTTATTTGGAAGATTAGAGATTTTCAACAAGAACAGGGATATACATTCCTTCGTCATTACGAAAATATTGGAGGTACATATCAAATCGATGAGTTAAATCCCCAAGTAATGACATCCCCGTTCTCATATGTGGACAGAGCGCGAAGACTTGAAATTTGAGTGGCCAACCAATTTGGGTGAGGCTAAACCATGTACGATGAGTCTTTTTAATTCATTGATAACACGAACAATGTCCATAGATTGTGTTATCTTTCACAAGATTTAGAGAGTGAGGTCTCCATAGTAGTCAAATACTAGGGATATAGAAGAACATTTAGTAGTATGGCATGACTGACCTAGATTTTGATGTTGAACTCTCGTCAGATGTAATATTTCATCTTGTTATAATGAAATTTATTGCATTTTAAGCGTAAAACGAGTGTGTTTACTCTTCGTGCTGTTAAGGTTGGTCCGTAAATCGCTTTTCGTGTATAGGGAGACCTTAAAGATTATAAATCTGTGGAAAAAAAAAAAAAAGGAAAGTAAATTACACCAACATTTCAAGAGAAATTTAAGTGCATTTAACATTATCAATTTTTTCACAATTCTCGCATCGCTTAAAAAATAGAGCATAAATAAATTATATCCAATTCAGCAAGAGGCTTAACAAAATAGAATGACCCAATTCAAAACGTTCAAATGTAGATGAACAAAATACTTGAATAACTTCACTAGTAACAAGGTTGGATATTGAGGGGAAACCAAAGGGACTAGCTAGTTTATAAAAGTTATTTGGTGAGGAGGTGAGATTCATGATTTTATATTGAGTTACAAGGAATAGCAAAAGGACATGATATTTGATAATTGGTAGGGGTATTGTTAGGTGGTGTCAAATTGTTGTGATTAATAGAAAAGGTGACACTCCCGATTTTGTATTGAGTCATGAGTAATAACAAAAGAGCATGACATTTGATGATTGGTGAAAGCATTGCCAGATAATATCTTGAACTACTTAATAATTTTTAGTTTATAGTGTTCCATTCTCTGTAATCCTCTCTCTCTATTCCTAGACTATAGTTTCTAGTCTTCGTTTGGGAAGAAAAAGCCAGGGCTTTCTGGCTATTTTAGCTACAAAAATACAAAATAGCCTTTTTAGCCCAACAAGACAAAACATCACATCCAACCGATAATCATTACATTTTTCTCTCACAAAATTCAAAAAAATCAAAAAAGTCCATCGCAAACGAGGCTTTTTAGCCTAGACTAAAATAACAAAAAAAAAAAACAAAGAGTCAACCCACTTCCCAAACGAACCCGAATTTAGAATTCTAGGAAAAATTGAGAATCAAACCAACCACTTAAAATGATTTTAAAATAATTTACGCCCACACCGATCAAAATATAACAGTTAAATCCTTCTTATATTAGTAATATTTTGGGTATATTAGAAAATAAATGACTAATACTATATATTTAACAAATTAAGAGGAGAGACATTTATAGAGTATCTTCTACAACCTCTCTTCATTTATTCTCAGTATGAGATTTTATAATTTTTTATGAAATCCTTGATACCTTCTATGTATCCTTTATTTACAATAAAATCTAAAAAAAAAAAAAAAATAAACTAAATACTAAGCCCACGTTTGGCGTGAGATTTTTTTGAGGTTGGGGACTAATTTAGTTAAAAAAGATAAAATAGGGTAAAAAGTTAATAACACAAAATATCACATTCAAACCATAATCATTTCACTTTTTCTCTCACAAAAATTAAAAAAATTAAAAAAATCCAATCCAAACGAACTTTTTAGCACCAAACATAGTCAAAAAGCCAAACCACGTCCCAAACAAAGCCTAAGAGCATCACCATCAAATTAGTTATTTTCATATTTTAACTAAAATAGTGAGTAAATCACTAAATTTCACCTCCATCAAACTAACTATCAAGTTGGCCATTTTAATTTTGGTGGTTTTGATTCAACAAATGTAACTAGTGTTTTCATCAAGTCAACTATTAAAAAAATATTACTTTTCATATTTTGAAATTAATCATGTTTAGTTTATAAAAAAAAAAATACTAAATTAAAATGAATAAAAATAATATAGAAAAAGAATAGAGAGCTTGTTAGATAATGTATTTAAGAAAGTGTATAGTCAAAATAGAAAAAGTAACTTTCAAGTTAAAATATAGTAAAATTTTAATTAATTTGATGAGGATGCTTTAAAATATGTTCGTTTTCAATTTCTTAATACTGTGTTTAGTTGGGGGGATTTAGAGAAAGATTTGAAAAGAGGAAGAGAAATGGTGTGCGAAACTAGTTGAGATATAGATATATTTTATTCACATTTTACATACTTTTTCTATTTTTCATTTTAAATCCCTCTTTAAATCTTCCAATCAAATACAGCGTAAACGAACCAGATTGGGTCCAAAACCAAACCCAAACCCAAAAGCCGTTGATGTGGGCTCGCGAAAAGGCTGGTCTATCTATATATGCATTACAGCTTGTTGATTCTATCTGTTACTATATAAAGTTTGATTCTTGGTAGTGTTGGATCAATTGGTTATGTAGTTGTGAAGGGTTATCTTAATTTTTGGTTAATTATATTATTGATATTGCTTTTTTAAATGTTTGAATAATCAGAATCATCTATATGTTCTAGTTCTTAAATTTAACATAAAATGTGAATCTATTGTGGCTCCTTATGTTTCTGAATCTATTTAGCCATACCTTTGAGACCATAATTTGAAATTTACAGGAAAATAATTAATCCCTGGAAGCTCAATCTTAGTTGAGTACTTTACATTACAGTGGATTCAAGGTGAGCAAGAGATTCATTTCCCGCTTATTGAATATGTCAGTTTTCTTATGATCGTGATTTGATCGGTTTGTTGAACAATTAATGTCCAGAATTGGTTTCTTCTGTTACAGTATTGTGCATGTTTTCCATGCAATATTGTACAGAGTTGTGTTGAAATCTGTATTCTTTTCATGCAATCGGTATTAGGGTTTTCAAAGTGGCTCTTTGATGTAACTAGCTTGTCTATGTGATGTAACTGAGTAATTTCTGAATTGTTAGCTCTGCATGACTTCAGTAAATAAATGTAAAGTAATTGGTGAGAGTTTAGTTTTGGGAAATGGAGATGTCACTTCTGTTGATGCTGTTAACTGTAACCGTCCCCAAATACTTTTTAGCTCGCATCTTTGACAACCTTGTGCAATTGGCTGGATTCCCCAGCCCGCAGTTTCTGCTCTCAGGATGTACTGTGGACAGTTGGTGTATTTCCTAGTTTTTTTATAGCAATCTTAGTTCAGATTGGGAACATGTGTAGGTTGTGAGATTGTTCAACCTTCATGTGGTTGGTTTAAGGTGGGGTCTCACATTTGGTGCTTTTTTTCATATGGAGACTGTTACATCACCCATGTAAACAGACTGCCATTATGATACACACCTTTGTTCCCTTTTATTGCTGAAATTACAGCATTCCCTCCCTCACACTGCTTCTCTGCTTTTGTTCTTACCTGACTTCATAAAACCGTGCTTGGCAATGATGCATATACTAGTGAATTGCATGATGGGTCTTGTATTTAAAAGAAAAAAATTATCGTCTTTACTGCCTTTGCATCTTTTGATTAATGCTAAAAAGTGATCGAATCTTTATGATTCACGATTTAAGTCGATTCGCGATTCGATTCGAGGCCATTTCGATTCATGATTCGAATTCCGATTTGATAACTATGCTACCGTGTACATTTCTATCACATTTTTTTTCATTTTGTTTGAATAACTATAGAATGACTGAGATATTTATCCGAAAAAAAAACTATAGAATGACTGAGATAACCTTGTACAACCACACGTATTTATTGTCTTTATATGGTTGACCTGTATTTTTTATTTTTTATTTTTGCTTGAACTGTTACTTATTCTGTGATATATCATGAGATAGGATGTGATTGTGTGTTTTTTGTACTGTCATTGTAAATAACAGCACACTCAAGAAGGCGCCTAACGCCATAAAAGAGATCAGGAAATTTGCCCAGAAAGCCATGGGGACAAAGGATGTGAGGGTGGATGTGAACACATCTGGAGCAGAGGCATCTGAAGTGTCCCAAGGCGGATTAGAGTTCGCATTGCTCGCAAGAGAAATGATGATGAAGATGCAAAAGAAGAGTTCTACTCTCTTGTTACTGTTGCTGAAATCCCACTGGAAGGGCTGAAGGGCCTTGGTACCAAGGTCATTGATGAAGAGGATTGATTTGTCGATACCTTCCTGAGAGTTTTGTGCAGTGTTGATTGTTTTGAGACTCGTTGAGTTTTCCTGATATTTGGTTCGTTTTATTGCTTAGAGCATATAGTCTTCGGTGTCCTTGTTTTGGTTGACATAATACAATTAGTGTTTCTACTTTGTTATGGCTTCATTTCTTCTGCCCTTCAAAAGGGTTGGGTACTATTCTCAATTCATCTTCTCCTGTTTTATAGTCTGATTTTTGTTTATTAACGCAAACAAAACACGGATCTTAATTTTAAAATACTCACATCTACTGCACCTCCACTAGCTCCTCCCCCTTACACACCATCACTGAACGGCCTTCCGCGTCCCTACCTCCCATGTCAAGCTTCATGAATTTTTAATGTGCAACCAACACGCAGATTGATTGCCCACATTGTTACCATATATTTGTTTTGCTTTGATATTGGTGTCTTAATCTAACACTTCTCTGATATCAGACTCTATATGTGTATTTAATAGATATAGAAACGAGTCTTTTATGAGTTGCGTGCAAAATTTCTGCAGCATATGGGTGGTGGACGTAGGGTGTTTGGGTTGGTGAAGGTAGCGTGTTACTAACATCATTAGTTAGTGCTGAAGCAACATGAATAAATGAAAATTGGTAAAGAAAAAATGAATTCCATAGTGTCCAAAAAAGTGTAGAACTGAGAGTGTTCCATTGGCCATTTGTATGGGTATTTTTATTGTTATGAATTGTAAGAGTACTGGGTGAGGGATTTCCTAGTATGCAGGTGTGTGCGCCTCTTAGGTTCGTGTCGCTTGCTGAAGTAGAGATGAAATTTTGGTCATGTTTGGCATGGGTTGCTTTCGCTATTTTAGTTACAAAAAAATAAAATAGGCTAAAAAACCAGTAAGACGAAATGTCACATCAAAATCATAATTATTTCATTTTTTTTCTCAAAAAAGTTAAAAAATTCATCCCAAACGAGTTTTTTAGCCTCAGGCTAAATAGCCAAAAAACCAAAAAATACTCGAAACGAAGGCTTTTTATAGTTTGGCAGCAATCGAAGAAGAAGAAAGAATATATATATATACAGGTTTATTAAAAGAAAGAAAGAAAGAAGGAAGACAAGGTTATAAAGGTCAATTTACATGTTCTATGTTTTAGTCTATAAATTATATAAGGGTTATGTAGTTATTTCTATTCATTTTGCATTAAACTCATATAATTTCACAAGTGACCTAAAGAAAAACACTAAAACAAACAATATTACAGTCTAATGGTCTCAAAATTAGAAATGGTTCTCAAATGGACCAATTAAAAAACATAGAATGTTGTATGATATTGATATCAAATTTACAGATGGTTTTCATCTAATCCTATGACTGCAAAAGGGAAATATTATAGTCAACAAAAACCTAAAAGCACCACGAAGCACTATATCATGCAAAAACATAGTAACAAATGGAAAAAAGAGAAACATAAACAGATGCCCCTATACAAGCGATAGAGAATGAAAAAACTTCAAATTAATAATATACAAACTTGGAAGCGATGTTGACTCGTCAACTCTCTCAAATCACAAGTTAAGCCCACATATCATGCACATCATAAATAATATAATAATAACGCCAATTCCCATGTTAACTTAAAGTTTTTTAAAAAAATATTAAATTAGTGCCCTAATACATTTAGTATAGGGGCACATGTTTGCTCTTGTTTTTCGGTTTCACTTCTAGATTCCTCTATTATTTCTTCCAAACTTATCACAATATGAATGATTTTTGCATTATGAAAAAGTTAAGATCATGGCAAAAGCAAGCAAAATAAACCACAAACATGCGTCTACTTTAACAAGAAAATAAACTTACATAATCAGTTCTCAACAAATGAGAAAGAAGCAAAAGACACATGTACACAAACACAAACATGTCAAGAGCTACTTTATATATATATATATATAGAGAGAGAGAGTAACAAAATAAAAAATGATAAATTATACTTACAAGGGAAAAGAAATAATTGGAATAGGGACACATTAGTTTCCTAAATTTCTATATGCCATATCAAAATTTAATTCATTGTTTAAATTAGCTTGCTCCATGGAAAGATTGAGTGTAGTTGAGGCTTCTAGTATGAATATGGTTGTAAGCTCCTCCAAAATTGTTCAATAAATTTGTTGAATTAGACCATAGATAGAAAGGATGTTCCTAAAATCATTTGCAATTGACATAAAAAAAAAAAAATTTAAAAAAAAAATTCAAAACTATTAAACCCATGATTTGCAAGACTTCACAAGTTTAAGTTCTCAACACTTAACAGTGAAAATGTAAATCGAAACTAGAAATAACAAGGAAGCATAATTTACAACTAACACTTAACTGGAAGTTGGTTACTCAAGATCTTTGATTTATTTCATCTAATGTTTTAAAGCATGAACAATTCAATCAACCATGCAATAGACAGTATTAAAACTATGCTATTAAAATTGTGTATTCTATCCCATATTTGGATTGATTTAAGATTATGATGGGAGATTCACAAAATTTTATCAATTTTGTAATTTAACTAATTAGTCCAAATTTTACCTTCTTCTTATTTTTATTTTATCAACAAAAAACTTTTATTAACGTCTATTTCCTTAGTTTTGAAATCAGGCCAAAATTTACCTTCTTTTTTATATCTTCCCAACAAAAGACTAATTAGTCTAGAAATCGATTGAGAAAGGGATAGACGTTATTGTTGCAGATGGAGGGGTTTTGGATTTAGGGAATCGTATAGGGATTGAAGTTAGGATGAGGGTTTAGGGTTTAGGAAAAATTGCTGGAGTGAAGAGGGCGAATAGAGATAGAGAGCTCCATACCAGATATCTGGTTGGAGAGAATGCCTTGTTATCTTGTTGGTAGATATCTGGTTTGATCCAAATCATCTTCGGAAACAATTGCCTATACCATCCGCTAGGGGTGCAACTTGGACGGACTCAACCCGAGCAACACGAACCTAGCCCGAATTTTTTTAGAGCTTGGACAAGATATTTTCAAATTTGGTACAGGCTTGGGCAAAAATTTAGAAGTCCGAATTAAATTTGAATGGACTTGGGCAAATACATCAAACAATCCAAGCAGCCCAAAACCCGAATTATACATATATAGATATATTAAAATATTACATATATATATATATATATAAATTATTAGCCATTACATGACATTAACGTAATTTAGATTATTAAATCATATTGAATATATATTATTTATACAAATAACAGAAAATCTTTTTTTATTTTTTGTTTTCACTCATAAATTGTAAAGATTACTATAGCGGCATCTTTCTTACATTATATAAATTATTTGTTTTGATAGTATTAATAATTTTTTATATATAAAAAAATGTAAATAGATTCAAATTTTAATAATTTAATAATGTAGCTGAAAAAATATATATATAATTCGGGTAATTCGGGCAACTCGGACAATTCTGATTTAACTCGGGTCGGGTTTGGGTAGGCAACCTCATGTTACAATTCGGGCTTGGGCAAATCTCAGTTGAACTTAAGCTGGACTTGGACAACCTCCCAACCCGACCGAACCCACCTAAGTTGCACCCCTACCATCCGCTAAATATAAAAGGAAGTGCCAAAAAAGAGTTCAAAAAGTTGGACAATAACAAATCAATTGTATTTTATTGAATTAGAAATGACTTAAATTTCCTAAACCAATCAATTAACTTTGGCAATAACCATACAATTACATAACCATGTGAACAAAGAAAGAGAAGTGAGGAGAGAGAGAGAGAGAGTGGGTATACTATGATCTTTTCATAAACAGCTGTAAACAAATAAATTTTGAAGTCAGTTATAAAGCACATGGGCAAAATCGGCCTTTCAACCATTTAAAGAACACTGATCATATTTGGCGCTTTATATATATTGTATTGTATAGCCGTTTCTTTTTTTTTGATTCAAAAATCATCACAGCCTCACCGTTACCAAAATCCCACCTTAGATATATTGTATAGAAATCATACCGTTCCAAAACTCCCTAACTTCTCTGCAAACCCTATCTTATCCATCATCATGAAAATAGGGTTTCTGTTCGGGTCTTCACAGAGGAGGAGAAGATGAGCAAGATCAATCGTTTCAGAGAGAAGACCGCAGCATTCTTCAATACTGCTACCCATTTTCTGTTGAAATTTCGAGTAGTAGAGAGATTGGAACAACAATTGAGCATTTGTAATAATATACAGAGAAGAAGAATCAAGAGGGGTAAAGTTTTGCGGACCAATAGATGGTTCAAATTCAAGCCTATTGCTAAATTTCTTGGCAAGAGAAGACCAATAAACAAGAAAAGAGTCGCCAGGCAAGAATTTGAATTGAGTTGCATCCAAAGCAAGTTGGATTTGCTTAAACGAAAGGTGCTTGTTGCTATTCAATTACTTCTTAATAACGTGCCCCCTACTGCTATTCAGATCAAAAGCAAGTATGGCTTCTCAGCCTTCCTGAAGATGCGGTCTCATGGTTATTGCGGAAAGCTAATATTTCTCAATGGCATCGGAGAAGATGTGGTTGGGGAACTCTTGGAGGAGGCTGAAGAGGAGGGAATCGACTATGAATTGCCAACAACACTAGGCTACTTCGACGGCCACAATTTCACAAAAAGAAGCGATATTGAGAATGCTAAAAGGGCACGAGAAAGGGCACGGGAGGCTGAGTACTCACTGATCGAAACTGCCAAAACGAGCGATGAGGATGCCGTTGTTGATGATCATTCATCTTCCTACTCATTTACAGATCATTGGAGATACAATGATCATTGACAGGTTTGTCTTCGATTATTTAATTATGCAAGTTGTTCCTATTTTTTCTTGAAGGCTACTTAAATTTAGTCTTCGATTGTTCAGTTACAGAGTTGTTAGATCATCAACAACTCTATCAATAACACTTTTTTTTTCAATAATTATAGTCTCGAGTGCCATTAACCATATGTTTTCTTTTCCAAGTGTATTGACTCACAATCATGTGTTCTTTTGTCCTATTTTACTATTGCAGCGGCTACTTGAGAGAGCAAAGTGTGCGAAAAGCAGTCAAATTGGCATGCAGCTAATTCTTACACATATCTTCACTGTGTTGCAAGAGGATTGAGAAAATTCTAGTTGTGTCTGAAACTTAAAGAGCACTGTTAGTTGCAATATTTTTCAAAATCCATCAGACTATTAGTAACTCTAGTAGTACATACAATTGGTTATATGATATGGTAAAATGAGTATATTTATGCTTCTTTGATCGCTTTTTGTATTCTTTCTTCTTTGTTAGAGGTCGTCTTATACCTGCTCTTGTCTTTGTTTGCTTTAATATTATCAAGTCTAGTAAACATACGGAAGAATGACTTGGGGCTTATTAGCTATAATCTTTTGAATGTTTTTGCCCCTTTGCCTTGGCCACTTCCATGCTCCTTGATGGATTATGTCTCTTAAACTTTTAGCTTTAAGGAACTCCTCAAATTAAATACTACTTTAATCAACACATAGGATGCCAATTATCACTCCATACCAAAGTGGACTGACCATTTCCAATAATATATCTGATAAATTGCCACCTCAAAGCTCCAAATTTGAAGATTTCCCTCATGGTCCATGAAGAGCAGGTTGGTATAGGCATCCTCCACAAACTGTTAGTCTTTAAGGGCCTTTTATACCCTAACCCCCTTCGCATTTTGGAGCACATACAGCCTTCTGTTGAATTTTTGCTCCTAACTGTCTAAGATCGGAACTAGTCCATTAGAAGGCTCCAAGAGTTCCTTCATCACCTTCTGAGGAAGAATGAACTGAAAGCTCTAAATTTCATCCTCTTGATATCAACGTGTCAGGTTTTGATTCCTATTCTTTTGTATGTACATCAAAACGATTTGAGCTCTTCCATTTGTAGCCCCGGCAATATAAATTTGAGGCCTTCATTGGACTATGTGATCAATTTCACCAAACAATCTACTTATATCGTAGATGTTATGATTTCCTCATTAGGAGAATGTGCACCTACCTCTTCCAAATCTTCCTAGTTTATGTCATGTCAAGTGGAATTGAGAATGAAAAACAAAAAGTTTATTTGCAGCATCTGTTCTCAAATTTGGGAATACAACAACGTATCCGAACTACTTTCTATTTTGAATGATTTCTGAATTTTGTCACAATTTTTTTTTTGCCAACTTTGTATTATTAGTTTTGTTTTTTTATTTTTAGCATTCAGAATAAGTTCATCCGCCCATTAAATGTTGATAAAGGGAAGCATGCCCAAATGTGTGCATGCCTTTACATATCTGGTCTCATCATTTCAACTGCATGCAACCATTAACCAATAGCTTTTCTTCCATTTATTTTTAAATTTTTGCCAAAATTGTTGTTGACTTAATCAGTTTCTAATCTAAGTTTCATCAAAATAAAAATTGGCCTTCAAAATATGACTCTATGCATAAATGTAAGGGGCATTCAAGAAGAAAAAAATGAAACAGATTGTGCTGGACAAAATAATTGGGAAAAGCCTATTGATGCTCTGTTTAGTTGTTTTGTTTGGCACCACCAGTTGGCTCTCTGTTTGTATGTTAGTTTGATTGTTGATTGGAAGTGTTTGTTGGGTGGAGTTCATGGCAGCAGGGTCACTGGGGTGTTTCTTGAGTGATGCTGCTGCAAAGGTTTGGTGTCACGCCTTGAGGTTTCTTGGTAGATCACTGGTTTGGTGTCACGCAGAGGTGTCCGCCGATGTTTTGTAGTTCTCATTGTTTTTTTCTATTTCTTCTTTGGCTGCTTTGCTGCTTGTATACCAAGAATTACAAGGTGCTTTGCTGCTTTGTAGCTCTGCTGCAGCTATTGTTGTTCTGTTTTTTACTTTGGGTGCTTTTGATTAGTTTATCACCAATCTTGGGGCAAGTGTTAGCATATGATTGTGCTTCCTTTATGTGCCAACATAATTGGGATTGCGCCGGGGACACATACGAGACACGCCAGATTGCGTGTCCCTTTAATTTAATGATTTTTTTGTAGGGGACACGGTGGTCCATATCGGGAAACGGCGGGGCGCACTTCTTTTTCTTTTTTTCTTTTTTTTCTTTTGCCTCTCTTATTTAGTGCTTTTGTGAAGAATATTGTTGGATGTTAAATGTTTTTCCCTTCTCATATTAGTTCTTGTTATCGTTTGTTATGACTTTTTTGTGAATGGATGATTTATTAATTTGTTTAAATATGGTGGTTATATTTATTGAATTAAGGTTACAATGTTAGTATTTGTTAATTTTGATTTAGGATGAATGTAATATGAATCTACATAACACATAAAAATATATATAAAAAAAAAAAATTCGCCGTGTCCCCCTCTGTTTCTGTGTCCCCATTATTTGGAAATTACCGGGTCTCGTGTCCGTGTCTGTGTCCGTGCTTTATAGGTGGTTAGGTTACAACTTTTTGTGATTGCCAAAAGCTTTATAGTTTTTGTTATGTCAATTTATGGTTAGGTTTTCTGTTTTTGTGAGTGACATTATGTAACTTCATGGTTACGTTACAATATTTTGTGATTGTCAAAAGTTTTAAGTTTTCGTTAGGCCAATTTATGGTTAGGATACACATTTTTGTGGGTAACATTATGTAATTTTGTGGTTAGGTTACAACACTTTGTGGTTCTCAAAATTTTTATGCTTTTCGTTATGCCAATTTGTGATTAGATTACACATTTTTATGGCTACTGTTACATAAGTTCGTAGTTAGGTTACGACATTTTGTGGTTACCAAAAGTCTTATAGATTTCGTTACACTAATTTGTGGTCAGGTTATTCATTTTTGTGAATGACGTTGCGTAACTTTATAGATAGATTATGACATTTTTGTAGTTCTCAAAATTTTTATGCTTTTGGCTACACCAATTTGTAGTTAAGTTATGCACTTTTGTAGGTGATGTTATGTAACTTTGTGGTTACGTTACAACATTTTATAGTTTCCATAATTTTTATGATTTTTTTTATGCAATTTGTGGTTAGATTTACTTAATTTTGTGACAACGAAAGGAATTTTTTGTGGAGAAGTTACTCATTTTAGTTGTAGGTTATGTTTTTTTTTTTTTTTTTTTCTTTTGAGGTTATGTGTTTTAGTGAGTTGTGTTACGAATGTTTGTGGTTATATAATATTATTTATTATTTTAATATGTTTACCTGTTAGTTAACCTATTTTACAGGTCATCAATGTATAATGAAAACCACAAAAAAGTATTAACTTTAACCACATATCCCTCAATATATTTTTTAGTGGTAAAAGGACAACTAAATTGTTTTTAATATATAAGTGTCTTCATAAAAGATTTTTGTTGCAACATGGACACAAAATCAACGTTTAAACTACCTCTTATTATATATAGATCTACATTGATTTATATTGATTTAGAATGGGAAAAAGATCTCTTACTGTATAGATCTACATTGATTTATATTGATTTAGAGTCAAAAAAAGAGGTAAAGAGATAATGCAGACGTTCAACGTAATTCTTATCCCCTCACCATCGTCATCGTTAATGTGGTCCCTTGTTAATTTTCTTGTGACGATCTTTGAATATCACACAAAGTCATATAGTCTCCATAATCCTTAATATAGATAAAGGGAGTGTGTGTGTGTGTGTCCTATTTTACTCCCGGAAAAAGATTTTTCCAAATTCCGTTTCGCTGTAAAAATAATAGTATGATTTCATTGTATGGAGAATTTTTTATCTTTTATCTAAGCAATGGAATTGAATTTTTTAAAAAAAAAATGTTTTATATTTATAAACACTTAGAATCAATTTCATGATTTTTTGAGCAAGTTGAATTTTTATATTAATTTTGAGTTGTGTTTATTTGCTTTTTATATTTAAAATCATAATAAATTTGATATAAAAAATGAGAAGTGTTGTGATCATTGCAGTGATTAGAGATGTTGATAACAAAATTTCACTGTCCAAGCTAACCTTTACATAATGAATGAAATTTTACCATGTATGTATGTCAACTTGGACAGTAAGTTTTATTAAATTCTTTTATTGCATAATCCATATTGACCCAACTAAACCCACCCATTTGCCAACTGCATACATGATAAATGTTAGAAACACTGGATGAAGCCCCAAGCTTCATTGAAAATGGAGCACCATAAAGGTACTTCCTAGACGAGCAGTGATCAGTTGCTTGTATTAGCATTACGGTACCAACATTTTTGCTAAATTTGCAGGCAAATGTCTTGCCACGAGGGGAAAAATAATTATACTGGAACGCAATAGAATAAAAATCAAATAATCCCCCAGCCAAATAATAATAATAACACCACACCATTTTGTAAATAACCTTCATCTCAAATTCAAAGTTCAGATTGAACACCGATTTAAATAATATCCGTAATAACTAATATTAGTTTTCTCACTACTAGCAGATTGTGCCCCAAACAATAAAATAGAAACCTGTATCCTTTAAGACCCAGTATACAAGTAGATACGAGCCAAGAAGTTCATAAATCGTTATCTCAACACCAATTGTGTCCCCAAAGGTAATCTTGTTTCCAAGTGCTGCCCCGCACGAGTTCTAGCCAGTTGTTGCTTGTCAGGATCTTCAGGTGCCCATTTATTTGGATGGCTGGGATCAATGATTATCTCCTGAAGTGACACAGTACTGCCGAGTATGTATGAGGCAATCTGCGGATCAGCTTTGCATCCAACAAATCCATTCAATTCAAGCACCTTGAGGCCTTTATGTAGATGTTTAGACCTTTGTATCTTCGTTTCTTTCGTGGAGTCCTTGAAGTCCCAAAACTGCAAAAGAGAAAATATAATCCAAAGTAAGTTCCAAACAACATATGCTCGAGTCAAGCATGGGTCTGCACACACCCAAATGTATAATAGCAATTCCTAAGGGTTTTAGGAATCAAATTTTCTCGTCTCCAAAAACAAAAATTATGTAGCCAAAAACATTAAGAGACCAATTTCTGCTGTTATGTCGGTCATCATGAAACACCATTCCAAAAAAAAAAATTAGCAACGAATTTTTGAAAATGTCACTAATAAATGCACTTTTAAGGACAATATTTTTGTGCAAAGATTAGACCAAAATTGTCCCAAAAAGATAGTAATTCTTATTCAATGTCAAATTTCGTCGCTAAAAATATAACGACACTTTTAACAACTAAGATATTTCGTCCTAAATTGTGATTTCATCCCAAAATTTGTCTTCAAAATCTTACTTTATTGTAATGCCAACCAGGGGCAAAGCCAAAACTCGGGTTAGAGTGGGTACTTTTTTGGGTGAATTAGAGTGGGTACTTTTTGGGTGAACTAGGACCCCTTCCTAACCGACCCCTCCCAATGCCCGTATACAACCAACATGGGCAACATACCAGCGATGGATTGAAAAGGGGATGGCAGGGTGCCACCCTTGATACATTTAAATTACATAGATTCATATCTCTAAGATATTTTTGAGAAATTACCTATCCCCCAACAACTCCCTATAGTATGCTATATTTTTTGGACAAAAAAGCCCTTATAGGACTCTTAGTGGTTGAGAAGACAAGGTGGGAAGAGAAGAGAGGTTGAGAAGAGAGAAAGTGTTGGAATAATTTTGGAATAAAATAATATTAATAATTATGGACGAATCAAAAAGTGACGCATGTATCAAATAAGTGTAAAAAGTTAATAGAAACAAACGGAAACCGACAGAGGGTCAACACTGGGACACGGTTAAAAATTCAGGGTTTAAATTGTCAAAATTAAAATGTTGGGGTTTAATGTGCAAAACACGCCAAATCCTGGGGTTTTTTTTTGTAATTTTCCCTAAAAATTTTAACAACTTTTTTATCTAAATCTTTCTTTTTCATAAAAATATAAAACAAGACCTATAATGAATATGAAGTTCTGAAGAAAAAAATTGTCAAAATTTTCACAGTTTGCTATCCTCAGACAGTAAAATTTCGGTGACTAAAATTCAATGAAATTTCATTGAATATTCCTTTGTGTATACATATGTATATATATATATCGAAGGAGAGAGTAACAAGAGATGAGAAGATTTACCTCCACAAAGATCTATTTCTAATGAGATCCAAAGATGGTGCCCTATAGTTATCACAGTTCAATCACATACATTGTTGATGATATAGGCAAATTAGGAAGAAAAAACAGAAGCGTTGAATGTGTACCTATTTTCTATAGGTGTAAAGTAAGCATATTCACCTCAATTTTAAGTATCCTCAATAAAGGAGACGCCCTTAGCAGGTATGCACAAAGGAGCCCAGAGACACCAGGATTGAGCATCAATTCCAACTGCCTGAGATTCCTTAACTTGGGAAATCTAGGGAAGCATCTCAGCTTCTAGACAATTCAACCAAAAGTGAAGACAACAAATATTAATAAGCACATTATTTAGACCCCCCCCCCCAAAAAAAAAAAAAAAAAAAAACAGATGATAAAAGAAAAAAATAAATGAGACACCTACAAACACATGGAATCACATGCTAACCTTAAGTCCCCAACTCAAGTTCAATACAAGTGTCTCTAGTTGAAGGAGATGGCTTGAAACCTATATAAAGTTCTTAACAATATAGCGAGCATAAGGCCCATCAAAAGATGCCTTAACAAGATGTCGGTGTGTTTTTAAAGGCAATGTCGGTCTTTAGTCCGCTGTATTTAAACAACATTAGATTTGCATCATAAATATCAACACTTCTCAAACAGAAGCAACCTTCGATCTCCAAGTACTTTAGCTTGAATGAAGGCCCAGAAACTGCAAAATTTACCAAAGATCGTGAATGCAATATACATAACTCTTCAAGCAATGGGCAAACGAACAAAATGTATTCCAAAACTTCCCTTGTCACATCTACATGGCACAGATAGAGGCTCGTTAGGGAATCAAGTCAGTGATTATGAACAATATGAGCAGTAAGAGGGTAATTCCAATTCCCATTTGTCCAGGTACATCTAAAGTTGAACTTGAGCCTTTTAACTCTCTTTTGAAAGGCAAAGTTGATCCAATCCAACCATCAATATCACTTTTAAAGATTTTATCACCCAAACAAAATTGAATGCTGAATTCATCAATAATCGTACCACGATGAAACTTCAAGATATGATTAACCCAATCAACAAATTGCCTGCATTTAAGACCAAATAACTTATCTTCATGGTCCACTATCTGCCAATCACAAAATTTGAATATCAAACTACTACTGAATGTCCACAAATATCTCCATCTGCGAGATAGGGCACCAGTTCTTGCTGCTTGTTCAATTTCCAAAAGTGACAAAATGGAAACGAGAATTCCATCGGGCAAGTTACTAATTAGGTCCTTTATGCTTGTCCAACCACACTAACAACAGTTCCAAAAAGAAAAGAAAAGAAAAAATTACAATTTAACACAAGTTAGCAATAACTACACAAATTTGTAACTTTTTTTTTTTTTTACATAATTTGCTCTAACAACTTAAAGCATTGTAATGGTGTATAAAGGGGCTGTTTGGTGCAGCTTCTAGAGCAACTTATAGCTTTTTTGATTTGGAAATTTGTGCCAGTGTTTGATGTAACTTCTGCTTACAATATTTTAGGTAAGATAACTTAAATAATCTGGGGAAAAAAAAAAAAAAAAAAAAACTAATTTTTGAGGTGTTTTAAGTTTCTGCTTCTAATTATCAACTTTTAGCTTGCTAAAAGTTGCACCAAACAAGCTTGAATTCTAGTAACATTTTATCAATCCAAACTTGAACAACTTCATATGGGTAAATTTCATTAGAGTTAATTATACTTTATCCCCTCGTGGATTGTTCCTTAAACACTTACCCCTTGAGATTTTAAATGTACACACCTCCATTGTGGATTGGATTAAAGTGCTCAGCCTAAATCCTTTAATGATTTTCACAAAAAGTCAAAATTACTCTTATTTTTTCCTCTAATTTTCTTCTTTATGCCACTGCACAACAGTCTCTCCTCTATGTCTCTCTAGAAATTGTAACACATCACAACCCTTCCCAAACCCACTTATTTTTAAATAATAAAAATGATTCAAGTGTCATGCACATAACAATTTGCTAGGGGTGAGCATGGTCCGGATTGGGGTAAAACCAAGACCGATCCTTTATCTACACTTCCTGAGAAATTAGAACCAATCCAATCCGTTTAAATCGTGAAACCAATCCGAATCAATCAGTTTAAACACGGATTGGATCGGTTTAGGACCACTGATTCACATAATTAAATAACAAAAAAAAATATAGAACAAACATTTAAAGCAAACAAAAGCAAACAGCATCATGTGTGAACTGATCAACAAAAACAGCAACATATAAAATAACAAAGACCCAATAAAACAGTATCACCAATTCGCCAAAATGTCATCTTATGTAACAAAATTTCAAGCAAACAAACAGCAGCAGTAGTAGACAACAACAAACAAATTGAGCAGTAGTAGACATTTCCCTTTCCACAAATTCTAGCAAACAAACAGAGATAAACTGGTTTTAGAAGGGGGGGCATACCTTTGAACCAGAAGGAGTTTCAGCCGAGGATCATGATCTCAGATCGAGATCGAGAGAGGTCGATGACATCATTTGCCTCTCCAGTACTTGACATCTATCAAACAAGAAAAAGAAATACATCAAAAAAATAGGATTAATTTTATTTGAGATCAGAAATCATACCAGAAATCAAAGAAAAAATATACACAGTTTCTCTCCATACCACAGAAATCATACCAGAAATCAAAGAAAAAAATTTATCCACACCACAGAAACCAAAGAAAAAAATAAAAACAGAAATCATATAATATACACACACGCATTTAAGAGAAGAAAAAAAAAACAGCTCACCGATCTAATCTGAGATGGATGATCTGAGCTGACTGCGTCTGAGAACAGAGGAACAAAAACAGAGAGAGAGAGAGGGGAAGCAGCTCACCGATCTGGTCTTGAGAGTGTGAGAGGCAGAACCAAGAGGGAGAACTCGGTCTTGAGATCAGAAAGAGAACTCCGTGTGGCGTGAATGAATTAGACTTTACCTTTCTTTTATGAAACAAGAAATTATATTATGTGGATGGTATATAGTATGGATATAGGTTATTTCTATACTGTCCGGATTGATTCCAATCCAGAACTGTAGAGTTCAATCTAAAATCGATTTGTGGCTTATAGATTTTTAAAATTTTAATCCGGAATAGAACCACAAATTTAAAAAATCAATCCAAACCTACTCAATTAGACTGAATCGGATCAAATTACAGATTATACGAATCCCTTACTCAACTTACAATTTGCATATAAAAGGTTTAGAGAGACAGATCAAGCATCCTAGAACAAGAAATTGAGCTTATACAATTTTATTATATATAATTGGGTGCTTCTAAAAACAACGGTTAGTTTTGCATTTTACTCCAAATCACAAAAATTATGTTTATATTTTTTAAGGAGGTAAAATGTACTCAAACAGGCTCAACGACTTAAAAACAATTTAAAAAACTTAAAATTGTTTCAAGTAATCAAAGTATTTCTGAAAATTTTGACAGATTAAGGAGAAATAAAAAATTATCTCTTCAATTGTTTATTTGGACTAAAAAATTTAATATTGTGCTAGTCTAATTTTGTAGATTAAAAATTCATGCATGTGTATAATTATGATTTATTGGTATCTAAATTAATATTTGATACCATGGTTTAAATAAATTATTTATTTAAATTTTGTACAATTATTATTATTATGTAACATATGTAATATTTTATGTTGAAAATTTTAATGAGTTGGTATAACATTATTTGTAATTAAAAATTAAAATTATTTGTGATTAATATCAAAAACTAACTGAAATAATTAACGGTATATATAAAGTTAACAATTGACGGTTAATACCAGTTGTTCAGTGTGAGTCCTGGTTTTAAAGAGAGCACAAAGTTAAGTGTTGACGGTTAATACCGGTTGTTCAGGGTGAGCCCTGGTTTTGAGAATTCTCACGTAAATTGTGTCGCGAAACCCTAAGATGGCACAAGACTTATTTGAACCCTTTTCGGTATTCGGTTTTGGAATAAGGGTGGATGTACAGGTGGCGCACAGGGTGGTTACGTACCCCTGGCAGACCGTTTTTTTGGTGCAGACCACGGATGTCACTACTTGGATATATAACTCCGGACGTGGACATCCCTGGTAGTTACGGTTGGTAACACTTGAATATTTGACCAAGGGGGATTTCAAATTAATCGTTGCCATGCTTAGTGGTTTGTAAGTTAAATCTCTTTGGTGAAATTTTGAGTGTCACCTAAACTATTAAAATTGTCGAAATTATTATAATGGTTGTTACATTTATCATGCTACTGAATTTTACTATTATTTTAATTGTCACGATTGATTATTTTCTTTTAAAAAGAATGGTAGGTTGGTTACGTTTTCTTACTGTGTTGCAAAACTTATGGCATATGTTTTGTTGCCCTGACGTTTCATGCCAGATTATGTCGAAGAAGGGACTGAGGCCGAATTTGGAGATGCTGCTAATACTGAACCTTGGCTAACTTAAAGTCAAGACTTTATCAGAATAAATTTTATTATCACTTGTATTAGTATTTAAATATGTTGTGACATGAAATGTGAACTTGTAGTTTTATTTTGTTGTTGAACTCTAACTATGTGAGAGCCTAAAATTTCTCAATTAGTTGTTAAAGTTTTATTCAGCGAGTCATCTGTTATTTAAATTTTATGACGTTACATAAGAAAATTTGGGGCTGCACAATTGCATTCTACTATAAAGAAAACTTTGCATAATTAATAGTTAATTCAAGTAAGTCAAAAGGAGGCGGAAAAAGGGGAGCCATGAGTGATTTACATGCGAAAGGGCTAACCGATTATGTACACTAGTGGCAAGCACAATGAATGGTGGGAAACCATTGACATTTTCTTAATGTAAGATAGTAATCTTTAGAAATGAAAGTTTAAGACCAAGTAGACAATTTACTTTTTAATTTTCAATAGGTTCAATGAAAATTTATATTTCAATATATAGTTTTTACTTACTTGTTCAATTGTTGAAATCCATGGATTTCACTAGCATTATATTTTCTTATCAATCCTTACTTTATATGAAGTATGGATAGGATATGAATGAGACACATGGCCGACACATTAAAGATACATTAATTTGACAAATTCTAAATTAGTAGAGTACTACTTTAATATAATTATTTTCTTATTCTTTAAGAAGTAAGCAAAGTATTGAAAAACTGTTTTTGTATTTATCCTAATAATTCTACCATGATACTATGCAAGAAAAATATTACAATTCCAATTCCATAATAGTTCTTTTTTTTTTTTCTTTTTTTTGAACTCGAAAAGCTCTCAAACAACAAGAGAATCAGCTAATAACAAGTTCCTTAAAGACAGAGGAGGGTTCCTAATCCAATCGGCAGGTAGAGAATCCCGCAACTTTGAGGAAGCAAGCCAATGTGCCACAGAATTGGCTGCTCTGGGCAACCAGGAGAATGACAAGGATGAGGCTTGGCCCAAGGACCGTATGTCATAAAATAATGCAAGGCACTCCCAAGGAGGAACCAGCTCAGAAACACAGAGTTCAATGACAGATTTGCAGTCACTTTCCACTTGGACATTGGAGAGTCCAAGAGCTTGGAGAAACAAACACGCTAACCGAATAACGCGAGCTTCGCCTTGAGCGACTGAAGATATGAGGACTGTGGAGACAACCCCATCAATAAGTTGACCTTTCCAATCTCGCAAAACCACTGCCAGGGAAGTCTTTTGGCCCTTTGAGGCAAAGCTAGCATCACAATTCACTTTTACCCAACCGTAAGGAGGAGGAGTCCATCTGCTGCAAACCTGGCCCTCTAAATTATCATTTAAAGGAGAAGGATCTGCCACAGTGGCCACCGAGTAGCTTTCCCTCCAGAGCAGAGAAGCTTGACATATGACTTGCACAGGATCTATTTCAGATTGATTGAATACCCATTCATTACGAGCCTTCCAAAGGCACCACCCAATTGTGGCAGCCTTGTCCATTCGCTCTTTGCTGTCCCGCACATTAGAACAACTCTCCAGAACCGCCTGAGTCCACTGTTTAGCAGAGGAGAAAGATATGGACCCCGATAAAAGGCCAAGATCACACCCAAACCACACAAGCCTAGTCCAGTTACATTGAAAGAGAAGGTGTTCGATAGATTCCGGACACAATCCACAAACAGGACAGGACGGAGAAGGGGCACAATTACGTCAATGAAGATTTTCTTTAGTAGCGAGACTGTTAGTACATACCCTTCACCAGAAATTTCAGACTTTGGGAGGCACTGGAAGAGACCAGATCAGTTTCCAAAAGTTTCCAGATGGCTGAACTAAAGTAGAAGCCCCCGAGGAAGCCCGGGATTGAAATTCTCGCTGAATAATCTGATACCCACTTCGGACTTCGAATGTTCTAGTTTTGGTATGATGCCAAACAAAAGTGTCATCTTGGTTAACTGAGGATATGGGGATGGTCATAATAGATCTAGCTTCCGCAATTCCAAACAACCCACGCAATTTAACGGAGTCCCATTCCGGGAGATTCGGGTTAAGAACCTCGCTGACCCGCTGGACTTGGCAGCCCCGTGGCTGAGGAGTAAGAACTTGGAAAGTGGGGACTGAGGAATCCATTTATCCTTCCAGAAAAGGATTGATTTTCCATTACCAACTTGCCAACGAAGTCCCTTAGCTAATAGCTCACGGCCCTGAAGAATGCTAGTCCAGGACCACGCTGGCCTTCTGCCCCTAAAACCTGAGAGAAAATCTGTGTAAGGATAATACAGGCCCTTTAACACCTTAGCACAAAAAGAATGAGGGATGATCTCTCCAATAGACTACTAATATCCAGAATCCTCTTTATTTTCTACCTTCCTCGTATCGAACACAACTAGGATTTCTGTCTCCAAACCTTAATTTAGTTTCCACATTGGCCGTCTCCCCCTTAATTCTCTCTTAAAAAACTGATAATTCCTTCTGTTTCCTCGTCCCTAAACCATCACTCTTGGGTTTTTTGGACAAATTCACTTGGATATTTATTTATTTATTGTTATTATTATTTTGCCCAAGTGATTTGGGTAATTCTCCAACACAATGCATGATGATTTCACCATTCAGTGTTGAGGGGGTATTGATCTCGACCACTAGGGTTTTGAAAATGAACAATTTGATTTGGATGTCGTTGCACCTGACAGTCTCATTGTCCGGGGTTTTGGTTGGGTTGAGAATTTGGAGTGGAATAGTGAAGAAGGGCAGCACATAAGAGAAGAAGAGAAGAAAAAATAGAGAATGGGGGGAGGACTTTTTATTTCTCTATGTAAAATGTATACGAGACTCTTAAACGAAATGGGCAACGATTATTATCTTTAAACAGTAAAGGATTACAATATTTTAACATTTTAAATGAGGTGGCGACAGGTGAAGTAATAAATTGGACTATTCTCTTCCATCTCCTCTCCTCTTCCGGGCCTACACGCTTATAGGCCTGCACGCTTATAGTCATACCTTTATAATCATTTCTATTTTTTTGAACTTTTAAACAATCTGAGGCATTAAATTTGTTGCAGCTCAGTTTTGGAAGAGGAGGATGAACGTGGAGTTGCTCATATAGTTGGGCATCTTGCTTTTAGTGCCACAAAGAAATACACAAATCAAATCATGATATCGTTAAATTTCTTGAAAATATTGGGGCAGAATTTATCTTGGAGGTAGCAACCAATTCTCTATTGTGTGATAATCTTCATAGTTTCATTTTTTTTACTTTATTCTTTTTACCACCTGTTACCATTTAGGTGCGAGTCTCAATAGACGATTTGGAGAAAGAAAGAGGGGCTGTTATGGAGGAGTACAGAGGGAACCGCAATGCAAATGGAAGGATGCAGGATGCACATTGGGTTCTGATGATGGAAGGTTCTAAGGTATTTTTTTAAACTCTACCCAATTTATCAATTTTGAATATGATGCACTGGTGAGGTTCTTTACATGGTCATTGTACTTGATTCTTCCTGCATGGTTGGAGCTTGTTTGACTGTTTACTTTCAAACTAACTTGAATAGTCTTCATATAAAGATCACTGCTCCCTTGTAATGTTAATATTGTGCTCACTGTGAATTATGCAATTTATATTATTCATTAAGGATAGTTTAGTACTTTAGATTATTAGGGTTTCATTCTATTGCTTATATATTTGTACTTCTTTTGATTAATCAATATATAAGTTTTGGCATATGTTATCATGGTATCAGAGCTAAGTTTCAAACATTAGCATACCTGTTGCAGTCGTTCTTCGCAAGGTTGTTGTCGCACCTCTTTCTTCCTCTTCGCAAGGCTTCGTTACAAGGCTTTGATGGTCTGTTGCATTCGTAGGTCATCACCGAAGCAGTTGGTTCTGGTTCAATCGAAACCCTAGGAAGCCGTTATCGCTGGTCTGTGGTCCATCGTCACTGGTCTCTGGTCCATTCGAAGACTTAGGTTGGGTATCTCACTGATCTGTGGTCCTTCATCGCTCTGGTCTGTGGTCTTTCATCGCTGGTCTCTATTTTTGTCTTCATCGCTAGTCCATTTGCCTTCATCGCTGGTCTCGATCTTTGTCTGGTTCAGTTGAGGATGAGGACCAAACATCGCTATTCTTCATAGGTCGATCATCTCTCTCTCTCTTCTCTGTTGCCTTTTACTCTGTTTTGAATGTACTGTAGTTTGGATATACAATATGGCTAATGATAAATTGCAAGCTATTACTACTAAATTAGATGATACCAATTATTCTTATTGGTCTCATGTAATTAAAAATTTTATAATGGGGAAAGGCATGTGGAAGTATGTTATTGGTATGACTATTAGACCTGTGGAATCTCAAGAAACTGAGGCCGATGTTGCTAAATGGGATAAAAAAATGCACAAATGCTTACTTGGTTTCATAATTCAGTTCAAACTACCATTGGTATGAATTTTTCCAAGTATTCTACTTCTAAACAAGTTTGGGACTATTTGAAGACTATGTACCTTGAGTCTAATTTTGCAAAACAGTATGAACTTGAGATGTCTATTCGCAGTGCTAGTTAGAAAGATAAGTTCATTCAAGAGTTCTACAATGAGATGACTACTTATTGGGATCAACTTGCTTTGATGGAACCGTCTGATTTGCAGTTACTTGACAGTTATATCAAGTATCGGGAGAAACAACATCTTGTTCAATTTCTCATGGCCCTTCGTGATCAATTTGAGCCACTTCGGGGAGCTATTTTTCATCGGTCTCCCTTGCCTTCTGTGGATGGTGCTGTCCGTGAGCTTATTGTGGAAGAAACTTGGTTTAAGGTGGCTCATGGTACTCCTTCTCCCCAGTCAATTTTTGCCACTCCTCCGCTCTTGCCCACCCCATCTTCTCATTTATTTCAAGTTACTAGTAAGCCCAAGCCTCGGGTTTCCATGGATGAGTGCAGCTTCTGTCATCAGAAAGGCCATTGGAAACATGCATGTCCTAAACTTTTGCAGCCCAAAGGTCGTTCATCTGGTTCACCATTCGCTAAACCGACATTTTCAGGATCTTGCTCATTTGCCGCCTTTTCTGCACCAGTTTCTAAGAATGATCCATCTTCCAATATGCAGTCTATGTTTGAGTAGTTCAAGTCTTTCATGGTGGCCAATCCAAATCTCTTATCTCAAGCCTCTGCTATGACTACCACTCAGTTCGGTTTGTCTGGTTCATCCTCTTTAGGTAATATCCATACTTCGTGGATCTTTGATTCTGGTTGTTCACATCATATGACCCCTGTTACATCTCTCCTCAGTAACTGTGTCTCTCCTTCTTCTTCTATCACTATTGCTACTGCTAATGGTTCTTCTATGCCTGTACACTCTGTTGGTTCTATTTCCTGTTCCCATTTGTCTCTTTCTCCTGTATTTTATGTGCCTCACCTCTTACTCAGTCTTATTTCTATTAGTCAATTATCTGATTCTGGTTTTGATGTTGTTTTCTCTTCTTCTCATTGTGTTGTACAGGATCGGGTATCTGTAGCTCGGCTTTTCGTGCCCCCTTTCGGAAGAATGAAATAGCCCGTACAGTTCGGACTCCACTTGTGTGTTGGTTCTGATTCTGATTTCACAAGTGCAATGTGAAACAGTGGAAACACAAAAAGAGTCCAAATCCGGCAATTGTTTTTGGAAAATCGATGTTTGAATCAAATGCCAAAAATGGACTGCTTTGCCAGATATCAGAGTCGCCACCTAAATATTTATTTTGGGAAATTTAGGAAACCCATGACTCGCGCCAAAGGCCATTAGTCCGTCGTTACCAAAGTGTCTTGGTTTGGGAACTTAGGTATGAGAGGGGAAGGTCAATAATTGAACACCCCACTCACCCGATCAAAGATCGGCCTCTACTAATCATGATGTGATTTTTATGTACAATATATGCTCTTGTTCTATATGTAACATACAAGTATAGACTAATTTCACGAAAAGTTGGAACGTTTGATTCCATGTTTGTTTTGAAAGAAATGTTTTGAATATGTATCACTGAAAATGGTGATCTCCTATATACATGAATCAAAGTATCCCAATTCAAGTGATTAGCTTTCATCCACAGGCATTCAAACAAGTATATCAAATAAGCAGTTAGCCTCATGGTAGTATGTTTGATATGACAGCAATCACACTTATGCAATATGCTAAAGCATAAAAACTTACCTTATGTCCGAAGGCGAGTCAAAAGAAAGTAAATAGTTAGAAAAAATGCATGATCCTAATTAATGCGACATGGCTAATGCAACACATACAACGTACAAGTAATAAGCTCGGCTACTAACATGGAATGCGAGTCAATTCAAGGCATGTGATAGAGCATGTATTCAAGTAAAGAGTTTGAATTTGACATTTGAATAATATGATGAGCCGAACTTTTATGCATGTAAACGAATGGATGCAAATCATGGAAAATGCTAATTTAAACATGATGTCCCTAATTTAACCATCATAAACAGTGAAATAAAAGGGAGAAAGAATGGGGGTTGGAAGACATACAACTTATTACATATTTGTCCTCACGAAGGAGGGTCCGAATGTCCAAATACGCCCTCACGCAGGAGGGTCCGAATGTCCAAGTGTCCGAATAAATAATTATTACAAAACCGAATGAATAATAAATGAAAGGGGCTGTCTAATTTATTACAATAATTGATGTAAGGCAAGCCTTAACGCAATAAATTCGGTATAACATCTGACCGAATTCAATTAATCATATTGGTTCTTTATGTTAGTTGTAATCCAATTTTAACCAATTTTATTAGCCTTTTTTATTACTTGTCAATTTCTTTATCTTTTCTCCTGTTTGTGCAAAAGTGATATTTACATCCACTAAGTCTGAAATGCAATAAAGGAAAATCAGTGTCAACTTAACCCGAATAAACCTTATTTTCTTCAGAGGAAATCACAAAGGAAGAGTCAAACTCATGTACAAGTTAGGGATTTCAAGTCAAACTCAAGATGTGCAACAAGGACTAATCAAACTCAAAAAGAGTAATAATGACTTAGAAAAAGCCAAACTTGAGTGATACTGACTTAAAATCCAAACTTGATAATAAGTAATAATGACACTTTCCTTGGTGATTTCCAAGGGTCAATTAGTCCCTTAAAAGTAAACACACTGATGGATAAAGAGAAATGAAAAATAAAAGATTGTGCTTTAGTATAATAACATGTATACATTTGGGGTAGTGAACCTCCAAAGAATTTAAACCGTTAAGTATAGAACGTTTTATGTTTTTGGTGGTAAATCCCCTAAGAGATTAAATCAGTAAGCATAGAACGTTCTATACTTTTGGTAATGAATCTCTTAAGTATTAAAAGTTTTATGCCGTTGGTAATGAATCTCCAAAGAGATTAAACCATTAAGCATAGAGCGTTTTATACCTTTGGTAATGAACCTCCTAAGAGATTAAACCATTAAGCATGGAAGAGTTCCTTTCTTATACTTGAATCACAATCTTAATTTTTCATAACTTTTTAATCGAAATAAGCAAAGAATGGAGGGAGGTTGCAGAGATGATTATGCGAAATTGATTCATTGATTAGTACAAACAAACTTGATATTTAAAACATAAATCGTTGAAATAAATTAAACAGCCCCCTAAATAGCATATAATAAAGCGAGCAAAATTAAATAGCGGGGGTTACTATTCACCGCCGGAAGTACTATTCATCGTCAGGGTTACTATTCACCACCGGAGGTACTATTCATTGTCGGGGTTACTATTCACCGCCGGAGGTACTATTTACCTTCGGAGGTTACTATTCACCGCCGGGATAGATTATTTAAAGTAATAAATTACAACAATTTATATACAATATTTAAATTACAGCAGATATGTAGATGGTGCAGTGGTGCAGTGTAGACACCCCATTGTTGACCGACCTTAAGACTCAGACGTCACCGATTGAGCGCCCGGTGATGTTGCATGTTGAGCTCGTTCAGAAGTCTCAGAGTCGCGACGTGCGCCCGCCCGACTCCGAACCTCTTCGTGCCTTGTCTCGGTTTGCCATAACTGCACTCGGTTTTCTCCGTTTTCTTTTCTAAGGGGAGAGAATGTTCCCGTAGACTATCTCTCAATGGCCGTGGGCTACATTTCGTCCGTAGTGAGGCCATTTTATTTTGAACCGGTTTTCGGAGCCGTCAGGCCGTGTGCCTCGGTTCGGGACCGCCCAACCATCTCCGATTTCTCTGGTTTTTGGCATGCATCTCATTTAATCCCTTTCGAGGAACACTGAGGTCTCAGATACCCACTTCGTGGCCGAACGCCACTTTCGGTGCTTACCGCCTATTTTTGGGACCCCGAACTGCGTGATTTGGGCCCCGAGCATTCATTTTGCACCGGTTTCTGTTCAATTTTGACAAGTGCCTCTGTTTTATCATAACGAGGGACACTGGGGTCTCAGATACTCACTTCGTGGCCGAACACCACTTTCGGTGCTTACCGCCTATTTTCGGGACCCCGAACTGCGTGATTTGGGCCCCGAGCATTCATTTTGCATTAGTTTTTGTTCAAATTTGGTGTACTGCTTTTAGCACCAGAAGATCCTTTGGAGGGTGGGAGGACAGCAATTGTCTCGTAAAACCAGTTTCTCCTCCGTCCGCTTTTGCTCACTTCGCTAATGTTGAACACCCTAGGATATTTTCTTGAGCCGAGACTACATATTTGTGATGAGGGACATGGAGGACCCTAAAAGTGGTGGTCGGCCATAATTTTTATTTTCATTTTGAGCCTCTCTTTCAAGTTGAATGTTGTGCCTCTGCTTGAGTTGCCAAATTCCAACCACGGGTCTTGTTCTACACACTGGAGGACACCAAAATATGGTGGCGGCCATTAATTGTTCACTTCATTTTTGGCCATGGCCAGGGGAGTGGCTGGCCGACCAGTGGAGTGGCCGGCCGGCCATCTTCAAGAAAAGCACTGCCGGCCTCGCTTTTGACCACTTTACACTGTCCAAATTGCTTTTTCCAAATATCTTTTGCCTCGAGGATATTTTTGGGAGGGAAAGCTTGGATGCATTTCCTCCTTTTACACCCCTTTCTTGCCCATTTAAGGGCTGACCTCCTTTTGTTAGGGTTAGCACCTTTCTTCTCAAGAGCATATCCCCCATTGCCTCCATTTCCCTCTCCAAAAGCTCCAAAAACCTTCAAGTTTCTAGCCCACTTGTTCATCAACCCTAAGCTTCACCATCACCACCTCCATTCCAGCAGCAAAGGAGGATTTTTCAGAGGCTAAGAAGCAACAAATTGAAGCCAAGAAGCAACAAAAGCTTGATCTTCAAGGGTAAGTCACTATTTCCCCCTTTTGAGCACATTTTTGCATCAATTCTTTACCCTACTTGCTCTCTGTTTTGGGCTCCGAACCCTACTGATTTTAGGCTTATTTTGAGCCCCTCTACAACATTGTAGAAGGGCTCAACCTTGTTTGGCACCTCTATGATGCACCTCTTTCAATATCGCTCTTTGTGCCAATATTTTGCATGCTTTGTTTGGATTATGAGTAATCCATTTTCGAGCCTGATATAAACTGTGAGTGGGCTTATTTTGAGCCCCTCTTCAACATTGAAGAAGGGCTCAACCATTTTTGGTGGTTCTATCATGTACTTGTTTTGTAATTCTTCCAATTTACCGTAAAATTGCATGGTTTCTTTAGCCTATTTGAAGTCTGATTTTGAGCATGCCATTAACTGAGATTGAGCTTATTTTAGGTCCCTCTACAACATTGTAGAAGGGATCAATCTTGTTTGGGGCCTCCATGCATGGCCTCTCTTTGTACCTCTCTTTGGCCCCATTTTGCATGCCTTTTTTAAGCTTATTTGGCTTCTGATTTCAGCCTTCATCAGGCCTGAAAAGAGCCTTATTTTTTCCTTATTGTCATGTTTTGTTAAGGGTCTTATGCTATTTGGTGAATACTTTTGGTACTTCATGTTATACCCCCTTATTTTTGCATGCCTTGCTAGCTCATCATGCTTCTGTTTTTGAGCCTTCATCAGGCTTGGAAAAAGTCTTAAAATAACTCATTCTTCATGTTTTGTTAAGGGTCTTAGGCTGTTTGGTGCATCCTTTTGATACCTCATGTTATAGCCTTTGTTGGCTCATATTTTGCATGCTATTTTGAGCATATCTACATACTGAATTGGGGAATGTCATCTCTTGTAAATGCGCATATTTTTGGTCCCTCTTTAATGTTGTAGAAATGTTTTTTTCAGTTTGGGCATTGTACATATCACTTGTTTCATTGTTCCTCTCTTTTCCCCCATTTTTGCATGCTACTTTTGCCATACTTGTGATTGTTGTTTGGCCATCCTTTATACTGAAAAAATGCTAGTTTAGGGGCTGCCTTGCTACTGTTTTACATTTCATATACCAATTATGCATGTTTAATAGGGCTGTAGGCCATTTCGGGTGCTTAACATAACATTTCGGGCATCGGGTGTAATTTTGTCATAATTCGGGGGCTGTTTTTTGCATCATTTTGGCTGCTGAAATTTACATTTTCCGTATGCCATTTGCCACGTCTCATTTCGTATGCCATTTCATGCCTTAGGGCCATTGCCTCGGTTTGCGTGCCCGCGTGCACGCATTTCGAGGCACTTCAT
Organism: Camellia lanceoleosa; assembly: GCA_025200525.1. Classification (NCBI taxonomy): domain Eukaryota; kingdom Viridiplantae; phylum Streptophyta; class Magnoliopsida; order Ericales; family Theaceae; genus Camellia; species Camellia lanceoleosa. Next base: position 141,812,992 of record CM045771.1, on the reverse strand, counting down.
TTTCATCTCTCGGCATCTTATGTGAGTGTGGCTGAGGCCCTCTCATGTTAGTGTAAGCCCAATTTGCATTGCGAATGCTGTTTCATGCTTCAGGATCATCGCCTCAGTTTGCGTGCCCGTGTGCACGCATTTCGAGGCACTTCATTCTCATCTACCGGCGTCCTATGTGAGTGTGGCTGAGGTCCTCTCATGTTGGTATAAGTCCATCATTGCATTTGCATGCCATTTCATGCCTTAGGGCCATCGCCTCGGTTTGTGTGCCCGTGTGCACGCATTTCGAGACATCTCATTTTAGTCTCATCACATCGTGTATGTCATTTTCTCGGTTTGCGTGCCCGTGTGCACGCATTTCGAGACATCTCATTTTAGCATCATTGCATTTCGTATGCCATTTTCTCAGTTTGCGTGCCCGTGGGCACGCATTTCGAGACATTTTATTTTAGTCTCATTGTATATCATATTTCATGTCATTTCATGATTTTACGTCATCACCTCGATTTGCGTGCCCGCGTGCACGCATTTTGAGGCATCTCATTTTCATAGCATTGTGCATGCTAGGATTGTATTTTAGTTGCATTCATGCATATCATGCATATTGTATCGTGTTCGGGATAGGAGTTAGCCCAGGCACGGGAAACGAGGCATGTTTCGTACTCCGAGTGACGGAACGAGTCTCAATTCCCAAGTCACCGACACTCCGGATTACCCATGATGGAGTTAGGTTTTGTTGTAGCATTCATGTGCATTCATCCTATATTGAGTTGTGCAAATCGGCTCTTCGGCCATCATGCATCGAGATGCGTGATTGGTGGCACGAGGATCGAGACATGCATATATTTGTGAGATACACTGCTATGCCCTTTTCCTGCTCTCTGTTGCAGCAAAATGAAGAATCAGCAGCTTTTCAGAGTCTGGCACGCATTTCGAGAAACATTGCAAACAGAGGCTAATTGGGGCATCCCAAAGGATTTCGCGCAAGGCAAATTTCAACATGCATCATTCATCGAGAATCGAGGCCACGGCTTGCATGCCGCTTCTGCTTTTTCTTAGTTAATTTGTCAATTAATTAGAAATCAGATTATTTTGACCGTATTATTCTTTCATTTAGACTATATTATTTATTAGGACCCTCATGAGGGCATAATTGTAATAAGTGTGGGTGAGTGTGATGTATGTCTTCCAACCCCCACTTCTTTCTCCCTTTATTTATCCGCTTATGATGGTTAGATATAGGGCATATTTCAATTAGCATACAAAGATGATAGCATGTTTGCATCATTCATCTGCTTTTGCACGCACTGCCTCGGCAGATCATACAAATCGCATTTGTATTTCAATTCCAAATTGAATACATGTTAGTCAGAACATCATCATATGCCATGTTTAGAATAGCCGCTATAGTTGCATCTTTGCATGTGTTGCATTAGGCAATTCTGTATATGTAGGATCATGCATGATTCCTAATCAGTTTTCTGTTTTGGCTTGGAGTACTTGGTGAGTTGTTATGCTTTAGCATCCTTGCATGCGTGTGAGTGTTGCCATGAATAACATGCTTACCATGAGGCTAAATGCTTATGTGATATAACTGCCTTGAATGCCTGTGGGTGGAGGTTGGGTTATTTGGATTGGGACAATTCATCGACTGTTTGTTTTAAGCCCACTAGATAGTGGCAAAATCATGTTTTCTTAAGCCCACCCGAGGGTGGCAAATCCGCGTCTTAGCCTACCTGCAGGTAGCACCATCAAACCATTTTCAAACAAACAAGCATGAAATGTTTTGTTCCAATTCAGGCGATTCAGTCTATACTTGTATGTCAGTGCATCACATAGTAACCTAGGCTAATAACCGGAATAAGAACGCACAAAGTTTTCAAAAACAGATATCATGGTTAGTAGAGGCCGGTCTTTGACTGGGCGAGCGGGGGTGTTCACGATGTGACCTTCCCCAATCGTACCCAAGTTCACGAGCCAACTTTGGTGATGACGGACACGTGGCCTTTGGCACCGAGTTAGGGTTTCCTAAATTTCCCATTTTAAAAATATTTAGGTGGCGACTCATTATCCGCAAAGCAGTCCATGTTTGGCACTTCTTTCAAAACTGCTTTTTTCTCAAAACGATTTGGATTTGGACTCTTTGGTTCAAGATTAAGAACGTGACATTTGAGTCCTTCGAATGTAGTGACCCAATATCGAACTGTAACGCGGGAGGGGGGGACTCGACTCTTCGCCGAGGATATGCTCGGGACGTCTACATGCAGCCATCCTAGTAAAGCGATAAAAAAAGTTATAAAACGAGGTAAATAAAGTATTTAAACAAATTAGGTACTATTCACCGTCGGGGTTACTATTCACATGGAGGTGTTATTCACCGGAGGTTACTATTCACCGCCGGGATATTTATTTAAAGTAACAAATTACAACAATTTATATACAATATTTAAATTACAGCAGATATGTAGGTGGTGCAGTAATGCAGCCATCCCATTAAAGCGATAAAAAAAAGTTATACTACGAAGTAAATAAAGTATTGAAACAAATTATATCACATTTTAAATTAAATGAAAATTTGCGAAAACTCACCTTTTGGAGAAATAATGAATTTTCTGAATCACAAACTTTCTTTTTGATTACTCTCAAGTCTGTGGAATGTATTCTCAATTCTCAATCCAAAATTTAAAATTATAACTTTAGTGGTTGTTTTTTGAATGGTGTAGTGATGAAATAAAAATAAAAATATTAAAGAAAATATTTTATTTCATCCCTCCTGAGCCTCCCCCCCAGAATTTCTTCTTCTCAGAATTTCCCCTCGTCAGAATGGTCTCCCCCCTCTCTTCTCTCAGAATTTCTTTTCCTTTTTTTTGAATCCTCCCCAGAATGCTTTTCCTCCAGAATTTCCTCTCCTTCCCCAATCCTCTCCCTCTTTCAGAATTCTCTTTCCTTCAGCCTTTCTCTGCTCAGCCTCCTCTTTCCTTTCTTTTCTTGATTCAATGCCAATGCCTTATATAGGCATAATCATATAATATAATAATATAATAATTATAATAATATAATAATATAAATATAATAATATATATATTATGCCCTGATGCTTGTTGAGTCGGCAGTGCCGACATATATATTTTTATTTTTTTTATTTTATAATATAATATAATATAATATAATATATATAATATCTAAAATATATAATTTATACCAAAATACTAAACATATAATATACTAATATAATTTTATATAAAATACTAAATATATAATATAAAAATTTTAAACACATAAGATAATTTGTTTTATTATTTTCTTTTATATATAATAGACCAAAAATATGAATAAACACATAAAATTATGAAAAATTACAAAGATACTAAATTAATGAAATATTCAATATTTTAAAATAATTTGGCCATAATGGTAAATGTTGGGATTAAAGTTTAAATTCCATCTCTTTTACTGAGAATTCTGCGAGAAACACAATCCAATTGTCATTATCGAGTAATCAAAAGAAAGCGCCCAAGTCTTAGGGCCGGTCAAAATGGGGTGTCTACAGTATCCAAGAGGCAGATTGGGATCGGGCGTAGAGTTGAAGAACTATATATCTTGGACAGCTTGCATGTTCCTCTAGAAGTGTCTTCTACTGCACTGTCTTCTTTTTGTTTAAACAATAAGTCCTCTTTGTTTTATATTTGGCATTCTAGGTTAGGTCATCTGCCGAGTGATCAGTTGAGGATGTTAGTTAGGTCTGGACATTTAGGCAATTTTCCCATTAGTGATATTTCCGAGTGTCGTGGTTGTAAACTGGCTAAAATGTCTGCTCTTCCTTTTAATAAAAGTAATTTTATTTCATCTTCTCCTTTTCAATTGGTCCATACTGATGTTTGGGGTCCTTCCCCTATAGTTACCAAGGGTGGTTCGCAATATTATGTAGCTTTTGTGGATGATTACAGTCGGTTTACTTGGGTTTATTTAATGACTCGAAAATCTGATTTTTACAAAATATATTCTAATTTTCACTCCATGATTCGCACTCAGTTTTCTACCACCATTAAAATTCTTCGTTCTGATTTGAGGGGTGAGTATTACTTGTCTGAGTTTGAGGAGTATTTAGCTACTCGTGGAACTATTCATTAGTCCTTGTGTTCTGACACTCTTGCACAAAATGGTCGAGCTGAGCGCAAACATCGCCATCTCCTTGATACAGCTCGCTCTTTGTTGCTCTCATCTTTTGTCCCTTCTGTTTTCTGGGGAGAAGCTGTGCTCACTGCTGCATATCTTCTCAATCGGATGCCTACTTCTCTTCTCTCAGGCTCATCTCCATATGAGCATCTTTTTGGTGTTACTCCCAATTATTCTCTTCTTCGTATTTTTGGTTCTGCATGCTTTGTGCTCCTTCCTAAACGAGCGCGCTCCAAGCTTAGTTCTCGTTGTGTCCTATGTGTCTTTTTAGGGTATGACATTAATCAGAAAGGTTATCGGTGCTATAATCCTGCCACCAAAAAGCTATATGTGTCTAGGCATGTCATTTTTTTAGAAAAACGACCCTACTATACTATACCTTCCACCCATGTTCCTATTACTAAGGATGAATTGGTTCATGTTGGCCCATTTCCTCCTATAGTTTCTCCTGATGAGTTTGTTTCTGACCTTGAGGTCTCTACTTTGCCTCTTACTAGCACTTCTAATACCTCTCCAGCTACCTCATCTCCAGCTCCCGCTTCTCCTGCTCCTCTTATTGTTTATCAATGCTGCAAAGCACTTCCGAGCTCACCTGTCTCTAGCTCTACTCTCCCTCCAGTTGTTTCTTTGGATCCCGCTCCTTCTGCACATTGCTTCCTAAAGCGAGATCGTCATCCTCTGAACTGGTATGGTTTTGGTAATACATGTTTTTCTCTTTCCTATTAGTCTTTTCTTTCTTGTCTTCATACATATTTTGAGCCCAGGTTTTACAAGGAAGCTTGTCATGATCCCAATTGGATTGCCGCCATGAATGATGAGTTAACTGTTTTGGCTAACACTCAGACTTGGGATTTGGTTCCATTACCTACTGACAAGAATGTTGTAGGCTGTAAATGGGTCTATAAGGTCAAAACCCTTTCTGATGGGTCTTTGGAACGGTACAAAGCTCGTCTAGTTGCCCAAGGCTTTTCTCAGGAGTATGGGATTGATTACGATGAGACTTTTGCCCCCGTTGCCAAGATGACTACTGTTCGTACTCTTATCTCTGTTGCCGTTGCCCATCATTGGCCCCTGTTTTAACTAGATGTCAAAAATGCTTTTCTGAATGGGCATTTTGCTGAAGAAGTGTATATGCGCCCTCCACCGGGTCTCTCTCACCCTCCTAGTGTTGTTTGTCATCTTCGCCGTGCTCTATATGGTCTCAAGCAGTCTCCTTGTGCTTAGTATGAGCGATTTCACTCTGTTGCCCTTCAGCTTGGTTTTCGCCCTAGTCATCATGATTGTGCTCTCTTTGTTCGGCGCACTTCTGTTGGGCTTGTTCTCTTTCTCTTATATGTGGATGATATGATCATCACTGGCTCTGATTATAGTACTATTGAGGAGGTTAAGCATCAGTTATTTCAGGAGTTCGAGATGAAAGATTTGGGGTTTCTTCGGTATTTTCTTAGTATTGAGGTTGCTACTTCTCCTACTGGGTATCTTTTCTCTCAGACTAAATATGCCTGTGATATTCTTTCTTGTGCCAATCTCACTGATGAGAAAATTGTTGACACTCCTCTTGAGTTGCATGCTAAGTTTTTTGCTTCTGATGGCGTTCCTCTTGAGGATCCCACTTTGTATCGCGAGTTGGTTGGATGCCTTGTTTATCTCACCGTTACTCGTCCGGATATCTCCTATGCTGTGCACATTCTTAGTCAGTTTGTTTCTGCTCATCATTCCATACATTGAGCTGCCTTACTTCGTACTTTGCGCTACCTTCGTGGCACTTTGTTGCAATGTTTGCTATTATCTGCCTCTTCGGACTTGACTCTCCGTGTCTATGCTGACGCTGATTGGACAGGTGACATCTTTGATCGCAAATCCACTTATGGTCTTTGTGTTTTCCTTGGCGATTCCCTCATATCCTGGAAGAGTAAGAAACAAATTGCTGTTCGCTCCAATCCGAGGCTGAGTATCGTACCATGGCTCATGCTACTTCCGAGATCGTTTGGCTTCGCTGTCTTCTTTCTGATATGGGTGTCTCTCTTTTTGATCCGACTCCGTTGTATTGTGATAATCAGAGTGTTGTCCAGATTGCCCATAATTCAGTCTTTCATAAGCGGACAAAGCATGTTGAAATAGATTGTCACTTTGTCAGACAACATCTTCAGGCTGGCACTATTACTCTCCCTTTTGTTCCCTCCTCTCTTCAGTTGGCCAATTTTTTTACGAAGACTCATACTGTTACTCGTTTTCGTTTTCTTCTTGGCAAACTTTCGATACTTTCTGCGCTCGCATCCTCAGTTTGAGGGCGGGTGTGAATTATGTAGTTTATATTATTCATTAAGGATAGTTTAGTACTTTAGTTTAGTACTTTAGATTATTAGAGTTTCATTCTATTGCTTATATATTTGTACTTCTTTTGATTAATCAATATACAAGTTTTGTCATCTGTTATCACTCACATCTTCTGTTTAATATTAGAATAAAGGTTGGGACCCCCTTTGGGGGTCACCCCCTTTACCCCCCTTTGCCACGTGGCAAGAGGTGATTGGAAGAGTAGGAAAAAAAAGAAAAAGAAAAAGAAAATGTGACCAATGAGAGAGAGAGGGGGTCCAAAGGGGGTCCTAAAAAGGGGGGATGAATCATTGTTGTTAATATTAACATCTTCAATATGTTATTTCATTTGCTATTTGTCATTTCAACTATGTATGTAGCAATACTCACACACATAGAAAAGGCTGTTGCATTTTTTGCCTTCTTCTTATTCTTTTTCTTATTGTTTTTTTTTTTTCCTTCTTTGCAAAAAATAGTTTCTGGGTTTTTCAAATTGTGTTGTATTATAGTTTTGTGTTTTACTAATATCATTGCTTCATTGAGCATCCTTGAGTCAGTTATAAATGCATATTTATTTGATTGATGACTTGATAGTTGGTTTTTTGCGGAGTTTTATTAAGTTTGTGCCTTTGGAAATTTCATTTGTTGATTACAGTATGCTGAGCGTTTACCTATTGGGTTAGAAAGGGTAATCCAGACAATTTCTGCTGATACTGTGGAGCAATTTTATGGGAAATGGTACCATTTACACAATATGGCTGTGATGAGCAATGCTACATATCACTAATTTGCCATCACTAATCCCACCACTAGTGAGGTGGCAATTGAAAAAAATAAAAAAATAAATAAAATAAGGCACAAAACACATGTGCCAGTGAGTGGAGCCCACTGTCACATCATTAGAGCCACCGCTAATTAGTGGTCTAAAGCATTTTTATGGCTGTGATAGTTGTTGGAGATTTTTCTGATACACAGGTTGGAATATACTAACATTTAGGGTTGGTTTGGGATGTCCTAAAAAAGTGCACTTTTTGATTTATTGGTGGGTTTGGATTGGGTTTGGGTTGGGTTTGATGTGATGTGTTAGAGAGGTGATATGATTTAAATAAAATGATGTGACTTAAATAAGATAGTGACTTTTTAATTTTTTGACTTATTTAAGTTATGCCAAACTAGCTCTTAGATTTTCCTTTTATAGAAAGAATTTTATTTGTTGTCGAACTTTTGTTAAATGCTATAACAATATATACAATACACACCTCACTATCTGCTTCTCCCAACTCTGCAGCAGTATTTGTCTGTCCTTCATTCACATTATATTTTCTACAAAATGGTAAAGCCAAGCCAAGCTTCACATCTCATCAGAGAGAGTATGGGGGAGACACAGATCACTCGCGCATGTTTTGTGCATCACACTTATGGAGTTTATCACCTCGCCGTTTATGATCGCACGTGCTTTGATGATATCGCTCCCATCGTTTTGGGCGCTTTATCAATCGCACAAAATAAAGGCGACGCATAAAATAGCGCCAATGATAAACCGCGACAAAATCGGGCGACGCGCAAAATAATGAGTGATAAATCGCACAAAATAAAGGCGAGGCGCAAAATAGCGCAAGTGATAAATCCGCACAAATAAAGGCGCGCGCAAAATAAATATGAGTGATAAATCGCACAAAATAAAGGCGCGCGCAATATAGCGCGAGTGATAAACCGCACAAATCATGCGACGTGCAAAATAGCGCAGTGATAAATCGCACAACATAAAGGCGACGCGCAAAATTGCGTGAGTGATAGATTGCACAAAATAAAGGCGAGGCGCAAAATTGCGCGAGTGATAAATCGCATAAAATAAAGGCGACGCAAATGGCGCGAGTGATGAACGGCAAAACCGCGGCGATTCGCAAAATGGCGCGAGTGATAAATCGCAGAAATCGCGGCGACGCGCAAAATAGCGCGAGTGATAAATCGCATTGTGGGGGCATAAAGCGCAAAATAGCGCGAGGATAAATCGCAAAAATAAAGCTAAAGGAAGCGGTGAGAAATCGCGACAAAATGGTGCGATGCGCAAAATAGCGCGATCGATAAACCGCACAAAATAAAGGCGAGGCGCAAAATTGCGCTTGTGATAAACCGTGACAAAACAAAGGCGACGCTTAATGGCGCGAGTGATAACCGCATAAAACAAAGGCGACGCGAAATAGCGCGAGTGAATCAGACAAAATAGTGCGACGCGCAAAGTAGGGCGAGTGATAAACATCACAAAACAATGCGACGCGTAAACTAGCGCGAGTGATAAACTGAACAAAACAGTGCGACGCACAAAATAGCGCGAGTGAAAAACTGCACAAAACTGTGCGACGCGCAAAATAGCGCAAGTGTGAACGGCACAAAAAAAGGCGACGCGCAAATAGCGAGTGATAAAAGACAGCAAAGGCGACAAATAAGCGGAGTGATAAATCGCAACACAAAGGCGACGCAGAAATTGCGTGAGTGATAAATCGCACAAAATAAAGGCGACGCGCAAAATAGCGCTGAGTGATAAATCGCACAAAAGTGCGACGCGAAATAGCGCCAGTGATAAATCGCAAAACAGGCGAGGCGAAAATAGCGGAGTGATAAATCGAACAATAAAGGCGAGGCGCAAAATAGCGCAGTGAATCGCATAAAATCGCGGCGACGCCAAAATTGCGCGAAAGTGATAAATCGCATAAAACAAGGCGACGCGAAAATAGCGATAAATCGCGATAAAACCATGCGACGTAAAGGCGCGAGTGATAAATCAGACAACATAGTCCGACGCACAATATAGCGCGAGTGATAAATCGCACAAATCGCAAGGCGCGCACAAAACAGTGACGAGTGATAAATCGCGACAAACAATGCGACGCTAATATAGCGGGAGTGATAAATCGCACAAACCGCGCGACGCGCAAAATACCGCAGTGATAAATCAAGACAACATAAAATTGCAGTGATAAATCGCACAAAATAAAGGCGAGGTGCAAATTGCGCGAGTGATAAATCGCTTTACCGCCGCATTTTGCGCCGCACCGCTTTTGTGCATTTATCACTCGCGCTTTTGCTCATCGCACTTTTGGCGCATTTATCATACGCGCCGCTTTGTGTATCGCACCGCTTTGCGCGTTTATCACCGCGCCGCTTTGGCGATCCCATCGCTTTATGGCGCAGCTTTATCACTTACGCCGACGGCGATCGCACGATTTTATGCGCTTTTACCACTCACCCGCGTAGCTTTTATGCGATCGTGACCGCTTTGGCGCAGCGCGACGCATTTTGGCGCAGCTTTATCAATCGTGCCGCTTTTGCGACCGACCGCTTCAAGGCGCTTTATCACTCGCGTAGTTTTGCCCACCGTGACCGCTTTTGGCGCAGCTTTATCACGCCGCCATTTTGGCGATCGTGACGCTTTTTGCTAGCTTTATCACTTGCATCGCTTTTACGATCACAATCGCTTTTAGCTTTCTCACGCTACCGCTTTTGATCGTGACCGCTTTTCGCTGATTATCACTGCGCGCTTTTGACATCGTGACCGCTTTTGCGCAGCTTTATCACCACGCCATTTGCGACGACCGCTTTTGGGCGCTTTATTACCATGGCGATCGCACCGCTTTGCGCTACCGCTTATCACTCCCGCTTTTTGGCGATCGCACCGCTTTTGGCATTTATCACTCGCCGCTTTGGCGATTGGACTGCTTGCGTAGTTTATCACTCGCGACTATTTTACGACGCTTTTTCGTAGCTTTTATCATTCAAGGCTTTTGGCGCAGCTTTATCACTCGCGGTTTTGGCGATGGCAATCGCTTTTGCGCAGCTCATCACTCGCGCGCCGCTTTGGCGATGATCGCACGGTGTTGAGCAGCTTTGTCACTCGCTACTGCGGCGATCGCGACCGCCTTTGGCGCAGCTTTATCACTGCTACCGCTTTGCGATCGCACCGCTTTTGCATGCTTTATCACTCACGCCGCTTTATGGCGATGGCACTATTTGGCGCAGCTTTCAACATGCTTCACAAGATAATCGCTTTTGCGGCTTCATCACTACCGCGCTGCTTTATGATCGCACGATTTTGCGCAGCATTCACTCACTGCGCTTTATGACGCACCGCTTTTGCATGCTTTATCACTCAAGGCTTTTGCGATCACACGGTTTGCGAGTTTATCACTCCGCCAAGCAGCGGATCGCACCGCTTTTGGCGCGGTTTATCCTCGCGCCGCTTTATGGCGATCCCAATCGCTTTTGTGCATCCCAATCGCTTTTGGCGACTTTATCACTCATACGATTTGCCGAGCATCGGACGATTTTGGCGCATTTACCACTCGTAGCTTTATGATCGCATCGCTTATGCTAGCTTTATCACTCATTGCTTTTGCACAAATAAGACGGTTTTGGCGAGATATCAATCGCGGCTGCTTTGGACCGCGACTGCTCGCAGCTTTATCACTCGCCGCTTTTGCGATCGCCGGTTTTGGGCGCTTTATCACTCGCTTTTGCACATCGTGACCGTTTTGGCAGCTTTATCGCCGTGCTATTTGGCGATCGTGACTATTTTACGCAGCTTTATCACTGCGACTATTTTGCGATCACAATTTTTCGCAGCTTTATCACTGGCCGCTTTAAGCATGGCAATCGCTTTTATGCGAGTTTATCACTGCGACGGTTTTGGCGATGGCACAATTTTGCGCAGCTTCATCACTCGCTACCGCTTTTGTGCATCGTGACGGTTTTGTGCGCTTTGTCACTGTGGTCGCTTTTGTGCATCGCACCGCTTATGGAGTTTATCACTCGCTACCGCTTTTGGCGATCGCACCATTTTGCGCAGCTTTATCACTGCTGCTTTTGGCGATGGCTACTGCTTTTGCACGCTTTATTAGTCGCGCGTTCTCGCGATGGCACTACTTTCTCGCAGCTCATCACTGCTACTGCTTTGCACATCGCACGGTTTTGGCGCAGCTTTACGACTCGCGCCATTTTGCTTCGCGACCGCTTTTGCGCAGTTTATCACTTGCTCCGTTTTGCTCATCGCACGGTTTTGCGCAATTTATCACTCGCGCCGTTTTGTGTATCGCACTGCTTTGGCGCGGTTTATCATCGCTACTGCTTTATGATCCCAATCGCTTTTATGCGCTTTATCACTTACGCCGATTTGCGATCGCACGATTTTGGCGCAGCTTATCACTGCGCAGCTTTTTAGCTTTATCGCGATCGCATTTTTGGCGCAGCTTTATCAATCGCTACCGCTTTATGCGACCGCAATGTTCGCGCAGCTTTATCACTCGTAGTTTTGCCCACCGTGACCGCTTTTGCACAGCTTTATCACGCCGCCGCTGGCGATCGGACGCTTTTTGTAGCTTTATCACTTGTATCGCTTTTACGATCAATCGCTTTGGCGCTTTCTCGCTACCGCTTTGGCGATCGTGACCGCTTTCGCTTGATTATCACTCGCTGCCGCTTTTTGGCGATCGTGACCGCTTCGCAGCTTTATCACTTTCCGCCGCTTTATGATCGACTGCTTTTGCGCAGTTTATCACTATATTTACGCTTTTACGACGCTTTATCGCGCGAAATATTCGCTACTGCTTTTGCGCAGCTTTATCACTCCCGCGTTTTATGCGCAATCGCTTTATGCATTTATCACTCGCGCTTTTGCGCGATCGCGAGTTGAAGCATGTTTGACATCACTTCGCTTTTATGCGCATCGCACTGTTTGGCGCAGTTTATCACTCGCGCAGCTTTATGCGATCGCACCGCTCCGCCATTCAAGGCCGCTTTGCGATCGCTTTTGGCGCATTTATCATCGCTTTGCGATCGCTTTTTTGGCGCAGCTTTTATCACTTGCCCGGCTTGCTCATCGCACTATTTTGCGCAGTTTATCAATCGCGCCGCTTTGGCGATCGCGCTTATCGCAATTTATCACTCGCGCCGCTTTTGCATCGCGACGGTTTTGTTTACACCGAGCCGTTTTGCGATCGATACTTTATCACTCGCCGCTTTTACCAATCGCGCTTTGCGTAGCTTTTATCGAGCCGCTGCTTTATCATCGCATAGCTTATGATCGCGATCAGACATATTGCGAGCCAATTGCCATCGCTTTGATCGCTTTTATGACACTGCGACGTTTTGCAAGATCGCGGGCAGTTTACCTCGAAAGCGGCGATCGCGACCGCGCTTAGATGCGCAAAATCGCGGCGAGTGATAATCTTTCAAAACAGATAATGCGCAAAACGGCACGAGTGATAAATCGCGAAAACGGCCATGCGCGAAACGGCGCGAGCGATAACCGCGAAACTGCGGCGATGCGCAAACGGCGCGAGTGATAAATGCGCGAAAATCGTATGGGCGAAAACGCCATGAGTGATAAATCGCGAAAACAAGGCGATGGCGTGAAACGGCGCGAAAGTGATAAATCGCGCAAAACCGAAAGCGATGCGTAAAATAGCGCGAGTGATAAATCGCGAAAACCGGCGACGCGTAAAATGGCGGAGGATAAATTGTGCAAAATAAAGGCGATGGGCAAAACCGTTATGAAAGTGATAAATCACGCAGAATAAAGGCGGCGCAAAACGGCGCGATTGATAAATCAGACAAAACCGCGCAAAACGGCGCGATTGATAAATCTGCGGCAAAACAAAGGCGCAAGTAAAAGGGCGCCATGATAAATCAGGCAAATGCGAGATGCCCAAAACGGCGAGTGATAAATCGCGCAAACTGCATGCGCAAAGCGCGAGTAATAAATCGTAAAATAAAGGCGACGCGAAAACGCGCGAATGAAGTCATAAATCGCGCAAAACCGCGATTGATAAATGCAAAACAATGCGGCGCAAAATGGCGAGTGAAAATCAGGTAAAATCGCGGCGCGCAAACGGCACGAAAGTGATAAATCGCGAAATCGCGGCGATGCGCAAAACGGCGCGATGATAAATCAAGGCAGATGCTGGCGACAAAGAACGGCGAGTGATAAATCAAGCAGAACGTGGCGACGCAAGAAATCGCGCCAAGGATCAATCGCAAAATCGCGGCGATGCGCAAAACGGCGCTTATTGATAAATCACAGAAAACCGCGGCGATGCGCAAACGGCACGTAGTGATAAATTGCGCGAAACGGCGATTCGCAAACGGCGCGAAAGTGAAAATCGCGAAAAACTGCGGCGATGCGCGCAAAACGGCGCGAGTGATAAATCCGCAAAACCGGCGATGCGCAAAACGGCGCGAGCGCTAAACGGCGCAAAACTGCGCGAGGCGCAAAATGGCGCGAAATATATATCGCGAAAACGGTGCGATGCAGAAAACCGCACGAGTGATAAATCGGTAAAACGGCAGCGACAAAACGACGCGAGTGAAAAACAGCGCAAGTCTATGAGCACTACATAGTTTGGGACTACCATTAAATTGTTACGATTTGACCTGGGTGGGGAATATTTTAAAACTGAGTTCTGTGAGTATTTGGCCAATTTGGGTACTATTCACCAAACTTCTTGTACTGATACACCTGCCTAAAATGGTCGAGCCGAGCATAAATACCGTCATCTCCTTGAGATAGCTAGGTCCCTTCTTCTCTTTGCCTCATTGATAAACCGCGAAAACAAAGGCGATGTGCAAAAGGCGCCAAAGGATAAATCATAAAAACAGTGCGATGCGCAAAATGGCGGGAGTGATAAACTGCGCAAAACGGTGCGATGCGCAAAATGGCGCGAGTGATAAACTGCGCAAAACGGTGCGATTGATAAACGGCGCGATTGATAAACTGCGCAAAATCGTGCGATGCGCAAAACAGTGTGAGTCATAAATTGCGCAAAACCGTGCAATGCGCAAAATCGCGCGAGTCAGAAACTGCGCAAAACCGTGCGATGCGCAAAACGACGCGAGTCATAAACTGCGCAAAACGGTGCGATGTGCAAAACTGCGCGAGTGATAAACTGTGCAAAACGGTGCGATGCGCAAAACGGCGCGAGTGAAAAATTGCGGCGCGAGTGATAAACTACGCAAAACTGTGCGATGCGCAAAACGGCGCGAGTGATAAACTGCGCAAAACGGTGCGATGCGCAAAACGGCGCGAGTGATAAACTGCGCAAAACGGTGCGATGCGCAAAACGGTGCGATGCGCTAAACGGCGCGAGTGATAAACTGCGCAAAATGGTGCGATTCGCAAAACGCCGCGATTGATAAACTGCGCAAAACCGTGCGATGCGCAAAACGACGCGATTGATAAACTGCGCAAAACGGTGCGATGCGCAAAACGGCGCGAGTGATAAATTGCGTAAAACGGTGCGATGCGCAAATCGGCGCGAGTGATAAATCGCGAAAGCGGTGGCGATCGCAAAACGCGCGCGATAAAGCAGTGATAAACTGGGCAAAACGGTGCGATGCGCAAAACGGCGCGAGTGAAAAACTGCGCAAAACCGTGCAATGCGCAAAACGGCGCCATTGATAAACTGCGTAAAACGGTGCGATGCGCAAAACGGCGCGATTGATAAACTGCGTTTTGCGCATCACACTCCCGCTATTTTGCGCATCGCACCGTTTTGCGCCGTTTATCGCTGCCATTTGCGCGCGCATTTTTGCGCGATTATCACGCGCGTTTATCGCACGACGGCCGATTTATCATGGCGTTTTCCGCATCGCCGTTTTCGCGCGATTTATTAGCGCCGTTCTTATCGCATCGCGTCTTGGCGATTGATTTCAGCGTTTTATCGCACCGTTTTGCGCAGTTTATCACTGGCGCCGTTTTGTGCATCGCACCGTTTTGCGCAGTTTATCACTCGCGCAAAACGGCGCGAGTGATAAACTGCACAAAACCGCGCGAGTGTTAAACTGCGCAAAACCGCGCGATTCGCAAAACGGCTCGATTGATAAACTGCGCAAAACGGTGCGATGCGCAAAACCGCGCAAGTGATAAACTGCGTAAAACGGTGCGATGCGCAAAACGGCACGAGTGAAAAACTGCGCAAAACCGTGCGATGCGCAAAACGGCGCGAGTGATAAACTGCGCAAAACCGTGCGATGCGCAAAACGGCGCCATTGATAAACTGAGTAAAACGGTGCGATGCGCAAAACGGCGCGAGTGATAAACTGCGCAAAACGGTGCGATGCGCTAAACGGCGCGAATGATAAACCGCACAAAATGGTGCGATGCGCAAAACGCCGCGAGTGATAAACAGCGGTGGAAGACTTGGTAGAGGTAAGAATAGATGAAAAGAACCCGGATAAGTTCTTTTTGCTCGGTTCGTCGTTGTCCAGCACGGAGAGGTTAGAGGTATTGGAATTTTTGACCTCTAACATCGAAGTGTTCGCCTGGACACCATACGACATGCCAGGCATTGATCCCAACTTCATCTGCCACCAACTCAATGTCCACCCATCCGCCAGACCAATCATTCAATGCACATGCAGATCGGCACTTCAAAAAAACTCAAACAAAACACAATCATTTAAGGAAAATTTACTCATAAATCCTATTTTTTGAAAAGTTGAACCATTTAGTCCTAAAAGTTTTCTTATGCTCCATTTAGTCCCATTTTATTTTGAAATGCTATTTATTATATTTTCATTATTTTACAAGTTACAATAATACCCCTTTTATAAAATATTTGTTTCCTAAAAATCAACAACATCATCGCAAAACGGCGCGAGTGATAAACTGCGCAAAACCGTGCGATGCGCAAAACGGCGCGATTGATAAACTGCACAAAACGGTGCGATGCACAAAACGGCGCGAGTGATAAACTGCGTAAAACGGTGCGATGTGCAAAACGGCGCGAGTGATAAACTGCGCAAAAGCGTGCGATGCGCAAAACGGCGAGATTGATAAACTGCGCAAAACCGTGCGATGCGCAAAACGGCGCGAGTGATAAACTGCGCAAAACGGTGCGATGCGCAAAACAGCGCGAGTGATAAACTGTGTAAAATGGTGCGATGCGCAAAACGGCGCGAGTGATAAACTGCGCAAAATGGTGCGATGCGCAAAACGGCGCGAGTGATAAACTACGCAAAACGGTGCGATGCGCAAAACGGCGCGAGTGAAAAACTACGCAAAACCGTGCGATGCGCAAAACGGCACGAGTGATAAACTGCGCAAAACGGTGCGATGCGCAAAATGGCTCCCTGTGCGCAGAAGGTCACTACCTCGATTCATGTCTCCACCCAGTTCAGCCAGCGTCTTCGCTACCCCTCTGTTGTTAAAGAAAAGTCTGTTCGACATTCACTCGATACCCTCAAACGCTGGAGTCAGTTGTTTGCTATACTCATAAAAGTTTTACCTTTAATCATTTATCCTATAAAGAGGCAGCACCCTCGAGGCCATCTCATTAATTGTAAAAACCTCAAACGCCCGGTGCCAACTGGATCGACCCACTTGGGGCAAAGGCAGACAGATCTATCAAAACTCCTAAGGTCGTTTCCTCCGGCGCCCGAATGATCATTGGTTCATCCGGCGCCCGAATGATCATGCACCGCTTAAGGCAAGGGCAGATTCATCAATCTATTTGGCTTATGTACCCCAGCCGGCCCATAAATCGATCCTTCACAAATCTTAAGGTCGTTTCATACGGCGCCCGAATGATCACACACCACCTAGGGTAAGGGCTGATAAACTGCCCAAAACAGTGCGATGCGCAAAACGGCGCGAGTGATAAACTGCCCAAAACCGTGCGATGCGCAAAACGGCGGGAGTGATAAACTGCGCAAAACAGTGCGATGGGCAAAACTGCGCAGAACAGTGCGGTGCGCAAAACGGCGCGATTGATATACTGCGCAAAACGGCGCGAGTGATAAACTGCGCAAAGCAGTGCGATGCGCAAAACTGCGCGAGTGATAAACTGCGCAAAACAGTGCGATGCGCAAAACGGCGCGAGTGAAAAACTGCGCAAAACGGTGCGATGCGCAAAACGGCGCGAGTGATAAACTGCGCAAAATCATGCGATGCGCAAAACGGTGCGATTGATAAACTGCGCAAAACTGTGCGATGCGTAAAACTGCGCGAGTGATAAACTGCGCAAAATCGTGCGATGCGCAAAATGGCGCGATTGATAAACTACGCAAAACCGTGCGATGTGCAAAACGGCGCGAGTGATAAACTGCGCAAAACGGTGCGATGCGCAAAACGGCGCGAGAGATAAACTGCGCAAAATCGTGCGATGCGCAAAACGGCGCGATTGACAAACTGAGCGAAAATCGTGCGATGCGCAAAACAGCGCAGTGAAAATTGCGCAAAAGCCGTCTGCGATCATAAAAGCGCGCGGCGATAAAGCTGCGTGCGATCACGGAAAAGCGGCGTCATTAAAAAGCGTACCGTCGGTGCGATCGCAAAAGCGGCGAGTGATAAACTGCGCACAGTTTTGCGCAGTTTATCACTCGCGCCGTTTTGCGCATCGCACGATTTTGCGCAGTTTATCACTCGCGCCGTTTTGCGCATCGCACTGTTTTCGGCAGATTGTCACTCGCGCGCTTTTGCGCATCGCGCTGTTTTGCGTAGTTTATCACTCGCGCCGTTTTGGGCATCGCACCGTTTTGCGCAGTTTATCACTCGCGCGCTTTTGCGCAGTTTATCACTCGCGCCGTTTTGCGCATCGCACTGTTTTGCGCAGTTTATCACTCGCGCCGTTTTGCGCATCGCACGGTTTTGCGCAGCTTATCACTCGCGCCATTTTACAATCACACCATTTTGCACAGTTTATCACTCGCGCCATTTTGCGCATCGTACCGTTTTGCGCAGTTTATCACTGGCGCCGTTTTGGACATCGCACGGTTTATCACTCGCGCTGTTCCGCGCATCGCACCGTTTTGCGCAGTTTATCACTCGCGCCATTTTGGCGATCACACGCGCCGTTCTGCGCAGCTCGCCGCGATTCGCTTCGATTTATCAATCGCGCCGTTTTGCGATCGCGACGATTTTGGCGATTTATCTCGCGCCGTTTTGCGCATCGCACCGTTTTGCGCAGTTTATCAATCGCGCCGTTTTGCGCATCGCACGGTTTTGCGCAGTTTACCACTCGCGCCGTTTTGCGCATCGCACCGTTTTGCGCAGTTTATCACTCGCGTCGTTTTGCGCATCGCACAGTTTCGCTCAGTTTATCAATCGCGCCGTTTTGCGCATCGCACCGTTTTGAGAGCCGAGATATCCGTTGCCGAGAGTCGTTTAGTTCTTTTCGCGAATGCATGTAGCGCCTCTTCGTTCGGGTTCCTTAGCGCGATTAGCGCCCGGTTTTGTTGTTTCGGGAGCGGCGCCCGCCGGAGGCTCCGGCGCGCTCCTGCGAGGGCGAAGCGGCAGGGAGGGAGGAGTCGACGGACCACGCTTCCTTCGGCCTGGCGGGGCAAGATAACGTGACAAGTTCGCGGGTCGTTCGTTTCCGGGGCATCGGCAATGATCCTTCCGCAGGTTCACCTACGGAAACCTTGTTACGACTTCTCCTTCCTCTAAATGATAAGGTTCAGTGGACTTCTCACGACGTCGCCGCGATCCGAACACTTCACCGGACCATTCAATCGGTAGGAGCGACGGGCGGTGTGTACAAAGGGCAGGGACGTAGTCAACGCGAGCTGATGACTCGCGCTTACTAGGAATTCCTCGTTGAAGACCAACAATTGCAATGATCTATCCCCATCACGATGAAATTTCAAAGATTACCCGGGCCTGTCGGCCAAGGCTATAGACTCGTTGAATACATCAGTGTAGCGCGCGTGCGGCCCAGAACATCTAAGGGCATCACAGACCTGTTATTGCCTCACAAAACAGTGCGACGCGCAAAATAGCGCGAGTGATAAACTGCGCAAAACAGTGCGATGCGCAAAACGGCGGGAGTGATAAACTGCGCAAAATAGTGCGATGCGCAAAACAGCGCCAGTGTTAAACTGCGCAAAACGGTGCGATGTGCAAAATGGCGCGAGTGATAATCTGCGCAAAACAGTGCGATGCGCAAAACGGCGCGAGTGATAAACTGCGCAAAATCGTGCGATGCGCAAAATCGCGCGAGTGATAAACTGTGCAAAACAGTGCGATGCGCAAAACGGCGCGAGTGAAAAACTGCGCAAAACGGTGCGATGCGCAAAACCGCGCGAGTGATAAACTGTGCAAAACGGTGCGATGCGCAAAACGGCGCGAGTGATAAACTGTGCAAAACGGTGCGATGCGCAAAACGGTGCGATGCGCAAAACGGCGCGAGTGATAAGCAAGAAACCGCATCGCGCGCAAAAGCGCGAGTGATAAAAGCTGCGCAAAAGCGGTGCGATCGCAAAAGCGGCGAGATTGATAAAGCTGCGCAAAAAGCGGGGAGTGATAAATCATGCAAAATGGTGCGATCAAAAGCGGCGCGAGTGATAAGTCAGGCAAAAAGGCGATGCTCAAAACGGCGAGAAGATGGAATTGATGTTGCTTTTATGGAATTGGAACACTGATGATGATGATGGTGGGGTTGTATATGAATTATTACTCCTATTTGGAAATGTTGGAAAGTATATCTGTGTTGAAAATTAATTATCTGTTTAGAGATATCTATTTTGGGCTATTCGTGGAATATAGCTATGATTGTTGTAGAAATTTGTAGCTCGACTTTTTCGCGCCCCCTTTCGAAAGTTTGAAGGAAGCCCTACAGTTCGGACTCCTACGGTTCTGAATCTAATCTCACAAGTGTAATGTGAAATTGATAAACACCAAATAGTTCAAATCTAGCAAATTATTTGGAAAATTAATTTTTGGATCAAAAATGCCAAAATTGAACTGTAATAGGCTTAGTGCCCCCTAGTTAATCAACCTCTATCGGGACAGCCCCAACTGTGACATCCCTGAGAGCAATAGGAGGAGGTTCTAGCTGTGAAGGATTGTGTGATGCAGATTGTGTAGATTACTGTGGCACTGTGAAGGAGGTTGTAAGGAAGTTTGTTGAGATGCTTGAGGTGGTGGTGGAGTTGGTTCTACAGTGGGTTCTCTAGGTACATTGGTGATGGGACTAGGAATTGGATCAATGTGTTGAGGAGAAGTGGAAGGATGTTGTGATGCAGATTATGTAGATTGTTGTGACAAAGACTGTGAAGCAGGTTGTAAAGAAGTTTGTTGAGATGCTTGAGGTGGTGGTGGAGTTGGTTCTACAGTGGGTTCTCTGGGTACATTGCTTATGGGACTGGGAATTGGATGAATGTGTTAAGGAGAAGTGAAAGGATTCTCATCATCAGCAGCAGTAAGGAGTAATCTCCTTCTTTGTCTCCGTACAAAAGTAAGTGATCAACCGGGCGTGAATGGAAATTGAGATGATGTAAATATGTAAAGTGAAGGCATACTTGGTAAAGCTACCCTGAAGGATTTGATGTTGTTTGGCCAACCATTTGGCACGCTGGGCAACGCTGTGGCATGCCGTGCTGGGCAACGCTGTGGCATGGCATGCAAGGCGAGGCCGTGGCGTGGCATGTTGGCCGGGGCTAAGGCATGGCACGCAGGGCAACGCTGTGGCATGCCGTGCTGGGCAACGCCGTGGCAAGGCTTGCGGGCCGGGGACGTGGCATGGCATGCTTGGCAAGGCCGTGGCGTGGCATGCTTGGCAAGGCCGTGGCATGACTTGCCGGCCTGAGGCTAAGGCGTGGCATGCTGGACAACGCTTCAGCACGGAATGCTGGCTAAGGCAGTGTGGCCTTGCATGCTGGCCAAGCCGGTGGCATGGCATCTTGGAGTGCCAAGGCGTCTTGTGATCTTTGGGCAAGTCCGGTGGCATGGCTTTCTTGGCAGCAGCGGCTAAATCTGTGGCGTCAGCAATCCCCTTGGACCTCAGCTAGCTCCTTGAACTCTTTGAGCTGGCTTGATCTATCGAAGCATTGAAGTTCACCTAAACCTGAAACTGATCTGTGAGCTGTAGAGTTAGTATTGTGAGCTAGAGAGTTAGTATCCTCAACATTTACGTATATGAAGGGATGGGGGGAATGGATAGCCAATCTTGAAATTTATCAATCGCGCCGTTTTGCGCATCGCACGATTTTGCGCAGTTTATCACTAGCGCCGTTTTGCGCATCGCACCGTTTTGCGCAGTTTATCACTCACGCCGTTTTACGCATCGCACCGTTTTGCGCAGTTTATCAATCGTGCCGTTTTGCGCATCGCACGGTTTTGCGCAGTTTATCACTCGCGCCGTTTTGCGCATCGCACGATTTTGCGCAGTTTATCACTCGCGCCGTTTTGCGCATCGCACGGTTTTGCGCAGTTTTTCACTCGCGCCGTTTTGCGCAGTTTATCACTCGCGCCGTTTTGCGCATCGCACGGTTTTGCGCAGTTTATCAATCTCGCCGTTTTGCGCATCGCACGCTTTTGCGCAGTTTATCACTCGCGCCGTTTTGCACATCGCACCGTTTTACGCAGTTTATCACTCGCGCCGTTTTGCGCATCGCATCGTTTTGCGCAGTTTATCAATCGCGCCGTTTTGCGCATCGCACGGTTTTGCACAGTTTACCACTCGCGCCGTTTTGCGCATCGCACCGTTTTGCGCAGTTTATCACTCGCGCCGTGCGACGCGTAAAATATTGCGAGTGTGAACTGCACAAAAAAGTGCGACTCGCAAAATAGCGCTAGTGATAAACTGCACAAAACAGTGTGACGCGCAAAATAGCATGAGTGATAAACTGCACAAAACTGTGCGACGAGTGAAATAGCGCGAATGATAAACTGCACAAAACAGTCCGACGCGTAAAGTAGCGCGAGTGTGAACTGCACAAAACAGTGCGACGCACAAAATAGCGCCAGTCATACACTACACAAAACAGTGTGACGCGCAAAATAGCGCAAGTGAGAAACTGCATAAAACTGTGCGACGTGGAAAATAGCGCCAGTGATAAACTGCAGAAAACGGTCCGACGCGTAAAGTAGCGCGAGTGTGAACTGCACAAAATAGTGCGATGCGCAAAATAGCGCGAGTGATAAACTACACAAAATAGTGCGACGTGCAAAATTGCGCGAGTGTGAAGTGCACATAACAGCGCGACGCGCAAAATAGCGCGAGTGATAAACAGCGCAAAACCGTGTGATGCGCAAAACGGTGCGATGCGCAAAACGGCGCGACTGATCAACTGTCGAGTGTTTTGCGCATCGCACGGTTTTGCGCAGTTTATCACTCGCGCCGTTTTGCGCATCGCACAGTTTTGCGCAGTTTATCACTCCCGCCGTTTTGCGCATCGCACTGTTTTGCGCAGTTTAACACTCGTGCGTATTGGCGCATCGCACTGTTTTGCGCTGTTTATCACTCGCACTGTTTTGCGCAGTTTATCACTCTCGCCGTTTTGCGCATCGCACTGTTTTACGCAGTTTATCACTCGCGCCGCTTTGCACATCGCACTATTTTCGGCAGATTATCACTCGCGCGCTTTTGCGCATCGCACCGTTTTGCGCAGTTTATCACTCGCGCCGTTTTGCGCATCGCACTGTTTTGCGCAGTTTATCACTCGCGCCGATTTGCGCATTGCACTGTTTTCGGCAGATTATCACTCGCGCGCTTTTGCGCATTGCACTGTTTTGCGCAGTTTATCACTCGCGCCGTTTTGCGCATCGCACGATTTTGCGCAGTTTATCACTCGCGCCGTTTTGCGCATCGCACGGTTTTGCGCAGTTTATCACTCGCGCCGTTTTGCGCATCGCACCGTTTTGCGCAGTTTATCACTCGCGCCGTTTTGCGCATCGCACTATTTTCGGCAGATTATCACTCGCGCGATTTTGCGCATCCAACTAGTGCGAGATGACATTGTTTTGCGCATCCTTCCCAAACCAAGCCTAAGCTAAAATAGTCAAAAAAGTCAAAAAATTAAAAAATCAACCCACTTCACAAACCAAACCTGAGTGGATCCCACAATTGTATTCTCCCTTTCATGTCATGTCACTTTTTTTTGTTTTGATCCAATTAATTGACCCTCAATAATGATGATGATAAAATTTTTGTGTAGTGTTGAGAATTGAAAAAAATTTGGCCAACTAAATATCTACTTAAATTGTGCAACTTGTCATTAACAGATATATTTTTGACAAATTAAATAATATTTAAAATTTAAATAGTATTTAATATATTAAAATATAATATCTAAAATTTGATGTGCAACAACTGTATATACTTGCCGAGTCTTCACGCAAAGCTCGCAGCCTCAAAGCTAGGTTTTCTACATAGGGTCCCACCTTATGACCAGAAGAAATAAGTTGGCCATGAGAACAAACAAGATAATAGATTTTACTATAAAAAAAACTTACTAAAAATAGCCCATAATACTGTTATTAATTTTGTAACATATATTCAAACAATGCGGTTTGAATATATGTTTGAATATATATTCAAACAATGCGGTTTGAATATATCGGTTTGAATATATGTTATTATCTTTCTCTCTCTCTCTCTCTCTTCCTCACTCACTCAAAGTCTAGTTGAGTTGATAAGGACCCACTTTGGAGATAAAAGTTCATCACCAGATCCTCCACTTATACCTCTCTTTCCAGTTCCATCTCATGAAGAACCCCGTTTTTCATGTTCTTTCATGCTTTAAATCAGAGGTTTCTTTCATGCCTGCGGATGAGTTAAAAACTGTGAAGGACTACAGAAATTTACTTGCAGAGTCGATGTTCTTTCATGCTTTAAATCAGGGGTTTCTTAAAATATCTCGTAGAAAGGATTCTCCATATTTTTCATGCTCTGCTGCTACTGATGTCGTAGCTCGTCCAGTGAAAGCCTATATAAGGACTTCATCTTGTAAAGAGAAAGGGATTATTGAGGCCCTAAAATCAATTCTTACTGAGGTGTGTTTTTAATATTGATGTAGGGATCTACTCGCTTTTCCTTTGTTTTATTAATGCCCTGCATTTCAGGTTGCTAGGGTTAATTTGCATGGATTTTCGAATGTGAAATTTACATTGCTCGAGCTTTGCTAATGTCAAAGATTGAATCTGCCTATTTGGAGCGTGATCAAATGCAATCAACCACTGAGGATGAATATTTACAAGTATATACGAATTATTGATTTTATATTTTTTTAATCAGTTTTTATGAAGTCTGGCAGCAATTTACACTTCTTTTTAAAAATTTCCCAGCATTTTCTCCCCAATGAGCCTGTTGTTGGGGTTGAGTATGAAGCACAACTTCAAAAAAGTAGACTACCTTGTGAGTATTTATTAACGTAACATTATTAAATTTACTGGTTTTCGGTTTCCTATATAAAATAAGATGTGGAAATATGTTAATTGGCTCTTGTAACATTTAACATATGCATAGATATATCGGCATCTGAGGTGTCCAAGTATGTGGAGAATTTTCGAACATCATGTAGCTGTGTTATAAAGATCATTGAACCTCAGGCTACTGCAACAATGGATGATCTTAATACTGTTGTGTCAAAGATCAATTCTCTTGAGGATCAACGAAGCATACCTCGTTGGGATGATGAGCACATCCCAGAAGAAATTGTTAATATGAAACCAAGTCCAGGGTAAACTTCTAATCTCTTTACACTACAGTAACTCTTACGTTATCTGCTAATAAATATAAGAACCCTGAAATATTAGGAATTCTGTAGCAATTTCTTTTGTTTTGTAGTCATATGTTCATCCTTTAAATCTTGTGAGTTCTCAAAAGCATTATTGTCAAACACAATGGTGCATTTATAGTACTTTTTGGCTTCTGTGCATAATCTTGATTGGGTCTTTTTGCTTCAAATCATATTTTGGATGCTTATTCCTCTGTCCACTTTTGAGGTACAATTTTCGTAAGGAAATAAAATTATCATTGATCTATAACTCTTTCTATATGCACACAACAATAACATTGTTTTGCTACAGAAATATTCGCACTTGTTTTTGTTTTGATGGTCCCCTGTGAGGCTTATAAGATTATGAGTTTTTAGTCTTAATAACCAAAGCATAGAGTGAGCTGCAGTTTTAAAGTCTTCTGAAGTTATATAATGCTCTGGAGAATCTACAAACACCAATGATAATTGCTTCTATACGACCGTTTTAAAACTCGTAAGTAAATCCGTAAGTAATCAAAGGATTATTTGAAGTCTGGACATGGTCATTCTATCCGCTGTGTTCCAGGGGTGAAATCCTTACAAACTGATGATGCTTTACTTCCTAAGAAAAAAGGGATAAAATTAAATTTACCTATGGCATGCACAATTATCCATATTCAAATATTTCAATTCGATGAACCTCGTTTAAGTATGCTTTTTGAAGCCATTCACTCTAACCAAGCCACACACACATGGACCTCATTCCCTCGTCCCTCAAATAAGACTAGAGGGGGATCTGATAAATTAGGTTACAGAAAGGTTGCTATCAATGTCCATAATTACTTGCAACCATGAATATTGCTATCCTGTTTTGTCTTTGTTTTTAACTTGAGGTTGTCAATATTCTTATGATTGTCAAAGAATTTGCATTAGTCTCAATGACTTCCCCAAGGCATGTGGGGTTCAACTTTTATCAAATCATATACAATACTCACATAATTTACCTGTTTAGGGCAATGATTGAAGTTCTCATAGCATCCAATTTACAAATCATATTTGTATCAGGTTCCAATACTCGGCACCGATTGAAAAAAGGTTCCAATAATCTTTGAATACTTGCTAAAAAAGAATGAAATGAATTATTTGGCTTACTCATGAATGAGGTAGAAACCATGTATATATAATAAATTCATGATATAATTTAGGAAACGATATAAATAAGAAAATAATACTAATCAGTAATTGACACAATCACAGATTATATACATAATACTAAAAATAAAAAGATTGTATGTACTCTAATTTCTATATTCAACACTCCCCCTCAAACTGGTGTGAAGATGTTCAACAATCGCAGCTTGCTAATGGATGACTGGAAGAAGCCCGAAAAAAAATCAGCGGCTAGTCTAAATAAATGCTGCCAAATAAATGCTACCGAACAAATCTGGTAGTCCACAAATAAAAAAGGCCAAAAAGTGTTTAATACATCAACGCCACACCTTTGAAAGGGAAAAAAACAGGGATTGAACTGCCCTAGAAGAGCTGCCGAAGCATCTATGGCCAGGAAGCACTCTGGTCGGCATCAGAGGCCGGAGCTAATGCCGGGAGATAGCTTATGGTTGTACCGGATCATTGTAGAAACTAGTCGGAATTAATGTTGGGACAGTTTAAGGTCATGCTAGACTGTTGTAGGAACTAACCGAAATCAATGCCGGGACAGTTTACGTGGTTATGTTGGACCGTTGTAGGAACTAACTGGAATCAATGTTGGGACAATTTTAGGGGTCATGTCGGATCGATGTAGAGAACTGGATGTTGAACTAGCACGCGTGACACACACATAACTTATGACATGATACTGAACGATGATAGCAACAGATGACTGAGTCCGCCAGTGAGCGGCTTATTAAAAGCGCACCAGGGGGCGGCTTTGGTGGTGCGCTAGAAGGGGCGGCTTTAGTTATGCGCCAGAGGGGGCAGCTTAGGTTGTGCGCTAGAGAGGGCAACTTGGGTCGTGTGCTAGATGGGATGGCTTAGGTGGTTCATATAGTATATCACCATGCTCACCATGATATAGATATAATACCCTCCCCCCCCCCCCTCAAACTTAAATAGGTTTGAAGATAGAAACTTATTTGAGGTTGAAGCATAGGGAAAGACAAAGTAGATCAGAAACACACACAAAAAAAAAAAAAGGATTGCGAGTAAAAAAAAAAATATGAGAGAGATATTTGGGATAGGAATAAATCAGTGAACAAAAGAAAAGATCACCATGAAGCAATACTAAAAGGAAAATATGGCAGCGGAATAGGTTGAGGTCCGGCGGGCGGCCAAGGCAAGGTTGCCGCCCGCCGGTGAAACAAAATTACTAAGTACTTAACCTAACTCTGATACTAAAAAGAATAAAAAGAATTATTTGTCTTACTCATGAATAAGGTAGAGGCCATGTATATATAATAGATTCATGGTACAATTTAGGAAACGATATAAATAAGGAAACAATATTAAATCAGTGATCGACACAATCACAGATTATATACATAATACTAATAATAAAAAGATTGTATGTACTCCAATTTTTATATTCAATAGTAGAGATTGGTCAACATTTCCTAAAAATATCCATACATTAGATATATACACATTATTTATACCTGCATTTATTTTGAACTTAAAAATACGTATCCCAAATTTCTTGAACTCTTGCAGACACGTCTGATATGTTTTGAAATTTGAGATGTTTCTGTCTCTCAAAATTTGAGATGTTCTCTGTACTCATTGAGTGTAATTGTTAGGAAAAACACAACTAGTGTTTCGAACTGTTGCAATATTTCTTATAAAGGAAATGAGTGAAACTAGTAATAATTTGTTTTGAATTTGGTACCAACTTCTAGTTCATGCAACATGCCATCACTTTCTCACATGAACTATTATAATTGAGTTGGAATGTTGATAAAATCATAACAATTGGTTATTTGTTATCATTATGTGTACCTATGGGATAGTGCAGCAGTTTGAATATATGATCTGACCTTGCTCATATGTTTTGTTTCAGGCATATTGTGCAGCAGTTTGAATATTCGAATATTGGAGCTACTGAGCTAATTCTGTCAAATGGCATGAGGGTTTGCTATAGGTATACAGACTTCTTCGATGACCAGGTATAAGCTTGTGTGGGCAATGTAGTAAAAAATTTACATTTTGAATTTCCTGTGCATGGGTGAGATGGTTTATTGACACTATCTTATACTGACATAGAACACAGACCCAGAATTCAATTAGAAGTTTCACTAAGATAGAAGAGTGTAAATTCGAATTTTCAAATTAAATAAGAATTTGGCAGGAAATTTCAATGATATTACATTTTTGAGAAAGAGTTAATCTACAGAGAAAGAGTTAATCTACAGAGAAGCATGTACTGCTAGTTTATGGCACAAACATTAACTGGAATCCCTATGCACTGGCCAACATGTTGATACAGTAGATATTTAACCTAGTTTCTACCAAATTATTTCTTTGTTTGCTTGTCGATTTAAATGAGTGAATATCCTCTAGCATCAGTCATATCATAATAGTAATTACTATTAACATTTTGTTTAAATAGGTTCTCTTCACAGGGTTCTCATATGGGGGTTTATCGAATCGCCAGAATTGAGTACTTCTCATGCTCAATGGGTTCAACCATTTGGAGAAATTGGTGTTTTTGGTTATAGACCATCGGTTCTAATGGATATGCTTCTTTGGTAAGAGAGCTGAAGTTGGAACAAAACTTGGAGCATATATGAGAACCTTTTCGGTGTTGCTGCCGGACACAGAAGCGCCTTGCGAGTTCGTACTTTAGATAGCCTCTGTCGAAGATTCATTTTCTTTTCCGTAAAGCACTTTAATGTATATATGTGGTAGTTTGCACAAAATTATTTAGAATGTCACATTCTTCTATATTCTTGACACATCAACAAGTGTCGGTGGCATAATTGTTAGATTGCAAACACTTTGTCTTGTCCAACTCTATTCGTTTCATGAGAATGGAACTAAATTTGGGGATTGAGGGCCCAAATTCCAAGCCTTGAAATATCTCTCACGTTCTCTTGTATGTTTTTGTGGGGTGTACTATGGACATACTGTGAGGCTCCCAGCTAGAGAAGGATCTAGGATAGGTAGTAGGTAGGGTGGATTGCTTCTGCTCTTTTGTGGAGAGACTGATTCCTGTGACTCGAACCCACGTCATAGCATCAGGGCAAATGATTATGACCTCCATTTTTTGGGATTTGTTATTACTAATGAAAAAGAAGAAATCACATAATATAATATTACTCAACCCAACAAAGCTTTAATCCCTTATGATGTAAGATTACTAGTGATAAATGTTACAGTGGCACTCTGATGCTATTTTGTCTTAACAGAAAAGTATATAAACTTTTACAGTTGCATTTAATGAGGTTTTATTTTTTAGAAATTGTTGCATAATAACTTCATTGTTAATAATGTCAAACACATTTTCATGTATATATGTATTGAAGAAATTATTCGTTTATTGATGTCAAACTATATGATGTGATCCCTTAGTGTTTTATTGAGGTTAAATTATAACATTTATAACATAAATAATTTTTTTTTAAGAGTGTTTGACAAGTTGATGGGGAAAGGGGACCCCATCAGCTACGAGCTGGAGTAGCCCCTGCAAAAGGTTAAAAAATTCATAGATGTTTTATTTGTGATCTTGACCAAATGACTTAACGGGACCAAAGACAAACCAATAGAACAAGAAACGCAACGCAAGGAAACATAGTTTAATGCAATTAAAAAGAGAAGCTAAAGCATCTCACTACATATCTTATATGAGTTTATTCCCTTACAGATATATACCAACTGCATCCTACTATCACCATTAAAAATGTATGTTTGCATAGATTATATATTGCTTAACCATCCAGCACCATTGTATTCTATAATAATATAATGTCCATATCAAACTCAAGGATACACAAGACATGTTGCTCCAAGCCCACGCATGCGGGGCAGCAGAAAGCCAAGGAGGATGTTGCGTACGATGACTTCCATCTCAAGTGAAAGTCTGAGCTGGGCATCTGCAAGTCTCTCCCTTCCCTTTACGTTGTTGCCTTGTTTGACACTCACCATTAAGAAGGTAGAAAATTTTGGTGGGTTTGTCTCCTCTCTCTCTCTCTCTCTCTCTCTCTCTCTCTCTCATCTTTGTGTATAAATAGAGACGGGAGGGAGATGATGTATTGTATCAGAAAAAAAGAGAGTTGTGAGAAGTGTATGAGAACTCTGAGTTGAGTAGAGAGAGTGAGATACTCCTCCTCCTCCGTTTTGTATTTTTTTGCTCTGTTTTAGTGAAATTCTCATTTCTGTCTGTGGATGTAGGCATTGGGCCGAACCACGTAAATATTGTGTTCTCTGTGTGTGTGAGATTATTTTCTGGGTGTGTTTGATCCTAACAAGAAAGCCACGATAAGCTACTGTCTCACAAAGTGGAGGTGCTGATTCCAAATCATCTCTTTCGGGCCTTCCCATGGAATTCTTCCTGTAGTAACTCAGTGCATGTGGAATGAGTGACTTCATTCCAAGGGGACAATAGGATGCTCTACAAGACTTGGACACCTTGTTAGCTAAATATAAAATATACACTTGTACATTTGAAAAACATAAGGTGGTGCCATACAGAAACCATGGGAAAATGAAAAATTATTAAGTCCCTGTTCTGGCAGAGCGAGGAGAAATCTGTGACCCAAAGATATCTATATACTCATCACTTTGATAGGAACTTGTTAAGAGAAAGGTCCAACAAAGCTGTTGAAGCTCTTCAAAACTTTGAAAATGGAGACATCTAGCGACCTAAAATCTATATACATGTCAATTCCATTAGAGATTAGTTCAGACATCAAAGAAATCTCTACACATCTATAATGTTTCAATTCTTTCTTCCACCTTTTTAAATCTCAAACCTACAACAAAACCTTTAGCCCACCACATAATGAAACATAGCCTGTATTACTCACTAGTAGTCTCACAAATCTCCAAAATCCTTTGGATGGTATTTTGAGGCAATCCTAATTAGAGGGCGGTGTTGGCACCACAGTAACATTGCTCTATTGCAACCCGAACATCATGGATTCAAAACACAAAACAGACCTATCACATGGGGAGGAGTAAGGCTGCATACATCTAATCATTTCTAGACCTTGCATTTAAGGGAGCCTTGTGCATTGGCCTGCCCCTTTTGTTTTAAGTGTTTTCACTTCACACCATTTAAACCACAACCTTTTAGGGAATGGAGACAGACTGCTATAATGAGGAGCTTTTTAGGACTAAGATTTGGAGCAACCATAATCTAAAATGACTTTTTTCTTAGAAAAGGTCAAACTTATAGTTCATAGTAGTACTAAACCAGCAGGCATCAATGGAAAAAGGCTTCCAACGACACAGCAGCAAGAGAATTGCAGAAGAGACAGCAGAGTTAGGGATTTCAAGGAGGAGATACTTATATACATGTTACATCAATATTTTTGCAGTTTATTCTACTTAAAGTTTGAGAAGTTTAAGACATTGTTTGAGGTTTAGCTTTTTAAATAATTTTTTGGCTTTTTGGTTGTTTTTTAAAGTGAAAAAAGTCGATGTATTTGATAATGACTTTTCTAGTTGTATGAAAAAACATACTAACTGGTATGTATGACTTCCTTTTTTAGGAGTTTTTTGCTTTTTGCTTTTGGATTTTTTTTGGTACTTTCTTTTTAAAAATAAATAAATAAATAAACCTTTTGGCTTTTTCTAGCCTAAAAGTCAAGTTTTCAAACAAGGTCTAAATGTTATTTAGTTTAAAAGTTCTTTTTTTTTTGGAAAGAATTTCTGGAACTTGAGCATGCATAGTGACCCCGTCTCTAAAAATTTCTGGAGTTGCGACTGACCTTTTGATTTTTTCTTTACGCAACTAGTTTATCACTATTTACAACAGATGTAGAACCACGGTAAGAAGACTTCAAGATAGTGATGCAAATGGCGAGAAGAAGCGTCCGTGCTCAAGAGAGATCCTTACCTGCATTTGCAAGTCGGTGAGGAGCTCAATTATGGAAACTCCTATTTTTTAGGTATGATTGACCTTCGGTTTAAATTATCATATTTTTTGATGGATTTGTCACCTTATGATTTAATGGTAATTTCTTCTTATGCGACCAATTAGAATTGGTGACCTTAAAAAGTTGATCCATTTAAGGCTTGTGAATATTTCAACAATTGTTTTAAGGATCCCTCGACTTTTACAGTTGTGATTGTTGGGAATATTGATCCTGCTATTGCATGCCCTTTAATTTTGCAGTATTTGGTAAGTCATCGAAGCTAGCTAGGCCAAGCGTCTTCTAGTATTCATTGTTCTTTTTTTGTTTTGTTTTTGCTGGGCTTCTAGTATTTATTGTTAAATGGATTTGTGATTCATCATGATGTAGGGTGGAATTCCGAGACCTCTTGAACCCGTTTTCCATTTTAGCCGTGATGATCTCAAAGGCTTGCCTTTCACTTTTCCATCGATCATAATTAGGTAGGTCTGCATTTGATTTTTATTTTATTTATGTTAATGCTAAATCAAGGGTGACCATTGGTTCAATTGTAAAACCTTGGCCTAATAACCTTGAGGTTATGGGTTCAAGTCTTGGGGCAACCACTTTGTGCACTATGCCAAAGGTAAAGTGTGTACCCAATCTTTCCCCTCTCAAACACACATTAATGTGTACTAATTGGGCGTTGTTTTTTTAATGCTAAATCAATGTTTCAAAATTTTCACAATTGTTGGAATGGCAGATAGCAAGTATGGGATTAATTTGTTGGACCTGTTGATTTGTTGTGATTTGCACTGGCTTAAACTTTAACTTTAATACAATGACTTGAGGAAACAACCATTCATATTTTTCACAGATGGAGGTTGTGAAACCATTAGTATGTACTCCACTGGCTATGCTTGCTCCTGGAGGAGCTGACTTGGAAAGGGTGGTCTTCAGAAGCTCTGGGGCTTTGACTATGTTAAATGATGATGTTGGGTTGAAGGATGGGTCTGGGTGAAGGGGTAAGTAGATTAGGTAGGGGATCTAAACTTGTAGTGGTGAAAAGGTCAAGTTATTGGCTATTGCGATGGATATGGGAGATGGAACAGGGATGAGGAAACCTAATAAGTCAGTTGAAGCCAATATTATAGCTGGTGCTTCAGGAAGAGAAAGGCACTGGCAAGGGGAGATAGAGCAGGTGATAGGGACCAAGGAAGGGGAAGAAAGAAGCCATATGTGAGGCGTAAGAGGGTCCAACTGGAAGATTAGTTTTTTGGGCAAAATTCACTTTATTCCTCTGTGGTTGGCCCATGGTTGCATAACCCCCCTGGTCAATAAGCACATAACCCGTAGTGGTTTGCGGTCTAAAGTGCATCATCAGGGCTGTTAACAGCTTAACTGAAAAGACTAAACTACCCTTGTACATAATTAAATTATTGTCCAAACCATAGACATTTTCGTCATTTTTAGGAAGGCAAAATTCACTTTAAGCCCGTGCTTTACTCTCTGCAGTTTATCCCTGATGTTTGGAAATGAGCAAATAACCCCCTTATGTCCTGTCACGTGTTTTACACTTGTCATCTTGGACGGAATGCCTGATGGTGCGCTTTAGTCCACAATAAGGGGTTATGTGCATATTTCCCAATGACGGGTAAACTACACATGGAGTAAACCATGTGATGGTAAAGTGAAGTTTGCCCTTGTTTTTTTAGGAGATTTAGTTTTTAACATTTTGTTTCCATTTTTATTTTGTTTACATACATGCATGTATGGGCATTGTGTAAGGAAAGACTTAAGCTATGTTTGGGAAGTGGCTAAAATAGCCAAAAAGTCAAAAAGCTAACTAAAATACATCACATCACCTCTCTACTTTTCTACACACCTTTTCGTAAAAAGTTAAAAAATTACTAAAATAGGCTGTTCCCAAACCAAGCCTTATGTTTTGCTTGATGAATATTGATTGAGATTTTCTGAAACCCTAGTTTGCTTCTTCGTCTTCTCATGTTCTACACCAGCAGGTGGGTGTTAGAACTTAATGGAGTGCAACCTAACTGGTACGCTAAACCATTTTAAATTGGGAGAAAAGATTGACGTGTCACAGTGAGTAATGAAAATGATTAATGGTCTAAGTTTCTCGGCTTCCCAGTTGAGGGATTTGAGGATCTGGCCTTTGAAGTTGTTGATGACAATGAAAGCGAAAACAAGACTAGAGAGGGATGGTTTGAATTGCAAAGTGGAATGGGGGTAGCAAAGCTAGATGTGGAAGGGAGTTAAAAAATTTGGTTAGCTTCATCAATTATGGTGGTAGATAAAACCCCTTGCTGGGGGGAGGTAGAGGAGGCGATCGATGTTGGGTGCCCTTGGTTTTGGTTAGAATCTTGGATAGGCTAGCTGCTAGCTTTTTATTGGCTTTCCGGTTTTTCGAGGTTCTGAGCTGCTGTAGTGTGTGTGTTTTTTTATTACTTGGATGGGACTTCTAATTTAAATTTTGTTTTTATTAAAAAAGAGTATACATATATGCACACAAGAACACATGAATAGTCTTTATGTTGTAATGAGATGCCGATTTGATGCCCTACATTTGTTTGTAGAGAAGTTGTTTGCAGCCCCATGGTGGAAGCACAATGTTCGGTCCAGCTATGCTTTCCTGTTGAACTAAAGAAAGAAAACATGGTATTTGGATTTGTTTTGTTTTTTTGCTCCTCTATTGAGAACTCAAAAGTCATGATGGTTCATCATCAGTAGTCTTTTACGACTTTCTTTTCTTTAGTGATGATTTTGTCCTTTATTTATTTATTTTTTTTTTGATACGTGTGATTGATGGAAGACATTCAATTTGTTGGGTTTTTTAGCAAACTTCTGGAAACAAAAATACGGCAGGTTCTCCGCTTCAAGCATGGCCAGGTGCCTATGCTTGTATTTTGTATATCCTCTTATATTATTTGATTTGCTATTTGGTCTAATTCTTCACTGCATATATTTGCATCCTAGATATACTCTGCTGGCATATCTGTATTCCTTGGTGGTAATAAGCCTTCAAGAGTTGATAATGTTCGTGGGGATATTAGTGTTAATTTCTCTTGTGATCCGGATATATCCACAACACTGGTATGTTCACTATAGTTGTGCAATTTTTTTAGCAGTTGAATGGCTAATTAACTTAATTGTGCAATGTTTCTTGCAGGTTGATCTGGCTTTGGAAGAAATATTATGTCTCCAGGAGGAAGGACCTACAGATGAAGATGTTTTAACTATCCTTGAAATTGAACAAAGGGCCCATGAAAATGGATTGCAGGTACGTTCCACGCCTTTAGTTTCTCCCTCCATCCAAGAGATAATTTCTTACTTTCCTTTTTTAGTTGTCCAAAATGAATGTGCACAATGAAAAAGTCAAATTAGTTATTCTTTACTTTCCTATATTACCCTTTTGATAAAATATATTACAAATGCCATAAAAACTATACAATAATTATTTATCGACTTTGTTCAGGGCAATTTTGGAAGAGTAATGCCAAAAAATGAAGGGACTTCCATATTTTATTGCTTTCTTAAATTTAGTGTTTTTTTAATCAAACACGGCACTCATTTTGGACCGAGTAGCGCATTCATTTTCTATTTAATTTCCAGAATCAGATGAAGAGAAGAGGGAAGTTATATGCATCGTGTGTCAAACCTCACATATTTATATTTTTGTAATAATCCAAAATTTCACCGCATTTTCCTTATGCATCCAAACGAAGGACTAACATTTTAAATGTGGTAATAAATGAATGTTACTATATATAGTTGGCACTCTTAAGAGGTCCAGATGCGCAAGTTGTACCCATGCAAAATTGATAAAAATGCTAAAATTGATCCTGTGCATTAGAGAAAATTAAGGTCTAAAATATAATTAAATGAAAGCTGCCCCTAACCACTTTTCATTTTCCATCAAACATTGCTTGCTAAGGTTTCTGATACCGCATCATAGCTCCTGCCCCATCCTCTGTGTTTAAGTGACTTCTATAGAAGCAAGTAGCAGCCTCAGTTTTTATAGTAATTTGAATGGTGCTAATTGTAGTACTAGTGCTTATACATATACAGGTGGCAACCAAAAGCCTTGAACAACCGAATTTTTCCAAAAAGAAAAAAAAGGATAAGGGAACCAACAAAAGGTGGGGAAGTAGAAGGAAGAGGAGAACTGAGTTGAGGGGAGAGGGGGTGGAGTTTTGGTGAGTGGGAATTTAAAGGGATAACTAAAGCTCATTGTCGTAATTATTTTTCTTGAGAGTGCAAAGTAGCTAATCAGCATTTTTGTTTGATTCATGTAGTGGTGCATTGTTACTTTACTCATCCCAATCTCATTCTCCATCCATTTATTCCATATTCCAATTCATATGCTCTTTCAGGAGAATTACTACTGGCTGGATAGGATTTTACGTAGCTACCAATCAAGGATCTATTTTGGTGATGTTGGCACATCTTTTGAGGTTAGTTACTGTGGTTTTGCATTTCTACTGCCTTGCATTGCAGTCTGCTTCCTATTAGTTACCCATGTTAATTGAATATTCAGTTTCCATGCTAACGATTCTGTTGCTGTCAAGCTCATCCATAATGTTGCCTTGCAATGTATAACACTGTCACTCAACATATGCATGGGTGTAAAACCTGTTGAGAAATGGGCTTTTTGTAC
The DNA here is from genome assembly GCA_025200525.1 of Camellia lanceoleosa. Taxonomy (NCBI): domain Eukaryota; kingdom Viridiplantae; phylum Streptophyta; class Magnoliopsida; order Ericales; family Theaceae; genus Camellia; species Camellia lanceoleosa. The sequence goes on along the minus strand of CM045771.1, from coordinate 141,776,317 downwards.
AATTAAATGTTTTTCTTGATAATATGAATATTATCAAACAAGCAAGGACATAGGGGCTATGTTACACGGACTCTTCAAAATAAATCAAATATCCGTGTTGGACACCCGACACTCGGACAAGGGTATGGGATATGTGTCGGATACTTTTCAACGGATACTTCTTATATAATTGTATATAACACAATTATTATATGTGCATATTGTTGTATAATTACTATAAATGTCATTTTGACACTGTAAGTTACATATAGTACAATTTTATCTCACATATTAGATTAAAAATATAAAAATGTGATATTTTTTTTCTGAGTCCGTATACCCTTAAATTTAAGATTTAATGAGTCCGACCTCTAGATACATATCCGCATCCGACACCCGTACCCGAGTCCATGTAACATAGCATAGGGGTATGATGAGTGGTTCTCTCTTAGAATAAACATCCAAGATATGTGTCTGCCCCTGGCCTGGTTACAACTACAAAACTGACATGGGACACAGTTAAATTAAATTATACAAAAAAAAAAAAGATTCATGTACCCAACCCACTTGATTGAGACACATGGCTTTGTCTGGTTTGGTTTGACCATGCAACATAGTCAAGCAGTTTTCTTTGTTATGTTCTGTTAGCTGCTTTTCCTATTATCAGAAATGTGAAAATAGAGCCATCTAAACTGTACCTATATTGCCATCCATTTTTATGGACTTACATAGGTTTAGAAAAGTTCAATCTTTGTGAAGCAGATTTTCCACTATTATTTGATAATCTTTGCTGCACATGTTCAAGAAGAGGGTCGTTCCAAAGTTAGAAAGACTCTAACACCATTAACGGCACAGTTGGCATTACGAAGGATACTGCATTTTCCTTGCAAAAAACAGTATACTGTAGTGATTCTGATGCCTCAGAGATCTTGTTTTAAGAAGTTAGGGCTACTCATCCGCTCAGCGCCAAACCGTTATAGTAGAGATGCAAAGGTAAGTCCTATGCTCTCTTTTTTTTTTCTGTTTTTTGTTTTACCCTGAGTACATTGGATGGAGGGAGAGGAGAATGGATCTCGTTATCTCATTATCTCACTAATATGATACACTTGCTTTGGCCACTGGGCTAACCCCCGTCATATGTGTGTTCTGGCATTGTTGTGCACCTAGCACATGTGTCAGCAAATTGCATTTTCTGTTTGCCATGTGTAGTGAAGAAATTCTGACAGTTCTTGAGAGCCCACATTATAATGCTCTATTTTTTCTTCTTTTATTTGTCTTTTTCTATTTCTAATTTTGTTTTGTGATCCACAACCTGGTTCTTATTTGCATACACTTTATGTAGTTCACATCGTTTAGATTTTGAATGTTGTTAAATATCATTCCAGAGCTCCTCATGATTATATTTATATCTTCCCTGCACATGATTGATTTTTTTACTCCCCCTCTTTCTTCCCTGTGAACAATTCCCAGAAAATCTGCAAATGTCTAACACCGTTGTTTCTGTGTCCGTGGCAGATTTTAGCAGGCATGGCCGGCCTGACTGTTTTGGTTCTCAATTTGTGGAGATATTCACGCAGTTTGCTGAAACCTTAAGGGTGTGTTTGTTTAGCACAAGATTGTTATTTGGAAGATTAGAGATTTTCAACAAGAACAGGGATATACATTCCTTCTTCATTACGAAAATATTGGAGGTACATATCAATTCGATGAGTTAAATCCCCAAGTAATGACATCCCCGTTCTCATATGTGGACAGAGCGCGAAGACTTGAAATTTGAGTGGCCAACCAATTTGGGTGAGGCTAAACCATGTACGATGAGTCTTTTTAATTCATTGATAACACGAACAATGTCCATAGATTGTGTTATCTTTCACAAGATTTAGAGAGTGAGGTCTCCATAGTAGTCAAATACTAGGGATATAGAAGAACATTTAGTAGTATGGCATGACTGACCTAGATTTTGATGTTGAACTCTCGTCAGACGTAATATTTCATCTTGTTATAATGAAATTTATTGCATTTTAAGCGTAAAACGAGTGTGTTTACTCTTCGTGCTGTTAAGGTTGGTCCGTAAATCGCTTTTCGTGTATAGGGAGACCTTAAAGATTATAAATCTGTGGAAAAAAGAAAAGGAAAGTAAATTACACCAACATTTCAAGAGAAATTTAAGTGCATTTAACATTATCAATTTTTTCACAATTCTCGCATCGCTTAAAAAATAGAGCATAAATAAATTATATCCAGTTCAGCAAGAGGCTTAACAAAATAGAATGACCCAATTCAAAACGTTCAAATGTAGACGAACAAAATACTTGAATAACTTCACTAGTAACAAGGTTGGATATTGAGGGGAAACCAAAGGGACTAGCTAGTTTATAAAAGTTATTTGGTGAGGAGGTGAGATTCATGATTTTATATTGAGTTACAAGGAATAGCAAAAGGACATGATATTTGATAATTGGTAGGGGTATTGTTAGGTGGTGTCAAAGTGTTGTGATTAATAGAAAAGGTGACACTCCCGATTTTGTATTGAGTCATGAGTAATAACAAAAGAGCATGACATTTGATGATTGGTGAAAGCATTGCCAGATAATATCCTGAACTACTTAATAATTTTTAGTTTATAGTGTTCCATTCTCTGTAATCCTCTCTCTCTATTCCTAGACTATAGTTTCTAGTCTTCGTTTGGGAAGAAAAAGCCAGGCCTTTCTGGCTATTTTAGCTACAAAAAAACAAAATAGCCTTTTTAGCCCAACAAGACAAAACATCACATCCAACCGATAATCATTACATTTTTCTCTCACAAAATTCAAAAAAATCAAAAAAGTCCATCAGAAACGAGGCTTTTTAGCCTAGACTAAAATAACAAAAAAAAAAAATCAAAGAGTCAACCCACTTCCCAAACGAACCCGAATTTAGAATTCTAGGAAAAATTGAGAATCAAACCAACCACTTAAAATGATTTTAAAATAATTTACGCCCACACCGATCAAAATATAACAGTTAAATCCTTCTTATATTAGTAATATTTTGGGTATATTAGAAAATAAATGACTAATACTATATATTTAACAAATTAAGAGGAGAGACATTTATAGAGTATCTTCTACAACCTCTCTTCATTTATTCTCAGTATGAGATTTTATAATTTTTTATGAAATCCTTGATACCTTCTATGTATCCTTTATTTACAATAAAATAAAAAATAAAAAAAAAACTAAACTAAATACTAAGCCCGCGTTTGGCATGAGATTTTTTTTAAGTTGGGGACTAATTTAGTTAAAAAAGATAAAATAGGGTAAAAAGTTAATAACACAAAATATCACATTCAAACCATAATCATTTCACTTTTTCTCTCACAAAAATTAAAAAAATCAAAAAATCCAATCCAAACGAACTTTTTAGCACCAAACATAGTCAAAAAGCCAAACCACGTCCCAAACAAAGCCTAAGAGCATCACCATCAAATTAGTTATTTTCATATTTTAACTAAAATAGTGAGTAAATCACTAAATTTCACCTCCATCAAACTAACTAACAAGTTGGCCATTTTAATTTTGGTGGTTTTGATTCAACAAACGTAACTAGTGTTTTCATCAAGTCAACTATTAAAAAAATATTACTTTTCATATTTTAAAATTAATCATGTTTAGTTTATAAAAAAAAAAATACTAAATTAAAATGAATAAAAATAATATAGAAAAAGAATAGAGAGCTTGTTAGATAATGTATTTAAGAAAGTGTATAGTCAAAATAGAAAAAGTAACTTTCAAGTTAAAATATTGTAAAATTTTAATTAATTTGATGAGGATGCTTTAAAATATGTTCGTTTTCAATTTCTTAATACTGTGTTTAGTTGGGGGGATTTAGAGAAAGATTTGAAAAGAGGAAGAGAAATGGTGTGCAAAACTAGTTGAGATATAGATATATTTTATTCACATTTTATATACTTTTTCTATTTTTCATTTTAAATCCCTCCTTAAATCTTCCAATTAAATACAGCGTAAACGAACCAGATTGGGTCCAAAACCAAACCCAAACCCAAAAGCCGTTGATGTGGGCTCGGGAAAAGGCTGGTCTATCTATATATGCATTATAGCTTGTTGATTCTATCTGTTACTATATAAAGTTTGATTCTTGGTAGTGTTGGATCAATTGGTTATGTAGTTGTGAAGGGTTATCTTAATTTTTGGTTAATTATATTATTGATATTTCTTTTTTAAATGTTTGAATAATCAGAATCATCTATATGTTCTAGTTCTTAAATTTAACATAAAATGTGAATCTATTGTGGCTCCTTATGTTTCGAATCTATTTAGCCATACCTTTGAGACCATAATTTGAAATTTACGGAAAATAATTAATCCTCGAAGCTCAATCTTAGTTGAGTACTTTACATTACATGGATTCAAGGTGAGCAAGAGATTCATTTCCGCTTATTGAATATGTCGGTTTTCTTATGATCGTGATTTGATCGGTTTGTTGAACAATTAATGTCCGTAATTGGTTTCTTCTGTTACAAGATTGTGCATTTTTCCATGCAATATTGTACTGAGTTGTGTTGAAATCAGTATTCTTTTCATGCAATCGGTATTAGGGTTTTCAAAGTGGCTCTTTGATGTAACTAGCTTGTCTATGTGATGTAACCGAGTAATTTCAATTGTTAGCTCTGCATGACTTCGTAAATAAATGTAAAGTAATTGGTGAGAGTTTAGTTTTGGGAAATGGAGATGTCACTTTGTTGATGTTGTTAACTGTAAGTCCCCAAATACTTTTTAGCTCGCATCTTTGACAACCTTGTGCAATTGGTTGGATTCCCCATGATTTACTGCTCGGGATGTCTTGTGGACGGTTGGTGTATTTCCTAGTTTTTTATAGCAATCTTAGTTGATTATTGGGAACATGTGTAGGTTGTGAGATTGTTCAACCTTCATGTGGTTGGTTTAAGGTGGGGTCTCACATTTGGTGCTTTTTTCATATGGAGACTGTTACATCACCCATGTAAACAGACCGCCATTATGATACACACCTTTGTTCCCTTTATTCTGAAATTACAAAGATTCCTCCCTCACACTGCTTCTCGGCTTTTGTTCTTACCTGACTTCATAAAATCGTGCTTGGCAATGATGCATATACTAGTGAATTGCATGATGGGTCATGTATTTGAAAGAAAAAAATTATCGTCTTTACTGCCTTTGCATCTTTTGATTAATGCTAAAAAGTGATCGAATCTTTATGATTCACGATTTGAGTCGATTCGCGATTCGATTCGAGGCCATTTCGATTCATGATTCGAATTCCGATTTGATAACTATGCTATCGTGTACATTTCTATCACATTTTTTTTCATTTTGTTTGAATAACTATAGAATGACTGAGATATTTATCCGAAAAAAAAACTATAGAATGACTGAGATAACCTTGTACAACCACACGTATTTATTGTCTTTATATGGTTGACCTGTATTTTTTATTTTTTATTTTTGCTTGAACTATTACTTATTCGTGATATATCATGAGATAGGATGTGATTGTGTGTTTTTGTCTTGTCATTGTAAATAACAAGACACTCAAGAAGAAGGCGCCTAACGCCATAAAAGAGATCGTGAAATTTGCCCAGAAAGCCATGGGGACAAAGGATGTGAGGGTGGATGTGAACACATCCGGAGCAGAGGCATCTGAAGTGTCCCAAGGCGGATTAGAGTTCGCATTGCTCAAGAGAAATGATGATGAAGATGCAAAAGAAGAGTTCTACTCTCTTGTTATCAAGCTTTGAAATCCCACTGGAAGGGTGAAGGGCCTTGGTACCAAGGTCATTGATGAAGAGGATTGATTTGTCGATACCCTCCTGAGAGTTTTGTGCAGTGTTGATTGTTTTGAGACTCGTTGAGTTTTCCTGATATTTGGTTCGTTTTATTGCTTAGAGCATATAGTCTTCGGTGTCCTTGTTTTGGTTGACATAATACAATTAGTGTTTCTACTTTGTTATGGCTTCATTTCTTCTACCCTTCAAAAGGGTTGGGTACTATTCTCAATTCATCTTCTCCTGTTTTATAGTCTGATTTTTGTTTATTAACGCAAACAAAACACGGATCTTAATTTTAAAAAGAAAACACACGCTTCGATACGACTGAAGACTGGAATAGAGAGAGAGAGAGAGAGAAAGTAACAAAATAAAAAATGATAAATTATACTTACAAGGGAAAAGAAATAATTGGAATAGGGACACATTAGTTTCCTAAATTTCTGTATGCCATATCAGAATTTAATTCATTGTTTAAATTAGCTTGCTCCATGGAAAGATTGAGTGTAGTTGAGGCTTCTAGTATGAATATGGTTGTAAGCTCCTCCAAAATTGTTCAATAAATTTGTTGAATTAGACCATAGATAGAAAGGATGTTCCTAAAATCATTTGCAATCGACATAAAAAAAAAAAAATGTAAAAAAAAAAAAATTCAAAACTATTAAACCCATGATTTGTAAGACTTCACAAGTTTAAGTTCTCTAACACTTAACAGTGAAAATGTGAATCGAAACTAGAAATAACAAGGAAGCATAATTTACAACTAACACTTAACTGGAAGTTGGTTGCTCAAGATCTTTGATTTATTTCATCTAATGTTTTAAAGCATGAACAATTCAATAAACCATGCAATAGACAGTATTAAAACTATGCTATTAAAATTGTGTATTCTATCCCATATTTGGATTGATTTAAGATTATGATGGGAGATTCACAAAATTTTATCAATTTTGTAATTTAACTAATTAGTCCAAATTTTACCACCTTCTTATTTTTATTTTATCAACAAAAAACTTTTATTAACGTCTATTTCCTTAGTTTTGAAATCAGGCCAAAATTTACCTTCTTTTTTATATCTTCCCAACAAAAGACTAATTAGTCTAGAAATCGATTGAGAAAGGAATAGACATTATTGTTGCAGATGGAGGGGTTTTGGATTTAGGGAATCGTATAGGGATTGAAGTTAGGATGAGGGTTTAGGGTTTAGGAAAAATTGCTGGAGTGAAGAGGGCGAATAGAGAGAGAGAGCTCCATACCAGATATCTGGTTGGAGAGAATGCCTTGTTATCTTGTTGCTAGATATCTGGTTTGATCCAAATCATCTTCGGAAACAATTGCCTATACCATCCGCTAGGGGTGCAACGGCGGACTCAACCCGAGCAACCCGAACCCGGCCAATTTTTTAGAGCTTGGACAAGATATTTTCAAATTTGGTACAAAGCTTGGGCAAAAATTGAAGTCTTAATTAAATTTGAATGGACTTGGGCAAATACATCAAACAATCCAAGCAAATTTAAAACCCTAATTATACATATATAGATATATTAAAATATTATATATGTATATATATATAAATTATTAGCCATTACATGACATTAACGTAATTTAGATTATTAAATCATATTGAATATATATTATTTATACAAATAATGTAAATTTTTTTATTTTTTGTTTTCACTCATAAATTGTAAAGATTACTATAGCGGCATCTTTCTTACATTATATAAATTATTTGTTTTGATAGTATTAATGAATTTTTATATATAAAAAAATGTAAATAAATTCAAATTTTAATAATTTAATAATGTAGTCGAAAAAAAAATATAATTCAGTAATTCGCAACTCGGACAATTCTGATTTAACTCGGGTCGGGTTTGGGCAGGCAACCTCAGGTTACAATTCGGGCTTGGGCAAATCTCAGTAGAACTTGGGCTGGACTTGGACAACCTCCCAACCCGACCGAACCCACCTAAGTTGCACCTCTACCATCCGCTAAATATAAAAGGAAGTGCCAAAAAAGAGTTCAAAAAGTTGGACAATAACAAATCAATTGTATTTTATTGAATTAGAAATGACTTAAATTTCCTAAACCAATCAATTAACTTTGGCAATAACCATACAATTACATAACCATGTGAACAAAGAAAGAGAAGTGAGGAGAGAGAGAGAGAGGAGGATGGTTCAGATATAGAGAGAGAGAGTGCGTATACTATGATCTTTTCATAAACAGCTGTAAACAAACAAATTTTGAAGTCAGTTATAAAGCACATGGGCAAAATTGACCTTTCAACCATTTAAAGAACACTGATCATATTTGGCGCTTTATATATATTGTATTGTATAGCCGTTTCTTTTTTTTTGATTAAAAAATCATCACAGCCTCACCGTTACCAAAATCCCACCTTAGATATATTGTATAGAAATCATACCGTTCCAAAACTCCCTAACTTCTCTGCAAACCCTATTTTATCCATCATCATGAAAATAGGGTTTTCTGTTCGGGTCTTCACAGAGGAGGAGAAGATGAGCAAGATCAATCGTTTCAGAGAGAAGACCGCAGCATTCTTCAATACTGCTACCCATTTTCTGTTGAAATTTCGAGTAGTAGAGAAATTGGAACAACAATTGAGCATTTGTAATAATATACAGAGAAGAAGAATCAAGAGGGGCAAAATTTTGCGGACCAATAGATGGTTCAAATTCAAGCCTATTGCTAAATTTCTTGGCAAGAGAAGACCAATAAACAAGAAAAGAGTCGCCAGGCAAGAATTTGAATTGAGTTGCATCCAAAGCAAGTTGGATTTGCTTAAACAAAAGGTGCTTGTTGCTATTCAATTACTTCTTAATAGCGTGCCCCCTACTGCTATTCAGATCAAAAGCAAGTATGGCTTCTCAGCCTTCCTGAAGATGCGGTCTCATGGTTATTGCGGAAAGCTAATATTTCTCAATGGCATCAGAGAAGATGTGGTTGGGGAACTCTTGGAGGAGGCTGAAGAGGAGGGAATCGACTATGAATTGCCAACAACACTAGGCTACTTCGACGGCCACAATTTCACAAAAAGAAGCGATATTGAGAATGCTAAAAGGGCACGAGAAAGGGCACGGGAGGCTGAAAGGGCACGAGAAAGGGCACGGGAGGCTGAGTACTCAACCGTTGTTGATGATCATTCATCTTCCTACTCATTTGACGATCATTGGAGATACAATGATCATTGACAGGTTTGTCTTCGATTATTTAATTATGCAAGTTGTTCCTATTTTTTCTTGAAGGCTACTTAAATTTAGTCTTCGATTGTTCAGTTACAGAGTTGTTAGATCATCAACAACTCTATCAATAACACTTTTTTTTTCAATAATTATAGTCTCGAGTGCCATTAACCATATGTTTTCTTTTCCAAGTGTATTGACTCACAATCATGTGTTCTTTTGTCCTATTTTACTATTGCAGCGGCTACTTGAGAGAGCAAAGTGTGCGAAAAGCAGTCAAATTGGCATGCAGCTAATTCTTACACATATCTTCACTGTGTTGCAAGAGGATTGAGAAAATTCTAGTTGTGTCTGAAACTTGAAGAGCACTGTTAGTTGCAATATTTTTCAAAATCCATCAGACTATTAGTAACTCTAGTAGTACATACAATTGGTTATATGATATGGTAAAATGAGTATATTTATGCTTCTTTGATCGCTTTTTATATTCTTTCTTCTTTGTTAGAGGTCGTCTTATACCTGCTCTTGTCTTTGTTTGCTTTAATATTATCAAGTCTAGTAAACATACGGAAGAATGACTTGGGGCTTATTAGCTATAATCTTTTGAATGTTTTTGGCCCTTTGCCTTGACCACTTCCATGCTCCTTGATGGATTACGTCTCTTAAACTTTTAGCTTTAAGGAACTCCTCAAATTAAATACTACTTTAATCAACACATAGGATGCCAATTATCACTCCATACCAAAGTGGACTGACCATTTCCAATAATATATCTGATAAATTGCCACCTCAAAGCTCCAAATTTGAAGATTTCCCTCATGGTCCATGAAGAGCAGGTTGGTATAGGCATCCTCCACAAACTGTTAGTCTTTAAGGGCCTTTTATACCCTAACCCCCTTCGCATTTTGGAGCACATACAGCCTTCTGTTGAATTTTTGCTCCTAACTGTCTAAGATCGGAACTAGTCCATTAGAAGGCTCCAAGAGTTCCTTCATCACCTTCTGAGGAAGAATGAACTGAAAGCTCTAAATTTCATCCTCTTGATATCAACGTGTCAGGTTTTGATTCCTATTCTTTTGTATGTACATCAAAACGATTTGAGCTCTTCCATTTGTAGGCCCGGCAATATAAATTTGAGGCCTTCATTGGACTATGTGATCAATTTCACCAAACAATCTACTTATATCGTAGATGTTATGATTTCCTCATTAGGAGAATGTGCACCTACCTCTTCCAAATCTTCCTAGTTTATGTCATGTCAAGTGGAATTGAGAATGAAAAACAAAAAGTTTATTTGCAGCATCTGTTCTCAAATTTGGGAATGCAACAACGTATCCGAACTACTTTCTATTTTGAATGATTTCTGAATTTTGTCACAATTTTTTTTTTTTGCCAACTTTGTATTATTAGTTTTGTTTTTTTATTTTTAGCATTCAGAATAAGTTCATCCGCCCATTAAATGTTGATAAAGGGAAGCATGCCCAAATGTGTGCATGCCTTTACATATCTGGTCTCATCATTTCAACTGCATGCAACCATTAACCAATAGCTTTTCTTCCATTTATTTTAAAATTTTTGCCAAAATTGTTGTTGACTTAATCAGTTTCTAATCTAAGTTTCATCAAAATAAAAATTGGCCTTCAAAATATGACTCTATGCATAAATGTAAGGGGCATTCAAGAAGAAAAAAATGAAACAGATTGTGCTGGACAAAATAATTGGGATAAGCCTATTGATGCTCCATTTAGTTGTTTTGTTTGGCACCACCAGTTGGCTCTCTGTTTGTATGTTAGTTTGATTGTTGATTGGAAGTGTTTGTTGGGTGGAGTTCATGGCAGCAGGGTCACTGGGGTGTTTCTTGAGTGATGCTGCTGCAAAGGTTTGGTGCTGCTGCTGAGGTTTCTTGGTAGATCACTGGTTTGGTGTCTTCTTTGAGGTGTCTTCGCCGATGTTTTGTAGTTCTGTTGTTTTTTTTCTATTTCTTCTTTGGGTGCTTTGCTGCTTGTATAACAAGAATTACAAGGTGCTTTGCTGTTTTGTAGCTCTGCTGCTGCTATTGTTGTTCTGTTTTTTTCTTTGGGTGCTTTTGATTAGTTTATCACCAATCTTGGGTCAAGTGCTAGCATATGATTGTGCTTCCTTTGCGGTGCCAACATAGTTGGGATTGTCCCGGGGACACATACGGGACACGCCAGATTGCGTGTCCCTTTAATTTAATGATTTTTTTGTAGGGGACACGGTGGTCCATATCGGGAAACGGCAGGGCTCACTTCTTTTTCTTTTTCTTTTTTTCTTTTTTTTCTTTTGCCTCTCTTATTTAGTGCTTTTGTGAAGAATATTGTTGGATGTTAAATGTTTTTCCCTTCTCATATTAGTTCTTGTTATCGTTTGTTATGACTTTTTTGTGAATGGATGATTTATTAATTTGTTTAAATGTGGTGGTTATATTTATTGAATTAAGGTTACAATGTTAGTATTTGTTAATTTTGATTTAGGATGAATGTAATATGAATCTACATTACACATAAAAATATATATAAAAAAAAAAATTCGCCGTGTACCCCTCTGTTTCTGTGTCCCCATTATTTGGAAATTACTGGGTCTCGTGTCCGTGTCTGTGTCTGTGCTTTATAGGTGGTTAGGTTACAACTTTTTGTGATTGCCAAAAGCTTTATAGTTTTTGTTATGTCAATTTATGGTTAGGTTTTCTGTTTTTGTGGGTGACATTATGTAACTTCATGGTTACGTTACAATATTTTGTGATTGTCAAAAGTTTTAAGTTTTCGTTAGGCCAATTTATGGTTAGGTTACACATTTTTGTGGGTAACATTATGTAATTTTGTGGTTAGGTTACAACACTTTGTGGTTCTCAAAATTTTTATGCTTTTCGTTATGCCAATTTGTGATTAGATTACACATTTTTATGGCTACTGTTACATAAGTTTGTAGTTAGGTTACGACATTTTGTGGTTACCAAAAGTCTTACAGATTTCGTTACACTAATTTGTGGTCAGGTTATTCATTTTTGTGAATGACGTTGCGTAACTTTATAGATAGATTACGACATTTTTGTAGTTCTCAAAATTTTTATGCTTTTGGCTACACCAATTTGTAGTTAAGTTATGCACTTTTGTAGGTGATGTTATGTAACTTTGTGGTTACGTTACAACATTTTATAGTTTCCATAATTTTTATGATTTTTTTTTATGCAATTTTTGGTTAGATTTACTTATTTTTGTGACAACGAAAGGAATTTTTTGTGGAGAAGTTACTCATTTTAGTTGTAGGTTATGTTTTTTTTCTTTTTTCTTTTGAGGTTATGTGTTTTAGTGAGTTGTGTTACGAATGTTTGTGGTTATATAATATTATTTATTATTTTAATATGTTTACCTGTTAGTTAACCTATTTTACAGGTCATCAATGTATAATGAAAACCACAAAAAAGTATTAACTTTAACCACATATCCCTCAATATATTTTTTAGTGGTAAAAGGACAACTAAATTGTTTTTAATATATAAGTGTCTTCATAAAAGATTTTTGTTGCAACATGGACACAAAATCAACGTTTAAACTACCTCTTATTATATATAGATCTACATTGATTTATATTGATTTAGAATGGAAAAAGATCTCTTACTGTATAGATCTACATTGATTTATATTGATTTAGATTCCGAAAAAGAGGTAAAGAGATAATGCAGACGTTCAACGATCTTTGAATATCACACAAAGTCATATAGTCTCCATAATCCTTAATATAGATAAAGGGAGTGTGTGTGTGTGTCCTATTTTACTCCCGGAAAAAGATTTTTCCAAATTCCGTTTCGCTGTAAAAATAATAGTATGATTTCATTGTATGGAGAATTTTTTATTTTTTATCTAAGCAATGGAATTGAATTTTTTTTAAAAAAAATGTTTTATATTTATAAACACTTAGAATCAATTTCATGATTTTTTGAGCAAGTTGAATTTTTATATTAATTTTGAGTTGTGTTTATTTGCTTTTTATATTTAAAATCATAATAAATTTGATATAAAAAATGAGAAGTGTTGTGATCATTGCAGTGATTAGAGATGTTGATAACAAAATTTCACTGTCCAAGCTAACCTTTACATAATGAATGAAATTTTACCATGTATGTATGTCAACTTGGACAGTAAGTTTTATTAAATTCTTTTATTGCATAATCCATATTGACCCAACTAAACCCACCCATTTGCCAACTGCATACATGATAAATGTTAGAAACACTGGATGAATCCCCAAGCTTCATTGAAAATGGAGCACCATAAAGGTACTTCCTAGACGAGCAGTGATCAGTTGCTTGTATTAGCATTACGGTACCAACATTTTTGCTAAATTTGCAGGCAAATGTCTTGCCACGAGGGGAAAAATAATTATCTTGAAACGCATAATAGAATAAAAATCAAATAATCTGACCAAATAATAATAATAACACCACACCATTTTGTAAATAACCTTCATCTCAAATTCAAAGTTCAGATTTAACACCGATTTAAATAATATCCGTAATAACTAATATTAGTTTTCTCACTACTAGCAGATTGTGCCCCAAACAATAAAATAGAAACCTGTATCCTTTAAGACCCAGTATACAAGTAGATACGAGCCAAGAAGTTCATAAATCGTTATCTCAACACCAATTGTGTCCCAAAAGGTAATCTTGTTTCCAAGTGCTGCCCACACGAAGTTCTAGCCATTGTTGCTTGTCGGGATCTTCAGTGCCCATTTATTTGGATGGTGGGATCAATGATTATCTCTGAAGTGACACAAGATCGCCGAGTATGTATGAGGCAATCTGCGGATCGACTTTGCATCCAACAAATCCATTCAATTCAAGCACCTTGAGGCCTTTATGTAGATGTTTAGACCTTTGTATCTTCGTTTCTTTCGTGGAGTCCTTGAAGTCCCAAAACTGCAAAAGAGAAAATATAATCCAAAGTAAGTTCCAAACAACATATGCTCGAGTCAAGCATGGGTCTGCACACACCCAAATGTATAATAGCAATTCCTAAGGGTTTTAGGAATCAAATTTTCTCGTCTCCAAAAACAAAAATTCTGTAGCCAAAAACATTAAGAGACCAATTTCTGCTGTTATGTCGGTCATCATGAAACACCATTCCAAAAAAAAAAAAAATTAGCAACGAATTTTTGAAAATGTCACTAATAAATGCACTTTTAAGGACAATATTTTTGTGCAAAGATTAGACCAAAATTGTCCCAAAAAGATAGTTAATTCTTATTCAATGTCAAATTTCGTCGCTAAAAATATAACGACACTTTTAACAACTAAGATATTTCGTCCTAAATTGTGATTTCATCCCAAAATTTGTCTTCAAAATCTTACTTTATTGTAATGCCAACCAGGGGCAAAGCCAAAACTCGGGTTAGAGTGGGTACTTTTTTGGGTGAATTAGAGTGGGTACTTTTTGGGTGAACTAGGACCCCTTCCTAACCGACCCCTCCGAATGCCCGTATACAACCAACATGGGCAACATACCAGCGATGGATTGAAAAGGGGATGGCAGGGTGCCACCCTTGATACATTTAAATTACATAGATTCATATCTCTAAGATATTTTTGAGAAATTACCTATCCCCCAACAACTCCCTATAGTATGCTATATTTTTTGGACAAAAAAGCCCTTATAGGACTCTTAGTGGTTGAGAAGACAAGGTGGGAAGAGAAGAGAGGTTGAGAAGAGAGAAAGTGTTGGAATAATTTTGGAATAAAATAATATTAATAATTATGGACGAATCAAAAAGTGACGCATGTATCAAATAAGTGTAAAAAGTTAATAGAAACAAACGGAAACCGACAGAGGGTCAACACTGGGACACAGTTAAAAATTCAGGGTTTAAATTGTCAAAATTAAAATGTTGGGGTTTAATGTGCAAAACATGCCAAATCCTGGGGGTTTTTTTTGTAATTTTCCCCAAAAATTTTAACAACTTTTTTTTTTTTTATCTAAATCTTTGTTTTTCATAAAAATATAAAACAAGACCTATAATGAATATGAAGTTTTGAAGAAAAAAATTGTCAAAATTTTCACAGTTTGCTATCCTCGGACAGTAAAATTTCGGTGACTAAAATTCAATGAAATTTCATTGAATATTCCTTTGTGTATACATATGTATATATATATATCGAAGGAGGGAGTAACAAGAGATGAGAAGATTTACCTCCACAAAGATCTATTTCTAATGAGATCCAAAGATGGTGCCCTAAAGTTATCACAGTTCAATCACATACATTGTTGATGATATAGGCAAATTAGGAAGAAAAAACAGAAGCGTTGAATGTGTACCTATTTTCTATAGGTGTAAAGTAAGCATATTCACCTCAATTTTAAGTATCCTCAATACAGGAGACGCCCTTAGCAGGTATGCACAAAGGAGCCCAGAGACACCAGGATTGAGCATCAATTCCAAGCCACGAGATTCCTTAACTTGGGAAATCTAGGAAGCATCTCAGCTTCTAGACAATTCAACCAAAAGTGAAGACAACAAATATTAATAAGCACATTATTTAGACCCCCCAAAAAAAAAAAAACAGATGATAAAAGAAAAAAATAAATGAGACACCTACAAACACATGGAATCACATGCTAACCTTAAGTCCCCAACTCAAGTTCAATACAAGTGTGTCTAGTTGAAGGAGATGGCTTGAAACCTATATAAAGTTCTTAACAATATAGCGAGCATAAGGCCCATCAAAAGATGCCTTAACAAGATGCCGGTGTGTTTTTAAAGGCAATGTTGGTCTTTAGTCCGCTGTATTTAAACAACATTAGATTTGCATCATAAATATCAACACTTCTCAAACAGAAGCAACCTTCAATCTCTAAGTACTTTAGCTTGAATGAAGGCCCAGAAACTGCAAAATTTACCAAAGATCGTGAATGCAATATACATAACTCTTGAAGCAATGGGCAAACGAACAAAATGTATTCCAAAACTTCCCTTGTCACATCTACATGGCACAGATAGAGGCTCGTTAGGGAATCAAGTCAGTGATTATGAACAATATGAGCAGTAAGAGGGTAATTCCAATTCCCATTTGTCCAGGTACATCCAAAGTTGAACTTGAGCCTTTTAACTCTCTTTTGAAAGGCAAAGTTGATCCAATCCAACCATCAATATCACTTTTAAAGATTTTATCACCCAAACAAAATTGAATGCTGAATTCATCAATAATCGTACCACGATGAAACTTCAAGATATGATTAACCCAATCAACAAATTGCCTGCATTTAAGACCAAATAACTTATCTTCATGGTCCACTATCTGCCAATCGCAAAATTTGAATATCAAACTACTACTGAATGTCCACAAATATCTCCATCTGCGAGATAGGGCACCAGTTCTTGCTGCTTGTTCAATTTCCAAAAGAGACAAAATGGAAACGAGAATTCCATCGGGCAAGTTACTAATTAGGTCCTTTATGCTTGTCCAACCACACTAACAACAGTTCCAAAAAGAAAAGAAAAGAAAAAATTACAATTTAACACAAGTTAGCAATAACTACACAAATTTGTAACTTTTTTTTTTTTTTTTTACATAATTTGCTCTAACAACTTAAAGCATTGTAATGGTGTATAAAGGGGCTGTTTGGTGCAGCTTCTAGAGCAACTTATAGTTTTTTTGATTTGGAAATTTGTGCTAGTGTTTGATGTAACTTCTGCTTACAATATTTTAGGCAAGATAACTTAAATAATCTGGGGAAAAAAAAAAACTAATTTTTGAGGTGTTTTAAGTTTCTGGTTCTAATTATCAACTTTTAGCTTGCTAAAAGTTGCACCAAACAAGCTTGAATTCTAGTAACATTTTATCAATCCAAACTTGAACAACTTCATATGGGTAAATTTCATTAGAGTTAATTATACTTTATCCCCTCGTGGATTGTTCCTTAAACACTTACCCCTTGAGATTTTAAATGTACACATCTCCATTGTGGATTGGATTAAAGTGCTCAGCCTAAATCCTTTAATGATTTTCACAAAAAGTCAAAATTACCCTTATTTTTTCCTCTAATTTTCTTCTGTATGCCACTGCACGACAGTCTCTCCTCTATCTCTCTCTAGAAATTGTACCACATCACAACCCTTCCCAAACCCACTTATTTTTAAATAATAAAAATGATTCAAGTGTCATGCACATAACAATTTGCTAGGGGTGAGCATGGTCCGGATTGGGGTAAAACCAAGACCGATCCTTTATCTACACTTCCTGAGAAATTAGAACCAATCCAATCCGTTTAAATCGTGGAACCAATCCGAATCAATCAGTTTAAACACGGATTGGATCGGTTTAGGACCACTGATTCACATAATTAAATAACAAAAAAAAATATAGAACAAACATTTAACGCAAACAAAAGCAAACAGCATCATGTATGAACTGATCAACAAAAACAGCAACATATAAAATAACAAAGACCCATTAAAACAGTATCACCAATTCGCCAAAATGTCATCTTATGTAACAAAATTTCAAGCAAACAAACAGCAGCAGTAGTAGACAACAACAAACAAATTGAGCAGTAGTAGACATTTCCCTTTCCACAAATTCTAGCAAACAAACAGAGATAAACTGGTTTTAGAAGGGGGGGCATACCTTTGAACCAGAAGGAGTTTCAGGCTGAGGATCATGATCTGGCTCAGACTGAGACTGAGAGAGGTCGATGACATCATTTGCCTCTCCAGTACTTGACATCTATCAAACAAGAAAAAGAAATACATCAAAAAAATAGGATTAATTTTATTAGAGATCAGAAATCATACCAGAAATCAAAGAAAAAATATACACTGTTTCTCTCCATACCACAGAAATCATACCAGAAATCAAAGAAAAAAATTTATCTACACCACAGAAACCAAAGAAAAAAATAAAAACAGAAATCATATAATGTACACACGCATTTAAGAGAAGAAAAAAAAAAAAAACAGCTCACCGATCTAATCTGAGATGGATGATCTGAGCTGACTGCGTCTGAGAACAGAGGAACAAAAACAGAGAGAGAGAGAGAGAGAGAGAGAGAGGGAAGCAGCTCCCCGATCTGGTCTGAGAGGAATGAGAGTGTGAGAAGCAGTACCAAGAGAGAGAACTCGGTCTTGAGATCAGAAAGAGAACTCCGTGTGGCGTGAATGAATTAGTGGGTGTTTGGGAAGTGGGTTTTTATGTAGGGTTTTTTAGTTGTAGGATATTATTGGATAAAATTTTTTTAATGTTTGGGAAGATAGTTGGAATTTTTTTGTGGTTGGATGTGATGTTTGTGAAAGAAAAAGTGAAATGGTTATGGAGTTAGATTTGATATTTTTTTTGAATATATTTTTTTTGATTTTGTAAAACTTTTGCCCCTTAGTGAAAAAAATGAGAAAAAAAATTTGGGAACCAAGTTCTCAAACACCACCTTAGGATTTTTACCTTTCTTTATAGTATGTGGATGGTATATGAAACAAGAAATTATATGAAACAAGAAATTATAGTATGGATATAGACTATTTCTCATTTAGACTTTAGACTTTACCTTTCTTTTATAGTATGTGGATGTGATATAGACTATTTCTATGCGGTTCGGATCGGTTCCAATCCGGAACCGTGGAATTCAATCTAAAATTGATCTGTGGCTTATGGATTTTTAAAATTTCAATCCGGAATAGAACCACAGATTTAAAAAATCAATCCAAATCTACTCAATTAGACTGAATCGAATCAAATTACATATTATACGAATCCCTTACTCAGCTTTCAATTTGCATATAAAAGGTTTAAAGAGACAGATCAAGCATCCTAGAACAAGAAGTTGAGCTTATACAATTTTATTATATATAATTGGGTGCTTCTAAAAACAACTGTTAGTTTTGCATTTTACTCCAAATCACAAAAATTATGTTTATATTTTTTAAGGAGGTAAAATGTAATCAAACATGCTCAACGACTTAAAAACAATTTAAAAAACTTAAAATTGTTTCAAGTAACTAAAGGATAAAAGTACCTCTATCTTTTCCCGTATCATAGAGAAGGGTGACCTTTAATCATAACATGTATACATACAAAATAAATAAATTATGATCTACATATATACGCCTTCAGATTTTGTAGGGCTCAGCTCAGCCCCCGACAAACCTATGCAAAATACAACCAAGGCAAATTTATATTATAAGGATTAGGTTTCTCTCGATTTGGATCATGGGGTGAGAGAGAGAAAAAATAATTGTGTTTTCTCATCGTCATCTTTGGATGTATAAGAAAGCAAAGCATGTGACAAAGGGATATGCGTGAGACTTTTTTTCCTCCTTTATATTTAAATGGAAAACTCGGTATTATAAATTTTTTATAACCAATCAATTTATTTCACACTCAATCTCACCATTTTGATGAGAAATGAAATAGTAAAAAATAATAGAGTTTCATGATTTCTTACCAAATTTAGAAGGAAGTATTAGAGTCAATAAATGATAAATTATTTATAGAGGAGTGATTGGGACCCCCCTCCAATCACCACCCCCCCCCCCCCCACACACACACACGTGGCGGGTGGTGATTGGAGGAGAAGGAAAAAAGAAAAAGAAAAAAGAAAATCTGACCAATCAGAGAGAGAGGAGGTCAAAGGGGGTGGAGAGAAAAGGGAGTCCGGATCATTTTTCTTATTTATAATTAAATCCATCAAAGTTAAAATTTAATTCTAAAATCATCAGTTAGGAATTTATTTATAGATTGATCAAAAATAAATCAAAATGACATTTTTGTCCTACAGTAACCAGTGAAGAACCCAACAACACCTGTTGCAATCCATTGTCTTGGTTTCGTCGCTTGCAATACCTGTGGTGATGGTCGATGTCTTGGTCTGCAATCAACACAAACAACCATGGGTGGAGCTAAGTACCGTTTAGTGGGTTCAATTCAACCTACTCATTGCAACAACGCAAGTACTGTAATATTAGTGGACTCTAGTCATTGGCCCTATTTGGTAGGGCTTATTTCAGCTTTTAGTTTAATTTAAGCTATTTTGATGTATTTGGTTCAGCTTAACAATACAGCTTATAGCTTTTTATAAGTCAAAAATCAGCTTATTCTTCGAGTGGGGGAGGAGAAGCTTAATTTATAAGTTAAAAATCACCTTATGTTCATAGCTATAAGCTATAAGCTGTTCAGTTATAAGTTATAATCACTTTCCCACAGCTCCACCAAACGGGGCCATTTATTCATTACAGACGAGATTTGTTAAGTTTTTATTTTTATTTTTTTATGAATACAATTTTTTCTTATTTTTAATTTGTATTGAGTTTTATTAATAATTTGATGTATAAATATATTTATTATCTTTAGATTTTTAGTAGTCGTGAAGCATTAATTAAATGGGCTTCTGACATTGGGAAGAAGACTAGATTTGTCATTATTATAAAGATATCAGATACGGGAGGCAATGAAAGAAAACCAAGACTTACACTTGCTTGTAAAAGAAGTGGTTACTATAGAGATAACAGGAAGATTAAGGAGAAACGATTGAGGTTGATAGGTTCTAAAAAGTGTGGATGTCTATTTCTATTAAGAGGGGGAAAATTACTTACAAATTACTAAGATGAATTGTGATAACATGTTTGATTGATGGATGCAAACAATGACAAATTTTATGGATACTTTATGGATATTCGTACACTTGATTTTTTATGAATAATTTTAAGGATACTTTTTATGTATGATTTTATGGATGCGTGTTTGATTTATGAATTTTTTTATGAATGCTTCAAGGAAAAAGTAAAATTTTCAATGTATAGCGTCGGAGTCTAGACAACTCTATTGTAGTTTGGCAACATGACACTAGAGTAATCCCATTTGTATAACAATGTCTCACTAAACAGTCACTTCACAAGTGGCCCAAATTAATTTATTGTTATCATCTAATTGGACAGCAAAATAATGAATGCTAGGAAAAAAAAATTGTCTGGTAACATGGCTCTAGAATAATTCAAATTAATTAGTGTTGTATTACTGTTGGCTTATTTTTCCTACGAAGGAAAATATCATAAATGCGAGTGTGCCAGCAAGGATTGAAAAATCCTTACAGATTAAATTCAAGCCAATTATCAAGCGATTGCGTTGACGGTTCTTTTGCTTCAACAAAGAGGACTTCAAAATTGCCAAGTGTAGAGAAAAGAAAAATTAAAAGAAGAATGAGGGACGGAGAAAGACGATTGAGTAAACAATCAAAGTAATAATTACTTACCTCTACTCCTATACTTCGAAAAGGAAGTGCATAAAAATGCTTCGAAATGTAAATACTGAAAATAAATGCTTCGAAATATAAATTTATGTTAAACTACTCCTAAGATAAGGAAAATGACAAGAAATATTGAAATCAAATGTCTTTGATTATGAATTCTGGATCCTTTACAATGTAGCCATTAATGGCTATTTATAGAGGAAAAAATACAGCAATAACTACTTAGTAACTACTCATTTCTTCCATCTTTATTCTTGTCTTGCCATGTGTCCTTCCACTCATCCACTTTGTCCTTCCACTCATCCACTTTGTCCTTCATATTCTCCATCATCTTTATAACTTCTTTTAACTTCCAAATGAATAAGATGATGCCACGTGTCCTACAAAAATTGCAGATTTGTGGTGCCAACATTACCCCCCGCGGCCCTTAAAAATGATATTTACTTAAATTTTTGAAGGGCCGAACCAAGCACATGACTAATCTAAGCAACAAAGTGCTTCGAATGATATAATAGCACTAATAAAGTGTTTTGAATGAGCATGAAATTATGACCAGATGACCAATAAGAAGCTTCGAAGGTGGTATAAAAGACCAAATTCATCGTTCGAAGGTCTTGCGGCACAAGTTTGAAGGAACAACATCACCCTTCGAAGGTTGGAAGCATTGATCTAGGATGATAATACTTACAATGAAGTTTCAATGTTAGGCTTGATGCTTCGAATGTATCTTCGAAGCTTTATACAGTTTCGAAGGTGAAGTAATCAACCTTCGAAACAACTTTTGATGCTTCGAATGTATCTTCAAAGCTTTATACAGTTTCGAAGGTGAAGTAATCAACCTTCGAAACAACTCTTGATGCTTCGAATGTATCTTCAAAGCTTTATACAGCTTTGAAGGCGAAGTAATCAACCTTCAAAACAACTCTTGATGCTTCGAATATATCTTTGATGCTTTAATTGTGTGCATACAAACAACTGGCCATCAATTTGAAAAGATAAGCCATTCTCAACCACTTATTTAAATGCATAGGCTTTTTCTAGCCAAGTTCATGCATTTTAAATGGTCATCCTTTGTTCTTAGTGCTTCGAACTCATAAGAACAATTTGTTAATTTTATTAGCCACATCATCAGAATTATATTTTGATGTGAACCACAAATCCAAAAAGGATTTTGAACACCAAAAGTTATGGTATAGTGTGACCATGAAAATTCATACTTTTTGACACTTTGGAAAATGTCAAAAATTTTGAATTCATGAACAGTGGCTTGTTCATTATTTTTGACCATGTTTGCTTTAAAAACATGACTTTTGCTGAATTGATTTTCATAATTATTTGGCAAAGTGGGTTGTTTTCCCATGTTAGCCATTAATGGCTTATGAAAATCACCCATAGATATATTATTTTCATGACTTGACTCTCTAAAAATTGCTTTTGAGACCCCCCGAGCCATGCATGGAACATCATTCTTAGCCAAATTTGGCTAAAAAACATGCTCTTTCATTATGTTAATTTCATAATTTGGCTTTTTTAAAACGGACTCTTGAACCCCTCGAGCCATTGATGAAATCAACTCTTTACTTTTGCTATTTTCAACCATAGAAAAATTCTGAAAAAATTCACCAATTCCGGCCATTAAAGCCTCAGTTAAAGACTTGGTAGTGAGAGTTGATAACTCATCATTCCATTGGCGAATTTCCATATCAAGTTGATGAATTTCTCCAATTAAATGGTGTCTTTTTTCTTCCACCAAATAATATTGTAATGGATGAAAGTTTATTCCATCAAGAAAATGGATCTTTTCTTGAAGATCCAAAATTTTTCTTTCACGCCAATACATTTCAAATTGATAAGTTCGAATGGCAAAATCCAAATCGTTTGTTATTTCTTACACTTGGCAGTCCCACCGGGCGTGCCAAAAATATATGTTGGCTTATTTTTCCTACGAAGGAAAATATCATAAATGCGAGCGTGCCAGCAAGGATTGAAAAATCCTTACAAATTAAATTCAAGCCAATTATCAAGCGATTGCGTTGACGATTCTTTTGCCTCAACAAAGAGGACTTCAAAATTGCCAAGTGTAGAGAAAAGAAAAATTAAAAGAAGAATGAGGGACGGAGAAAGACGATTGAGTAAACAATCAAAGTAATAATTACTTACCTCTACTCCTATACTTCGAAGAGGAAGTGCATAAAAATGCTTCGAAATGTAAATACTGAAAATAAATGCTTCGAAATATAAATCTATGTTAAACTACTCCTAAGATAAGGAAAATGACAAGAAATATTGAAATCAAATGTCTTTGATTATGAATTCTGGATCCTTTACAATGTAGCCATTAATGGCTATTTATAGAGGAAAAAATACAGCAATAACTACTTAGTAACTACTCATTTCTTCCATCTTTATTCTTGTCTTGCCATGTGTCCTTCCACTCATCCACTTTGTCCTTCCACTCATCCACTTTGTCCTTCATATTCTCCATCATCTTTATAACTTCTTTTAACTTCCAAATGAATAAGAGGATGCCACGTGTCCTAAAAAAAATTACAGATTTATGGTGCCAACAATTACCGAACAGACCCACCACAAATTAAAGTGGCTCTGTAAATGTATAGCAACAAAATGTTGGAGAGATCTATTTTTTCCGGCAACATAACACCGGAATAATGTAAATTGTTTAGCACCGTGTTACCAAAATTAGTGATGTAAAGAATGAAATAGTTAATTTAGGGTTAGTTTTGGTAATATATTTCGAGTGTAACGAGAATTACATTTTTTTTAATGGTGTAATGAGATGGAGAGTGTAAAAAGGTTAAATAGTGGTGTAAGTAGAATCACCCATTTGATTGTAGCTTATAAAAATGAAAATGGGTAAATTACAAATATATCCTTGAGTTTTGTTTAAAATACAGATTAGCCCAGTGATTTTCGAAATTACAAATACCCTTGTTAGAATTTTGGGAAAATTGCAAATACGTGGTATCTTCACAAAATATTTACAAATTCATGGAAAAGTTTATGACTTTAATTATTAAAATTGATAAAGTTTACTACTGATTTGAATTTTTTTTTTTGAAAACTTTCATTGAATTGTGTTAGGTCCCTTTATTGTCAAATTCGGTGACAAAACTTTGTGCCTGATCAAAATGTAATTTTTGTATTTTTGTACTTCCCGCTCGAGCGGGGCCATGTGCGCTTGAGCGGAGTTTGGAGAATCTCAGTATATTGGATAGGACCGCGTAATCTTGAAGGGTGTGAATTCGCCGAAAGGAATGATCGGCCGATTCAAGCATTTTAATCGCCAAGATCTTTTGTTCAGGCCGCTCGAGCGGAGAGTGGAGCGCTCGAGCGGAGATCGCGAGTTTTAGAATCCTACTGGCTTAAAAAGATTGATTTCTTTCAGATCTGGGACTCTTTTTGGTTTTATATAAGTAAATGGTTTTCTACTAAAACGATGACTTACTCTTCTAGATCTGATTCAAGTATTCTAGGTTTTTGTTTGAAGTGTTCTTCTGAGAGTTTGATGAGTTTTCTTTGATGTTCTTGAGAGAGTTCTAAACTCATGAGTTAAGATTCATACATCAAAGAATTTGTTATTACATATTCAAGAGTGTTCTCTTCGGTGGAATCTGAAGATCAACACGTAAAGTTTCAAAAGGCGTTTGATTCTTTACGTAGTCGTTAATTCGACAAGTGAAGTTGTGGTGTGGAATAAACTTGAATCGGTTAAGTGCGGCGTGGTGAAAGAGTTACAGAAGATTCAGAGACAAATTGACTGAGTTGGGTAATTTGTATGGTTTCTTTGTAACCTTGTAGTCCTTCTGTAGTGGATTGATCAGTGGCGGTTCGCCCGTGGTTTTTGATTACAATCGAAGGTTCTTCAATTGTGGTTTTTCCACGTAAAAAATCGTTTGTGTCGATTTATTATTTTATTCCTAAAAACAAACAAACTAAAATCACTCTCGTAAGTGCTTGATGATTTTAGATTGAGTGTTTTGGAAGTTTTGGGATTTGGAATATTCTAATCTTTATCTAATCACGAATCACATAGGATTTTCAATTGGTATCAGAGCAGGTCACTCTTTGTTTTATCAAAAAACTTTTGTTTTTATTAAAACTATAAGAGTGTGATTTTGTGTGACTAGCATTATGGATTCTATTCGTGAAGGTAACTCGACTCATAGACCCCCTTTACTTGACGGTACAAACTATTCTTATTGGAAAGCTCGTATGAGAGCATTTTTAAAATCCATCGATGAGAAAGTTTGGCACTGCGTTGTCTTTGGGTGGAGTGAACCTACCGTCACTATAGATGGCGTTGATATTCCTAAACCCCTTGATAAATGGGACACTCGATTACGTAACTCGAGTTGGAGCAAGAAGGCTCTCAACTCCTCTTCTCTGTCACACTCAAGAATTCGGTCGAATTTGTACGTGTGAAATAGCAAAAGAGGCGTGGGATATTCTTGAAACAATTCACGAAGGAACCACCTCTGTCAAAAGGTCAAAACTTCAACGTCTCACATCCGCCTTTGAAACCCTTTTTATGCGCGACGATGAGACGTTTGATGATTTCTATGCAAAACTCAGTGATATCGTGAATTCCTGTTTCACTCTCGGTGAAAAAATCCCGGAAGCAAAAGTTGTGGGAAAAATTTTGAGGTCCCTTCCCGAGAGGTTCCAATCAAAGGTGACAGCCATTGAGGAGGCTCAGAATGTTGATACCCTCAAGCTCGATCAATTGGTTGGAAATTTGCAGACTTATGAAGCACACCAAATTTCCAAGAAAAAGCAAAAAGAAAGTATGGCTTTCACTAGTACTCATGAGACTGCAAAACCTCCGGAGACTGAATTTGATTTAGAGTCTGAGATGACGGCTATGCTTACAAAACAGTTTAAAATTTTTTTGAAAAAGAAGCCTAATTTCAAAGCCCCTATTTCAAAAGAGAAGAGTAATGACAAACCCAAAACTTTTCCCCCAAAATTTGCTCAAACTACTGAAAAGAAGGTTGTTAGGGGGCCAGGGGTCAAGTGCTATGAATGTCAAGGGTTTGGCCACATGTCCCTTGAATGCCCTACGAAAAAGAATAAGAAGAAAGTCTACACCGTAACTTGGGATGATGAAAGCGGGTCGGAGCAAGAACCCGAAGAACCTGAATCTGGTGAAGATGGAGATAGTGCTTTCATGGCATTTTGGGCCACGGTTTCTCAACCTCTTCCAAAGCCTTCGGGATCAGCCCGTGGTCAGAACTTGCATCATGCTCCCACCTTTGATGGGACCAACTACCTGTATTGGAAAATCAGAATGAGGGCGTTTCTGAGAGCCTTTGAACCAGAAGGTTGGCAAACCATTGAAGAAGATACAGAAAATGCAGATAATCCGGGCAATCAGAGAGCCCTAATCATTATTCGTGGAGCAATTTCTAATGAAGAACAGCAACGGGTCGTTCAATGCACAAAGGCTAAAGATGCATGGGAAATTCTGAGCCAATTCCATGAAAGAGGAGATCCACCTCCACCTCCATCCAACAACTTGTCTGCCATGGTTGCCAGATTGGATGAGGTTAAGGAGATTGAGAAACAAAGAGAGGACGATGAAACATCTGAAGACATTGATGAGATCAATGGCGATGAACTACAACAAGCTTACGAGAAGCTGTACGAGGAATCTCTGAATTTGTCTAAAACCAACGACAAACTCTCTCTCAAGCTCAAAACATGCGAGAGTGAGAATGTCCGGCTCAAAGGAGAACTCTTGGCAGCAAAGCAGAATGTCATCAAGATCTCAAGTGACAGGCAAGACTTATGTGGAAAACTTCTGTCCTGTGAAACTGAAAGGAATGAACTTCTGAGGGTGTATTCCACATATGAAGAAAAGCTTGAAAGTCTTGAGTTGTCACAAACTGCATTGGAAGAGAAAGTCAGTCAGAAAGATGAAGAACTCCGTATTGCTAGAGCAACAATTGCCATGTGGAACAAAGGTTCCAGATCTCTAGAAGACATACTCGGATCTCAACAAATGGGTTCTGACAAAAGAGGGCTAGGCTATGATGCGACAACTCACAAAGGACAAGCCTCTACCTCACATAACTTGAAGACTCAAGCAAAGGGAAAATTAAAGGTAGATCAAGATGACTTTTTTCTTCATCAAGCAAAAGCAGGCAAGACCAACAAAAGAGAGGTAAAACCTGTTTTTATTTGTCATCACTGTGGTAGGTATGGCCACATTCGTCCTTATTGTTTTGAACTGTTTGGTAAGGTGTCTCAAAAGGGCAGAAATTCTAATACTTTTTGGGTTAGGAGACAACCTTACATGTCTAGGCGGAACACCAAGACTAAAAAGATTTGGGTTAGAAAAGATGATTTGACTTGTTTTGTTGCTCACACTGCTCTAAAAGCACGTGACTCACACATGTGGTATCTTGATAGTGGGTGCTCTCGTCATATGTCCGGTAACAAATCCTACTTCACCTCTCTTGAAAAATATGAAGGAGGAATTGTTACTTTTGGAGATGGCGGCACTTCTAGAATCATTGGTAAAGGCTCTATAAGTGTTGCTGGTCTTTCCAAGCTAGATAATGCCTTACTTGTTGATGGCCTTAAAGCTAATCTTTTGAGCATTAGTCAAATGTGTGATTCCCATCATGAAGGATTGTTTTCAAAAGATAAATGTGAAATTTTGGATAAAAAAATCTTGTTTTACATGGGGTTCGCACATCTGATAACTGCTATGGGATTCTTACTACTAATGATCTCACTTGTCATTCTGCCATCATAAGTAACATTGACCTGTGGCATCAAAGATTAGGTCACATGAATTTCAAAGACCTAACTAAAATAGCCAACAAAGAACTTGTGAGAGGAGTACCTAAACTAGGTAAGAATTTGAGCCATGTGTGTGGACCATGTCAGCTTGGCAAGCAAACCTGTGCTCCGCATAAAAAGTTGAACAGCTTTACAACCAAACGTCCTCTTGAATTAGTTCACATGCATTTAATGGGTCCTACTCGCACTGAAAGCATTGGAGGTAAAAGATACATTTTTTTAACTGTTGATGATTTTACTCGATTCTCTTGGGTAAATTTTTTAAGGGAAAAATCTGATACGTTTGATGCTTTCCAGGCTTTAGTCCTTAAAATTCAAAATGAACAGGGTGTTTCCATTGGGCGTATCATAAGAATCCGAACTGATCATGGTCGTGAATTTGAAAATAGTTCGTTTTCGGATTTTTGTGATATGCATGGAATTAAGCATGAGTTTTCTGCACCTATTACTCCACAACAAAATGGAGTGGTTGAGAGGAAGAATAGAGTTGTTCAAGAAATGGCTAGGGTCATGCTCCGTAGTAAGAGTCTTCCTCCAAAGTTCTGGGCCGAAGCCTTAAATATCTTGCTTATGTCATAAATCGTGTGTATTTAAGGCCCGGCACTTTACAAACTCCTTATGAATTGTGGAAGGGTTTGAAACCTAATGTAAAATACTTCAAAACATTTGGGAGTAAATGTTACATCTTCAAAGATAGAGAGCCCTTGGGCAAATTTGACTCCCGAAGTGATGAAGGTATTTTTCTAGGGTATTCAACCAACAGTAGGGCTTTTCGAGTCTATAACCTGCGAACTTCATCATTAATGGAATCTATCAATGTGGTTATAGATGACACAGGTTCACCTACTTCAACAACAAATGAGGATGACAATGGTGAATTTCCAAGCTTGGATACTGAACCACAAAATCAAGGAGATGCTGCGGCTCAATCACAAGAAATTGTTACAGCACCATCCTCACAGGTAAGTTCAAGTCCAAAGAGTGCTCAAAAGGACAGCACTCCTGTTCCTCCTGTCACCCCAACTCCTGAACTTAAACCATTAGCAAGGGTGAAACTGAATCATCCAGTTCAACAGGTAATTGGAAGTGTTTCAGATCGAATGAAAACCCGAAGACAGATTC
Organism: Camellia lanceoleosa; assembly: GCA_025200525.1. Lineage (NCBI taxonomy): Eukaryota > Viridiplantae > Streptophyta > Magnoliopsida > Ericales > Theaceae > Camellia > Camellia lanceoleosa. Next base: position 141,747,127 of record CM045771.1, on the reverse strand, counting down.
GGGATGAGGTATCACATATGTGTTATGTTTCTTTGATTGAACCTAAGAATTTTAAAGAGGCCTTGCTAGATGATAGTTGGGTTAATGCTATGCATGAAGAATTAGGTCAATTTGAACGTAACAAAGTTTGGACTCTTGTTCCCAGACCTAGAGACATGAATGTGATAGGTATCAAGTGGATCTTTAAAAATAAATCTGATGAGAATGGTACTGTTGTAAGGAATAAAGCTAGGTTGGTTGCTCAAGGTTACACACAAGTAGAGGGTATTGACTATGATGAAACATTTGCCCCAGTTGCACGTCTCGAATCCATTCGTATTTTGCTTGGTGTTGCATGTTTCCTTGGCTTTAAATTGTTTCAAATGGATGTGAAAAGTGCTTTTCTGAATGGGTACTTAAAAGAAGAGGCATATGTTGAGCAACCAAAAGGGTTTAAGGACCCTAAATGTCCTAATCATGTCTACAAGTTAGACAAGGCTTTGTATGGGTTGAAATAAGCTCCTCGGGCTTGGTATGATAGGCTTACTACCTTTCTTCTTGATAATGATTTTCAAAGGGGTAGTGTGGATAAGACATTATTTGTTAAACATACTAAGTCTCATATTCTTGTTGCTCAAATATATGTTGATGGTATTGTGTTTGGTTCCACTGCTGATCATCTTGTGAAATATTTTTCGGATTGCATGACACATGAGTTTGAGATGAGCATGATGGGAGAGTTGTCTTATTTTTTGGGTCTCCAAATTAAACAGTCTCCTTCGGGTATATTTGTTTCTCAGTCTAAGTATGCTAAAAATCTTGTGTCAAAGTTTGGTCTTGAGTCTGCCAAACAAGCACGCACTCCCATGAGCACCAGTCTTCACCTTTCCAAAGATTCCTCTGGTATTGATGTCGATCCTACCCTTTATAGGAGTATGATAGGGAGTCTTTTGTATCTCACAGCCAGTCGTCCTGATATTTCCTTCAGTGTCGGTGTTTGTGCTCGTTATCAAGCCAGTCCTAATGAGTCTCACCTTCTTGCGGTAAAACGCATCATCAAGTATGTTAATGGGACCTTGGGGTATGGGGTTTGGTTTTCCACTGATACTACAACCGAAATTACTGGTTTTTCTGATGCCGATCAAGTGGTGTCTTGATGATAGGAAAAGTACATCCGGGGGGTGATTTTACCTTGGGAATAATCTGGTTTCTTGGCATAGTAAAAAGCAAAATGCTATCTCTCGCTCATCACCGAGGTGAATACATTCCGCAGGAGTTGTTGTGCCCAAATGTTGTGGATGAAGCAAATGCTTCATGATTATGGAATAGAATGTAACACTCTCACTCTTTTTTGTGATAACACAAGTGCCATAAACATTTCAAAAAATCCTGTCCAACACTCTCGCACCAAACACATTGACATCCGTCATCATTTTATTCGAGAGTTAGTGGATGAAGGCCTTGTTGTTTTGGAACATGTTTCTACTGAGCATCAAAAAGCTGATATTTTTACAAAACCCCTTGATCTTCTTCGATTTGAGTTTCTTAGAAAGACCTTGGGTGTAATGTCTCAGTAACTAGGCTGTTTCCTGTGAGGTGAGTGTAAGTGGTTGACTTACTGTTCTTGGATGTGATAATCTATGATTGAGTTCTGATATCTTTGCATCAAATTTTATATGAACACTGCTCATGTTGCATACGAGATTTTTTTTTATCTTTGTTCATAGCTCATTCTGAATGCCCATACTCATTTACTTCATGATCTCATTCTGTACACATCATTGAGATAAACTGTTGCAGGGGTTTCCGCACAAGTGATCAAAGTTCTCTATGGACCACTGACAGTGTTTCTTGTACTCTTCCAGAGGAATTGACCTATACTGGTATATCATGGGTGATGTTAAGTCTCTTAACCATCTGCCATCCTATTTCACTTCCATGGTTTCTCCCTCAGTACATGATTTCCGGGCATTAGGAAAAGGCTACCTCAGAGGCATCAACCAGGCCATCATTTTGATTTCATTCTTCTCTGGTTGGTCTCCATACTCTTGAGCGTGTATGCCACCAGTGAGTGCCCACAAGAAAGAAAAGTTAAAAAAAAAAAAGAAAAAAAAAAGGGGGATCATTGTCTGAGGGGGAGCCTCCGCATTTACTCAACAAATACCCCGTGATTCCTAGTGGTTTGACTTTTCTCTGTGCTTGACAGTCACTCTTGTTGGAGGTCCAGCCATCAGATCACTACCAGGATTAACTCTAGCTTTGTGGCTCTCAAGGATTGCACACACACACATAATTTATATGAGATCTCATGTGTGTTTTTGAGTTATGCATTCTCATGATGCGTGTGACTTTGATTTAATACTATCTGTTTTATTCATGAGCAGGTGTTTCATTTTTTTTAAATTTTCAGGACTCATGATTGATGGATTTTCTTGTCTTTAGGGTATAGTTTGTCAACTGATCATCTTGCATGTTACAGGACTTCCTAGATGTTTTCTTGTCTTTAGGGTATAATTTGTCAACTGATCTTCTTGCATGTTAAAAAAAAAAAAAAAAAAAAAAGAAAAAAGAAAAAAAAAGTGTTTTCCGCTCGAGCGAACTGTTCTACGCTCGAGCGTAGTTTTCACTCTTGCAGCAGTTTGTCAGTTTTGAGAGTTGGTTTTGTGAGCTCGAGCGGTCCTTTTTTGAGCTCGCGCGGGAGTCAGTTTTCATTGATGTGCGCTCGAGCTGGAATACTCATGCTCGAGCGGACATATTTCATATTTATTCCCTCTTTCGACTCTTCGAGTCATTTTTTTCCCCCTTTGTCTTCTCTCACTCCAGTTCTTCTTGTGGCTTGGCATTGTGGTCGATTTTGGTCTCATCCTTCATCCTTCTTGCCGATTTGCTCTTTGGTAAGTGTGTACCTCTCCTATTTTCTTTCTGTACTGTTATTTCGGCAAATGGCTGTTGGGTGTTTGAGTTTTGGTTTAGTGTTTGGGTCTAGGTTTTGTGGTTCATCACGCACACACTCTCACTATGACTGTTAGTATTTTACTCTGGTCTTCTTTTTTTTGTGTTTCGTGTGTCTTTTGATTTAGGGTTTTCTTTTGTATTTTTTTTTCTATTGTTTGTTGATTGGGTTTGAATTCACTGTGCTTGATAATGGGTATGGTTGTTTTGGGTCTCTATTGCATTGTTTTTGATTTCTCTTATGATTAATCCTACTACTTTGCAATTCATATCTCATATTGTGTTTAGTAGTTATGATTTCATCACTCTAATGCTACTTCTTTCATGTTTACCCTGTTTCATGCCCTTCACTATTATGCTTTGTGATACTGATTCTTGTTACTAATAATTTGTTGATGTTGGTTTGATTTGGTTTTTGGGTTTGTTGGTTTGTTTGGGGCTTTGGTTGTTATTTTGTCTCCCTCAGTCATGTCTACCTCTGCTCCTAAACGCCGTAAGGCCGCTGTGTCTCGACCCACGTTTGACTCTGTTCGGTTTCAATCTGTTAAACAATCCAAGTCTTTTTATAAATCTTTTGAGTCCCGAACAGTTCATCTAGAGCGTAATGTCCAGGCTGATACGTTTGAGTCCATTCATATACGTCCTTTGTTTGATCCTCTGGGGGGTGATCTTGTTTTGTCCTTTTTCGGGCATCAGAACCTTGATTGGGTTCGGGAGTTTTATTGCAATATGGAGGGAATTCATGAGTATGAGCCGTCTTTTACCACTTGGGTACGGTCTAAGGCACCCCTGCCTTGATCCGATCACTTCTTCAAATTGAGCAGGGCTTTCCAGAATATTACCCGTTCCCCGTTCCTGATCGCCCGACTTGTAACTTTGATGATGTGGCCAGAGCGTTGTGTGGCATTGCTCGTCACTGGCCTAAAGGCGGTTTGATTAAACAGTTTGAACTTCTTCCAGAGTTCAGACTGCTTAATCTGATAGTTTGCGCCAACATACTTGTGACTACCCATTCCTCCGAGGTCAAACAAGACCAAGGTTTTATTTTGTCTTGCATTGCCCGACATCGATCCATTGATCTTGCTTCTTTTATCATCAAAAAGATGATTGGTGTCTCTGCGCATAAGAAGCTCGGCCTTCCTTACGGTTGCTTGATCAACCGTCTTTTGTCCGACCTTAGCGTTTCTGTTTTAGAGGATGATGAATTTGCTTCCCCTTCTCGCCCTTTTACCAAGAAAACCGTGTCTCAAAGTCGAGCCCATATTAAGGGGGAGTCATCTAGGGTTTGTCCATCTGCAGGGATTGCTGCTGGTCTTGCCGAGGAGGCTGAGTATGATGCCGCTGATGCCGGTGATGGTGATGGTGGTGAGGATCCTGTTCCTCCTCCAGATTTTTCTATTGAGTTTCAGCGGTTCGCAGCGACTGTGACCCGACGTTTGGATTTTCTCGATGCACGATTTGATGCCTTTGATGGCCATCTTGGTCACATGGAGCAGACCCTCGATCATCTCGTTCATCTACTTCAGTCTCAGCAGCCCCCTCCGCCTGATGCTTGATTTGTGCTTCCCCGACAAAAAGGGGGAGAATTTTGGTGATTTTGCACATATTGCACAGATAGTTTTTGATCACATTGCACAGAGATGGCTGTTGGAATTTTGGTGATTTGCACAGATAGTTTTTGATCACATTGCACAGAGATAGCTTTTGGACAGATGATATGACCTTGGATATTTGTTGGTTTCATTGATGGTACATTTCTTGGATATTTGTTGGTTTCTTTGATGGTACATTTCTTTATTTTGGATGTTGTGGATATCATGTTTTATGTATTTCACATTTATCTTCTTCCACAGTTTTGTTTTGTATGTTGAATGCTATTTCACAGGTGCAAAGTTAAAGGATTGTGTTCTTTGAATTGGATGTTGAAATTCCATGGTTGAAGTTCCATGGTTGTGTGCTTGATCTAGTTATGTGTTTGATAGATTTTTTGAGAGGTTATATTTTGAGAGGTTATTGTATATTGTTTCCTTGTTTTTATACTGTCTAGTGCATTTATTTTAAGGAACAATGTTTAGATAGGTTTTGTCCGGGAATTGACAAAGGGGGAGATTATTAGGTCCCTTTATTGTCAAATCCGGTGACAAAACTTTGTGCCTGATCAAAATGTAATTTTTGTATTTTTACTTCCTTTCGGCGAAGGGCCATGTCTTCGAGCGGAGTTTGGAGAATCTCAGTATATTGGACAGATCAGAATCTTGAAGGGTGTGAATTCGCCGAGGAATGATCGGCCGAAAGCGATCTCAGCTTAATCGCGCGCATCTTTTGTTCAGGCCGCTCGAGCGGAGAGTGGAGGGCTCGAGCGGAGATCGTGAGTTTCAGAATCCTACTGGCTTAAAAAGATTGATTTCTTTCAGATCTGGGACTCTTTTTGGTTTTATATAAGTAAATGGTTTTCTACTAAAACGATGACTTACTCTTCTAGATCTGATTCAAGTATTCTAGGTTTTTGTTTGAAGTGTTCTTCTGAGAGTTTGATGAGTTTTCTTTGATGTTCTTGAGAGAGTTCTAAACTCATGAGTTAAGATTCATACATCAAAGAATTTGTTATTACATATTCAAGAGTGTTCTCTTCGGTGGAATCTGAAGATCAACACGTAAAGTTTCAAAAGGCGTTTGATTCTTTACGTAGTCGTTAATTCGACAAGTGAAGTTGTGGTGTGGAATCAACTTCAGAATCAGTTCCGTGACGAAGGCGTGGTGAAAGAGTTACAGAAGATTCAGAGACAAATTGACTGAGTTGGGTAATTTGTATGGTTTCTTTGTAACCTTGTAGTCCTTCTGTAGTGGATTGATCAGTGGCGGTTCGCCCGTGGTTTTTTATTACAATTGAAGGTTCTTCAATTGTGGTTTTTCCACGTAAAAAATCGTTTGTGTCGATTTATTATTTTATTCCTAAAAACAAACAAACTAAAATCACTCTCGTAAGTGCTTGATGATTTTAGATTGAGTGTTTTGGAAGTTTTGGGATTTGGAATATTCTAATCTTTATCTAATCACGAATCACATAGGATTTTCAAATTGCAATTTCCCCTAGAATTTTTTTTTTTTATGGAATTAACCAAAAAAAAAAAAAAATTCTAACTAGTTTGTTATGCAACAATAAAATTATCAGAATTGTTAAATGAAATATAAATATGTCATTATTAAAAATTATTGATTGACTTAATGATTTATTAACAAAAATAATTGTGTTATGCGATTAGAAATTTGAAGGGATGAGATGTAATTTTTAGAACCATAGGGAACAATTTGTATTTCAAGCAAATCTCAGGAGGTGGATTTGTAATTTACCCAAAGAAAGTTGATTGTAATTTTTCATGGCCTATTGATGTGAAAACCCACATTTAATTAGTCTTAAAAGAAAATAAATAAATTAATTAATTAATTAATTAATTTTATTCAGAGTCTATCCAAATATATAATAGTGTAAAAGTTAGTTTTAAATTAACCAAATTCAATCACTAACAAAGATATTATTAAAAATAATAATTTTGTGAGTATTCAATATTTATTGCTTATAAATTATTTTAATTAAGATTCAACATGATAATTATTCTTACTAAATACCTTAGTTAAAAAAATATAAAAAAAATTAGTGTATCAATTTTAAGCAACTCAAAAAATAAAATAAAATAACAGACTTTCGATGGCAACTTTGCCACATGTTTGTTTGCATGTAATTGTAGGAACTCTAACCTCATTATGCATACATGTTGGACTTCATGGAATGAAGAGAGAGAGAGAGAGAGAGAGAGAGAGAGAGAGAATCTTCTATATATTCATATACACACAATGTTCATACACACTGTGTTCATGTTTTCTAAAGGCTAATCGGAGAGAGTAAGAAAAAGAAGTAGAGGGAATTATTGTGGAAGAAGAGGAGGAGGTTGATGTTGCATATTTTCCTACCATTTCACTATTCCATTTCAATCCTACAACTAAGTAAGGAAACCCTGTCAACCTTCTCATTTTTTTTAATTGTTAAAATTTTCACATTTGTGTTCATAAGTTGTAAATAGCTAAAAATTTAGATAAAATATTGTTTATAGTTGTATGTAAATTTGTGATTTGTATATTAAATATTTGAAGGTTATTTTTTTTATTAGTAGCCTTAAAATCATGATATAATCTTGGAATTAGACTTGCATATGTAGTTTGTGTCATTAAAGAGATGATTAAAGATTTTATTTGGTTTGATTATATAACTCTTCAATCTGTCAAAAAATTTGTACGAATTTTTAGACAATATTATACTCAAAATTTGAAGATGATTTCTCCTGCAAAGTTTTTTAGAATGATGCCTAATTCATCCATGAATTTTTGTAACAATTACGGAGTTTTGTACGAATTTATACAGATTTTTAACCAAATCTGGAGTTATAGGCAGATTTTACTATATGTTTGAAAAATCATTACAAATTTTATATTAAACCAAATCTGGTAATTTCTAAACAAAAAATGAAATTTGAGAAGTCTAGTTTCATAATAAATTTTTATATTATGGAATTGATTTATAAATTTAAGTATGGAATTAATTTAAGAAAGTGTGATTAATCTGTGTCATATATTTCTTGGAATTTCTCAGAATTATTTATAACTTATTTTTGGAAAATGCTTTCTGAAAAATGACCATAACATGTGTATTGAGTATTCTGTAGATTTATATGAATTTTAGAGTTGTATAAGTAATTTATTTATAATTTTAATTACAAGTTATGCATTCTGAAAATTCTGGTAGATTAAGGAGGAATCAAAAATTATCTCTTCAATTGTTTAATTGGACTAAAAAATTTAATATTGTGCTAGTCTAATCTTGTAGATTAAAAATCTATGCATGTGTGTAATTATGATTTATTGGTATCTAAATTATTATTTCATACCATGATTTAAATAAATTGTTTATTTAAATTTTGTACAATTATTATTATTGTGTGACATATGTAATATTTTATGTTGGAAATTTTAATGAGTTGGTATAACATTATTTGTAATTATTTGTGATTAATAGCAAAACTAATTGAAATAATTAACGATATATACAAAGTTAACAATTGACGGTTAATACCAGTTGTTTAGTGTGAATCCTGGTTTTAAAGAGAGTACAAAGTTAAGGGTTGACAGTTAATACCGGTTGTTCAAGGTGAGTCCTGGTTTTGAGAATTCTTACGTAAATTGTGTCGCAAAACCCTAAGATGGCACGAGACTTATTTGAACCCTTTTCAGTATTCGGTTTTGGAATAAGGGTGGATGTGCAGGTGGCACACAGGGAGGTTACGTACCCCTGGCAAACCGTTTTTTTGGGGCAGACCACGGATGCCACTACTTGGGTATATAACTCCGAACGTAGGCATTCCTAGTAGTTACGGTTGGTAGCACCTGAATATTTGACCAAGGGGGGTTTCAAATTAATCATTGCCATGCTTAGTGGTTTGTAAGTTAAATCTCTTTGGTGAGATTTTGAGTGTTACCTAAACTATTAAAATTTTCGAAATTATTATAATGGTTGTTACATTTATCATGCTACTGAATTTTACTATTATTTTAATTGTCATGATTGATTATTTTTTCTTAAAAAGAATGGTAGGTTGATTATGTTTTCTTACTGTGTTGCAAAACTCATGACATATGTTTTGTTGCCCTGACGTTTCATGCCAGATTATGTCAAAGAAGGAACTGAGGCCGAATTTGGAGCTGCTGCAAATACTGAACCTTGGCTAACTTAAAATCAAGACTTTATCAAAATAAATTTTATTATCTCTTGTATTAGTATTTAAATATGTTGTGACGTGGAATGTAAACTTGTAGTTTTATTTTGTTGTTGAACTCTGACTATGTGAGAACCTAAAATTTCCCAATTAGTTGTTAAAGTTTTATTCAGCGAGTCATTTGTTATTTAAATTTTATGACGTTCCATAAGAAAATTTGGGGCTGCACAATTGCATTCTACTATAAAGAAAACTTTGCATAATTAATAGTTAATTCAAGTAAGTCAAAAGGAGGCGGAAAAATGGGCGCCATGAGTGATTAACATGCGAAAGGGCTAACTGATTATGTACACTAGTGGCAAGCACAATGAATGGTGGGAAACCATTGACATTTTCTTAATGTAAGATAGTAATCTTTAGAAATGAAAGTTTAAGACCAAGTAGACAATTTACTTTTTAATTTTCAATAGGTTCAATGTGTTGGTTTTTTGGCTTTTCGAGGGTTATATTTGTAAATGCGAGCGTGCCAGCAAGGATCAATCAGTCCTTACAGAAATTTTAATTGCCAACCAATTATTAGACGATTGTATTTAGTTCTTTCAGCCTCAATGAAGAGGACTTTTACTGGTGGCTTGACTTAAGAGAAATTAAGCAAAATAACAGTTAAATGAAGAGCAATTGAAGTATTTCATTAGAATAAAAACTTACAATGATCCAAACTCAGCCTCGTAGAGGTTTACAACAACAATTTACTTGAAACTACTCCTATGAACGAAGTGCAGTGCAGGAATTTAAAGTGCAGGAATGTAAAGAACGGGTATTTAAAGTGCAGGAAATGTAAAGACTGGAAATGTAAAATTGGAAAGAAAAATATGAAGTAAATGACTGGTTTGTTGGATCTGAGTCTGGGGGTTTTTTTATGGGGGCTTCCCTGCTATTTATACTTGTCAAGGATGACCTTCGAACTGTACTTCAAACCGTCGAACTACTCCTCCATGATCGCTGATCATGTTGCCTTATAAGTAGTTCCACTACGCCATCACTTGCAGTTGAGCTTCCTCTTATATTTGAATTTGAATATGAGTAACCGTTGAAGCCACGTCACCTTGCATCTCTTTACTGATCTAATGCTACTCAGATCACGTGAGAACCAATATTGACTGCCACGTGTACGATCAGGATCGAAAACTTGAATAGTCTTCCTATATTACCCTTACTCTGCCACGTGTCGAATTGTAACTGGCTTAGACAAAATGTATAGCCAACATTACCCCCCACACTAATATACCCAATACTTGGTGATATTAGTGGATCATAGTCGTGCATGGGCTTTGTGCTTTTAGAAACACAACCGTCACCCATTGATGATTACTTGCATTAATTTCATTTCCAACTTTTGGAATATCCCCACCACCTTAGTAATCGAGCGGACTGATATCTCTTTCATGGCTGAATCAAACTTCTTCTCTATTGATAAAGTACATGAAAAGTCATCTGATGATGCTGTTTCTCCTCGAAGGAAATTCCATACATTAATTAGCCACCTTTAATCAATTTCCTGTATTTAAGTCATGGAGGCCTTCGCAAATTATCGATCTTTGGACTACGAACATATTGCCCTCAATCCTTTAATTCAGAAAATTACAGATATGAACATAGGAGATTCTTCTTCACAGTCTGCATGGGATAGAGCTCTGGCTCCTTCTACTATCGAGGGTTTTGGGATTTCTATCTAGTTGGAATCTGAGGCTCGTGTCTTAAATGAGCGAATTAACCATCATTTTGTTGAGTTCACTGACCCTTTAGATTTCCCTTCTGATGCTCGAAGCTCGGTAGTTTACCCTTATGTGCCCATCGACCTCCGATGCAATTTGGAGGACAATTTACTTGTAGCATGGTACACATCCTCCATGCCTACAAGGATAGTGTTTGCCACCCGACGCCTAGAAGAGGCCTAAGGGCACAATCCATCATCTTTAGCCAAGAAGGCGAAACTCTGCTCTTCCGATTGGTTCGATTACATTAATGCCTTTGTTCCTTCTGCTCTCGCACCATCTCCTGAAATGGAAGCATCAGCATCTTCTTCTCCATCTCCTGAATTAGAAGCATCCACACCTTCTCTTCCACCAACTCCCTCTTGGCCAGAGAGACTGGGGCTCGCCCTTTCTGCGGATAAGGTCTTTCTTCCTTACACGCCTCCATCTTCCCCTACTCCAGCTGAGCGAAAACAAGCCCAGTTTTTGCTTGCAGCCTTCTCTCACTTGCCTTTCGACGTTCTGGAGGACGATGTTCCTCTCAAGAACTTTCGATGGGCTTGTGATATTCTAACTCGGGGTCAGGTCCTTAGCCCCATTGCTCAAGCAGAACTCCACATGTTTCTGGACCAACTCCCATTACTCATTCACTGGCATCGAACTGCCATGGCAACCGCTCAATCTTTGGACCAATTTTCATCCCTTCAAGTTCATACCCAAAACGAAGTAGAGAAACTCATCGAGAAATTTGATGACTTCTAGAATAAAGACTTTGCATACGAGGATGACATGGATATGGGCGAACTGGAGCGAGGATTGAAAGAAGCAGCATTCGAAATAAAGGCTGAAGAGCTCTTTTATCAAGTGAGAGCACATCAACTTCAGCTGCCAATCCTGGAAGAAATGGAGAATAGAATGAAGAAAGAAAAGAAATTCATCGACCATAGTTGGACAACATTTCATGATCTTGTTATTTATTTCATTCCTTATTTCTATGAGCTTGAACTTGTACCCAAAGAGGGTCATTCGATGTAATTGCTTTTTCTTTAATACAACTAAGACTGTTTTGGCATTATTTGATTTTGCCTCCATTCATCTTTAAAAGCAATTTTAGAACTTCTTTCTGAACAAACTCATCCTTCGAAACTGGACACAATTGTTAAAACACTAAAATCAACATGAATTCTTCCAACTTTTGGAAAAAAATTGACAATTTTGCTGATTTTCATTTAGAATCAGTGCTTCGAATTTAACAATCTTATCCTTCGAATATAGATCCAATCAATTCCAATAAGGATGCTGAGATGAATTTTCCAATTTATGGACGATGGTTACCAACTCTTGTTGATTTTTGTTTAGAATTGGTGCTTCGAATTTAACAATATTTCCCCTCAAAGCCTGTTTTAATCATAACCAAAATATAGTCATGGTTAGTACTGACTAGTTTTGCAACAGTCCATACTTACAACAATATGGAAATTGCTCTTGGGGTACACTGTTTTAACCGAACAAACAATTCTCTGTGTATATACAAACCAACTATTGGTTTAGATGTTTCGAACAACTATTTACTTCCTTAAGGATCCTCAAGTTTTGCCTCAAGGGTATTACTTTTGTTAAGAAACCTACTACAGGTCTTTGATCTCTTCGAAGTAAACCAATCCTTAAGTATTCTTACATTTTTAAGCATGTAGTATGCTTCGAAGCCTACTTCTGTATTTCGAAGCTGTTGTTGTTTGATTTTTGGCGCCAAAATCTAGTTTCGAAGCCAAATATCTTGCTTTGAAGCTGGCATCAACATCCGGAATGTGCTCTTCCCTCCAAAAACTATCAATATTGGAAGAGACTCCTCGTATTCGTACTTTTAGTACTTAACGACTTATGGGATATATTTCCTGAACAAAAGGCTTTTAAAACCCTTTTGTTTCGCGTTCTGGAATCACTTACGCTCTTAACGTACAAACCCTCATCAGTCTTCCATTTCTCTCTACTCCCTTCTTCACTTTCTGAAAAAGCGTACTATCAATGGCTTCTTCTTCACCAAAAGTACCAGTCATAGAGCGTGTGAGCTCATCTGTGGCCTTGAAAAGGCTCATTGATGCAGAATGTGAGAAGTACAAGGCTGGGGAGAAAAGCACTATCGATGGGCGTATCTTTGTCCCTCGTCGCCATGTGCAGCAAGACTACATGCTCGGGCCCATATTCAAGGAGATCCTTACTAAGCTCCCAGCCCTATATCCTCGTTTGGAGAACCAATGTCTCCTTTATGAAGGTGGTCTCGACTGGAGGAACTGGAGAATCAATCGCCCTCACCGATGCTGGCCCACGGTGAGACCGGAGTGGCAAGAATGGTATGACCGGGTTGTCCCTGCTAGGACACTGGACCTTCAAGAGCTCTACCTTCTCGATGCTCTTTGACTATCTAGGGTAACTATCTCAGAGGACTCTTTCCTAGTTCCTGCTGCCTTATGTTTTTAGAACCCTATCTTTAATTTCTTTCAATTTAGATGTGGGATGATGGCTCCTATTGTTCTTGACATTTGCCATCTACTAGGATTATCCCCTATTGGTACCCCCATTACACAAAATTTCCCTAACTTAGTGTAGACACCCCATTTTTGACCGACCTTAAGACTCAGACGTCACCGATTGAGCGCTCGGTGATGTTGCATACTGTGCTCGTTCAGAAGTCTTAGAGTCGCGGCCGCGCGCCCTGCCTCCGGACTTCCGAACTCTCTTCTGTGCCTTGTCTCGGTTTGCGAATCAGGCTCGGTTTTCTCGGTTTTCTTTCCCGCGGGAAGGGAGTGGTCCGTTAGACTATCTCTCGGTGGCCGTGTGCTACATTTCGGTCGCAGTTATTTTGCCCATTCGGAGCCCGGTTCGGTTTCGGGACCGTCAGGCCGTGTGCCTTGGCTCGGGACCGCCCAACCATCTCCGAGTTCTCCGGTTTTTGGCATGCACCTCTGTTTCATCATTCCGAGGAACACTGGGGCCTCTGATGCCCACTTCGTGGCCGTATGCCACTTTCGGTGCCTATAGCTGGTTTTCGGGACCCCGAAGTGCGTGATTTGGGCCCCGAGCATTCATTTTGCATCAGTTTTCTCTGATTTTTGGCAGGTACCTCTGTTTCAACACCAGGAAGATCACTGGGGGGTGGGAGGCCAGCAATTATCCCAGATAACCAGTTTCGCTCTTCCGGCGCCCGTTTTGCTCACTTCCGGGCCAATGTTGAACACCCTGGGGACATTTTCTTCCAACCAAAGCTACATATCTGTGATCAGGGGACATGGGAGGACCCTAAAAACCACTGGTCGGCCAGAAATTATGGAGTTCATTTTTGAGCCCCTCCTTCAAGCTCTATGTTGTGGCTCCTGCTTCAGTGTTGCCAATTTCCGACCTTGGAACCTTGTTCCACACATCTAAGAGGACCCTAAAAGTTGGTGGTCGGCCAGTAATTGTGCATTTCATTTTTGAGCCTCTCCTTCAAGTCCTATGTTGTGACTCCTGCTTCAGAGTTGCCAGATTCCGACCTTGGGGCCTTATTCTACACATATGGGAGGACACTATTGCATGGTGGTCGGCCAGATTTTTTACACTTCTTTTTTTGGCCATGGCCGGCCGGCCAGGGTGAGTGGCTGGCCGACCAGGTGGGGTGGCCGGCCACCTCCCAGTCACTGGCGGCCACGCTTCCCATTCCATTTGTCCAGATATTTTTGTTAAAATATCTCCCCATCCGGGGGATATTTTGGGAGGGAAATCTAGCCTCCATTTCCCTCCCCTTTTACACCTTTTTTTGTCTACTTAAAGGGCTGGACAGCCCCTTCCCTAGGGTTACAAAAAATTGTCTAAAAACCCTCTCTCTCAAATCCTTCATTTCCATAGCCAAATTCTCAAAAAACCTTTAAGTCTTTAAGCCAATCCTTCATCAACCCCTAGCACCACTATCACCAACTCCATTTCAGCAGCAAGGGAGTGATTTCCAGTGGCCAAGGATCAATAAATTCAAGCCAAGAAGCAAAGAAAGACTTGTCTTCAAGGGTAAGGTTCAATTTCCCTTTTTCTACCATTTTCTTGCTTCCTATTTTTACCCCATTTCCTTTTGGTTTTTGGGCTCCGACCCCTACTGGTTTTGTGCTCATTTTGAGCCCCTCTACAACATTGTAGAAGGGCTCAACTCTATTTGATGTCTCCTTGGTACACTTGCTTCAATACCACTCTTTAGGCCATAAAATTGCATGCTTTATTTGGCTTTTGAGTGATCTGATTTTGAGCATACTATGAACTGTTGATGGGCCTATTTTGAGCCCCTCTTCAACATTGAAGAAGGGTCCACCCTGTTTGGTGATTCTATCATGCACTTGCTTTGTATTTCTGCTAATTTACCGTAAAATTGCATGATTGTTTTGGCCTATTTGTGATCTGAATTGGAGCATTGCATGAACTGATGGTGTGCTTATTTTGAGCCCCTCTTCAAAATTGAAGAAGGGCTCAACCTGTTTTTCTTGCTCTACATGTCACTTGCCTTGAATTCATGTCCTATGCATATTTTGCATGCTTTGTTAGACTCATTTGGCTCCGGATTTAAGCCTTCTTCAGGCTTAGAAAGAGCCTTATTTTTGTCTCCTTGTCATGTTTTGTTAAGGGCTTTAAGCCATTTGATGATTGGTTTTGGTACTTCCTTTGTATTCCATCTTATCTTCCGCAAAATTGCATGTTTGTTTAGGCCATCTTATCTTCAGAATTAAGCCTTCATCAGGCTTAGAAATTGTCTTTTTTTGGTCTGTTCTTCAAGTTTTATTAAGGGTCTCAGGTTGTTTGGTCATTGCTTATGGTACCTCCCTTTATAGCCCTTGTTAGCTCATTATATTGCATGCTATTTTGAGCCTATCTACATGCTGATTTTGGAGTTGACATTCACTGTAAATATGAATTTTTTGGACTCCTATTCAAAGTTGTAGAAGGAAATTTTGTGGTTTGAATTTTCCATATACCACTTGCTTTGTGATTCCCCCCTTTTCCCGTATTTTTGCATGCCATTATTGTCATATCTATGCTCATAATTTGGCCATATTTTGTACTAAAAAAATGCTATTCTTGGGGCTGCCTTGCTACTGTTTTTGCTGTCATGTGCCAATTTTGCATGTTTAGCATAGCCGTAGGCCATTTCAGGCACTTAATATCGCATTTCGGGATGATTTAATGCATTGATTGTCATTTCATACCATTTCGGGGCTGTTTTCCCCTTTATTTAGCTGCTGAAATTTGTTTCGCATGCTTGCATATCATTTTCCATGTCATTTCACGCTTTAGTACATTGCCTCGGTTTGCGTGCCCTTGGGCACGCACTTCGAGGCACTCCGTTTTCATTCATCGGCCTCCTATGTGAGTGAGCTGAGGCTCTCCCATGTTGGTGTAAGCCCATCGCAGCATTCCGTATGCCATTTCATTCCATTCCATCATCGCCTCGGTTTGCGTGCCTGTGGGCGCGCATTTCAAGGCACTTCGGTTGTATCCGATCTTCTCATTTCATCATCGCCTCGATTTGCGTGCCTGTGTGCACGCACTTCGAGGCACTTCGATTTTATCTGATTTCTCCATCGCATCATTGCCTCGGTTTGCGTGCCTGTGGGTGCGCATTTCGAGGCACTTCAGTTTTACCCGATTTCCATTTCATCATCGCCTCGATTTGCGTGCCTGTGTGCACGCACTTCGAGGCACTTCAGTTTTATCCGATTTCTCCATCGCATCATCGCCTCGGTTTGCGTGCCTGTGGGCACGCATTTCGAGACACTTCGGTTTTATCCGATTTGCATCTCACATCATGGCCTCGGTTTGCGTGCCCGCGTGCACGCTTTTCGAGGTGCCTCATTTTTATCTGATGGCCTCTTACATGAGTGCGGCTGAGGCTCTCTCATGTTAGTGTAAGTCCAATTTGCATTCTGTATGCCATTTCATGCCTGTATGTCATCGCCTAGGTTTGCGTGCCCGTGGGCGCGCATTTCGAGGTATCTCATTTTAGTCCCATTGTACATCATTTTTCATGTCATTTCATGTTTTTTATGCTATCATCTCGGTTTGCATGCCCGTGGGCACACATTTCGAGACATCTCATTTGCATAGCATTGTGCATGCTAGGATATGTGTTAGTTGCATTTCACGCATATCATGCATATTGCATCGTGTTCGGGATAAGAGTTAGCCCGGGCACGGGAAACGAGGCATGTTTCGTACTCCGAGTGACGGAACGCGCCTCAATTCCCAAGTCACCGACACTCCGGATTACCCATGATGGAGTTAGGTTTTGTCATAGCATTCATATACATTCATCCTATATTGAGTTGTGCAATCCGATTCCTCAGCCATCATGCATCGAGATGCGTGATTGGTGGCACGAGGATCGAGGCATGCATATATTTGTGAAAATACATTGCTATGCCCTTTTCCTGCTCTCTGTTACAGCAAAACCGAGGATCAACAATTTTTCGAAGTCCGGCGCGCATTTCGAGAAAAAGTGCAAACAGAGGCTAATCAGGGCATCCCAGTGGATTTCCGCCAGCTCCAAAGATACATCATCTATCGAGCGAGCGGCCCCACGGCTTGCATGCCGATTTACTTCTTTTATAATTAATTTGTTAATTAATTAGAATCATTTATTGATTTGTATATTCTTTTATTTGATTTGTATATTTATTAGGACCCTCTGGCGAGGCACAAGCGTAATAATAAGGGTGTGTGAGTGTGATGTATGTCTTCCAACCCCATTTCTTTCTCCCTTTTATTTATCCGCTTACAATGGTTAGATATAGGGCATATTTCAATTAGCATACAGCATGACAGCATGTTTGCATCATTCATCTGTTTTGCACGCACCGGGCTCGGCGCATCATACAAACTGCATCTGTATTTCAATTCCAAGTTGAGTACTTGATAGCTGTTGCATCTCATATGCCATGTTTAGAATAGCCGAGCCTGCTATAGTTTGCATCTTTGCATGTGTTGCATTAGGCATTCTGTATACTTAGGATCATGCATGGATTTCTAATCAGTTTCCTGTTTTGGCTCGGAATACTCGGTGAGTTTTATGCTTTAGCATCCTTGCATGCGTGTGAGTGTTGCCATGATAGCATGCTTGCCATGAGGCTATGTGCTTATGTGATATAACTGCCTTGAATGCCTGTGGGTGGAGGTTGAGTTATCCGAATTGGAACAATTCATCAAGTGCTTGTTTTAAGCCCACTAGATAGTGGCAACATCACTGTTTTCTAAGCCCACCCGAGGGTGGCAAATCCGCATTTTAGCTGACCATCACATCATTTTCAAACAAACAAACATGAAATGTTTTGTTCCAATTCAGACGGCCCAGTCTATACTTGTTTGCTGCGAGCATCACGTAGTAATCTAGGCTAATAACCAGAATAAGAACTCACAATGTTTTCAAAAACAGATATCATGGTTAGTAGAGGCCAGTCTTTGACCGGACGAGAGGGGGTGCTCACGATGTGACCTTCCCTAATCGTACCCAAGTTCCCGAGCCAACTTTGGTGATGATGGACACGTGGCCTTTGGCGCCGAGTTAGGGTTTCCTAAATTTCCCATTTTAAAAAATATTTAGGTGGCGACTTTGTATCCGCAAAGTCCATGTTTGGCACTTCTTTCAAAAAATCTGTTTTTCCTTCAAAACGATTTGCCAGATTTGGACTCTTCGGTTCAAGATTTGGAACCGCGACAAAATCGAGTCCGAACTGTAGCGAGGTCCCCCGCGGGCGTTGTTACACTTAGCAGTCCTCTTCTCCCTCCCCTCTCTTAACTTATCTTACAGTGATTTTGTTAAAGCTGAGAATAAAAGAGAGGGCCTGGTAACTGATAGGGAATTCTTTTCCTCCTTATTATATTGGCTTTGCAAATTTTTCTTCTGCACCTCCTCCCAAAGAATCATGCCTGAATTTGCCCCTTTTGCCAAAGCCTTTGTTTTGCAGAAAAAGGTAGCCTTAGCTCCATATGTTCTAGGCCATGTATATAGAGTTTGTTCCCTCTTCTGTGGGAAACCCTTAGATGCTAATCAAGGGGGGCCATTCTGGATCCTTCAGCTTTGGCTTTTCGCCTATTTTACTGAATTACAATCCAAATGCCTTAAATTTTCTGGGCTACACTCTCTTACTCATGGCATAAGACTGGCCAATGCTTCACTGTATCCCTCTACTTTTGCCTTTTATTTCTCTTTCTTCCATCAACTACCAGCTGCCCTTCCTACTCACCGTTTCCGTCCCTTCGAACCCAGTATTGGTCTAACTTGGTTGAGTAATTTCCTAAGTGACAGGCTCTGTGCCTCGCCTGCTAACAAGGATATATGGGCTTCCCTTCTGATTCCTAGAGAGCTATTTATCGGGACCACGAATCCCAGAGCTTATAAATGCATAGCTGAGCCTTATTGTCCTGCTCAATTTGCTAGACAATTTGGCTTCACACAAGGGGTCCCAATACCTCTTTGCAGCAACACCAATCTGAGCCTTACTATGAGAGATTTGAAGGTTCGGAGGTCGAGGCTAGAAGAGGCAACCTTCAAATTTATAGATGACTTGGCCAATTTTGAGTACACCCCTTTCTTTCCTCAAGGTACCTTATTGAAGTGATACCAGAACTGGTGGGTGACTAACATGGAGGTATACTTGGCCATTTCACCTCAGAACCTGCTAATGGTATTGGACGTGCCCAAGCCCAAAGGAGCAGAAATTGTTACTTCTTCCATTGTTTCAGTTGCAGTGCCTCTTACAACCCAGTCCATTCATGTTGCCTCAACTCCTCTAAAAGTCACTCGAGCTGCTTCGAAGAAAGGTATATACCTTTGTTTTCTTTCCTTCGACCTTCTCTATAATGCTTGTTATCTTATTCTTAATTCTTCTTCTGTGAAGGTGGTCAACGGCAAAAGAAGAGGAGACTCCTTGAGCTAGAAAAGGAAATATCTGAGGTTCAAGTAGAAGAAGAAGAAGAAGATCAAGAGCAGGAGTAGAAGTAGAAGATGAGCTCTTTTCTAGGGAATCCGGATCTCAAACTGAAGAAATTGAAAAGGAAATTGAGAAGGAGCCGAAAATACCAATACAGAGAAAAAAGAGAAGAAAGATAACTGTCTCTCCTTCTGATTTCGTCGAAGATTCCGATTCCGAGACCATTGCCGAAGCAATAGAAAAAAGAAGGAAAGTGGCTGCTTCATCTACTGACTTGGTTGAAGATCCCGTCGATGAAGCAGCTGCCAAGGCCGTAGAACAAGAACATTCCAAGGCCATAATTGTCTTCGAGAGGGCTGAGAAGAAACGGCAACAACAATTTCTAAGAGAGGAAGCTGCTGCTGCTAATGCATTACAAAGGGAAACAGCAAGAAGGCAACAGACTGCCGAACATTATTCCCTTCGCAGCTCTCCTATTATTGCCAACACTTCTGAAACAAGTAATTTCTTTCATGCTTCTATTCTTTTCTTGTCGAATCTTGATATTGAAGCTTGACATTACATTTCTTCCTTTTGCAGCAACAACTACTGAGGCTATACTTCCGATGAGGACTCCCTCAATTTCAGTTGAAGTTGACCAGATGCAACATGTGAAAACCATCCAAATCATACTCCCACTCCCTAGGCCTACATTCGATGTACCTTCTTTGAGCCCCAGCATCTCTACATCTCTTTTTCCTGGCTTAGAGCCATACCTCCCTTTCTTGACCTTTGACCTTCCTCAGCTTACTTCTCTTTCGAGCCTTGCTCCTCCTTCTCCTTCCAAGGAAATTCCAACTGCTACTCCATCTTTGATGGCAATTGACTCTCCTATTGAGGGTGCTGGCAGCTCTCCAACCCATGGTTTGCTACCTTTACCTAGTTCCAGCCCTTCTTCCCTTGATTCATTGGTGGCTAAGACTATGGAGACTGCTAAAGACGCTTCACCCATTTCTCCTATCCCTATGGGTCTTACATGCCTTCCACCACAACTCTTTACGCACCCTCATGTCTATGGATGAGGTTGATATCTTTGAAGCAAGACTAGCTAGTCTCTTCGACATACCCTCTACCTCTCCAACATTCAATGCTGAAGCTGAGCCATTAGTTTTGGCTGACTCCTTGCTGGAAATTTTTGAGAGCTCTTCTTCCTCCAGCAGCAAGCCTTCTACACCTTTGATAGACCTAGACACATGCCTGGAACTGTTGATTTCTTTTTCGAGGATTCCCTTCGAGACTCTACAAAGGCCTATAATCAGAAATGGGTTCCTCTAGTGCTGCAAGATTGCTGAGCAGTCTGGCATGAATGTTTCAAGTCATCTATCTCAGGCAGCAGCTACTATCAATTTCTATATCAGTATTTGTCATGCTGCTAAGGCTGTGGATGAGAAACTGGCTAGAGATCAGAGTTTTGTTTCACAAGTGCATACTGAAATGTCAAATCTCAAAGAACAACACTCCTCTGCCTCTCACTTTCGAGTCTAGCTGCTGGAAAGGAAAGCCTAGCTTGAAGAGGAGCTATCTGCAGTGAATCAAGCCTTAGTCCGAACTGACACCAAATTGCAAATCACCAACCAAGGATTGGCTGATCGAAAAGAAGAAATGGCTGTAGCTATTCAACTATTTTCCTCACTTAGCAATAGAAAATCTGTTGTAAGAGAACAACTAAGACACTGTAATGATTTTTGGGCCAATTTGAAGCAAAATGTACTTAATTCTTTATGAAAAAGCAAATTCTTGTCTATCATTTGAGCAGTCTTATGTTCTTGTACTTAGTGCTTATTTTATTCCTTGTGTTTCCCACATGGTTGGAAAATAAGGCTTCAAATATCTGCCATTAATCTTTTTGGGATGTACATAACCATTCAAATTTCTCAAATGGTATGCTCCAAAAGGCAGAACTCTATGAATTTGATATGGTCCTTCCTAGTTAGGTGACCACTTGCCAAACTTATAGCTTTTAATCCCTATTGGGAGTATTGTCTTCCATACCAAATCACCTTCATCAAAGCCAATGTGTTTGACTTTCTTATTATAATTCTTGACTGCTTTCTTCTTTTGGAAAAGAATACTATTTAATGCCAAAATTCTGGCTTCATCTATGCTTTCTAATTCCAAGCACATACTTTGATGGTACTGCTCAGGATCTAACTGATCTTGGCATCTTACCCTCAAAGATTTAACATTAATCTCTACAGGTAACACTGCATCATGCCCATATACTAAGGCATAAGGAGTGACTCCTATGCTTGACCTTTTGAAAGTTCTGTAAGCCCACAAAACATCCAACAACAGGTTATGCCAATCCCTAGGATTATCTTCCACAACCTTTTGTATTCCCTTTTTCAAGGACTTATTGGATGATTCAGCTTGACCATTGGCTTGTGCATAATAGGGTGTAGAATTAACAAGGCTAATTCCAAACTTTGCCACAAAAGATTTTACCATTTTCCCATCGAACACAGTCTCATTATTCACAGTTATGGTTTGTGGGATGCCAAATCTATGGATCAAATCTTTAATGAACCTAATGACTTTTGTCTGGTCTACAGCCTTGTATGGCTTGGCTTCGACCCACTTAGTGAAGTAATCAGTGGCCACTAGAATGAAACAATGATGCTTCGAAGAAGGTGGGTGTATTTTTCTCATCATATCCATGGCCCATCCTCTGAATGGCCAAGGCTTCACTACTGCATGTAGGTCAGTTATGGGCACATGCCTTATTGTGCCATGCTTTTGACATGCCTGGCAACCCTTTGCATATTCTATGCAGTCTTTAAGGATAGTTGGCCAATAGTAGGAATGCCTTCGAAGCAACCATCTCATCTTTACACCAGGCTGATGAGCACCACAGATGCCTTCATGAACCTCAGCCATAGCTGTTAATGCTTCTTTTGGACCTAAACATTCTAGCAACAAACCATCTCCCCCCCTTTTGTAGAGAGCATTACCATATATCATGTATTGCATAGACTACAATTTAATTTTCCTGCTGGCTTTCGAAGATGGACCAGCCAAGTATTGCATTATTGGATGCCTCCAATCCTGTTCTTGTAAGTCATTATGATTGACTTCCAAGACCACATTCCTTTTATTCAGATGTGGTATTAATTTCTGATATGTTGTTTGGCTTATGTCCCTTTGGGCATTATCCCTTCTCTTGAAGTTCGAAGCTTTCTGAGCCACATCATTAGCTCTATTGTTTAAGAATCTTGGAACATGAGTTACATTTGCTATTTGAAACTGAGAAAGCAGATGTAGCAGCAATATAGTATGGCAAAATACTTATGCTTTGACACTTGAAAATCCCTTTTACTTGGTTAACCACCAATTAAGAGTCTCCAAATATGTCAACTGCATGTACTTATAATCCAATAAGAATTTCTAGTCCCACTATTAAGGCTTCATATTCAGCCTGGTTATTGGAACAGGTAGTTTCATCCACTCTGAAACCATGTGTGGTTTCTACCCCTTGTGGAGACTTAATCACAATACCAATTTCAATTAAACCATTGGCTTTCGACCCATCGAACCACATCTGCCATGGCTCAACACTAGCCATGCCAAGTTCCATTATCTCTTGGCTCTCTGTTTGAGATAGATGGTCTGCCAAAAAATTGGCTAGAACTTGCCCTTTTACTGCCCTTTGAGGGACATATTCTAAATGAAATTCTGATAAGGCTAGTATCCACTTGCCAATTCTTCCCCTCAACATAGGTCTAGATAACATGTACTTAACCAAATCTGTGGTTGCAATTACCAAGACAGTTGTAGGTAAAAGATAGTATCTTAATTTCATTGCAGCAAAATACAAAGCAAGACACAGCTTTTCTACAGCTGAATATTTACATTCACAAGAATTTAAAAACCTACTAAGGTAATAAACAGCTTGTTCCTTGCCTTCTTCATTGTCTTGGGCCAAGAAAGCTCCCAATGAATCTTCTGCTGCAGCTATGTACAACTTCAAGGGCTTATTACCCTTTGGTGGCATCAGCACTGGAGGGTTGGCCAAGTAGGCTTTGATACCTTCGAAAGCAATTTGATGCTCTGTTATCCACACAAATTCCTCTTCATCTTTCAGCCTTAACAAGGAAGAAAATACTTTAGTTTTCCCTGCAGTGTTAGAAATGAACTTTCAAAGAAAGTTAACCTGTCCAAAGAACATTTGTAATTCTTTCTTACTTGATGGAGGCCTGGCTTCAATGATGGCTTTGGCCTTATTCTGATCAATCTGTATTCCTTTCTTGTGCACTACATAACCCAAGAAGTTTCCAGATGATACACCAAAAGCACATTTAAGAGGATTGAGTTTCAACTTGAACTTCCTCATTCTTTCAAAAGCTACTTCTAAATGAAACAGATGCTCCTCCATGGACTGAGATTTCACTACAATGTCATCAATATAACACTCTAAATACCCTCCAATGAGGTCATGAAAGATAGTGTTCATA
Source organism: Camellia lanceoleosa (assembly GCA_025200525.1). Taxonomy (NCBI): domain Eukaryota; kingdom Viridiplantae; phylum Streptophyta; class Magnoliopsida; order Ericales; family Theaceae; genus Camellia; species Camellia lanceoleosa. Next base: position 141,723,245 of record CM045771.1, on the reverse strand, counting down.
GCCCTCTGATATGTAGCCCCAGCATTCTTCAGGCCAAATGGCATTTTAACCCATTCGAAGGTGTCAATATTCCCAGGACATCTGAATGTTGTGTTGTGGATATCCTTCGCTGCAATACAGATTTGGTTATAACCAGAGTGTCCATCCATCATTGATAAAACTTGATGTCCTGCTGAACTGTCTACCAACAGATCCACTATAGGCATAGGGTACTCATCTTTTGGGGTTGCTAGATTTAAGTTTCTGAAATTAATGCATACCCTTATTTTGCCATTCTTCTTAACTACAGGCACAATGTTAGATAACCATTTAACATACCTAATAAAGCCTGCCTTGAGTAGTCTAAGAATCTTTTCCTTGACTTTCTGAATTACTTCTGGACTCATTCTTCTTGGTTTCTGCTTGTATGGCTTGAAATTAGGCTTCATAAGGAGCCTATGTTCCACTAATGACCTATCGAATCCTGGAAGTTCATTATAAGACCATGCAAAGCAATCTTTATATTTCTTTAGAACAACCAACAATTGGTCCCTGTCCAGAACATTCAAACAAGCACTTATATAGGTGGGCTGTTTTATAGAACCTTCCTCTAAATTTACTTCTTTTAAGGGGTCTTGTGTCTGAGAACTTATTGAAGCTTTTTCCTTGGTTTCTTCTACCTTCGAAGCAACCTTTTTGCTTTGTTCTGCTCCCAGGTTCTTTAGTTCAACATCTTTGCCCTCCTCCTCATAAACAAAATCTGTCCACAAGGCTTCCTCTTCCTGTATCTCCTAGACTTTTGTTTCAATGTCCAATGCATAATATTTATCAAGGGTCAAAACTCTGACCTGTTGCTGCTCCTGTTTGCAGCCAATTATCATGGCCTCTCTCTTGCTCCTGTACTTTCTGGACTATTGCTTTTACATCCAATGTTGAGAATTTAATCAGAGCCAAGGACTTGGCTTCTTGTGCTTCATCTCTTTGCCTACAATCAAGCATCATTATCATCTTTAACGACAACTTCTTCATCAGCACTCTCCTGGACTAAGTGCTTTAGGTGTGTCATTTCCTCATCAGCCGTTACTTCGGCTGAGCCATCAAGTTTCCTCAGTATACTGAGTGGTGTCACTCCTTTGATATACAGTTTGGCCTCTGCGAAGTCTGCACAGGCTATGAAAGGCTGAGGATCTGCATCAATTTCCTCTGTCTCTCCATTGCCTAAGGCCATCATAATTTTCTGATACAAAGAGGAAGGCACACATTTGTTAGTGTGGATCCAATCTCTCCCAAGTAAAGTATTGTATTTAGCATTATTGTCAATTACGAATAATGTTGTCATGCAGTCCCTGGTTCTCCAGCAAAGCCAGCAATAGTTGTGCTAGTTGGGATCAACCTGGGATTCTTTTTCCCTAGTTTCTTCAAAGAAGATTTCGGTAGTAAGTTCACTGCTGCCCCATTATCTATCAGGACTCGGTTCAATTGTATCCCATCGAATAAAGCCTTGATATACAAAGGCTTGATATGCTGTGTCATAGAATTCGAGGGATATTCGAAAGGGAGAGGTTAATGCTCACCTCTTCTTCACTCTCATATTTAGTTTTCATTGGGGTAGCCATTCCAGAATCATCCTGAACCATACTCACTTGTAAATCTTCACTAGAGACTGGAATTGGATCAACTTCTTGTCCATCTTGGTTCTCATCCCCAGCTTCGAACTCATGAGGTAGTATATGTACCATATTAACTGATATTGGAGGAAATGAGCCAAACTGGATGGCTGGCTGTGCCTATTTCCCCTCTTGGCTACCTTGATCTGTTACCTCAGAAACATCCTCCATGTTGCATTCTGGCACTTCATTGATAACAGGTTTCTTCGAATGGTTTTTCTTGACTGGTTTTTCAACCAAAAATGTTTGCTCAGCCATGAAGGCTTTGAACATTTCTTCCTCCACCATTTCTTTCTTTTGGCTTATGCTAATTTCTTCTTCTGTCTTGCTATCACTCTCCATCAAAGCTTTCTCCAATCCTGCTAAGCTAGACTTCTCTCTGGCTTTTAGTTCAGAATGAACCTTGGCCAACTGTTCTCTGCTGCAACCCCACTTTGCCTTGCAGAGCTGGCTTTGGAGTATGGTCTGACTTTAGAGTCTTCTTTCCTTTTGTCTGGACCAATGAAGAGCTCTCTCCATTTTCTTTCATATCTTTCTGGTATTGAGTGTACCTGCGCTGAATCTTTCTCCTTTGTGATCTCGAAATGACTGGGACCATATCTAGTTGCTTTGTCTTTGGGTGTTTAAGCAATACCCAATTGTTCGGAGCCACCAAAGGAGGTTTAACCATCCTTCCTTGGTTTCCAACATCTCTCTGGGCAGGCACTTCCCTAGGTTTGTTTTGCATTACAAACCAGTTTGGAACTCCAGGTACCTACGAACTTGCTGACTCAGATGTTGAACTGCTTTTTTCTACCTTCGAAGCCATCTTCGAAGCTGGCTGTGAAGGTAAGTGCTTGGCTCTAACCTCATGTTTCGAGCCTGATTCAAGCCTTCGATGAAGGTGGCCACTTTCTGTCCCACGTGAGGTTGGTCTAGGGGGCCAATCTCTGGCTTTGATCCCACAACCTGAACTCCTCTCCAGTCTTCTTTCAGAATGACTGCTCTCTATTCTGTAATAGTTAGGTGGCCTAGACTCATACAAGGGCCTCTTGCCTTTAGCATGCATTCTATCGACTGCTAGTTCAACTACCAATGGCTGCTACCTAACACTAGCCGGATACGGCCTTTTGTTATAAGCATTGGTTGGTTTAGGGCGTCTCTGCACATCCCTGTAATATTGTTTCCCATCAATTGGAAGCCCTTTCAACCACTTATAACTCAGTCTGCACCTGGGACACATCCTTTGCATTACTGCTGCCTCTAAGGAATCATCATTCAGTAATTCTTCATCAGAGTGTTCCTTCTAGTGTGAAAAACCATGTTCAATAGCTGGTGGGTTTCTAGTGTCCTTCTTGATGGTTGTCTGGTTGGCAACATGCATCTGCACATTGACCTCTTTCAATTCTGTCAAAGACAAGTTCTGGAAATCTGACATAATGACATTGGCTGCCACCTCTCCAACTTCTGGAAATGGGTTACTGTCAATCCCCATGGCCTTTTCTGCTTTGGTTGGGAATTTCAAACTTCATTTCCGAATTTGTTCTTGGATCCTGTCTTGAAAAACAATGCAGTTTTTAGTCGAGTGAGACCAAGAGTTATGCTATTTACAATATACTTTTCCCTTAAGTTCATTTGGAGATGGCAGTTTTACTCCTTTTGGTAACTTAAGGAAATTAGCCGAAAGCAAATGATCAAAAATGTCATCTGCCTTTGTTAAATCGAAATAGTACTTCCTGTGAAGGTCTTTCTTTTTAAACTGCTGGTCAATTGTTGTATCCTTATGGATTAATGCTTCACAGATTACAGGTTCTTTGATAAGATAATAAGTATGTATATGCAGAATATGAATCATTCCTGTATTTTTGTTGCTCAATACTTTCTAGTAACTATAGTATAATGTACCGAGGTGGTCCCAAAATAGGAATAATATGGACAAATCACAAAATACAATTGATTAGGCACACCACCATACAATGTTCTGGAGCCGTGTGATAATTTATGTTAATGCATTATCAAGCTTATTTATTTATTAGATGACTTGTAGATCATTGCTGTGCTTTTTCTTTGCCTGTATGAAAGAAAAATCTTCTTGTCTTCTTGCTTGATGTTCTAATGAGAGCATATTTTAGTTTTGTGTGTATGGTTGTGATGACATTCAAGCTGAATGTTTGCATTTAAATGATGCAAATCAAGGGCATGGATTTTCATAGTTCATACCCTGCTTGCATTTTTTTTTTCTTCTGTCAATGTCAATTGAACTGCTCCACTACTAGTAGAGAATGCAGTTTTGAAAACTTGCCATATAAACTGGTGGAGCAAGGGCAGGCTATTCAGGGACTCATTTTGACCAAAATGGAATGTTGTGTTTACATTTAACACTTGTAAGTCGACAAAGGTTTCAAGCTACTTTAGTTCAACTCATTTCATGCTAAAAACTTTCTACATTGACAGAGAACAAGGGTGAAATATGCAGAAGAAATGAAGTATATGTTTCAATCTATCATCACTATCTATTGGTATAGACTTGCACTTTGGTGCTAATCAGAACAGATTCAGAGGACCAATATTTCCAGCAAGTAAATATAAAGTAAGGAATTGGTCAGAAATTCAATGCAATCAATCAAATTCATGAGTTTCTTACTGCAGAATGCAATCAATCAAAAACAAAGTTCACTAATATATAGCTATATTAGATCACTTTGTCATTTTTATTTATTTATTTATCAAAATGTGTTTATATGTTGATATCATATGATGTTCTTGATCTTTAACACTTCTAGCTTAGATTCTCCACATACATTATCATTACAGACCTGCCTCTAGCTACTTTCAAACTTCCGTATAGTATAACCTGGGCTAGTGAATGAGGCAATAATTTGCAGATAATTTTAGTGAATCAATACAGAAACAAAGCAACAAAATACAACAATTTCAGACAAATCTAAGGGTTTCGATTTCCTCCAAACTAACATTTGATCAAATATGAAATTGCTATCTCATTCGTCTCTCTTGAAGTACGAATTAGTTACCTGGTGAATGAGAAGGAGGCGATTGATGGCGTCGTGTTCGATTGATCTTCGTTCACAGGTTCACAGATGCCGATGGAGAGAAAGGAAAGAGAGAGAGAAATGAGCAAGGTTAACAAAGCAAAAACAGTGTGAAGTAGAAAATCAATAGATTAATTGAAAGATACCCACAGTGGAGATGTCACCAATCAGAATCACGTATTTGAAACTCTTCTCCACCATTCGATGGTTTGATTGATTAATTGAAGGAACGATCGATTGAGAGAACACAGAGAGAGGATGCGAGATCGAGAGCAATTGAGAGAAAGAGAGTTGGGAGATCGAGATCGAGAGAGAGAGAGAGAGAGAGAGAGAGAGAGAGAGAAATCACACATTGACACATAAAATCAATTTTTGATATGGCAAACTCTTCTGGTTGCCTTGAACCCTAATCAAACCAATCAAACCAATCATAAATTGCAATCAATTTATAGCACTGCTGCTTAATTCATATGTATATGTTTATTGAAATATATGATACAAATATGTTTAGAGATTTATTGTTATATTTTATTTTTATGTTTGTATAAAATTCTTAAAATTTTGTTTGAATTATAAATTTGGATACAAATTTAAAAATACAAAAAGAGAATCTGATTGAAATTTAATTATATTTTATTCATATTTTTTTTATTTATTTTTTAGTAATTTTTTAAAGTAGTTAAAGTTGGCTTTTTTTTTATTATAAAATTTATAATTTTTTTTTAATTTTTTTAAAAAAAATCACTAAATTAAAAAAAAAATATAAAATTTAATACATTTCATATATATTATATTTTATTATATTTTTTTACAAATATTTTATTTTTTAGTTGTATTCAGATTAGGCACATCTAAAAAGTAAAAAATAAATAAATTATTAAAAGAAGGAAAGATATCAAATCAAGGTAATTTAAAAAAAAATAATTACAAATTAATGAGAAGTCATATAAATATTAATTATTAAAATTATAAACTTTTTCATAAATATGTAATTTTTTTTTCTCAAAAATCCTTGGGCAATTGTCCCTTAAAAGGGACACTAAATTATAAAATAACATATAAATTATTTTTTTCGTTGTCCTCAATTAAGAAAATGTAAGGTGAGAAGTTTGGTTGGAAATTGTTAGCTTTTTTAAATAATAAAAAAAAAAATCGGATTGAAATTTTTTTTAATAAAAGTTTTCACGACATGCTAATGCATGTTGTGTAAAGTTATAAAATTTTACGACATGAAATGTATGTCGTCTTAAGTACAAATATTTTATGACATATTTTTGTATGCCGTGAAAATATACATTTTTTACGACATGCTTTTGCATGCCATAAAAAAATTATGGATTGAATTTTTATTTTTTTTTGCAAAAATTTTTACGACATGCTAATGCATGCCGTGTAAAGTTATAATATTTTATAACATGAAATGTATGTCGTCTTAAGTGCAAATATTTTACGACATATTTTTGTAAGTCGTAAAAACATACATTTTTTACGGCATACTTTTGTATGCTATAAATATATGAATCAACGACTTACATGGTATGCATGCTGTTATTGACAAAACATTAACGGCTTGCAAAAAAAAAAATGCCGTAGAATGTACTAACTACGACATGCATTTAATGCATGCCGTAAACATGATGCTGTGAATAGTTAGTTTTGTTGTAGTAATCTCTGCTGCATCGATCTCATAATTTGGATCTCTATAATATGTCTTATACGATGCATTATTTCGATCTTGTTCCTCCTCTAATAATGCTTCATACCGAGACACCTTATAGGTTAGTTCTACTAAATCTCTAAATTTAGTTGAGTCAAACTTCTTTCGAAGCCTGAACTCTAAGCCATTTTGAGCCAATCTTACAAATTTTGGCTCTAGCAGGATGACTCTACATTTATTTCGAGCCCTTTTAAATCTGGCAATAAACTAAGTAGCCTTTTCTTCAGGCCTTTGACTCAATCTTGCCAAGTCTGCCATGGAAACCTCTGGCTCCGATTGGAAGAATTGGGCATGAAATGCCTCTTCCATTTGTTGCCAAGTTTGAATGGAGCCAGGTGTAAGGTTGATGTACCATACAAATGCTCCCCCAGTTAGAGAATTTGGGAATAATCTCAGTTTCATATAGTCATGATTAGTAAATTCACCGCATTGAGCAGCAAACCTAGCAATAGGCTCTATTGTTGATTGGTTTCCACTTCCATAGAAAAGGGTAAAATCTGGTATTCTGAACCCTCTTGGGTATTCATGTACCCTGTCTACTCATTCTGGGTATGGTTTTCTATACACAGGAGTCTGGACCCCTCGAGCCATCGGTCCACACATCTCTCTAACAATATCAGCAATTTGGTCCATAGGGACCATGTTTTTGTGCCTGCTGAACCACTATTGGAGGAACAAACACAGGGTTTGGTGGGCAAACTTGTGCTTGTGGTTCTCTTGGCCCATAAGGTGGTACATTTGGGACTGGTTGTCCCTGTGGTGCAGGTTGCTGTTGGGGGTGTGGGTAACCCCTTTGAGCCCGTCCTGCAAAAGGACCTGCGAAAGGTGCTAGAAGAGGCGTTGTGTCCCTTCCATTTGTGGGAAAACCTTCCACCCTCCCAGTATAAATTCGAATAAGGGATTATTATACCCCCTAGTGCCAGGTATGGCTTCGAACATGGGATTTGTGACCATTCTTATGCCAGTTTCTTGTATTGGGCCAGATCTACCAACTTGCATGGCTTCATTGTTGAGTAGTGAGGCATTTTGACCTGCTATAGGCCTCGAAATGGGTTCATACCAAGACTGAGGTGATGGTCTTTCATAATTCTGATTACTAGTCTGACCATTAGAATGTCCATTAACTTGCATAGGCTGTTTATCTCTAGTCAATCTTTGCTGAGGGATATTTAAAACTTCCTCCGTGTCTTGTATTTGTTGGTTAGTGGTTATTCATTCGATTCAAAAAGGATGTTGCCCACCTTTCCATTGTGTTCATTAATTGTTGTCCCATAGCATCTACTAGGCTATCCCATGGATTTGTTGGCTGAGTAGATGAGACAGTGGATGGTCCAATTCCTTGGTTTCGTCCAATATTATGAACATATGGTTCTTGTCCCAAAGTACTGGTCTGTTCGACCATAGGTTCTGATAACATGGGAGTTTCCACAGGATGTGTTATCATATTATCCTCTGGATTAGGTATTTTTACCTCTCCTTCTACGCCTTCTTCCAAGTGTTCATTTTTTCCTTGTGTTCTTTGTCTAGCCATTTCAATTAGTCCCACCGGGCGTGCCAAAAATATATGTTGGCTTTTTGGTTTTTCGAGGGTTATATTGGTAAATGCGAGCGTGCCAGCAAGGATCAATCAGTCCTTACAGAAATTTTAATTGCCAACCAATTATCAGACGATTGTGTTTAGTTCTTTCAAATTTCAATGAAGAGGACTTTTACTGGTGGCTTGACTTAGGAGAAATTAAGCAAAATAATAGTTAAATGAAGAGCAATTGAAGTATTTTATTAGAATGAAAACTTACAATGATCCAAACTCAGCCTCGTAGAGGTTTACAGCAACAATTTACTTGAAATTACTCCTATGAACGAAGTGCAGTGCAGGAATGTAAAGAACCTGTATTTAAAGTGTAGGAAATGTAAAGACTGAAAATGTAAAACTGAAAAGAAAAATATGAAGTAAATTTATATTTCAATATATAGTTTTTACTTACTTGTTCAATTGTTGAAATCCATGGATTTCACTAGCATTATATTTTCTTATCAATCCTTACTTTATATGAAGTATGGATAGGATATGAATGAGACATAATTAGGCACATTAAGATACGTTAATTTGACAAATTCTAAATTAGTAGAGTACTACTTTAATATAATTATTTTCTTATTCTTTAAGAAGTAAGCAAAGAATTGAAAAACTGTTTTTGTATTTATTCTAATAATTCTACTATGATACTATGCAAGAAAAATATTACAATTCCAATTCCATAATAGTTCATTATAGGGATGATCACTCCAATAGACTACTAATATCCAGAATCCTCTTTATTTTCTACCTTCCTTGTATCGAACACAACTAGGATTTCTGTCTCCAAACCTTAATTTAGTTTCCACATTGGCCGTCTCCCCCTTAATTCTCTCTTAAAAAACTGGGATAATTCTTGCTATTTCCTCGTCCCTAAACCATCACTCTTAGGTTTTTTGGACAAATTCACTTGGATATTTATTTATTTATTGTTATTATTATTTTGCCCAAGTGATTTGGGTAATTCTCCAACACAATGCATGATGATTTCACCATTCAGTGTTGAGGGGGTATTGATCTCGACCACTAGGGTTTTGAAAATGAACAATTTGATTTGGATGTCGTTGCACCTGACAGTCTCATTGTCAGGGGTTTTGGTTGGGTTGAGAATTTGGGGTGGAATAGTGAAGAAGGGCAGCACATAAGAGAAGAAGAGAAGAAAAAATAGAGAATAGGAGGAGGACCTTTTATTTCTCTATGTAAAATGTATACGAGACTCTTAAACAAAATGGGCAACGATCATTATCTTTAAACAGTAAAGGATTACAATATTTTAACATTTTAAATGAGGTGGCGACAGGTGAAGTAATAAACTGGACTATTCTCTTCCATCTCCTCTCCTCTTCCGGGCCTACACGCTTATAGGCCTGCACGCTTATAGTCATACCTTTATAATCATTTCTATTTTTTTGAACTTTTAAACAATCTGAGGCGTTAAATTTGTTGCAGCTCAGTTTTGGAAGAGGAGGATGAACGTGGAGTTGCTCATATAGTTGAGCATCTTGCTTTTAGTGCCACAAAGAAATACACAAATCAAATCATGATATTGTTAAATTTCTTGAAAGTATTGGGGGCAGAATTTAGCTTGGAGGTAGCAACCAATTCTCTGTTGTGTGATAATCTTCATAGTTTCATTTTTTTTACTTTATTCTTTTTACCACCTGCTACCATTTAGGTGCGAGTCTCAACAGACGATTTGGAGAAAGAAAGAGAAATTATGGAGGAGTCTGAGAGGAACGCAATGCAAATGGAAGGATACAAGATGCACATTGGGTTCTGATGATGGAAGGTTCTAAGGTAATTTTTTAAACTCTACCAATTTATCAATTTTGAATCTCATGCACTGGTGAGGTTCTTTACATGGTCATTGTACTTGATTCTTCCTGCATGGTTGGAGCTTGTTTGACCATTTACTTTCAAACTAACTTGAATAGTCTTCATATAAAGATCATTGCTCCTTTGTAATGTTAATATTGTGCTTACATCTTCTGTTTAATATTAACATCTTCAATATGTTATTTCAGTTGCTATTTGTCATTTCAACTATGTATGTAGCAATACTCACACACATAGAAAAGGCTATTGCATTTTTTGCCTTGTTGTTGTTGTTGTTGTTTTTTTTTTTTTTTTTTTTTTTTTTTTCCTTCTTTGCAAAAAATGGTTTCTGGGTTTTTCAAATTGTGTTGTATTATAGTTTTGTGTTTTACTAATATCATTGCTTCATTGAGCATCCTTGAGTCAGTTATAAATGCATATTTATTTGATTGATGACTTGATAGTTGGTTTTTTGCGGAGTTTTATTAAGTTTGTGCCCTTGAAAATTTCATTTGTTGATTGCAGTATGCTGAGCATTTACCTATTGGGTTAGAAAGGGTGATCCAGACAGTTTCTGCTGATACCGTGGAGCAATTTTATGGAAAATGGTACCATTTACACAATATGGCTGTGATAGCTGTTGGAGATTTTTCTGATACACAGGTTGGAATATGCTAACATTTAGATTTTCCTTTTATAGAAAGAATTTTATTTGTTGTCGAACTTTTGTTAACTCTCTCTCTCTCTCTCTCTCAGAGTGTAGTTGAGTTGATAAGGACCCACTTTGGACATAAAAGTTCATCACCAGATCCTCCACTTATACTTCTCTTTCCAGTTCCATCTCATGAAGAACCCCGCTTTTCATGTTTTGTTGAATCTGAAGCTGCTGGGGTTAGTAGCCACTGGACTTTTCATCTAATTGTGTAGATTTTGGTTTACTCCTGAATACATCAACATGCAAGTCCATTAAACTAGCACATGAAAATTTTAGTTTTAGAAATCTTACTTTCAATTTACATAACGATCTGCGATGATGATCAATTGTAAGATGCCTGTGGATGAGTTAAAAACTGTGAAGGACTACAGAAATTTACTTGTAGAGTCGATGTTCTTTCATGCTTTAAATCAGAGGTTTCTTAAAATATCTCGTAGAAAGGATTCTCCATATTTTTTATGCTCTACTGCTACTGATGTCATAGCTTGTCCAGTGAAAGCCTATATAATGACTTCATCTTGTAAAGAGAAAGCAACTATTGAGGCCCTAAAATCAATTCTTACTGAGGTGGGCAACAACGTATCGGTAATTTGCTACATGATTCCTGGAATATAATGGTTCAAGCTGAGAGGGGTTTGACCAAATAAGGCCTCATATGGTGTGACTCCCGTAGTGACATGGTAGGTAGTGTTATACCACCATTCAGCGAGAGATAGCCATTTGGTCCATACAGTAGGTCTGTCTCCCGCTAAGCACCGTAAGTACCCCTCAAGGCATCTATTAACTACTTCAGTTTGGCCATCCGTTTGGGGCTGACAAGAAGAACCCATAGACAAACTAGTACCCTGCAATCAAAATAATTCCTTCCAGAATTTATTAGTAAACACCGGGTCCTGGTTTGAAACAATAGAAAGAGGCATCCCATGAAGTTTAAACACATTATCTAAGAATGCTTGAGCGACTGCAGTAGCGGTGTATGGATGGGTTAAGGAAATGAAATAAGCATATTTACTAAGCCTATCCACAACCACATAGATCACAGTTTTATGGAAAGAGCTGGGTAACCCTTCAATGAAATCCATTGAAATATCACTCCAAAGCTTAGTAGGAATGGGAAGAAGTAACAACCGAGTCTTGCCTTTGTTTCATACTTATTCCGCTGACATACATGACATTCAACCACAAACTGAAGTACATCAGACTTTAGGCCTTTCCAATAAAAACCTTGTTTGATTCTTCTAGAAGTTCTCTCTCCTCCTGAATGCCCACCTGTGGGAGTAGCATGATGTTCCTTGATGAGTGTGGTCTTTAGTTGAGGTGAATTACCTACTACCAACCTGGTTTTCTAATAGAGCATTTCATGCTGCCAAAGAAAATGAGGATGACTGGTTGGATTCTGAGTCAAATCTGTGATAAGTTGTTGGATAGAAGGGTCTTGTTCCCAACTGGTTTGAAGATCCTTAACCTAATGACAGAGGACAACGGAGAGAGCGGACATACTGCTCATATCTTCCTCTCCTTTTCTGGACAAGGCATCTGCAACGTAGTTAGTTTTACCACTCCGGTATACAATTTCATAATCAAAACCCACGAGTTTGGGAAGCCATTTTTGTTGCACGAGAGTGGTAATTCTCTGCTCCAGTAAGAATTTGAGGCTTTGGTGATCTGTCCTAATGTGGAAATGCCTACCCAAGAGATAATGCCTCCATTTGGTAACAGCTAGAACTACAGCCAAGAATTCCTTCTCATATGTAGATAACCCAAAGCTGCGGCCAGACAATGACTTACTAAAAAAGGCTATGGGCTGTCCCTCTTGCATCAATACAGCACCTAACCTCTTATCAGAAGCATCACATTCCAGCACAAAGGTTTTATCATAATTGGGTAAAACCAATACAGGAGCAATAGTCATACTTCTTTTCAATAGAACGAAAGCTTGTTCAGCATCCTCTAACCATTTAAAGGCATCCTTTTTGAGCAATATAGTAAGGGGTTGGCTGATCTTGCCATAGTCTTTTATGAACCTTCGGTAATAGCCAGTCAAACCCAAAAATCCTCGAAGAGCTTTCAAGGATTGAGGTCTAGGCCAAGTAGACATAGCGTCTATTTTAACGGGGTGTGCAACCACTCTAGAACCATAAATAATATGGCCCAAATACTCCACTTGCTGCTTCCCAAAAGCACACTTGGACATCTTAGCATATAGTTGATGAACTCTCAATTTTTCCAAGGTCAAGGTCACATGAAACATATATTCAGCCCAGCTCTTACTGTATACGAGGATATCATCAAAAAATACCAACACAAACTTCCTCAAAAATGGCCTAAACACATCATTCATCAGGCTTTGAAAGGTGGATGGAGCATTGGTCAAGCCAAATGGCATGACCAAAAATTCATTGTGGCCTTCATGCATTCGAAAAGCTGTTTTTTAATGTCAGGAGCATGCACCCGAATTTGATGGTACCCAGATCTTAAATCCAACTTAGAGTAGAATTGAGCTCCATGCAACTCATCAAGTAATTCATCAATCATGGGAATAGGGTATTTGTCCTTGATAGTGTCCTTATTTAAAGCTCTGTAGTCAATACACATTCGCCAAGTGTTGTCCTTCTTTTTGACTAAAAGAATTGGTGAAGAAAAAGGAGACACACTCTGCCTAATAACCCCTGAGTTCAACATCTCTTTTACTATTTTCTCAATCTCATTCTTCTGAATATAAGGATATCGATAAGGCCTGATATTTGGGGGATGACTACCATCCTTGAGAGATATTTTGTGATCAAGTGATCTAATTGGAGATAAGTCACTGGGTTCCTGAAACACATCAGTATAATCATGTAAGATTCTATCTAGATCTGAATGAACCTTATGGTCAGCTTCTGCATAATTGGAATATAGGTTGCAAAGATGAGCTATGAGTCCCTGTGGTTTTTTCTGCATCAACTTCTCCATTGCCTTAAATTCAATTTGCTGTATCTCCATTGTTGCACCACCTCGCAGCGTATGTTTTTTGCCAAATGCAGTGAATTCCATCTTCAAATTCTGAAAATCCCATAACACTGGTCCCAAAGTAGATAACCACTGAACTCTAAATACCATGTCACAACCCCCCAAAGGTAATAATCTCATGTCAGCTGTAAAAATCGTACCCTGCATAACCCACTGGAATCCTTCACCATAACATTGCTTTGTAACTTGGTACCATCAGCTACCACCATTGTTAAAGGATTGGTGAATTGGATTGATGCTCCAGTTCGTTTTGCCATTACTAGGTCCAAAAAATTGTGGGTACTACCTAAATTAATTAATATAGTGACCATATTCTTCTTAACCTTTCATTTAATTCTCATAGTCTTATAAGAGAAAGAACCTTATAGGGCATGAACTGAGATTTGCAACTCTTCTTGCACATTTTCTTGCACATTTTCTTTGTCCATGTCCTGCACCACATCCTCAAGGACATCTTCCTCATCTTCAGCTTCGAGCATAAAGAGTTGCTTCTTCTTGCAAACATGGCCTCTGAAATATCTCTCGTCACATCCATAACATAATCCTTTCATTCTTCTCTCCTCCAATTCCTTCTGTGTCAGTTTCTTTACAACAGTTACTGATTCCATAGGTTTTGAAGCTGGCTCCATTGATTTGCTACTTGTAGGAAAACTGGTATTGTAGCTTTTGGAATAAACTCTATTCTTCTTAGCTAAGGCCTCAATTTTGTCTTCTTGTCACCTTGCTAAACCCATGGCTTGTGACACATTTCTTGGCCTAAACATCTGTACTCCTGCCTTGATTTCATCCTTCAAGCCACTTATAAAACAACTACAAAAGAATTCTTCTGATAACCCATGTGTTTTATTAGCCAATTCTTCGAATTTTCCCTGGTAAATTTGGATTGTTGATATCTGTCTCATTTTTGATAGTTGTCCCATGGCATCATCAAATAGGCTATCTCCAAATCTATCAACCAGGGCCCTAACAAATTCCCTCCAAGATCTGAGAACATGGGTCTTTTCATACCATCGAATCATACCATCGAAACCAATGAATAGCCCTATCCTCCATGTGTATTGAAGCCAATCGCACTTTTTGTGTTTTCGAACGGATTAAACTCAAAAAACTTCTCACATTTGTATACCCAAGCCTCAGGGTCTTCACCAAAAATTTTTGGAAAATCCAATTTGGCAAATCTAGTGTGCCACTGATTTGGATTATTGGTGGGTTCTTGTGTAGGAATGATCGGAGGAGCTGAAGAAGATGAACTCACCTTTTCTGCGATTTGCTCATACTTCAGATTCAAAGCTAAAACCAGATCCTTGATTCCAGCCATGGCTTCGGCCTGTTTATTCGAGCTTTCTTTTAGATGCCGAATAGCATCCTCGATTCGTTTGATATCCTGAGATCGTATACCGTCCGCCATTACCGAAGTGATTTGCCCCAAGTCCGAAGAACGGTGGCTCTGATACCACTGATAAGCTTTTAGCAATTAATCTCAAAATTAGAAAGGAAAACTCAGCTTTTGTTATTCAGTTCTCATCAAACGAAAGGAAGAAATCTTCCATGGAGTTTTACAATAAGAGAGAAAAAGAAAAAAAGAAGAACAAAAGAAGATACAACCTACCTCTATCCGTAACTCCCTCCCCCCTTATAATCCCCTTTCCCATAACAGATCCCGTAACAAAATAACTACCCACAACTGCCTAACAAAAGCGCCTATGAGTAACTACCACAACCTGTCTATGAGCAGTTCCTATCAGGTGTGTTTTTAATATTGATGTAGGGATCTACTTGCCTTTCCTTTGTTTTATTAATGCCCTGTATTTCAGGTTGCTAGGGTTCGGTTGCATGGATTTTCTGAATGTGAAATTTCTGTTGCTCGAGCTTTGCTAATGTCAAAGATTGAATCTGGCTATTTGGAACGTGATCAAATGCAATCAACCAGCCTGAGGGATGAATATTTACAAGTATATACGAATTATTGATTTTATATTTTTTTAATCAGTTTTTATGAAGTCTGGCAGCAATTTACACTTCTTTTTAAAAATTTCCCAGCATTTTCTCCGCAATGAGCCTATTGTTGGGGTTAAGTATGAAGCACAACGTCAAAAACTAGACTACCATGTGAGTATTTATTAACGTAACATTATTAAATTTACTGGTTTTCGGTTTCCTATATAAAATAAGATGTGGAAATATGTTAATTGGCTCTTGTAACATTTAACATATGCATAGATATATCGGCATCTGAGGTATCCAAGTATGTGGAGAATTTTTGAACATCATGTAGCTGTGTCATAAAAATCATTGAACCTCGGGCTACTGCAACAATGGATGATCTTAATACTGTTGTGTCAAAGATCAATTCTCTTGAGGAAGAACGAAGCATACTTCGTTGGGATAATGAGCACATCCCAGAAGAAATTGTTAATATGAAACCAAGTCCAGGGTAAACTTCTAATCTCTTTACACTACAGTAACTCTTACGTTATCTGCTAATAAATATAAGAACCCTGAAATATTAGGAATTCTGCAGCAATTTCTTTTGTTTTGTAGTCATATGTTCATCCTTTAAATCTTGTGAGTTCTCAAAAGCATTATTGTCAAACACAATGGTGCATTTATAGTACTTTTTGGCTTCTGTGCATAATCTTGATTGGGTCTTTTTGCTTCAAATCATATTTTGGATGCTTATTCCTCTGTCCACTTTTGAGGTACAATTTTCGTAAGGAAATAAAATTATCATTGATCTATAACTCTTTCTATATGCACACAACAATAACATTGTTTTTGCTGTAGAAATATTTGCACTTGTTTCTTTTTTGATGGTCCCATGTGAGGCTTATAAGATTATGAGTTTTTAGTCTTAATAACCAAAGCATAGAGTGAGCTGCAGTTTTAAAGTCTTTTGAAGTTATCCAATGCTCTGGAGAATCTACAAACACCAATGATAATTGCTTCTATACGACCGTTTTAAAACTCGTAAGTAAATCCGTAAGTAATCAAAGGATTATTTGAAGTCTGGACATGGTCATGCTATCCGCTGTGTTCGAGGGGTGAAATCCTTACAAACTGATGATGCTTTACTTTCTAAGAAAAATGGGATAAAATTAAATTTACCTATGGCATGCACAATCATCCATATTCAAATATTTCAATTCGATGAACCATGTTTAAGTATGCTTTTTGAAGCCATTCACTCTAACCAAGCCACACACACACGGACCTCACTCCCTCTTCCCTCAAATAAGACTAGAGGGGGATCTGATAAATTAGGTTACAAAAAGGTTCCTATCAATGTCCATAATTACTTGCAACCATGAATATTGCTATCCTATTTTGTCTTTGTTTTTAACTTGAGGCTGTCAATATTCTTATGATTGTCAAAGAATTTGCATTAGTCTCAATGACTTCCCCAAGGCATGTGGGGTTCAACTTTTATCAAATCATATACAATACTCACATAATTTACTTGTTTAGGGCAATGATTGAAGTTCTCATAGCATCCAATTTACAAATCATATTTGTATCAGGTTCCAATACTCGGGGCCGATTGAAAAAAGGTTCCAATAATCTTTGAATACTTGCAAAAAAAGAATGAAATGAATTATTTGGCTTACTCATGAATGAGGTAGAAGCCATGTATATATAATAAATTCATGATACAATTTAAGAAACGATATAAATAAGGAAATAATACTAAATTAGTGATTGACACAATTACAGATTATATACATAATACTAAAAATAAAAAGATTGTATGTACTTTAATTTCTATATTCAACACTCCCCCTCAAACTGGTGTGAAGATGTTCAACAATCGCAGCTTGCCATGGATGACTGGAAGAAGCTTGAAAAAAACTCAGCGGCTAGTCCAAATAAATGCTACCAAACAAATCTGGTAGTCCACAAATAAAAAAGGCCAAAAAGTGTTTAATACATCAACACCACACCCTAGAAAGGGAAAAAAACAGGGATTGAACTGCCCTAGAAGAGCTGCCGAAGCATCTATGGCTAGGAAACACTCTGGTCGGCATCAGAGGCCGGAGTTAATGCCAGGAGATAGTTTATGGTTGTGTCGGATCGTTGTAGAAACTAGTCGGAACTAATATTGGGACAGTTTAAGGTCATGCTAGACCGTTGTAGGAACTAACCAAAATCAATGCCAGGATAGTTTATGTGGTTATGCCGGACCGTTGTAGGAACTAACCGGAATCAATGTTGGGACAATTTTAGGGGTTATATCGAATTGATGTAGAGAACTGGATGTTGAACCAGCAAGCATGACACACATATAAATTATGACATGATGCTGAACGATGATAGCAACAGATGGTTGAGTGCCCCAGTGGGTGGCTTATTAGAAGTGCACCAGGGGGCGGCTTTGGTGGTGCGTTAGAGGGGGCGGCTTTAGTTGTGCGCCAGAGGGGGCAGCTTGGGTCGTGTGCCAGAGAGGGCAACTTGGGTCGTGTGCCAAATGGGATGGCTTAGGTGGTTCACATAGTATATCACCATGCTCACCATGATATAGGTATAATAGCCCCCTTCAAACTCAAATAGGTTTGAAGATGGAAACTTATTTGAGGTTGAAGCAGAGGGAAAGACAAAGTAGATTAGAAACACACAAAAAAAAAAAAAGATTGCGAGTAAAATAAAAATATGAAAGAGATATTTGGGGTATGAATAAATCAGTGAACAAAATAAAAGATCACCATGAAGCAATACTAAAAGGAAAATATGGCAGCGGAATAGGTTGAGGTCCGGCGGGCGGCCAAGGCAAGGCTGCCGCCCGCCGGTGAAGCAAAATTACTAAGTACTTAACCTAACTTTGATACTAAAAAGAATAAAAAGAATTATTTGTCTTACTCATGAATGAGGTAGAGGTCATGTATATATAATAGATTCATGATACAATTTAGGAAACGATATAAATAAGGAAACAATACTAAAATCAGTGATTGACACAATCACAGATTATATACATAATACTAATAATAAAAAGATTGTATGTACTCCAATTTTTATATTCAGTAGTAGAGATTGGTCAACATTTCCTAAAATTATCCATACATTAGATATATACACATTATATATACCTGCATCTATTTTGAACTTAAAAATACGTATCCTAAATTTCTTGAACTCTTGCAGACACGTCTGATATGTTTTGAAATTTGAGATGTTTCTACTTCTCAAAATTTGAGATGTTCTCTGTGCTCATTGAGTGTAATTGTTAGGAAAAACATAACTAGTGTTTCAAACATTTGCAATATTTCTCATAAAGGAAATGAGTGAAACTAGTAATAATTTGTTTTGAATTTGGTACCAACTTCTAGTTCATGCAACATGCCATCACTTTCTCACATGAATTATTATAATTGAGTTGGAATGTTGATAAAATCATAACGATTGGTTATTTGTTATCATTGTGTGTACCTATGGGATAGTGCAGCAGTTTGAATATATGATCTAACCTTGTTCATATGTTTTGTTTTAGGCATATTGTGCAGCAGTTTGAATATTCGAATATTGGAGCTACTGAGCTAATCCTGTCAAATGGCATGAGAGTTTGCTATAAGTATACAGACTTCTTCGATGACCAGGTATAAGCTTGTGTGGACAATGTAGTAAAAAATTTACATTTTGAATTTCTTGTGCATGGGTGCGATGGTTTATTGACACTATCTTATACTGACATAGAACACAGACCCAGAATTCAATTAGAAGTTTCACTAAAGAATTAAAGACAGAAGAGTGTAAATTCGAATTTTCAAATTAAATAAGATTTTGGCAGGAAATTTCAATGATATTACATTTTTGTATACATACAGGAAATTCATTGTTTTGAGAAAGAGTTAATCTCTGAGAGAAGCATGTCTTGCTAGTTTATGGCACAAACATTAATGGAATCCCTATGCCTGGCTAGCATGTTGATCTGATGAGATATTTAACCTAGTTTCTACCAAATTATTTCTTTGTTTGCTTGTCGATTTAAATGAGTGAATATCCTCTAGCATCGTCATATCATAATAGTAATTACTATTAACATTATGTTTAAATAGGTTCTCTTCACGGGGTTCTCATATGGGGGTTTATCGAAGCGCCAGAAATGAGTACTTCTCATGCTCAATGGGTTCAACCATCATTTGGAGAAATTGGTGTTTTTGGTTATAGACCATCGGTTCTAATGGATATGCTTCTTTGGTAAGAGAGAAGTTGGAACAAAACTTGGAGCATATATGAGAACCTTTTGGTGTTGCCGCCTTGAACGTGGAAAGCGCCTTGCAGTTCGTACTTTAGATAACCATCGTCAAAGATTCATTTTCTTTTCCTCAAAGCACTTTAATGTGTATATGTGGTAGTTTGCACAAAAGGATTTAGAATGTCACATTCTTCTATATTCTGCCAGCACATCAACAAGTGTCAGACTGGCATAATTGTTAGATTGCAAACACTTTGTATTGTCCAACGCTATTCGTTTCATGAGGATTGGAACTAGGCTGGGGGATTGAGGGGCCCAAATTCCAAGCCTTGAAATATCTCTCACGTTCTACTGTATGTTTTTGTGGGGTGTACTATGGACGTACCTGTGCGCGAGGCTCCCAGCTAGAGAAGGATCTAGGATAGGTAGTAGGTAGGGTGGATTGCTTCTGCTCTTTTGTGGAGAGTGTGATTCCTGTGACTCAAACCCACGTCATAGCATCAGGGCAAATGATCATGACCTCTATTTCTTGGGATATGTTATTACTAATGAAAAAGAAGAAATCACATAACATAATATAACTCAACCCAACAAAGGTTTAATCCCTTATGATGTAAGATTACTAGTGATAAACGTTACAGTGGCACTCTGATGCTATTTTGTCTTGATAGAAAAGTATATAAACTTTTACAGTAGCCCCTGCAAAAGGTTAAAAAAATTCATAGATGTTTTGACTGTGATCTGCCAGCCAAATGACTTAACTGGACCAAAGACAAACCAATAGAACAAGAAACGCAACGCAAGGAAACATAGTTTAATGCAATTAAAAAGAGAAACTAAAGCATCTCACTACATATCTTATATGAGTTTATTCCCTTACGGATATATACCAACTGCATCCTACTATCACCATTAAAAATGTATGTTTGCATAGATTATATATTGCTTAACCATCCAGCACCATTGTATTCTATAATAATATAATGTCCATATCAAACTCAAGGATACACAAGACATGTTGCTCCAACCCCATGCATGCGGGGCAGTAGAAAGCCAAGGAGGATGCTGCGTACGATGACTTCCATCTCAAGTGAAAGTCTAAGCTGGGCATCTACAAGTCTCTCCCTTCCCTTTACGTTGTTGCCATGTTTGACACTCACCATTAAGAAGGTAGAAAATTTTGGTGGGTTTGTCTCCTCTCTCTCTCTCTCTCTCATCTTTGTGTATAAATAGAAACGGGAGGGAGATGATGTATTGTATCAAAAAAAAAGACAGTTGTGAGAAGTGTATGAGAACTCTGAGTTGAGTAGAGAGAGTGAGATACTCCTCCGTTTTGTATTTTTTTGCTCTATTTTAGTGAAATTCTCATTTCTGTCTGTGGATGTAGGCATTGGGCCAAACCACGTAAATATTGTGTTCTCTGTGTGTGTGAGATTATTTTCTGGGTGTGTTTGATCCTAACAAGAAAGACACGATAAGCTACTGCCTCACAAAGTGGAGGTGCTGATTCCAAATCATCTCTTTCGGGCCTTCCCATGGAATTCTTCCTGTAGTAACTCAATTGCATGTGGGGCAGACTTCATTCAAAGGGGACAATAGGATGCTCTACAAGACTTGGACACCTTGTTAACTAAATATAAAATATACACTTATACATTTGAAAAACATAAGGTGGTGCCATACAGAAACTGTGGGAAAATGAAAAATTATTAAGTCCCTGTTCTATGAGCGAGGAGAAATCCAATGACCCAAAGATATCTATATACTCATCACTTTGATAGGAACTTGTTAAGAGAATGGTCCAGCAAACTGTTAAAGCTCTTCAAAACTTTGAAAATGGAGACATCTAGCAGCCTAAAAATCTATATACATGTCAATTCCGTAAGAGATTAGTTCAGACATCAAAGAAATCTCTACACATCTATAATGTTTCAATTCTTTCTTCCACCTTTTTAAATCTCAAACCTACAACAAAACCTTTAGCCCACCACATAATGAAGCATAGCCTGTAATACTCCAGCTAGTAGTCTCACAAATCTCCAAAATCCACTGGATGGTATTTTGAGGCAATCCTAATTAGAGGGCAGGTGTTGGCACCACAGTAACATTGCTCTATTGCAACCCGAACATCATGGATTCAAAACACAAAAACAGCCTATCACATGGGGAGGGGAGTAAGGCTGCATACATCTAGTCATCTCTAGACCTTGCATTTAAGGGAGCCTTGTGCATTGGCCTGCCCCTTTTGTTTTAAGTGTTTTCACTTCACACCATTTAAACTACAACCTTTTAGGGAATGGAGACAGGTTCCTATAATGAGGAGCTTTTTAGGACTAAGATTTGGAGCAACTGTAGACACCCCATTTTTGACCGTCCTCAAGACTTGGACGTCACCGTTGGAACACTCGGTGATCATCCATGTTTGTGTTCGATTGGAGTTCCCGGAGGTCTCGGCCACTCGCCTTGCCTCAGAATCTCTGAACTCGACTGTTTTGTGTCTGGTTTTGCACCAAACACTTGTGTTTTGCCTTGGAAGGGCAGGGGATGCCTTGTGAGGTCTCCCCACACTCCATCGGCCGTGGCTTGAGGCCACCGGCTATTGTTTGTGTCCATCGGCCATATATTTGGCCGACCGACACTCTTGTTGGCCGACCGGCCATCAATTTTGTCAAAATGACATCTTTGGCCGGCCGACTACTGTGCATCTGCTTTTGCAGATATCTTAGCACAGCTGTCTTGCATTTGCTTCCCCTCCATACACGTGTATAGAGGGATGGCCCTCTTGTTAGCTTACCTTGTAAGCTTTACAAGATTGGCTCCTCTATAAGAGGATGCCTTCTCTCCCTTGTTCTAGGGTTAGACAAGTTGGAGAGGAGAGTTAGGGAGCTCTGGTTTTAGGGTTTAAGTTAGTGTATCTAACCTATATTTGTACCTCTCCCTCTCTTGCCATTGTGTGTGTTTTAGGCTTAGTTTTGTGCACAAACACCTGCCATCACACCATCCTCTTGGAACTGAGGTCCTTGAGGCTTTTTTTTAGAGTTTTGAAGCTGGTTTGGAGCTCAAGAGGCTACTGGTCCACCTTTTTTGAAGAAAGGCTACAAGGGTAAGAAACTAGTCCCTTTTTCCCCTTTCTTGCATACTATTTTTGCCTATCTTGTATATGTTTTTGTGTTCAGCATATAACATAAAAAAGTTCTTTTTTTAAGCCCTCTTGATAGTTTGTTAAGAGTGTTTTGTGATTTGGGTTTGTTTAACCCCCCTTAGGCCTTGAGAGGCCCCATTTTGTGCCATTTTTGGTGAGCTCCGGGACCCTAGTGTTTGGACCTCCTCACCACTGAAATCTTGAGGGATTTCAGAGGTGAGGATGGTGCCTTGAGGTCCCAAGGAGGAGAGGGCCACCCCCTCTTCTTATTGTCCTTGAAAAGGACCCATTTTGGCCTCTTGAGGGAGCATCATGTTGAGTACTTGTTGATCATGCCATGGCTGTATTTTATGCTTATTATGTCATGATATAACTTTGTATTAAGTTGGTTTTGGTACACCATGCATGCCTTGCATAGATGCCTTGTAATGCCATGTTTAGGCCTTAACATGCCTTAGGTTGTAAGCCCTTGTTTTAGCATGTTCTAAGCTTAGCTTTGTGAAGCTTTCGTGCTTATTTCACCATGTTTAAGGTCTGTCCATAGTTGTTTGGGTCGATCTTGGTATGCTTAGTGTGGCCCCTTTGCATTTTTGGTTTGTTAGCCTTAAGTGTGTGAATGTGTAGCATGTGTTGCTTGCATCATTTCAGTGGTTTGGAACCACTTAGCATGTTATTTTAGTCCATTTAACATGCCTGAATGTTTGCATTTGTTGTTCCTTTAAAGCCTCAAAGGGTTCATGTTTCAAGCCCCATTAATATGCCATTGCATATGCCCTCATGTGTAGTCTTCTTAGATGCCATCCAAGTAGCCTTTTGGTTTTGTTTTAGCATGTTAGAATTCTGTTCTTGGTCACTTAAGTCTTGCCATGTGTGGTTGTACTAAGTGTAGTTCAATGCTTCATTAGCTTGCCTTGAGAGCTTAGGCCATTGTGGCGTGTTTTGCTATCTTGTTTAAATTGACTTGGCATCATTTTATAACATGATTTCAGAGCTTAGTTTGCATGCCATTAATCCATGTTTGTCCCTATTAAATGTGTTTAAAAGTTGCTTCATTATGCTTAAGTCTTGAACCATGTATCTATGCATGTTTGCATGAACATTTGCCTTCATGTACTTAGCATTTTTGGCCACTGTTTTAGGCCTATTTAGAGCTGCCTAAATCATGTTTAAGTCCATCCCTTTGTTGGTTGCATATGCTCCTTGTGTGTTGTAGCATATTGGTAAGTTGTTGCATGTTGGAACTTACATGATTGAATGAAGTCACATGCTTGTTTGCATGCTTGGACATCTACATTGCATCTTGCATGCTTGTTGGTTAACATTGATGTTTCATGTCTTGTATGCTTGTTAGCTTGTATGCTTATTTGCATTGCCATGATTGCATACTAGTCAACATGCCTAAGATTGCATTGCATTAGCATGCGTGCTAGACCTCTTGAGATGAGTATGATTGAGGTTGGGCCTCCTTATGTGCTTATTTGGTTTGCGTTCATTTGAAATTGAAGTTGCACACTTGATTCTTTGGGCCATCATGCATGGAAATGCGTGATTGGTGGTCCGAGAATTGAGGCACATCCTCCTTTGAGTCCTTAACATGATAAGGAGTGTGATTGGTGCATATATTGCTTGAAATGCATTGCCATGCTATGTCTTGCCCTCTGCTGCTGTAAGTTGCAGGTTCTGCAGGCATTTTTGGCTGACCGGCAACATATAGTGCCGACCGGCCGTCCATCAGTGGCCGATACTTCAATAAGCAACCGATGACCACATCCTGCTGCCGGTGGCAATTCTCCTCAGCCGATGGTGTTCCCCAGTGTCCAGGGAAGCAATTCTGAGACTTTGGCAGTCTTCAGAGGGGCAGAGAAGGGAAAACAGAGACAGTCTATGCATGGAAGTGCGCTTCCAAGCAAGACCTGAGCATGCGTTGCATCGAGTCCTCTCCCCGAGGCTGCTGTTCATTGCTTTCTTAGACTAATTAATTTGCCTAATTAGTTTAGTTCGGTTTGTAATAATTAATTAGCTCGTAGTTAATTAATTTGTATTATTATTTGGTCCCTCCGAGCGAGGGTAAATCTGTAATAAGTGTAGGTGTGTGTGTGTGCATGTCTTCCAACCCCCACCTCTTTCTCCCTTTTACTTACCTGTTTTGATGGTTAGTATTAGGACATGTTTATTTTAGCATACCTTATGCTATGCATGCGTGCATCCATTCATCTGTCTTGCATGCATTGGGCTCGGCGCATCATGCTAACTGCATTAGTACTTCAAATCTAACTTGAATACGTGCATCAAATGATTATATTCCACATGCCATTTTAGGGTTAGCCGAGCCTATCCTAATGACATTTTGTATGCGATGCATTAGCCACTTAACATGGACTAGGATCACGCATGTTTGCTAACCGGTTCTTGTTTTGGCACAGTCTGATGTAAGTATTTTTATGCTTTAGCATATCGCATGCGTGTGAATGTTAACATGATAGCATGCTTACCATGTGGCTAGATGCTTATGTGCTATAAACTACCTGAATGCCTGTGGGTGAAGGTTGGATTGTTTGAGTTGGAATAAACTCGTTGAAATCCGTGTTTAGCAAATTCCAAAGCGTTTTCCAAACCAACGGATATGCAATGCTTATTTCCAAATTAGGCAATCTAGTCTATACTTGTTTGCTGTGCGCATAACATAGTAATTCTAGACTAATAACCGGAATAAGAACACATAGCGTTTTCAAAAACGGATATCACGGTTAGTAGAGGCCGGTCTTCGGACCGGGCGAGAGAGGGTGCTCATAGCTGATCTTCCCCAATCGTATCCAAGTTCCCGAGCCGAGGCAACTTTGGTGATGACAGACACGTGGCCTTTGGCACCGAGTCAGGGTTTCCTAAATTTCCCCAAAATAAAATATTTAGGTGGTGACTCTGTATCTGGCAAAGCAGTCCATGTTTGGCACTTCTTTTCAAAAATCTGTTTTTCTCAAAACGATTTGCCAGAGTTGGACTCTTTAGTTCATATTAAGAACCACAACAAACAAAAAGGGAGTCCGAACTGTAATGCGTGAGTTCCCTCGCGAACTTGTTACAGCAACCATAATCTAAAATGACTTTTTTCTTAGAAAAGGTCAAACTTATAGTTCATAGTAGTACTAAACCAACAGGCATCAATGGAAAAAGGCTTCCAATGACACAACATCAAGAGAATTGCAGAAGAGACAGCAGAGTTGGGGATTTCAAGGAGGAGATACTTATATACATGTTACATCAATATTTTTGCAGTTTATTCTACTTAAAGTTTGAGAAGTTTAAGACATCGTTTGAGTTTTAGCTTTTTAAATAATTTTTTGGCTTTTTGGTTGTTTTCTAAAGTGAAAAAAGTCGATGTATTTGATAATGACTTTTCTAGTTGTATGAAAAAACATACTAAATGGTATGTATGACTTCATTTTTTTAGGAGTTTTTAGCTTTTTGCTTTTGGATTTTTTTTGGTGCTTTTTTTTAAAAAAAAATAAACCTTTTGGCTTTTTCTAGCCTAAAAGTCGAGTTTTCAAACAAGGTCTAAATGTTGTTTAGTTTAAAAGTTCTTTAGTTTAAAAGTTCTTTTTTTTTTTTTGGAAAGAATTTGTGGAACTTGAGCATGCATAGTGACCCCGTCTCCAAAAATTTCTGGAGTTGCGACTGACCTTTTGATTTTTTCTTTTCGCGACTAGTTTATCGACTATTTACAACAGATGTAGAACCAAGGGAAGAAGACATCAAGATAGTGATGCAAATGGCAGAAGAAGCCGTCCGTGCTCAAGAGAGAGATCCTTACACTGCATTTGCAAACCGAGTGAGGGAGCTCAATTATTGAAACTCCTATTTTTTTAGGGTATGATTGACCTTTTGGTTTAAATTATCATATTTTTTTGATGGATTTGTCCTGCTTATGATTTAATGGTAATTTCTTCTTATGTAGCCAATTAGAATTGGTGACCTTAAAAAAGTTGATCCATTTAAGGCTTGTGAATATTTTAACAATTGTTTTAAGGATCCCTCGACTTTTACAGTTGTGATTGTTGGGAATATTGATCCTGCTATTGCATGCCCTTTAATTTTGCAGTATTTGGTAAGTCATCGAAGCTAGGCCAAGCGTCTTCTAGTATTCATTGTTCTTTTTTTGTTTTGCTTTTGCTGGGCTTCTAGTATTTATTGTTAAATGGATTTGTGATTCATCATGATGTAGGGTGGAATTCCAAGACCTCTTGAACCCCGTTTTCCATTTCAGCCGTGATGATCTCAAAGGCTTGCCTTTCACTTTTCCATCGACCATAATTAGGTAGGTCTGCATTTGATTTTTATTTTATTTATATTATTGCTGAATCAAGGGTGATCATTGGTTCAATTGTAAAACCTTGGCCTAATAACCTTGAGGTTATGGGTTCAAGTCTCGGGGCAACCACTTTGTGCACTATGCCAAAGGTTAGGTGTGTATCCAATTTTTCTCCTCCCAAACACACATTAATGTGTACTAATTGGGCGTTGTTTTTTTAATGCTAAATCAATGTTTCAAAATTTTCACAATTGTTGGAATGGTAGATAGCGAGTATGGGATTAATTTGTTAGACCTGTTGATTTGTTGTGATTTGCACTGGCTTTGAGGAAACAACCATTCATATTTTTCATAGATGGAGGTCGTGAAACCATTAGTATGTACTCCACTGGCTATGCTTGCTCCTGGAGGAGCTGACTTGGAAATGGTGGTCTTTAGAAGCTCTGGGGCTTTGACTATGTTAAATGATGATGTTGGGTTGAAGGATGGGTTTGGGTGAAGGGGCAAGTAGATTAGGTAGGGGATCTAAACTTGTAGTGGTGAAAAGGTCGAGTTATTGGCTATTGCGATGGATATGGGAGATGGAATAGGGAGGAGGAAACCTAATAAGTCAGTTGAAGCCAATATTATAGCTGGTGCGTCAGGAAGAGAAAGGCACTAGGAAGGGGAGATAGAGCAGGGGATAGGGACCAAGGAAGGGGAAGAAAGAAGCCATATGTGAGGCATAAGAGGGTCCAACTGGAAGATTAGTTTTTTGGGCAAAATTCATTTTATTCCTCTGTGGTTGGCCCATGTTTGCATAACCCCCCTGGTCAATAAGCACATAACCCGTAGTGGTTTGCGGTCTAAAGTGCACCATTAGAGCTGTTAACAGCTTAACCGAAAAGACTAACTACCCTTGTACATAAGTAACTCATTGTCCAAACCACAGACATTTTCGTCATTTTTAAGGAGGCAAAATTCACTTTAACCCCGTGCTTTACTCTATGTGCAGTTTATCCCTGATATTTGGAAATGAGCACATAACCCTCTTATGTCTTGTCACGTGTTTTACACTTGTCATCTTGGACGGAATGCCTGATGGTGCACTTTAGTCCACAATAGGGGGTTATGTGCGTATTTCCCAATGATGGGTAAACTACACATGGAGTAAACCACGTAATGGTAAAGTGAAGTTTGCCCTTGTTTTTTTTAGGAGATTTAGTTTTTAACATTTTGTTTCCATTTTTATTTTGTTTACATACATGGATGTATGGGCATTGTGTAAGGAAAGACTTATGTTTTGCTTGATGAATATTGATTGAGATTTTCTAAAACCCTAGTTTGCTTCTTCGTCACCCTAGTTTGCTTCTTCGTCTTCTCATGTTCTACACCAGCAGGTGGGTGTCAGAACTTAATGGAGGGGGGGTGGAGTTTTGGTGAGTGGGAATTTAAAGAGACAACTAAAGCTCATTGTCGTACTTATTTTTCTTGAGAGTGCAGAGTAGCTAATTAGCATTTTTGTTTGATTCATGTAGTGGTGCATTGTTACTTTACTCATCCCAATCTCATTCTCTATCCATTTATTCCATATTCCAATTCATATGCTCTTTCAGGAGAATTACTACTGGTTGGATAGGATTTTATGTAGCTACAATCAAGGATCTATTTTGGTGATGTTGGCACATCTTTTGAGGTTAGTTACTGTGGTTTTTGCATTTCTACTGCCTTGCGTTGCAGTCTGCTTCTTATTAGTTACCCCTGTTAATTTAATATTCAGTTTCCATGCTAATGATTCTGTTGCTGCCAAGCTCATCCATAATGTTGCCTTGCAATGTATAACACTGTCACTCAACATATGCATGGGTGTAAAAACCTGTTTGAGAAATGGGCTTTTTGTACAATTAAATGTTTTTCTTGATAATATGAAACAGGCAAGGGCATAGGGGTATGATGAGTGGTTCTCTCTTAGAATAAACATCCAAGATATGTGTCTGCCCCTGGCCTGGTTACAACTACAAAACTGACATGGGACACAGTTAAACTAAATTATACAAAAAAAAAAAAAAAAAAAAAAGATTCATGTACCCAACCCACTTGATTGAGACACATGGCTTTGTCTGGTTTGGTTTGACCATGCAACATAGTCAAGTAGTTTTCTTTGTTATGTTCTGTTAGCTGCTTTTCCTATTATCAGAAATGTGAAAACAGAGCCATCTAAACTGTACCTATATTCCCATCCATTTTTATGGACTTACATAGGTTTAGAAAAGTTCAATCTTTGTGAAGCAAATTTTCCATTATTATTTGATAATCTTTGCGGCGCAGGTTCAAGAAGAGGGTCGTTCCAAAGTTAGAAAGACTCTGACACCATTAACAGAGCACAGTTGGCATTACGAAGGATACTGCATTTTCCTTGCAAAAAACAGTATACTGTAGTGATTCTGATCCCTCAGAGATCTCGTTTCAAGAAGTTAGGGCTACTCATCCACTCAGGGCCAAACCGTTATAGTAGAGATGCAAAGGTAAGTCCTATGCTCTTTCTTTTTCTTTTTTTTTTTTGTTTTACACAGAGTACATTGGATGGAGGGAGAGGAGAATTGATCTTGTTATCTCATTAATAAGATACACTTGCTTTGGCCACTGGGCTAACCCCCGTCATATGTGTGTTCTGGCATTGTTGTGCACCTAGCACGTGTCAGCAAATTGCATTTTCTGTTTGCCATGTGTAGTGAAGAAATTCCGACAGTTCTTGAGAGCCCACATTATAATGCTCTATTTTTTCTTCTTTTATTTGTCTTTTTCTATTTCTAATTTTGTTTTGTGATCCACAACCTGGTTCTTATTTGCATACACTTTATGTAGTTCACATCGTTTAGATTTTGAATGTTGTTAAATATCATTCCAGAGCTCCTCGTGATTATATTTATATCTTCCCTGCACATGATTGATTTTTTTACTCCCCCTCTTTCTTCCCTGTGAACAATTCCCAGAAAATCTGCAAATGTCTAACACCTTTGTTTCTGTGTCCGTGGCAGATTTTAGCAGGCATGGCCGGCCTGACTGTTTTGGTTCTCAATTTGTGGAGATATTCACGCGGTTTGCTGAAACCTTAAGGGTGTGTTTGTTTAGCACAAGATCATTATTTGGAAGATTAGAGATTTTCAACAAGAACAGGGATATACATTTCTTCTTCATTACGAAAATATTGGAGGTACATATCAATTTGATGAGTTAAATCCCCAAGTAATGACATCCCCGTTCTCATATGTGGACAGAGCGCGAAGACTTGAAATTTGAGTGGCCAACCAATTTGGGTGAGGCTAAACCATGTACGATGAGTCTTTTTAATTCATTGATAACACGAACAATGTCCATAGATTGTTTTGTCTTTCACAAGATTTAGAGAGTGAGGTCTCCATAATAGTCAAATACTAGGGATATAGAAGAACATTTAGTAGTATGGCTTGACTGACCTGGATTTTGATGTTGAACTCTCGTCAGATGTAATATTTCATCTTGTTATAATGAAATTTATTGCATTTTAAGCGTAAAACGAGTGTGTTTACTCTTCGTGCTGTTGATGGTCCATAAATCGCTTTTCATGTATAGGAAGACCTTAAAGATTATAAATCTGTGGAAAAAAAAAAGTAAATTACACCAACATTTCAAGAGAAATTTAAGTGCATTCAACATCATCAATTTTTTTTTATAATTCTCGCATCGCTTAAAAAATAGAGCATAAATAAATTATCTAGTTCAGCAAGAGGCTTACCAAAATAGAATGACCCAATTCAAAATGTTCAAATGTAGACGAACAAAATACTTGAATAACTTCACTAGTAACAAGGTTGGATATTGAGGGGAAACCAAAGGGACTAGCTAGTTTATAAAAGTTATTTGGTGAGGAGGTGAGATTCATGATTTTATATTGAGTTACGAGTAATAGCAAAAGGACATGATATTTGATAATTGGTAGGGGTATTGTCAGGTGGTGTCAAAGTGCTGTGATTAATAGAAAAGGTGACAATTTTTTATTGAGTCATGAGTAATAACAAAAGAGCATGACATTTGATGGTTGGTGAAGGCATTGTCAGATAATATCCTGAACTACTTAATACTTTTTTAGTTTATAGTGTTCCATTCTCTGTAATCCTTTCTCTCTATTCCTAAACTATAGTTATTTGTAAAACCCAAGTTTTGAATATTATTATTTTTGGATAGATAGGTAATTACATTAATTTATATGAGTCACTTAGTAATATCAAGGATTTAATTATGAGATGGTATTATTATTTGAATAACATAGGTGGGTAATTTTGTAATTTTGGAAAAGAAAAGAATATTAGGTTAAGTAGCCATCATGCCGTGGCTTTGTCTGGGAGAAGAAAACAAAAAAAAAACAGAGGGCTTGGGAGGAAGGCTGCGCAGGGTTTGAAAAGTAGAAGAAAAAAAAAAAAAAAAAAAGAGGCGTGGATGCTCAGCAAGGGTTTGAAAAAAAAAATTAAAGAAAAGAAAACAAACCAAAGTGAAGAAGGAGGATTTATAGAGTGGTGATTTTTTTTTATTCATCACTTAGGTAAGATTTATTTTATTATATTCTTATCTATGATTTTGGTGTTAATATATCAATAGATGATTTTCTGGGCATATATGATTAAATAAATATATTGATGTAGTCTATGTTGGGGGTCTCGATTTTTAAGAGGGGAGATTTGCGCCGTTAGTACGGTCGAGCTATGATAACACCGATCAAGACGAACCGCGCGGCGCAAAGTGAACTTCTCTCTTGCACGGCCCAGCGGCTTAACTCGTACGGCCGGAGAGGTTGGCCGACCAGACACGAACCAAAGCCTGACCGAGCTGTGATGCGGCCGAGCACTCAGCGGTGTCTGGTGACCGAGCTAAGAGTAGCCCGGACTAGACTTAAGACGCGGTTAGAGCCGGCGTGCGTCTAACCGATCGGTTGAGACGGGCGGGCTTCGTGAAATCGAGAACGCATGAAGAGTGGTGGAAGGCCAGCGTGCTTCATCGCCGGTCGGTCTTGTGCGACCGATCATGAATAGCCCAGCCATGAGTGTCACACTTTGGCCCCCTTTGCCAAGGGACAGGACGGTGGAGCATAGCTCGGTTGTATGCTTGTAGTGGCCATTCTCCACAAGCAATAGGCCGATCGTGGTACTCCGGTTAAGTGTGCCACCTGGGCCAATGGCGTGAGGGAGAGGACATCTGCTCCACGCACGCATCAATACCGTTGGGCAGATTTGCATGTACTGGTTGGAGGACAAAACCTATACACATGTAAGGTGGTGAGAAGCAAGCACTGCCACCTGTCCAGGCGCGCACGATCTTGGGGCTGCATGGCCAGCCTAGAAATAGTGGAGGAAGGTGAGCGTTAGAGGTATGCGACTTGAAATCCTTCTCACCATCTGATATACTCAGTCTCTCTCTAACAGTCTCCTTCTTCCTCAAGTGGGCTGACTTGATCGTCGGAGGGTCTATGCGGCACACCACCACGGGCGACTCATAAACCTGTGTTTCGGGGTAGACGCCGTCAAGAAGCTTGGAGTACAAAGTCTGGCGAGGATATTTCGCCCTCGTACAATTGGCGCCGTTTGTGGGAAGTCTTTGATACTCAATCCTTGTTCTCCTAGCTTCTGTAGTCATTTCCATGGCCAACCACGACGAAACTCCATTGTTCGTCGTCAATGGTGTCACGCCGGAGTCTGTCCGAAGGAAAGAAGGCCCCCCAGATGTTCCAGCCATGGCGGGCCTAGAGACTTCTTCGCGAGGCGCGCGAGACAAACGCGGAAGGAGTATTGATCGCTCGTAGAGTCCAGAGGGCCGCCGACGTCGGGGGGAGTCCCGTGCGCAGCGCCTGGAGCACAAACTCAAAGACCAAGACGCCCTCATTCGTAAGATGGCGGTGGAGGTGGAGCTGTTGAAGCGCCAGATTAAGGGGAAAGGTGTTGCTGGAGAGGGCAACCTCAGTGAGCGCACCCCATCCCCTCGTTCTAGTGG
The DNA here is from genome assembly GCA_025200525.1 of Camellia lanceoleosa. Taxonomy (NCBI): domain Eukaryota; kingdom Viridiplantae; phylum Streptophyta; class Magnoliopsida; order Ericales; family Theaceae; genus Camellia; species Camellia lanceoleosa. The sequence continues at coordinate 141,690,100 of CM045771.1, read as the reverse complement.
TCACCGCTAGGAGAGGACTCACTCTCTCTCCATCACCAGGAACTATGGGGTTGGAGATTCCGGCCAAAGAGAAGGCAGGTCCCTCACTCGCGACAGCACTTATCGCCCCTCACACCCATCATCGACGTCACGATACTCTGCCTCCACCCGTTCCAGGGATCTCAGGGATGTGTTGGAGGAGAGAGCACGCCGTCGGAAGGCTCAGAGAGTGCCAGCGCTCCAGAGGTTGAGCGCCCCAGTTCATTGCAGTGAAGAAGTGGTGATGCCGGCGCCCAGAGTCATGGCCCCTGCGCTGGTGGACAAAGAGTTAGCGAGGCTTACTGCCACACTGTTGTCCCCAAAGATCGAGAGTACGCCACTCCCTGCCGGATTCCACCAACTAAAGTTCACTCTATACGACGGCAAGTCGGATCCATACATGCATGTTAGTCATTATCGGCAAGTGATGGCTGGCCACCGACGCAATGACGCCTTGATGTGCCTCATATTCCCAGCAATCTTGGGTGAGCTGGGCTTGAAGTGGTTCGAAAGGCTTCCGGAGGGGAGTATCGAGGGGTGGCAGCAACTAGCAGAAGCCTTCGTCACTAGATTCAAAACCAACACTCGAACGCCGAAGGAGGTCAACTATCTCCTGGGCGTCAAGATGAAGTCTGGATGTTCGTTGAAGGCATACAATGCGAAGTACTGGGAAACTTACAACGAGATTCTCGACTACCCTACCAATCTGGCGATCACTCAATACAAGCGTGGTCTCCCAGTCGGACATTGGCTGCGAGACTCGCTCACGATGCATCAGCCCACGACCATGGAGTCTTTGATGTAGCGAATCAACGAGCACATTCGTGTGGAAGATGATGCCGCCTCTGCGACCGAGAAGGATAACCCGGTCGCGGTGGATAGAAGGGCAGCGGGGAAAGTTCACTCGGTCAGGTAGGAGGACAACCGCCCAAACGACCGGTCAAAAGACCAATGTTGGGGCCCAAACCGCGATGATAGAAACAAGGGTCGTAGGAACAACAGAACTAATGCTCCCCGTGATGCAGCAGAAGATGCCAAGAGAAAATTGAAGGCGCGGACTGGGATCACCACGGTCTTCAAAATTCCTATCTACCGCATTTTGAGCGAGATCTGAAGTGAGCCTTTTGTCCGATGGCCAGCCAAGTTGGGGAGTGCACAAAGGGGCTTCAATTCAAAATATCGCTGCACCTTTCATGAAGAACGGGGGCACCGAACAGAGGACTGCTTGCCGCTCAAACAACACTTAGAGGAGTTGGTGCCGGCGGGGCATCTTGACCAATACATAGACGGGGGAATGAAGGCCACGCCATCTGGACAAACTGAGCCGAACGGCCTAGCTGCCCTAGAGGTGCCCCCACAAGGTGTAATCAACGTCATCCACGACATCATTGAACCAGCAAGGGTCTGCAAGCTTAGAGGGATGATCAAGAAGGCCGAGCACATGAGGGAAGTGCTCTCTGTTCAGCCCGCCGTAAAGAAGGGAAAGACCGAAGAGAGGGACATCCTTTCGTTCTCGACCAAGGACTTGGAAAGGGTTCAGATGTCGCACAATGATGCTTTAGTAGTCACTCTACGCGTCAAAGACTTTGACATCAAGAGAATCTTGATCGACCAGGGGAGTTCGGTCGAAATTATGTATTATGACGCGTTTAAACAAATGAAGTTAGAAGACAAGGACTTGGCCCCTACAGCGTCCCCTTTGGTCGGCTTCAACTCACAGCTAGAATGGCCAATCGGAAAGATTATTTTGCCGGTCAAGGCGGGGTCGGTCGTAAAGCAAGTAGAATTCTGGGTGCTCAAAGTTCCATCCACTTACAACTTGATCTTAGGCAGAGGTTGACGCCATCTGCGATTGCCTTCGACCTTCCACCAAGTCATGCGCTTTCCGACCCCGAGCGGACAAATAGAGGAAGTTTGGGGAGACCAGGTGATGGCAAAACAATGCTTCGTTGCGGTAAATGGCAGCCGGGCAGCCAAAGGGTTTGTCCAAATGATTGAGGGACCCGAAGGGAAAGAAGTACTTGAAGATGTGGGGAGAAAAGCCGAGGAAAAATCGATCGAAGATTTGGTGGAAGTACGCATTGACGAGAATGATCCAACTAAATTCTTCCTCTTGGGATCATCCTTGTCTAGTGCCGAGCGGATGGATTATGTGAACTTTTTGGTTTCCAATTTGGAGGCCTTTGCCTGGATGCCTTACGACATGCCTGGCGTTGACCCGGGCTTCATTTGCCATCGGTTGAATGTCTTCCCCAATGCACGGCCAGTCATTCAAAGGACGCGCTGCTCAACCTTGCACCATGTTGAAGTGGTGGCAAAAGAGGTGAAGAATTTGTTGGAAGCTAGGGCCATAGAGGAGGTGCAATACCCTCGGTGGATATCCAACACGGTGGTTGTTCCTAAGAAGAACGGCAAGTGGCGAGTCTGCGTTGACTACAAGACTGTCAACCGAGCTTGCCCGAAGGATAGCTTTCCCCTCTCTCGAATTGACCAGTTGGTGGACTTAACCGCTGGCCATCAGAGGTTTAGCTTCCTGGACGCATATCGCGGCTACCACCAGATAGCCATGTATAAACCGGACAGGGAGATCACATCGTTCACTACCCCCAGAGGCTTATATTGCTACAAAGTCATGCCGTTCGGACTAAAGAATGCCGGGGCGACCTTTCAGCGGATGGTAACAAAAATGTTCGTTCCTCTCTTGGGCCGAACAATGGAGGCTTATATCGACGATATGGTGGTAAAGAGTAAGGAGAAGTCTCAACACCTCGCCGACCTAGCAGAGATGTTCGCCATACTTAAGCACCACAAGCTTCATTTGAACGCCTCCAAGTGCGCATTCGGAGTTGGCACCAGAAAGTTTCTGGGATTTTTGGTCACAAACCGAGGAATTGAAGCCGACCCATCCCAAATCAAGCGTCTGAGGCTGGGCGCCCAAACTCCTAAGGGCGTGCAACATCTTGCCGGATGGCGGTCATGTTGAACAGTTTATCGGGGTCTTGGATCGTTGCAGGCCCTTCTTCAAGACTTTGAAGGCTAAGTTTTTCTGGGACGATGAGTGTAACCGCGCATACCTAAAGGCATACCTCTCCTCAGCCCCTATTTTGGTAACACCTCAGCCGGGCGAAGAGTTGTATCTCTACTTGGCGGTCTCTCAACATACGGTTCGCGCCGTCCTGGTTCGCGCTGAAGGCGTCCAGCACTTGCCCATCTTCTATGTGAGCAAGACTTTTCTCCTAGCCGAGACAAGATATCTTCCTTTGGAAAAATTGGCGCTAGCCCTGATGATGGCGTCAAGGAAGCTGGCACACTATTTTCATGCCCATACAATAGTTATGCTGACTGAGTTTCCACTTAAGGTACTCTTTGAAAAGGCGGACTTCACTGGGAGGATTCTGAAATGGGCCGTGGAATTGAGACAGTACGACATCAAGTTCCGCCCGCGCACCGCGATCAAGGCTCAAGCTCTTGCAGACTTTGTGGCGGAATTTGCCCCTGGAACGCATCTAGTTTGCCCAGTTGATTTGGCTAGTGTGGATTTAGCACAGCCCGTGGTTCAAGCAATAGAAGCAAGTGGTGGTGCGCAAGAGGAGGAAGGGCAAAGAGCGACCGAACCAGCAAAGGCGAGTGACTTGTTGGAGAACGAAGTCAACCATGACAAGGAAAGAGACCAAAATGAGCCGATCAGAGACTTGGAATTAAGAAGCTCTCAAAACCCTTCTGATTGTTGGAAGCTGTTCATTGGCGAGATGTGGAAACTCTTCGTCGATGGGGAATCTAACAGGCATGGGGCTGGGCTGGGTATCGTGCTGACTTCACCGGACGGGCTGATTATCGAGCAAGCAATTATGCTCGGCTTCCCAGCGTCCAACAACGAGGCGGAATATGAAGCCCTCATTGCCAGACTAAGAAGCGCATTGAGGATGAAAGCGTCGGCCCTTATGGTGTTCAGCGATTCCAAGCTGGTGGTCAATCAAGTCTCAGGGGAGTATGAGGCCAGGGATGAAAGGATGGCCAAGTGTCGGTGATGCGTCAGAGATCAAAAAGTTCAATGCCATAAGAGTAGAGCAGATCAACCGCGAAGGAAACAACACGGCTGATGAGTTGGCCGGGCTCGCTTCTACTCAGACAGCTTTTCCTAACCCCTTGATGATTGAATTTTTACCTCGGCCAAGTATTGAGGAACCGGAAGTGACCGAGGTACTTTGCTCCGACTTGGGTCCTTCTTGGATGGATCCCATCATCGCCTTCCTGAAAGATAGAATTCTACCGAAAGAAAAGAAGGCGGCCAACAAGATCCGGGCAAAGTCAGAGCGGTTTTGGCTCTCCTCGTCCGGAGCTTTGTACAAGAGATCTTTTACCGGGCCGTATCTGAAGTGTGTCTACCCTGCCAAGGTGGAGGCTTTCCTCTATGAGATACACGAAGGCATCTGCGGAAACCATACTAGGGGAAGGTCTTTGGCGTACCGAGCAATTTCCCAAGGTTACTGGTGGCCGTGCATGCAGGCGGACGCGCAGAAATACGTTTGCCGGTGTGAAAAGTGTCAGAAATTAGCTCACCAGATCCATTAGCCAACTAGAGAATTGCTCCCCCTTACAAGTCCTTGGCCGTTCGCGCTTTGGGGGTTGGATATTGTTGGACCGCTACCAGCAGCACCGGGCAATCGCAAATTCTTCATCGCCACCACCGACTACTTCACCAAGTGGGTTGAGGCCGAGCCATTAGCGAACATAATGGAAAAGGATGTGAAGAAGTTTGTTTGGCAAAATGTAATCACTTGCTTCGGTATACTCAAGGCCCTCATCTTGGATAATGGCACTCAATTCGATGGGAAACTCTTTCGCGGATTTTGCGAAGAGTTGAAGATTGAGTTCTACAATTCAACGCTGGCCTATCCTCAGTCAAATGGTCAAGCTATGAAAATGTATTGTACATTGTTTATTTTTAGCTATGAAACCATGAATTACTTTAAATTATCTTGTTGGCTTTTCATTTAAAATGTATTGTACATTGTTTATTTTTAGCTATGAAACCATCTTACAAATAATTGTTCATTTATTGAACTGTAGAAAAATTTATATTTATTGGTTATCGATTTATTTTTATTTTTTTTTAATACTTGATCCAGCTGGCAGTGATGGTTGGTTATTTACTGCGCTATCTAGCTTACCCTTATTATTTTTTTTCAAATTCTGAAGAGTAGAGCTGAGTGAGATTTTTTACATGTGGGAGTGCCGAGAGTAGGACTATGAATTAAGTACTTGGATTATTGTTTTGTTAATGGATTTTATTAGTGGACTTGGTGGATAATTATCATAATGTGCCAAGAGTAAAACTATGATTTAAGTACTTGGATTATTTGTTTTGTTAATGGATTTTATTAGTGGACTTGGTGGATAATTTCATATGATAAGAATAATCAATTTTTATGGATTTTAGCATTATGATAATTAAGGATTTAATTGGGGTATTTTACATTGTTGGTTATGTGTTGGACTCTTAGCCTTGCATGCTCACTTAAATGAGTGTGCGGCGTTGTCATGGAGCTTGGGGCGTGACAATTTTGTGGTATCAGAGCCAGGTTGTAATTTTAAAGGCTGGTATAGAATAATGGTGAGATTGCGTAGATGTAGGATTGGGAACGCTTATAATTTGATATAATGTTAATTTTATTTTATTTTATTTTTATGTTATAGGACCTTGAGAATATAATAAGATGAGGTTTTATTATTAATGCATTTAGGTTGCGATGGAACATGAGGAGACATTGGCAAATATGGCTAGGAATACACGCCAGGGTCAAATGAATCGACGGACTGGTAATAACAATAGGTGAGGGAACATGACTAATAATGGTAGTGGTTCTCAAGCAGTAGGAGGAAATCAGGGGCAAGAGTTGGGACAACAAGAACAAGCTGCAATCCCCAATCCAATTGAAATGGTTCAAGTGCTTCAGATGTTGGCCGGGGTGGTGCAACAACAAACCACCATAGGAAATAACTTGACTAGACTTATGGAGCAACAATGGATGCTGACGGTGTTGGGCCACAACCAAGGCCACGTTGTAACATTACTGAGTTTAAGAAGATAGCCTTGGCATTTGACGGAGCCACATACCCTTTGGAGGCTGAAAAATGGTTGACAAAAATGGAAAAGTTGTTTCCCGTTTTTGAGTGTACGGATGATCAGAAGGTGACCTATGCTACGTTTATGCTACAAGGGATAGCTAATGATTGGTGGCAGATGGAGAAGCGCATACACGAGCATGATGCCAACCCCTATACATAGGAAAGGTTTAAGAATGCATTCAATGAGAAATACTTCCCTAGGAGTGTTCGTCTACAAAAACAGAGGAAATTTTTTAAGTTAGAGCAAGGGAATAAGACGGTTGCAGAATATGAAACTGAGTTTACGAAGTTGTCTAAATTTGCATCAGCATTTGAAGCAGACGAGGATAGCAGAGCACGAAAGTTTGAAAGTGGGCTAAGAACGAACATTATGCAACAGGTGGTTCCTTTCGAGTTACCTACTTTTGGAGCAGTGTTGAATAAGGCTTTGTTGGTTGAGAGTGGCCTCACTAAAGCCCAAGAAGAGAAAGAAGAGAATTATAAGAAGAGGCCTAGTTCTTTCAACTTCCAAACTAACAGTTCGAAGGGCAATGCTAAGAGACAAAACACTTCTTCGGTTGGGAGTTGGGGAAGTCGAACTATGGGTAGTAGTGTTGATAAGAAGAATGATCGGGTACAATGCACTAGGTGTAATGGATTCCATTGGGATAGTGAGTGTCGTTGGAATACTGGGGCTTGTTTCTCTTGCGGGCAACAGGGGCACAGGATAGCTGATTGCCCTAACCGGAAGGGGTATGAGATTGAACAGAAAACATGGACAAATAAAGGAGCATCAACAGACAAAGGGTCTTCAGGAAGTCAAAAGAAAAATGGAGGTCATAAGCCAAAGACTCAGGGTCGAGTGTACGCACTCACGCAACAAGATGTTCAGACTTCCAACATGGTGGTGTCAGGTACTGTTTTAGTGTCTTCTGTTTATGCACATGTGTTAGTTGATTCTAGCGCTACAAATTCATTTGTGTCTATGGGATTTGTTGAGAAACATGGATGGAAATGTGTCTCTAGAGAGATCGACTTATGTGTTGAAACCCCGATAGGAGGTGTTATGGTTGCTGACTTAATTTGCAAATCTCGTGTGGTTAGTATAGATGACAGAAAATTGCTTGTAGACTTAATTGTTTTAGATATGCGGGGCTTTGACATAATTCTTGGAATGGATTGGTTGGCAACCAATTATGCTTCTGTTGATTGTCGAGGCAAAAGGGTAGCATTTCAGATTCCTAATCAACTAGAATTTTGTTTTGTGGGTAGTGGAGTTAACACTCCTCTTTTGGTAATCTCAGCTTTGCAAGCTAGACGGTTGTTAAGGAATGGTTGCGAGGGCTATTTAGCTTCTGTGAGAGATACCCGTGAGACTGAATTGAAGTTAGAGGATATTCTAGTTGTGAAGGAATTTCCCGATGTTTTTCCTAAAGAGTTACCGGGGTTGCCACTAGATAGAGAGATTGAGTTTGCCATTGAATTGATACCCGGTACGGGTCCTATCTCCAAGGCTCCGTATCGGATGGCTCCAGCAGAGTTGAAAGAGTTGAAGGAACAGTTACATGAGTTACTAGATAAGGGCTTTATTAGGCCTAGTGTTTCTCCTTGGGGTGCGCCCGTTTTATTTGTGAAAAAGAAGGATGGTAGTTTTCGCCTTTGCATTGATTATCGAGAGTTGAACAAGGTGACAATCCGAAATAAATATCCTTTGCCTAGGACAGATGTCACGACCCAAACCCGCCCCTATGGGTTTAGCATCAGAATCGCGATGAAGAGATTACAAGGCTGCTTATGATATCTGATGTCTGAGTCTGAGGGCTTGGCAGAAGCCAATACAGTAAATAAACAATGTCCAATGAGCTGTAACAGTCTGTATGCAAAAAGACTTTTCATGCATTTGTACATTCGGAACAGTTCAGTCTATACAAACATTTACAATCATTCGGTACAGGGACCTAATCCCTTGATAACGGTACAGTCTGATGAATATGATCTATACAGTGATACAAACAGTAACAAGGACAAACGGGGGAAATGAAACACCCCAAGCCATAGCATGGCGAACTCGGAACCTCGCAGTGAGGCACAGTAGTTGGCTTGACAAAACTGGAGATAACCCCCGACGCTTCTAGCTTTGGTTCGGTGCCTGTACACCTACATATATATATGAGCAGTGAGCTAAAGCCTAGTGAATAACATAATGCGTAAAGGGGTTTTGAATGAATGTCCTTACAGTAATGAAAACAGTTCATTAAATCGATTTTGATCTTTTCAAGATTTGACCAATCAATCATATGTGGTACATCCATTAGCATAATAGTATGATGGCGATGGGTCTTAAAGACCGAACGATAATGATGGCCATCGATCGATGTGATAATGGTCCCAACGAGAGAACCGGCGAGAGATCTACATAGCGATAAAGATAAATAGTAGGTGCTAAGGATGCCACGATGATTCGAATATAGGACATACATTCATTCAAGAAATAATATCGATTCAAGATGAGTTGATTCAGTATTCAAAAGATAATCATTTTGAACATATCTTTACACAATCGTTACTCACAGAGTTCTGGGCTACAGTATGCTAGAGCGTGTCTCCCCAGTCGCCAACCCTACACAGTTAACAGATCGAACACACACTAAGCTACACAGTTGGGAAGGATGATAACTTAATCCCTAAATGCCTCGGTGTGTTCTACATCTATATCCTCATTAAGATGTCTTAAACTAGGCCTAAGAATGCCTAGGATGGGATGAGGATGCAAAGATGTACATGGAAAACAGTTTCAAAAATCTCAGTGAGAATAAAGCTCGCCGGCAGGAGTTTCCCGCCGGCGGACATGCAAACAAAGGGACCCGCTCGAGCGTCAACTTCCCCGCTCGAGCGTGTCACTCAATACTCTGTTCGAGCGTACACTCCTCCGCTAGAGCGGACTGATGAACAGTGCAAAGTACTGGATGTTCGATTTCTTCGCTTGAGCGTGCATCACTCCGCTCGAGCGGACTGTAAAGCAGGTCAAAGTACTGGGAGCTTGATTTCCCCGCTCGAGCGGCACTTCCCCCACTCGAGCGGAAGCCCAAATTCTGGAAAAATGCAGATTGTACATTCAAGCTAAAAACCAAGTTTTGATGCTCCCAATTCGATCCTCTTGGGCCCATTTCCTAAAAAACTCTTTTAAACACATAGAATATCATGTTTCAAAACTCAATTTGAGAAATCAAAGCCCAAGGGTGTTTAATTAGGGGTGAGCAGCGGATATACCGATCCGCCAAAACTGACCGAACCGAACCGATCCGCCGCATTTTGAACGGATGCGTGATGACAAGCGGACGGTTGCGGATTGATTTTTTAAAATCCGCCAATCTAGCGGATGGATGGCGGATTTGAGATTTCTTTGGCCGCAACTGAACCGCCAAACCACGAGCACCCCTAGTAATTTATAAGACTTTGTGTTTTCAGTTTGTTTAAATATTCTGTTTGTGTTTTCAATTAAAAAAGAGTTTAAATATTCTATTGAAAAAAAGTTTTCAACTTGAATATCTTTTTTGAATTGAAAAAAATAAGCGTATTATTTATTTATATTTTTTGGTTTTTAAATCTATCTCTAAAAATAATAAATAGAAAATATGATATATGCTGGTTGGTTTTTGTTTTCAAAAACAGATATAGATGTAACAATATAGAGACATACAATCTCTACTACTGCTCTGTTCATAGTTTTGGTGGTTTGAATTGTTTTTATATTTTAAGAACCACATATTGTAATACTTTATGTGGATGAGGCATGCTGTGATTGTAGTATGTGGATGAGGCATGCAGTAATTGTGATAGCACAAGTTAAATTATGTTGAAAATTTATAAAATTTGAAACCGCCAAATCGATTCGCATCCATTCGCCAAACCGCCAATCCGCTCAATCCACATCCGCCAGATTGGCAGACGGATGCGGATTGATTTTCTCCAATCCGTCAATCTGGCGGACGGATGGCGGATTAGAGGTTCCATGGCCGCAATCGATCTGCGCCCACCCCTATGTTTAATTCAAACCTAATTTCAAACCATTTTTCAAGAACAATGCTCAAATAGAACATGCATGGGTTAAAACCATTCCAAAGCTTCAAATCTTGCTCTAATGAGCTCATTCTTTTCAAAACAAGTTGAAAACATGGACTTAAGCTTAATTATGAACATGCATGTGACAACTTGCCATGAAATTAACTCAAAATTCATCAATACACATATACATACATGAAATGAGTCCTAATTCAACATGACAAGACTAAAACATGCCTTAGCTCTTTAATTTAACTTGAATCATGCAAGATTAACCTCAAACACACAATGAAGGAGGTCCATGATCTACCTTAAGTCTTGAATTCAAGTGTAGAAGTCCAAAGATGCAAGGATCCCTTCAATTCTCTCAACCTCCAAGCTAAATCAAGATGAACTCACTCTAACTCTCTATCCTCTCTCTCTAATTCGGTGGGCACAAGAGAAAGAGCTGATGAAATGTTTTTATTGAGTGTAAATAGGCTCAAGGATATTATAATAAAGGGTCCACTCACAATGGCAATAATGTAAATAAGTGCACAATGCAATTTAACCTATTTTAATCTAGTTTAATCATACCAAATCAGTTTTCAGATAATTACACCATAAAATCACATAAATTCTACTGATCATGGAACATCAATTAATTTTGAGTTTGGCCGCCGATAAGGCCTTCAATTAACAGTTTAACGTAAAAACATGAACACATAATCAATCAGGCAAACAGATAAAATGCAATTCAAATAGATACAATCAATTAATCAGTTTCAGATTTGATCGATCGATTCGATAATTGATCAGTTCAATTACCAATCATATTCGGTCTCGGTTTAACGATGTCGAATTAATCGATAATTTATACGTAATTAGTAAATGCGAGGGTTATTCTGATCTCCTCTCCTTATAAGGAGTTTAGTCCTCTAACTTCGAGTTACCTTCAGTCTGGAAGAAAACAGGATCCAGTGGAAACAAATCAGGGTATCTCTTAGCCATGTCATCTTCCCTTTCCCAAGTGGCATACATACCACCATGGTTTTGCCAATCAACTTTCACTAATGGGATCTCTTTGTTTCTCAGTTTCTTGATCCGTCTGTTTACAATCTGTATAGGCCGTTCCTCGTAAGTGTAGCCATCACTTAACACTACCCGAGTAGGCTCAATCACATGGAAAAGATCCCGGAGATAATCTCTCAACATAGAAATGTGGAAGATGTTGTGCATATGCTCCATTTCAAGAGGAAGCGCAACTTGATACGCCACCGGATTGATTTTCTCAATAATCTCATACGGCCCGACATATCTCGGCGCTAACTTGCCCTTGACTCCAAAACGAGTCTGGCCTTTCATCGATGTCACTTTCACAAACACGTGATCACCCATTTCATATTCTCTGTCTCGCCTTCTAACATCTGCATAACTTTTTGCTCGCTGCATGCGGTTTTCGATCTCTTTGATCGGTTTCACTTTCTCAGTCGTTTCATATACAATCTCGGGCCCAAGCAAAGGCCCATCTCCAACTTCTGCCCAGCAAATCGGAGATCTACGTTTTCTACCATACAATGCCTCGAAATGCGCCATACCAATACTTGAATGATAACTGTTGTTGTAGGCGAATTCAACTAAGGGCAAATGACTTTCCCAATCTCCCTGAAAATCAAGGACACACATTCTCAGTAAATCCTCCAGAGTCTGGATGGTCCTTTCTGACTGGCCATCTGTCTGAGGATGATAGGAACTACTCAATTTTAGTTCAGTACCCAATGCAGTCTGTAAGCTTTGCCAAAACCTCGATGTAAACTTCAAATCCCTGTCAGAAACAATAGACACAGGCACTCCATGCAGTCTAACAATTTCATCAATATAGAGTATAGCCAATTTGCCCGCATTATAAATTGTCTTGACAGGTAGGAAGTGTGCAGATTTAGTTAGTCTATCAACAATAACCCAAATAGAATCCATACCTTTTCTAGAGCTAGGTAATCCAACGATAAAATCCATCGTGATATGCTCTCATTTCCACTTCGGTATGGGCAAGGGTTGCAGTAAGCCTGCGGGTTGCTGATGTTCCGCTTTGACTTGTTGGCAATGAAGGCATTTTGACACAAAATCGGCAATTTCTTTCTTCATTCTTGGCCACCAGAAATTCTGTTTCAGATCTTGGTACATTTTCGTATTCCCCGGATGGATAGAGAATTTTGAATTGTGGCCTTCTTGCAGAACTCTTCTTTTCAATTCAGTATCATTCGGTACACACAGTCTTCCTTGAAAAGTCAGTACATTATTCTCAAATTTAAATCCCGGTCTCGGTTTAGACTCTCTTTCTTCAATGATCTTTTTCAAGAAATCATCCAGTTGCTGTTTCTCTTTAACTTCTTCGATCAACGCCGGTTGAGCGGAAATAGCAGCTATTGTTCCACCTTGTTTCCTCAAAACAACATCAATTTCAGATTTTTCAAGGTCACAAAGCAACTCTTTCTGTCCAGTGAGCAAACAAGCTAAATTTGCAATCGATTTCCGGCTCAGTGCATCGGCAACAGTATTGGCTTTTCCCGGGTGGTACAGAATCTGTAGGTCATAGTCTTTGATCAATTCCAGCCATCTCTGCTGTCTCATATTCAGTTCTTTCTGTGTGAAGAAGTACTTCAGGCTCTTGTGGTTGGTATATACTTCACATGTCGCCCCATACAGATAGTGACGCCAGATCTTCAGTGCAAACACTACTGCAGCAAGTTCCAGATCATGGGTTGGGTAGTTCTTTTCATGTGGTCTCAATTGTCGGGAAGCATAAGCAATAACTCTCCCATTCTGCATTAAAACACACCCCAAACCCTTATGAGAAGCAATACTAAACACAGTATAACCATCCGTACCTGAAGGTAAAGTCAGAACCGGTGCAGTCACAAGTCGAGTTTTCAATTCCTGAAATGCTGATTCCCTTTGGTCAGTCCAGTCAAATGATGTCCCCTTCTGTGTCAGTTGGGTCAATGGTAAGGCAATTTTAGAGAAATCTTTGACAAATCTTCTGTAATATCCAGCCAGTCCCAAAAAGCTTCGGACTTCTGTTACATTTGTCGGTCTAGGCCAGTTTACTACAGCTTCAATTTTCTGCGGGTCAACAAAGATTCCATCTTTGCTAACAACATGCCCCAAAAACATAACATGATCAAGCCAAAACTCACATTTAGACAGTTTAGCATACAGTTTCTGTTCTTTTAGGGTCTGTAGGGCAAGTCTCAGATGATGTTCATGTTCTTCTATAGTCTTAGAATAAATCAGGATGTCATCGATGAATACAACAATAAAATCATCAAGGTACGGTTTAAAGATTCTATTCATGAGGTCCATAAATGCGGCAGGTGCATTGGTAACTCCGAAAGGCATAACTAAAAATTCGTAATGTCCATACCTCGTTCTAAAAGCAGTTTTATCAATGTCCCCAGGTTTAACTTTTAGTTAATGGTACCCCGATCTGAGATCGATCTTGGAAAACACTTGAGCACCCTGTAACTGATCAAATAAGTCATCAATTCGCGGTAATGGGTATTTATTTTTCACAGTTACCTTATTCGATTCATGTAGTCAATGCACGATCTTAGTGAGCCATCTTTCTTCTTTACAAACAAAACGGTCGCTACTGGCGGTACGATAAATTTCTTGTCTAACAGTTCTTGCAATTGCACTTTCAGTTCCTTCAGTTCAGTTGGAGCCATTCTGTAGGAAGCTTTAGATCTCGGCTGTGTACCCGGAATCACATCAACAGTAAATTCAATCTCCCTGTCAATCAAATCCCCTGGCAGATCATCTGGAAAAACATCTGGGAATTCTCTGACTATAGGAATACAGTTCACATCAGTTTTAACATTAACATCAATAGGTATAGTCAATACGGAACACAGATATCCTTTACACCCCTTTCTAATCAATTTACCAACTTTCACAGAAGAAATCAAATATGGAGGAGGTACTACTCCAACCCCATTAAATACAAATTCAGGTAAGCCAGGTGGACAGAAAACAACTTGCTTTGTCATACAATCAATGGTAGCATGATATTTTTGTAACCAGTCTATCCCTAATATCACATCGAAATGACCAATATTCAGTGGTAGTAAATCAATAAACAGATGCATATCCCCAACAATAATCTCACAAGCAAGATACATATATGCACATGTCATGGATCCTCCAATAGGTGATGATACAGCTAACAAGTAGTTCGTGGGTTCTAAGGGTCTATTCAATTTACGCGAAAAAACATGCGACACATAAGAATGTGTAGACCCCGAATCAATCAATACATATGCATCTTGAGCACAAATAGAAAGAATACCTGGCACGACGGTCTCGGTTTTTTGAACATCTCCCGGTACTAGGGCGAACACTCGGCCTTGCCTCATAGGCTCTTTCCCGATAGCTTTGGGGTTAGGCTTTGGCGCTACAGTTGATGCTGTTGCGCTTGGTGCAGCTTTACTATTGGCTTGCGGAGCAGAGGGGCAATCCCTAACCATGTGGCCCACCTTGCCACACCTGTAACAGGCTCCAGATAATTTATAGCAAACCCCTTTGTGCTTCCTACCACATTCAGAACATGGTGGAATAAAACCACTCCCTTGGCTGGGGCTAGTTGTTGACCCCGTATTCTGCTTCTTTAATGGGTTATGCTTGCCTTTCTTGAATTTGAAACCCTGCCTTTTTCCACGCCATTCAGATGCTGGTGATTCAGATTGTTTCACCGCCTCGATGTTTGACTCAGCCATTAAAGCTCGGTCAAGAACACCTACAAAGGTCGGTAGCTTTAAAACACTTATTCTGTCCAGTATTGCAACATTAAGGCCACCTTCAAATTTTCTAGCATTCTTATAGTCGGTGTCTACCATATGCGGTGCATATCTAGCCAGCTCGGTGAACTTTGTCTCATATTCGGTAACAGACATTGTGCCCTGTCTTAGTTGTTCAAATTCTATCACTTTCCTGTCCCTGACGCACTGGGGAAAGTACTTTTCAAATAAGGATTCCTTAAACTGAGCCCAAGTCGCTACGGTGTTGGTGTCCCGAATTAACATCTACCACCTTCTGGCCTCTTCTTGCAAGGTGAAGGTTGCTAACAGCACTTTATTTGCTTCTGAACAAGGAAACACCTCAAATAGCTTTTCAGTTTCAAGTACCCAAGCTTCAGCTTTCAACGGTTCAAGGCCTCCCTGAAAGGATGGCGGTTTCATCTTGCTGAACTTATGGGTGAGAGCAATTATGTCCCCATCATTAACATTTACATTCGGTTCCGGCTGTACCGGAGGAGGAGGAGGTGGGGGCTGTTGATTCCGTTGTTGTTCAAGTCTTGCAGTTATCAGTTCCATCATTCTTTCCATTTTGGCCATTCTAGCCTCAGTGGATGAGGATTCAGATTCATTTGCGTTATCTATTTCACTATAAGCAGTTATAATAGTTATAAACTTAAACAGTTGCATACTTAAATAGTTTATCATGTAAGCAGTCACTTGTTTAAACAGATTAACACAGTGGCATATAGTCAGTCATGTCATAACCACACACTTTTCATGCTCATGAAATGCCTTATCACTTTCTAGGACACTCTATAGCTCATTTGGACACGTGTGTGCAGTATAACTCATGGTTAAGTATCGCTCTGATACCACTCTGTCACGACCCAAACCCGCCCATATGGGTTTAGCAATCAGAATCGCTAGTAATCCGAGATTACCAAGGCACGCTATGATGTCTGATGTCTGAGTCTGAGAGGCTTGGCAGAAGCCAATACAATAAATAAACAATGTCCAATGAGTCATTGATCGTATGCAAAAAGACTTTTCATGCATTTGTACATTCGGAACAGTTCAGTCTATACAAACATTTACAATCATTCGGTACAGGGACCTAATCCCTTGATATGATCTGATAGACAAGAGATCTATCTGATCTATACAAAGGATACAAACAGTAACAAGGACAAACGGGGGAAATGAAACACCCCAAGCCATAGCATGGCGAACTCGGAACCTCGCAGTGAGGCACAGTAGTTGGCTTGACAAAACTGAAGATAACCCCCGACGCTTTTAGCTTTGATCCGGTGCCTGTACACCTACATATATATATATGAGCAGTGAGCTAAAGCCCAGTGAATAACATAATGCGTAAAGGGGTTTAGAATGAATGTCCTTACAGTAATGAAAATAGTTCATTAAATCGATATTGATCTTTCGATATTTATTAATCGGTCATATGTGGTACATCCATTAGCATAACGATGCGATGGCGATGGGTCTTAAAGACCGAATAGTGATGGCCATCGATCGATGTGATAGTGGTCCCAACGAGGAACCGACAGAGATCTCTATATAAGAATAAGAAATAGTAGGTGCTAAGGATGCCCGATGCGAGTTTGGAATATAGGACATACATTCATTGATAAACAATATCGATTCGATAATAGCCAAGATTCAAAAGATAATCATTTTGAACATATCTTTACACAATCGTTACTCACGAGTTACGGGCTCTGATATGCTAGGCGTGTCTCCGATCGCCAACCCTACACAGTTAACAGATCGAACACACACTAAGCTACACAGTTGGGAAGGATGATAACTTAATCCCTAAATGCCTCGGTGTGTTCTACATCTATATCCTCATTAAGATGTCTTAAACTAGGCCTAAGAATGCCTAGGATGGGATGAGGATGCAAAGATGTACGTGGAAAACAGTTTCAAAAATCTCAGTGAGAATAAAGCTCCGCTCGAGCGCAGGTTTCCCCGCTCGAGCGGACATGCAAACAAAAGGACTCGCTTGAGCGTCAACTTTCCCGCTCAAGCGTGTCACTCAATACTCCGCTCATCCGCTCGGCGATCGATGAACAGTGCAAAAATCTTTGGATGTTCGATTTCTCCGCTCGAACGTGCATCACTCTGCTCGAGCGGACTGTAAAACAGGTCAAAGTGCTGGGAGCTTGATTTCCCTGCTCGAGCGGCACTTCCCCCGCTCG
Source organism: Camellia lanceoleosa (assembly GCA_025200525.1). Taxonomy (NCBI): domain Eukaryota; kingdom Viridiplantae; phylum Streptophyta; class Magnoliopsida; order Ericales; family Theaceae; genus Camellia; species Camellia lanceoleosa. Next base: position 141,672,918 of record CM045771.1, on the reverse strand, counting down.
AGCGGGCACCCAAATTCTGGAAAAATGCAGATTGTACATTCAAGCCGAAAACCAAGTTTTGATGCTCCCAATTCGATCCTCTTGGGCCCATTTCTTGAAAAACTCTTTTAAACACATAGAATATCATGTTTCAAAACTTAATTTAAGAAATCAAAGCCCAAGGGTGTTTAATTCAAACCCAATTTCAAACCATTTTTCAAGAACAATGCTCAAATAGAACATGCATGGGTTAAAACCATTCCAAAGCTTCAAATCTTGCTCTAATGAGCTCATTCTTTTCAAAACAAGTTGAAAACATGGACTTAAGCTTAATTATGAACATGCATGTGACAACTTGCCATGAAATCAGCTCAAAATTCATCAATACACATATGCATACATGAAATGAGTCCTAATTCAACATGACAAGACTAAAACATGCCTTAGCTCTTTAATTTAACTTAAATCATGCAAGATTAATCTCAAATACACAATGAAGGAGGTCCATGATCTACCTTAAGTATTGAATTCAAGTGTAGAAGTCCAAAGATGCAAGGATCCCTTCAATTCTCTAACCTCCAAGCTAAATCAAGATGAACTCACTCTAACTCTCTATCCTCTCTCTCTAATTCGGTGGGCACAAGAGAAAGAGCTGATGAAATGTTTTTGTTGAGTGTAAATAGGCTCAAGGATATTATAATAAAGGGTCCACTCACAATGGCAATAATGTAAATAAGTGCACAATGCAATTTAACCTATTTTAATCTAGTTTAATCATACCAAATCAGTTTTCAGATAATTACACCATAAAATCACATAAATTCTACTGATCATGGAATATCAATCAATTTTGAGTTCGGCCGCCGATAAGGCCTTCAATTAACAATTTAACGTAAAAACATGAACAGATAATCAATCAGTCAAACAGATAAAATGCAATTCAAACAGATACAGTCAATTAATCAGTTTCAGATTTGATCGATCCAATTGATAATTGATCGGTTCAATTACCAATTATATTTAGTCTCAGTTTAACAGTAATCAGTAATTAATCGGTAATTTATCTGTAATTAGTACGAGGGTTGTTACAACAGATGACCTATTTGATCAGTTGCAAGGAGCACAAGTCTTTTCTAAGATTGACCTTCGTTCTGGCTATCATCAGTTGAAGGTTAAGGCGGAAGATATACCTAAGACAGCCTTCCGAACTAGATATGGGCATTATGAATTTTTAGTGATGCCATTTGGGTTGACCAATGCACCTACAGCTTTTATGGATTTAATGAACAGAGTATTTAAACCCTTCTTAGATCAGTTTGTGGTAGTTTTTATTGATGACATTCTTGTGTACTCGAAGAGTAAAGAGCAGCACGAAGAACATCTGAGAATAGTGTTGCAGATATTAAGGGAGAAGAAGTTATTTGCTAAATTAAAGAAGTGTGACTTTTGGTTAGAGAGTGTATTATTTTTGGGTCGTGTGATATCTAAAGATGGGGTGTTTGTTGACCCCAAGAAAGTGGAGGCGGTGGTGGAGTGGAATCGGCCTACTAGTGTCACTGAAATTCGTAGCTTCTTGGGTTTAGCAGGCTATTATAGAAGGTTTGTTGAGGGATTTTCCCGAATTTCTATGCCTTTGACTCGTTTAACACAAAAAGGGGTTAAATTTGAGTGGTCTGATGATTGTGAGAAGAGTTTCCAAGATCTAAAGAGTCGATTGGTGTGTGCTCTAGTACTTATAGTTCCGTCCGGAGATGAAGGTTTTACCATCTATAGTGATGCATCGAAGATGGGCTTGGGTTGTGTCCTGATGCAGAATGATAAGGTAGTGGCATACGCGTCTAGGCAGTTGAAGCCATATGAGCAGAATTATCCTACGCATGATTTGGAGTTGGCTATCGTGGTGTTTGCATTGAAAATCTGGAGGCACTACCTGTATGGGGTGAAATGTGAGATATTCACTGATCATAAAAGTTTGAAGTATATTTTCACTTAAAAAGAATTGAATATGAGGCAAAGGAGATGGTTGGAGATATTAAAGGACTATGATTTGACTATTAATTATCATCCAGGAAAAGCCAATGCAGTGGCGGATGCCTTGAGTAGAAAGACCCCGAGTAATTTGGCTACCTTGATCACTGACCAAAAGAATATCTTGGAGGACTTGCGGAGGTTGAATATTGAGATTAGATGGCATAACCATGGAGTGCAGTTGGCAAACCTTAGGGTTCAACCCACTTTGATAGAATTAAAGATGCTCAAGGAAGAGATCCTCAGTTGCAAAAACTTAAAGCTGAAATGGAAATAGGGCTACAGATGGAATTTTGTATGCACAAAGATGGAACCTTGAGATTTGGAGAGAGGTTGTGTGTGCCTAATGATTTGGAGCTCAAGAGAGAAATCCTGAAAGAAGCTCACAGTTCAGGATATACAGTACACCCAGGGAGCACTAAAATGTATAAAGACTTGAAGAGGAACTTTTGGTGGAATAATATGAAGAGGGAAATTGCTCAGTATGTTGCTCAATGTTTGGTATGTCAACAAGTGAAAGTTGAACATCAGAGACTTGCAGGTAAGTTACAACCTCTTCCTATTCCTAAGTGGAAGTGGGAACATATTACCATGGATTTTGTGACAGGGTTGCCTAGGACCCAAGGTGGTAACAATGCTATTTGGGTTATCGTTGATCAATTGACCAAATCCGCTCACTTTCTAGCTTTTAAGGTGGGGTTCTCCTTAGAGAGGTTTGCAAAACTGTATATCAAAGAGATTGTGAGGTTGCATGGTGTTCTGATGACCATAGTGTTGGACAGAGATAACAGATTTGTATCTATGTTTTGGAGGAGTTTACATGCAGCTTTGGTTACTAGTTTGAATTTTAGCACTGCCTTTCATCCTCAAACTGATGGACAGTCAGAGAGAACTATTCAAACCTTGGAAGACATGTTAAGGGCTTGTGCTATTGATCTTGGAGGTTCTTGGGATGAGCATTTGGCTTTAGTGGAATTCTCTTTTAATAACAGTTATCATGCGAGCATTCAGATGGCACCATATGAGGCTTTATATGGACGGAAGTGTAGATCACCTATTTGTTGGGATGATATGGGCGAAAGGAAGTTGTTAGGGCCTGAGATTATGCAACAAACAGTGGACAAGATCAATCTTATTAGAGAGCGACTTCGCACTGCACAGACTAGACAGAAAAAGTTATGCAGATAACAGGAGACGCGATTTGGTGTTTGGGGTTGGAGACCATGTGTTCCTTAAGGTGTCTCCTATGAAAGGAGTAATAAGGTTTGGTGTTCGTGGTAAACTGAGTCCTAGATTTGTTGGACCATTTGAGGTTTTAGATCGAATTGGAGAGGTAGCTTTTAGACTTGCTCTACCACCTTCACTAGCTGGAGTTCATAATGTTTTTCATGTCTCAATGTTAAGGAAGTATATACCGGATCCTAGTCATGTGATTGATCATGCACCGTTGCAGTTTAAGGAGGATTTGACATATGAGGAACACCCTATACGAATTGTTGATAGGAAGGAACAAGTTTTGAGGCATCGAGTCATCCACTATGTTAAGGTTCAATGGAGTAATCACTCAGAAAGATAAGCAACTTGGGAACTCGAGGATGAAATGAAACGAAAGTATCCACAACTTTTTGAGACTTCAGGTATGTCAAATTTCGAGGACGAAATTTCTTCTAAGAAGGGAAGGATGTAAAACCCAAGTTTTGAATATTATTATTTTTGGATAGATTGGTAATTACATTAATTTATATGGGTCACTTAGTAATATCAAGGATTTAATTATGAGATGGCATTATTATTTCAATAACATAGGTGGGTAATTTTGTAATTTTGGAAAAGAAAAGAATATTAAGTTAAGTAGCCATCATGCCGTGGCTTTGTCTGGGAGAAGAAAACAAAAAAAAAACAGAGGGCTTGAGAGGAAGGCTACGCAGGGTTTGAAAAGCAGAAGAAAAAAAAAAAAAAAGAGGCATGGATGCTCAGCAAGGGTTTGAAAAAAAAAATTAAAGAAAAGAAAACAAACCAAAGTGAAGAAGGAGGATTTATAGAGTGGTGATTTTTTCTTTATTCATCACTTAGGTAAGATTTATTTTATAGCATTCTTATCTATGGTTTTGGTGTTAACATATCAATAGATGATTTTATGGGCATATATGATTAAATAAATATATTGACGTAGTCTATGTTGGGGGTCTCGATTTTTGCTCAATTTTAGAGTGTATTTTGCATCCCAGTTGGGTGGTTCATATTTTGAGATTAATATGTGATAGGTTAAATTTAATGGTGGTGTGTTTGTGGGATACAAGTTTGGCTACAAGCAATTACAAATTTATACATGTATATGAACAACAATAGAATAATATAGGTTGAGAATTCTGAAGCCGTGATGGCTTTGTTTTGATGCTAAATTGTGGGGTCCCTAATAAACAATTGGATTAATTTATTCTATGGTTGTTACAAGAAGAGAAGGATGGGTGCAAATAATAATTGTTTATGTGGTGTAATATTTTATTGGGTAAATCCCAAATTAATCCTAAAATTTTCTTATGGTCCCATTACAATGTTAATAACATCGATACAATGTTAATAACATGAGTCACATTAGATTTCAAACATCTAATGTTTAATGTTTGAAAATATAGGATGAAAAATATCTAATGTTCATCAGATTTCAATAAATTTTGAAATTATAGAATGAAATATCAGATCATTTACATCATTTACATCATGCTGATGTAAAAATGGGACTAAATGGAGTATAAGAAAACTTTTAGGACTAAATGGTTCAACGTTTCAAAAGCTAGGACTTATGGGTAAATTTTCCTATTTTATTAGGTTTGTGAGATTGAGGTGGATCTTGGTAATTTGAGATTAGCTTGGGAAATATTATTTTAGCTGTTTGAGGTAAGTAACCCTCTATCACTGTTGGTTTATTTTTATTCCTATCGAATCGTTTAAAATCATAAATATTTATTCATAGCTTTCATGTTCTCTTAAAATAAAATATGGGTCAAGTATAAAGCAACATCGAATATTATTATGAAAATTATTTGAATATTTGGTGAAACTATTCTGAAAATTGTACTAAACGTTTATTCTGAAAATATTGAATGTTTTATTTAAAATTTGTGTATTGTTTGAATTTTGAACATCACTCTAGTTTGACTATGATTTGGACCCTAGCCAATGGGGGTTATTTATTGGCACAGAAACTAATTTCTTTTGGGGCTTTATCATCGGCCTATGTGTGGTTCTGGGCCTTGTCACGGGCTAAGTGACCGTAGTCATTAAAACTTGGGTTTTGTGAATCAAATCATTGAACCATCTGAATATCGAACCATTGATTTGAACAATGAATTACTTTGAATTATCTTGTTGGCTTTTTCTTTAAAATGTATTGTACATTGTTTATTTTTAGCTATGAAACCATCTTACAAATAATTGTTCATTTATTGAACGGCAGAAAAATTTATATTTATTAGTTATCGATTTATTTATTTATTTTTTTAATACTTGATCCAGCTGACAGTGATGGTTGGTTATTTACTGGGCTATCTAGCTTATTCTTATTTTTTTTTTTTCAGATTCTGAAGAGTAGAGCTACGCGGGATTTTTTACATGTGGGAGTGCCGAGAGTATGACTGTGAATTAAGTACTTAGATTATTGTTTTGTTAATGGATTTTATTAGTGGACTTGGTGGATAATTATCATAATGTGCCGAGAGTAAAACTATGATTTAAGTACTTGGATTATTTGTTTTGTTAATGGATTTTATTAGTGGACTTGATGGATAATTTCATATGATAAGAATAATCAATTTTTATGGATTTTAGTATTATTATAGTTAAGGATTTAATTGGGGTATTTTACATTGTTGGTTATGTGTTGGACTCTTAGCCTTGCTTGCTCACTTAAATGAGTGGGCGGCGTTGTCACGGAGCTTGGGGCATGACATTATTAGTTTCTATGTTTCGTTTGGGAAGAAAAAGCCTGGGGCTTTTTGGCTATTTTAATTACAAAAAAACAAAATAGACTTTTTAGCCCAACAAGACAAAACATCACATCACATCCAATCCATAATCATTACATTTTTCTTTCACAAAAGTCAAAAAAACCAAAAAAGTCCATCCTAAACGAAGCTTTTTAGCCTAGGCTAAAATAACCAAAAAAAGCCAAAAAGTCAACCCACTTCCCAAACGAACCCGAATTTAGAATTCTAGGAAAAATTGAGAATCAAACCAACCACTTAAAATGATTTTAAAATAATTTACACCCACACCGATCAAAATATAACAGTTAAATCCTTCTTATATTAGTAATATTTTGGGTATATTAGAAAATAAATGACTAATACTATATATTTTTAACAAAAATTAATAGAGACATTTATAGAGTATCTTCTACAACCTCTCTTAATTTATTCTCAATATGAGATTTTATAATTTTTTACGAAATCCTTAATACCTTCTATGTATCCTTTATTTACAATAAAATAAATAAAAAAAAACAAACAAACAAAACTAAATACTAAGCCCTCGTTTGGCATGTGATTTTTTTTGAGGTTGGGGACTAATTTAGTCAAAAAAAGATAAAATAGGCTAAAAAGTTAATAACACAAGATATCATATTCAAATTATAATCATTTCACTTTTTCTCTCACAAAAATTAAAAAAATCAAATCCAAACGAACTTTTCCATCAAAAAATAAAAATCCAATCAAAAAATTAAAATAATCATTTCACTTTTTCTCTCACAAAATATCACATTCAAACTATAATCATTAGCCCTAGACATAGTCAAAAAGCCAAACCACTTCCCAAACGAAGCCTAAGAGCATCACCATCAAATTAGTTATTTTCATATTTTAACTAAAATAGTGAGTAAATCACTAAATTTCACCTCCATCAAACTATAACTATAAAGTTAGTCATTTTAATTTTGGTGGTTTTGATTCAACAAATGTAACTAGTGTTTTCATCAAGTCAAATATTAAAAAAATACTACTTTTCATATTTTGAAATTAATCATGTTCAATTTATAAAAAAAATAATACTAAATTAAAATGAATAAAAATAATATAGAAAAAGAATAGAGAGCTTGTTGGATAATGAATTTAAGAGCATTAGTATCAATCTCTTCAAAATTTTAGTCAAATTATAACTTAAAAAGCCATTCTTCTATTTTAGTTAGTCACCTTACTGCATCAAACTCTCTATTTTAACTTAATGCTATTAAAATATTTGTTATTCTTTTTTTTATAATTAAATTGATGAGCTATGAATAAAACAATTCTTATGTCTTACAAAAGGTAAAATTGGAGGAAATGTAAAAAAATAATAATAATAAATAAATAAATAAATAATAGAAATAATAAATAATTACCGTTGACCGATTAACCGGCCAGACGTCCGACTAGACTTTCGAGCAGACGTCCGATAATGCACAACTAGCGATGAACAGTACCTCGTTTGTTGTAGCGATGTATTGTAGCACTCATATATTAACGATAAACAGTAGCGAGACTGATGCAGACCATTTTTATGAACAGTACCAATAATCTAGCTAAAAAATGAGTTTAGCTAGTTTGATACGGATGCTCTAAGAAAGTGTATAGTCAAAATAGAAAAAGTAACTTTCAAGTTAAAATATAGTAAAATTTTAATTAATTTGATGGAAATGCTTTAAAATATGATCGTTTTCAATTCCTTAATACTGTATTTAGTTGGAGGGATTTTGAGAGAGATTTGAAAAGGGAAAGAGAAATGGTGTGTGAAACTAGTTGAGATATAGATATATTTTATTCACATTTTATATACTTTTTTGTATTTTTCATTTTAAATCCCTCCTTAAATTTCCAATCAAATGCAGCGTAAACGAACCAGATTGGGTCCAAAACCAAAACCAAAACCAAACCCAAATCCAAACCCAAAAGCCATTGATGTGGGCTCGGGAAAAGGCTGGTCCATCTACCCGGGTCCAAAACAAAACCCATAAAGCAGCTTATAGAGCATAACTAGGGTGTACAATTAGGGCTTTATTATTACTTCAACCCCTCTCTAGTCCTCGCTCTCGTCTCCATCTTCCAAATCCAAGCCCACAGGTGTCTCTCTCTCTCTCTCTCTCTCTCTCTCTCTCTCTTCATTAAAGCTTTCTATGTGCTTGTCGATTACATTGAGCAGATCTGTTTTTTTTCTTTTTCCTGGAAATACCAATGGAAGTTCCAATTTCTGTGAATTGAGATTGATTTATGGTATAACAAATGAGCTGAAGAGTGTGTTTGTTTGCTTGTATGGTTGTGTAGTGCAGGCATTGCTGAGTAGTGCTGCTCGAAGAGAGAGAGAGAGAGAGAGAGAGAGAGCGAAAATGGCGGAGAAGACGAAGGGAAGAAAGGAAGAGGTGGTGACTAGGGAGTACACCCTCAACCTCCACAAGCGAGTACACCATCAACCTCCACAAGCACTTGCACAGCTGGTACTAATTTATCTATCTATATATGCATTATAGCTTGTTGATTCTATCTGTTACTATATAAAGTTTGATTCTTGGTAGTGTTGAATCAATTGGTTATGTAGTTGTGAAGGGTTATCTTAATTTTTGGTTAATTATATTATTGATAATGCTTTTTTAAATGTTTGAATAATCAGAATCATCTATTTGTTATAGTTCTTAGATTTAACATAAAATGTGAATCTATTGTGGCTCATGTTTCTGAATCTATTTAGCCATGCCTTTGAGACCATAATTTGACATTTATGGTAAAATAATTAATCCTGAAAGCTCAATCTTGGTTGACTACTTTACATTAGAGTGGATTCAAGGTGAGCAAGAGATTCATTGCCCGCTTATTGAATATGTCAGTTTTCTTATGATCGTGATTTGATCGGTTTGGTTGAACAATTAATGTCCAGAATTGGTTTCTTCTGTTACAGTATTGTGCATTTTTTCCATGCAATATTGTACAGAGGTGTGTTAAAATCTGTATTCTTTTCATGCAATCGGTATTAGGGTTTTCAAAGTGGCTCTTTGATGTAACTAGCTTGTCTATGTGATGTAACTGAGTAATTTCTGAATTGTTAGCTCTGCATGACTTCACTAAATAAATATAAAGTAATTGGTGAGAGTTTAGTTTTGGGAAATGGAGATGTCACTTCTGTTGATGCTGTTAACTGTAACCGTCCCCAAATACTTTTTAGCTCGCATCTTTGACAACCTTGTGCAATTGGCTGGATGATGCTATTTGTTCCCCAGCCCGCAGTTTCTGCTCTCAGGATGTACTGTGGACAGTTGGTGTATTTCCTAGTTTTTTATAGCAATCTTAGTTCAGATCGGGAACATGTGTAGGTTGTGAGATTGTTCAACCTTCATGTGGTTGGTTTAAGGTGGGGTCTCACATTTGGTGCCTTTTTTCATATGGAGACTGTTACATCACCCATGTAAACAGACTGCCATTATGATACACACCTTTGTTCCCTTTTATTGCTGAAATTACAGCATTCCCTCCCTCACACTGTTTCTCTGCTTTTGTTCTTACCTGACTTCATAAAACTGTGCTTGGCAATGATGGGTCTTGTATTTAAAAGAAAAAAATTATCGTCTTTACTGCCTTTGCATCTTTTGATTAATGCTAAAAAGTGAACGAATCTTTATGATTCATGATTTGATTCGAGGCCATTTCGATTCACGATTCGAATCCCAATTTGACAACTATGTTACTGTGTACATTTCTATCACAGTTTTTTCATTTTGTTTGAATAACTGTAGAATGACTGAGATATTTATCCAAAAAAAAAAACTATAGAATGATTGAGATAACCTTGTACGACCACACGTATTAATTGTCTTTACATGGTTGACCTGTATGTTTTATTTTTGCTTCAACTGTTACTTATTCTGTGATATATCATGAGATAGGATGTGATTGTGTGTTTTTTGTACTGTCATTGTAAATAACAGCACACTCAAGATGGCAGCGCCTAACGCCATAAAAGAGATCAAGAAATTTGCCTAGAAAGCCATAGGGACAAAGGATGTGAGAGTGGATGTGAAGCTAAACAAGCACATCTGGAGCAGAGGCATCCGAAGTGTCCCAAGGCGGATTAGAGTTCGCATTGCTCGCAAGAGAAATGATGATGAAGATGCAAAAGAAGAGTTCTACTCTCTTGTTACTGTTGCTGAAATCCCACTAGAAGGGCTGAAGGGCCTTGGTACCAAGGTCATTGATGAAGAGGATTGATTTGTCGATACCTTCCTGAGAGTTTTGCGCAGTGTTGATTGTTTTGAGACTCATTGAGTTTTCCTGATATTTGGTTTGTTTTATTGCTCAGAGCATATAGACTTCAGTGTCTTTGTTTTGGTTGACATAATACAGTTAGTGTTTCTACTTTGTTATGACTTCATTTCTTCTGCCCTTCAAAAGGGTTGAGTACTATTCTCAATTCATCTTCTCCTGTTTTATAGTCTGATTTTTGTTTATTAACGCAAACAAAACACGGATCTTAATTTTAAAAAGAAAACACATGCTTCGATACGACTGAAGACTGGTTTCAATACCAGAAGTTTGTAGTTTTGGTTTCCCTGACAGACTAGCTACTGTCTTTAACAAATGTACCTAAGCAGAGGTCCATGTATAGTATAGTATGATAAATGAAACATAGGAATCTTTGTTTTCTTTTGGGTAAATAACACTGATCTTCCTGGGTTTGAATAAAATATACAAAGTCTTGCAAGTTTTGCCATTATATTATTTCTCTGTACTCCTTTCGACCCAACCATTATATTAGCACCCCCTCTTTCATTCCCTTATTTTTCTTCTCGTCCTTTCCTATTTTTCTTTTCTTTTTTTGGGTCACCCATCAACCTAGCTTTTCCTATGACTGGCAGTGTACCACCTCCGATCAGCCCCATCCCACCCATCTCTGTCTCTCTCGCTCTCCTCAAGCAGCCACCCACTGCACAATCACTTCAATACTCACATCTACTGCACCTCCACTAGCACCTCCCCCTTACACACCATCACTGAACCCCCTTCCGCGTCCCTACCTCCCATGTCAAGCTTCATGAACTTTTAATGTGCAACCAACACACAGATTGATTGCCCACATTGTTACCATATATTTGTTTTGCTTTGATATTGGTGTCTTAATCTAATACTTCTCTGATATCAGACTGTATGTGTATTTAATAGATATAGAAACGAGTCTTTTACTAGTTGCGTGCAAAATTTCTGCAGCATATGGGTGGTGGACGTAGGGTATTGACCCTTTTGAGGTATTTAAAATCTGTTAAAACAGGGGGAAAAAAAAAGAAGAGTATATCAATAAACAATAAATAAGAAAATTTTGAGAAGACTCTCCAAAAGAACTATACCCCTGCATGTCCCAATAAAAAGAAAAAAGATAAATGGACATTATGCGAAAACAACAAACAGAGAAATATACAAATTATGACTTAAAGGAGAAGAAAGAGGAAGCCACCTTATTGGTAGACCGGAAGTATTAGAATACCTTGCTGAAGTACCGGTGAAGCAGGATCTCCTTTAGCAAACCAGACATGCCATAAAAAAAAAAAAAACTTGACATCACCTAGAGATTAGATGTAAAATGGATTTGGTACTAGAAACCTTCACCTAGATTTTTTTACAGCAATAGACTTCCCTAATCAAGGTTTTTTTTTCTCTACGTGATAATATGTCCACTTAAAATAAGATTCATACTAAGAGTTTCACTGTTTCAATATAAATTGACCCATTCTCAAATAGCAGATGAAAATGATGCCCAATACCCAAACCTCGAGACAGTTCAAATTTCAGAGTATATTTCAAAAGCCATAGGTCTGTAGGGGATGTCAGTGATATCATCAGAAACATCAAACCAAATATTTTTATCTACCTCTTTGAGTGGTTATTGTTCAAGCAAATGATAAACTATGCAAGGCTCTAATTTGAAAGGAAAAGAAAACAAAATGAAGATTAGTTACCTTAATAACTTTTCTGATGCAATCCTGGCAGCAACAATGGTGCCACAGTTAGGTCCCCACTTTACACCTCAGTTTGGAACAGATCGTATTGGAGAATGAATCTTAACAAGCTGGAAAAAAAAAAAAAAATAAGGAAAAAAAAAAAAAAGAGGTGGGGAAGTAGGAGTAAAATATAAGAAACTACTGTAGGAACCGAATAATTGTAAGGAATACAATTCTATGTGTACCACAAAGGACTCATGAGGTGGTGAAATGAGGAAAGCATTTTCGTACTTGCAGCAATAGGGAAAAGAACAATTCACATGGATGACTATAATTTGGATGCTTTGAGCTAAAGCAGGAAACAAATAATGATTAAAGGAGTTGTGATAATCCTTTAATTTGAACGTTCCACTCCCATCTGGTATCCATAATGGTTGTGGTTCGCATTCCTTATTTTTGTCATCAACATTTTTATTTTATTATATTATATTTTCAATTCTCACAACTACATTGAATTTGTTAAATTTGTTTGAGCAAGATACAAAATTCAGCATAAAAGAATACAGAAGCCATAAACTTACTCCTAAACACTCCATCATCTGGTAGTAAGCCCCACCCTGTAGTGGAGTATGACCTTTTCGAGACTCGAAATACCTTGTCTTGAAATGAATTTAGTTATGGCACCTTGGTAAGTAAGGTACATGCATTACAATTGTTACAATTATCTCCTCCTTGGTACAATATGCTAATTCAAATTCTATAGTTTCTTACCATTCCTTATAACCTGGATCAACTGTGAAACCATACATGTCGACAGTGTCACAAATGGAGATAGCAAACTCAAGAGCCTTGAGCCCTGTCCCCTCTGCTGCTGAACCAAAAGGTGCACCTAACATGAGATATACAGGATTTTGAATTGGAATTTTCTACAGAAGACAAACCCCAAAAGTTGTGACTTAGTGAGGCGTAGGTTGAAAAGAAAAAGAATAAAAGTCTCCTATTTTAGATGATCCACATTCCCCAAAACACAATTATAGTACATTGCAAATGCTGACACTAGTAATAACAAAATCAAGAAACAGGACTTGATCTGTTTTGCTTATTAGTCATCCTTGGCAATATCTAAAATTCAATACCATAGTCTGAATCCTATTACATAGAATAAGAGAAACACTAAATTTCAATATCTAAAATTCAATACCATAGTTTGAATCCTATTACATAATAGCCAATTTATAGGCAAAAAAGAAAACCCTAATAAGAGTTACCAAAATTAAAACAATAAATAAATAAATCTTAATTAATATTCTAATCTTGATAAAATTCCTAAAAATAAAACTTTCCAAAGTAAGCCTTTTCTTTCCTCATAACAAGGACTGATTATAATATAAAAATGTTGACTCAACCAAATGATATTGAAGATATTTGCTCAAAAAGTCGCAAGCACTATTATATTGAAGATATATGCCAAAAACCAAAACAAGGAAACAACGACAATGAAACATAGAAACCGCTAAAATGTAAGAATCAAGTTTAAATATAAGAAATAGGAAGGAACAAATCTAAGAATTACGATTTAGGGCTAAATCATGATAGGCAAGCAGTGCTGGTTTGTCTTGGTCTCCATACACAATAACAGACACAGGACCATAGGCGATTCGTACAATATGTTCCTGTAGTAAAAGCAAAATAAAATTTGGGCATTAGAAACACATCAATCATGGATAGGGAACAAAAAAAGAAGCATTAATCAACACAGGAAGATAATTTCCAAGAATTCATCAAAATGGTAGAAAACTATAAAGGTCCATCAAAAAATCAAAATGAGAACGCCCTTGGTATAAACAATCATTTGTTTTGTGTCTGAGACCATTCAAATAAAGAAAAATTGCTGCTTACTAATCTTATTCCCAAAAAATGTGTGTGATCCCATTGTCATAAATAATAAAAATAAATATAAATATTTTAAGCCTGAACAAACATGTTTTTTAGTTTATGTTTTTAAATTTTTTTTAAACATTTTGTTCAAACCAAACGCGTTTGTAATTTATGTTTTTCTAAAAATAAACAAAAATCAGTTTATAAAATTTTTGTAAACATAAACAAAAACATAAACGTTACCAAACACTACATAGTGTCCAAAAAAGTGTAGAACTGAGTGTGTTCCATTGGCCATTTGTATGGGTATTTTTATTGTTATGAATTGTAAGAGTACTGGGTGAGTGATTTCCTAGTGTGCAGGTGTGTGCGCCTATTAGGTTCGTGTCGCTTGCCGAAGTAGAGATGAAATTTTGGTTATGTTTGGCATGAGTTGCTTTTGCTATTTTAGTTACAAAAAAACAAAATAGGCTAAAAAAATCAGTAAGACGAAATGTCATATCCAAATCATAATTATTTCATTTTTTCTCTCAAAAAAGTTAAAAAGTTCATCCCAAACGAGTTTTTTAGCCTCAGGCTAATTAGCCCAAAAACCAAAAAAATATTCCAAACGAAGGCTTTTTGTAGTTTGGCAGCAATTGAAGAAGAAGAAAGAATATATATATACAGGTTTATTAAAAGAAAGAAAGAAAGAAAGAAAGAAAGACAAGGTTATAAAGGTCAATTTACATGTTCAATGTTTTAGTCTATAAATTATATGAGGGTTATGTAGTTATTTCCAAATAATAAGAAGGCAATCTGCACGTAGACTAAACCATAAGGGGGTAAAGTAAAATTTGTCAAACTTTTAATTCATGTAACATTTCATTCCATTTTGATCATAAATTCGTTTTTTTATAAAGTTTTTATATTCAGTGGAAGGTAGGGTGAAACTCTGGCCCAACCAAGTGCAACTAAGGATTGACAGAGTTCACAATGTGATCTTATGAGGCCTTAAACCATAGAGAACAACTAAGAATGTCCATTACAATTATTTAAACACTATTCATTTTGCATTAAGCTCATATAATTTCACAAGTGACCTAAAGAAAAACACTAAAACAAACAATATTATGGTCTAGTGGTCCCAAAATTAGAAATGGTTCTGAAATGAACCAATTAAAAAACATAGAAGGTTGTATGATACTGATATCAAATTTACAGATAGTTTTCATCTAATCCTATGGCTACAAAAGGGAAATATTATAGTCAGCAAAAACCTAAAAGCACCATGGACCAAAAGCACTATATCATGCAAAAACATAATAACAAATGGAAAAAAGAGAAACATAAATAGATGTCCCTTTACAAGCGATAGAAAATGAAAAAACTTCAAATCAATAATTTACAAACTTGGAAGCTAGTGTCAGCTCTCTCAAATCACAAGTTAAGCCCAGCCCTACTTTTTGTTAAGTCAATATGTAGCTAAGTTATGCATTTTTGTGGCTGACGTTATGTATCTTTGTGGTTAGCTATGAAGCATGGACACTCCAAAATTGGTGCCGTGGCGGTGTCCAAAACGTGGACACGCCGAGGACACTTACAGGACACACCAGATGGCATGTCCCTTTAATTTAATGATTTCTTTGTAGGGTACACGCGTGTCCACATCCGGACACGACATGGGACATGGCGGGGCTTACTCTTTTTTCTTTTTTTTCTTTTGCCTCTCTCATTTAGTGCTTTTGTGAAGAATATTGTTGGACGTTGAATGTTTTTCCCTTCTCATTTCAGTTCTTGTTATCGTTTATTATGACTTTTTTTGTGAATGAATGATCTATTAATTTGTTTAAATATAGTGGCTATATTTATTGAATTAATGTTACTATGTTAGTGTTTGTTAATTTTGATTTAGGATGAATGTAATATGAATCTACATAACACATAAAAATATATAATAAAAAAAAAATTCGCTGCGTCTCCAGTTGTGTCCGTGTTCCCATTTTTTGGAAATTGCCGTGTCCATATCTGTGCTTCATAGGTGGTTAGGTTACGACATTTTGTGATTGCCAAAGCCTTTATAGTTTTTGTTATGCCAATTTATGGTTAGGTTATGCATTTTTGTGGGTAACATTATGTAACTTTGTGGTTACGTTACAATATTTTGTGGTTGTCAAAAGTTTTATAGTTTTCGTTAGACCAATTTATGGTTAGGTTACACATTTTTGTGGGTAACGTTATGTAATTTTGTGGTTAGGTTACAACACTTTGTGGTTCTCATAATTTTTATGTTTTTCGTTATGTCAATTTGTGATTAGATTACACGTTTTTATGGCTGATGTTACATAAGTTCGTAGTTAGGTTACGACATTTTGTGGTTACCAAAAGTCTTATAGATCTCGTTACACTAATTTGTGGTTGGGTTATTCATTTTTTTGAATGACGTTGCGTAACTTTGTAGATAGATTATGACATTTTTGTAGTTCTTAAAATATTTATATTTTTCGCTACAACAATTTATAGTTAAGTTACGCGCTTTTGTGGGTGACGTTATGCAACTTTGTGGTTACATTACAACATTTTATAGTTTCCATAATTTTTATGATTTTTGTTATGCAATTTGTGGTTAAATTATGTATTTTTGTGGCAATGAAATAAATTTTTGTGGAGAGGTTACTCATTTTAGTTGTAGGTTATGCTTTTTTTCTTTCGAGATTATGCGTTTTAGTGAGTTGTGTTACGAATGTTTGTGGTTATATAATATTATTTATTATTTTGATATGTTTATCTATTAGTTAACCTATTTTATAGGTCATCAATTTATAAGAAAAACCACAAAAAAGTATTAACTTTAACCACAAATCCTTCAATATAATTTTTAGTGGTAAAAGGACAACTAAATTGTTTTTAATGTACAAGTGTCTTCATAAGAGATTTTTGTTGCAACATGGACACAAAATCAATGTTTAAACTACCTCTTACTATATAGATCTACATTGATTTAGAGTGAGAAAAAGAGGTAAAGAGATAATGCAGACGTCCAATGTAATTCTTACCCCTCACCGTGGTTAATGTTAATGTGGTCCCTTGTTAATTTCTTGTGAGAATCTTTGAATTTTATATGTACAAGAAAAATAATAGAAAAGAGAAAATACAATTAAAGTAGGAAATTTGTTTTGTCTTTAAACATAACTAACTTTGAAGTCAACTTTTCAATTAGATTAGGGCAAATTACACAAATAGTCCTTATAATTTGGGATTTGTGTTATTTTGGTCCTTGACTTTTTAATTGTGACACATTTGACCATGAATTTTGAATCTTGTTCCAAATAAGGACAATTGAATATATAATTAGATTTTTTAAGGGTAAAATTGTCAATTTGATAAAATATAAACTAATTTGACAAAAATAAATGTCAAACAAATATTTTTAAATTTTTAAAAATTATTTCTACCTACTAAAAATAAAATTATGTAAAATTAATAAATCTTTTAGACATTTATTTTTTTTTTTACCAAATTAATTTTTATTATGTGTTTGGAGGATGATTATGTAAAATTAATTTAAAAAAATTAATCATGTAATTTTTATTAATTTTACATAATTTTATCATTTGTGGATAAAAATAATTTTTAAAAAATTAAAAATATTTTTTTGATATTTATTTTTGTCAAATTAATTTATATTTTAGTAATTCTTACCCCTCGCCGTCGTCAATGTTAATATAGATGAAGGGAGTGTGTGTGTCCTATTTTACTCCTGCAAAAAGGTTTTTCTAAATTCCTTTTTGCAGTAAAATAAGAGTACAATTTCATTGTACGGAGAATTTTTTATTTTTTTATGTAAGCAATGGAATTGAATTTTTTTTTTTTAAAAATGTTTTATATTTATAAACATTTAGAATCAATTTCATGATTTTTTGAGCAAGTCAAATTTTTATATTAATTTTGAGTCATGTTTATTTGCTTTTTATATTTAAAATCATAATAAATTTGATATAAAAAATGAGAAGTGTTGTGATCATTACAGTGATTAGAGATGTTGATAACAAAATTTCACTGTCCAAGCTAACATTTACATAATTAATGAAATTTTACTATGTATGTATGTTAACTTGGACGGTAAATTTTATTTCTTTTATTGCATAATCCATATTGACCCAACTAAACCCACCCATTTGCCAACTGCATACATGATAAATGTTAGAAACACTGGATAATGCCCCAAGCTTCATTGAAAATGGAGCACCATAACGTACTTCCAAGACAAGCAGTGATCAGGTGCTTGTATTAGCATTACGGTACCAATATTTTTGCTAAATTTGCAGGCAAATGTCTTGCCACGAGGGGAAAATAATTATACAGAAACGCAATAAAATAAAAATCAAATAATCCCCCAGCCAAATAATAAAAATAACACCACACCATTTTGTAAATAACCTTCATCTCAAATTCAAAGTTCAGATTGAACACCGATTTAAATAATATTCTTAATAACTAATATTAGTTTTCTCACTACTAGCAGATTGTGCCCCAAAAAATAAATAAAAACCTGTATCCTTGAAGACCCAGTATACAAGTAGATACGAGCGTTATCTCAACACCAATTGTGTCCCAAAAGGTAATCTTGTTTCCAAGTGCTGCCTTGCACGAGTTCTAGCCAGTTGTTGCTTGTCAGGATCTTCAGGTGCCCATTTATTTGGACGGCTGGGATCAATGATTATCTCCTGAAGTGATACAGTACTGCCAAGTATGTATGAGGCAATCTGCAGATCCGCTTTGCATCCAACAAATCCATTCAATTCAAGCACCTTGAGGCTTTTATGTAGATGTTTAGACCTTCGTATCTTCGTTTCTTTTGTGGAGTCCTTGAAGTCCCGAAACTGCAAAAGAGAAAATATAATCCAAATAAAGTTCCAAACATATGCTGAAGTCAAGCATGGGTCTGGTCTGCACACACCCAAATGTATAATAGCAATTCCTAAGGGTTTTAGGAATCAAATTTTTTCGTCTCCAAAAATAAAAATTCTGCAGCAAAAAACATTAAGAGACCAATTTCAGCTGTTATGTGGGTCATCATGAAAACACCATTCCAAAAAAAAAAAAATATTTAAAAATTTAGCAACAAATTTTTGAAAATGTCACTAATAAATGCACTTTTAAGGACAATATTTTTGTGCAAAGATTAGACCAAGATTGTCCCAAAAAGATAGTAATTCATTATTCAATGTCCAATTTCGTCGCTAAAAATATAACGACACTTTTAACAACTAAGATATTTTGTCCTAAATTGTGATTTCATCCCAAAATTTGTCTCCAAAATCTTAATTTATTGTAATGCCAACCAGGGGCAAAGTCAAAACTCGGGTTAGAGTGGGTACTTTTTTGGGTGAATTAGAGTGGGTACTTTTTGGGTGAACTAGGACCCCTTCCAAACCCTCCCCCTCCCAATGCCCGTATACAACCAACATGGGCAACATACCAGGGATGGATTGAAAAGGGGATAGCAGGGTGCCACCCTTGATACGTTTAAATTACATAGATTCATATCTCTAAGATATTTTTGAGAAATTACATATCCCCTAACAACTCCCTATAGTATGCTATATTTTTTGGACAAAAATGCCCTTATAGGACTCTTAGTGGTTGAGAAGACAAGGTGGGAAGAGAAGAGAGAAAGTGTTGGAATAATTTTGGAATAAAATAATTATAATAATTATGGATGAATCAAAAAGTGACACGTATCAAATAAGTGTAAAAAGTTAAGAGAAACAAATGAAAACCGACAGAGGGTCAACATTGAGACAGTTAAAAATTCAGGGTTTAAATTGTTAAAATTAAAATGTTGGGGTTTAATGTGAAAAACACACCAAACCCTAGGTTTTTTTTTTTTTTTGTAATTTTCCCTAAAAACTTTATTAACTTTTTATCTATATCTTTGTTTTTTTATAAAAATATAAAACAAAGACCTATAATGAATATGAAATTCTAAAGAAAAAAATTGTCAAAATTTTCACAGTTTGCTATCCTCGGACGGTGAAATTTCGGTGACTAAAATTCAATGAAATTTCACTGAATATTCCTTTGTGTATACTTATGTATATATATATATCGAAGGCAAGAGTAACAAGAGAAGATTTACCTCCACAAAGATCTATTTCTAATGAGATCCAAAGATGGTGCCTATAGTTCTTCAATCACAGTTCAATCATATACATTGTTGATGATATAGGCAAATTAGGAAGAAAAAACAGAAGCGTTGAATGTGTACCTATTTTCTATAGGTGTACAGTAAGCATATTCACCTCAATTTTAAGTATCCTCAATAAAGGAGACACCCTTAGCAGGTATGCACAAAGGAGCCCAGAGACACCAGGATTGAGCATCAATTCCAACTGCCTGAGATTCCTTAACTTGGGAAATCTAGGGAAGCATCTCAACTTCTAGACAATTCAACCAAAAGTGAAGACAACAAATATTAATAAGCTTAACATTATTTAGACCCCCCCAAAAAAAAAAGATGATAAAAGAAAAAATAAATGAGACACCTACAAACACATGGAAATCACATGCTAACCTTAAGTCCCCTACTCAAGTTCAATACAAGTGTCTCTAGCTGAAGGAAATGGCTTGAAACTTGTATAAAGTTCTTAACAATATAGCGAGCATAAGGCCCATCAAAAGATGCCTTAACAAGATGCGGTGTGTTTTTAAAGGCAATGTCGGTCTTTAGTCCGCTGTATTTAAACGACATTAGATTTGCATCATAAATATCAACACTTCTCAAACAGAAGCAACCTCCGATCTCTAAGTACTTTAGCTTGAATGAAGGCCCAGAAACTGCAAAATTTACCAAAGATCGTGAATGCAATATAGATAACTCTTCGAGCAATGGGCAAACGAACAAAATGTATTCCAAAACTTCCCTTGTCACATCTACATGGCACAGATAGAGGCTTGTTAGGGAATCAAGTCTGTGATAATGAAGAATATGAGCAGTAAGAGGGTAATTCCAATTCCCATTTGTCCAGGTACATCTAAAGTTGAACTTGAGCCTTTTAACTCTCTTTTGAAAGGCAAAGTTGATCCAACCATCAATATCACTTTTAAAGATTTTATCATCCAAACAAAATTGAATGCTGAATTCATCAATAATCGTACCACGATGAAACTTCAAGATATGATTAACCCGATCAACAAATTGCCTGCATTTGAGACCAAATAACTTATCTTCATGATCCACTAGCTGCCAATCGCAAAATTTGAATATCAAACTACTAGTGAATGTCCACAAATATCTCCATCTGCGAGATAGGGCACTAGTTCTTGCTGCTTGTTCAATTTCCAACCGAGACAAAATGGAAACGAGAATTCCATCAGGCAAGTTACTAATTAGGTCCTTTAGGCAGATGCTCGTCCAACCACACTAACAACAGTTCCAAAAAGAAAAGAAAAAATTACAATTTAACACCAGTTAGCAATAACTACACAAATTTGTTACTTTTTTTTTTTTGTACATAGTTTGCTCTAACAACTTAAAGCATGGTAATGGTGTATAAAGGGGCTATTTGGTGCAGCTTCCAGAGCAACTTATAGCTTTTTTGATTTGGAAATTTGTCCGGTGTTTGATGTAACTGCTTACAATATTTTAGGCAAAATAACTTAAATAAAATGGAAAAAAAAAAACTAATTATTGAGGCGTTTTAAGTTTCTGCTTCTAATTATCAACTTTTAGCTTGCTAGAAGTTGCACCAAACAAGCTCGAATTCTAGTAACATTATATCAATCCAAACTTGAACAACTTCGTATGGGTAAATTTTATTAGAGTTAATTATAATTTATCCCTCGTGGATTGTTCATAAACACTACCCTTGAGATTTTAAATGTACACAACTCCATTGTGGATTGGATAAAAGTGCTCAGCTTAAATCCTTTAATGATTTTCACAAAAGTCAAAATTACCTTTATTTTTTCCTCTAATTTTCTTCTTTATGCCACTGCTCCTCTCTCTCTCTCTCTCTCTCTAGGAATTGTACCGCATCACAACCCTTCCCAAACCCACTTATTTTCAAAAAATAAAAAAGATTCAAGTGTCATGCACATAACAATTTGCTAGGAGTGAGCATGGTCCGAATTGGTCCGGATTGGGATAAAACAATGACCAATCCATTATCTACGGTTCCTAAGAAATTAGAACCAATCCAATCCGTTTAAATCGTGGAACCAATCCGAACCAATCAGTTTAAACACGGACTGGATCGGTTTAGGACCACCGATTCACATAATTAAATAAAACAAAAAATATAGAACATTTAAAGCAAACAAAAGCAAACAGCATTATGTGTGAACTGATCAACAAAAACAGCAATATATAAACTAACAAAAACCCATTAAAACAATATCACCAATTCTCCAAAATGTCATCTTATGTAACAAAATTCCAAGCAAACAAACAGACAACAACAAACAAATTCAGCAGTAGTAGATATTTCCCTTTCCACAAATTCTAAGCAAACAAACAGAGATAAACTGGTTTTAGAAGGGGGGGCATACCTTTGAACCAGAAGGAGTTGCAGGCTGAGGATGAGAGAGGTCGACGACATCATTTGTCTCTCCAATACTTGACATCTATCAAACAAGAAAAAGAAATACATCAAAAAAATAGGATTAATATTATGAGAGAACAATCATACCAGAAATCAAAGAAAAAATATACGCTGTTTCTCTCCATACCACAGAAATCATACCAGAATTCAAAGAAAAAAATTTATCCACACCACAGAAACCAAAGAAAAAAATGAAAACAGAAATCATAGAATATACACATACCCATTTAAGATACACTGTTTCTCTCCTTATATACATAAATCACTGTTTCAGAAAAAAATATACACACAACCATTTACGATAAAAACAGAAAAAAATAAAAATAAACACTCTTACTTACAGCTACCGATCTGATCTGAGATGAGATGGATGATCTGAGATGACTGCGTCTGAGAACAAAGGAACAAAAACAGTGTCAGAGAGAGAGAGAGAGAGAGAGAGAGAGAGAGAGAGAGAGAAGCAGCTCACCGATCTGATCTGAGATGAATGAGAGGGTGAGAGACAGTGCCGAGAGAGAAAACTCGGTCTTGAGATGAGAAAGAGCTCCGCGTGGCGTGAATGAATTAGGGTAGACTTCTATACTATCCATCTATCTATAGGGTTTCTGACCCCAAGGCGGTGGGAATTTTAATATTTCAATTTTAATTTTTTAGTTTTTTATTTTTTTAAAAAAATAATTTTAATATTTATTAACTTCTCGAAATCTATAAAATTTTTTGATTTCTTTCATAATTATTATATTATTTTTTTTAAAATAAATAATTTATCTATTAAAAAAATTTAAAACAAATATAAATATAAATATCTATATCTATATCTATTTATTTATTTATATTTATCTCTAACTCACAAGTTTTATAAGAGTTTCAATATCCCAATCTAAATTTATTATTTTTTTGATTTAAAAAAAAACTTTAGCATTTATTAATTTCTCACAACCCCAAGCCTTACCCTTATAATAACACTTTAATGTATTAAGAATAAATATAAAAAAAAATTCCTTAAAAAATCCAACACATATGAATTTTTTAAAAAGTCTCAACACATGTGATTATTATCTCTTATAATAACACTTTAATGCATTAAGAACAAGTATAATTTTTTTTTTGAAAAGTACAATACATATGATTATTATCAAAATATTAAACTTTAATATAATATAAAAAAACAAGACATTTAATTCATTGAAAAGTCCAACACATATGATTATTATCAAAATATTAAACTTTAATATAATATAAAAAGAAAAAAAAGAAGACATTTTAAAAAATGACATTTAAAAATCACAATTCACATATATATCTCCTGATCAGCATTTATTACATTTTTTCAATCCACGTGTCTTTTCACATGCCTGCATTTATTGATTTGGTCAAAATTCTCTAATTAGCATTTAAAATCCCCTCATACAAATAATTATAGATACAACCTGTGCATAATTACTGCAGTACCCTTTTCAACTTTTCTTGTACACTATGGTTAGTGATAAAATTGTTAAATTATTTTTATAAAAAATCTTTAAAAACATAATTTATATATTAAAAAAAATCTAAAGCAAATATAAATACTTATAATTATCCCGTGCATAGTATGGGTGATAGACTAGTATATATTAAGCAAAAGGGGTTTTTTAACCCAAGACTTGTGGGCGCGCCAATTTCTCAATCTAAATTTCTTAATTTTTTGATTTTTTAAAAAAAATTAGTATTTATTAACTTTTCTCAACCCAAAGTCTTACCTTCATAATAACACTTTAATGCATTAAGAACAAGTATTAAAAAAAATGTTTGAAATCCAACACATATGAATTCCTTGAAAAGTACCAACACATATGATTATTATCCCTCATAATACCACTTTAATGCAATAAGAACAAATATAAAAAAAAAATTTCTTGAAAAGTTCAACACATATGATTATTATCAAAATATTAAACTTTAATATAATATAATAAAAAAAAGACATTTAATTCCTTGAAAAGTCTAACACATATGATTATTATCAAAATATTAATATAGTATAAAAAAGGAAAAAAAGAAGACATTTTTTTATAAAAAAAAAAAAAAAGACATTTAAAAATCGCAATTCACATATATAGATAATTGTAAATATTTATTAACTTCTCCCAACCCCCAAGTCTTACCCTCATAATAACACTTTAATGCATTAAGAGCAAACATAAAAAAAAGGTTGTGGCTTTGGTCCAGTCCAAGATCGGATTGGACCGTGCTGTTAGGGCCGGGGGGCCCCACCATGGGTCCCGTTTTGATAATCTGAACCGTTCAATATGTATAAATCGTCGAGTACTATATGCCTGTAAAAAATCACGTTGATCGGATATCGATAGCTATGTGAACAAAACAGTTTTCTATCAATCGTTAATTTTTTCACCGTCTATTTTTTTATACAAAACGAATTTGATCACATAGTTATTGATATCCGATCAACGTAATTTTTTATAGACATATAGTACTCAACGAGTTCTACACATTGAATGGCTCAGATTATTAAAATGGGCCCCCAAAATGGGTCCCATGGGCCGGACTGGACGAGTCCAGTCTTGATCTCAACTTGAGACAAGCTAGACCAAAAAAAAAATTCTTTGAAATCTATCACATATGAATTTCTTAAAAAGTCCCAACACATATGATTATTATCTCTCATAATAACACTTTAATGCATTAAAAACAAGTATAAAAAAAATTTCTTGAAAAATCCAACACATATGATTATTATCAAAATATTAAACTTTAATATAATAAAATAAAAAAAAGACATTTAATTTCTTGAAAAGTCTAACACATATGATTATTATCAAAATAATAAACTTTAATATAATATAAAAAATGAAAAAAAAGAAGACATTTAAAAATCGTAATTCACATATATAGATATTTGTAAACATAATCCGTGCATAGCACGGGTGATATGCTAGTATATATTAAGCAAAATTGAGTTTTTAACCTCAAGCCTTATGAGAGCACCAATCTCCCAATCTAAATTCCTTGATTTTTTTATTAAAAAAAAAACTACACATGATTATTATCAAAATATTAAACTTTAATATAATATAAAAAAGGAAAAAAAGAAGACATTTTTTATTTAAAAAAAAGGACATTTAAAAATCGCAATTTACATATATAGATAATTGTAAACATTTATTAATTTCTCCCAACCCCCAAGTCTTACCCTCATAATAACACTTTAATGCATTAAAAACAAGCATAAAAAAAAATTCTTTGAAATCCATCATATATGAATTCCTTAAAAAATCCCAACACATATGATTATTATTCCTCATAATTATTATCCCTCATAATAACACTTTAATGCATTAAAACAAGCATAAAAAAAATTTCTTGAAAAATCCAACACATATGATTATTATCAAAATATTAAACTTTAATATAATATAATAAAAAAAAAGACATTTAATTTTTTGAAAAGTCTAACACATATGATTATTATCAAAATAATAAACTTTAATATAATATAAAAAAGGAAAAAAAACGAAGACATTTAAAAATTGCAATTCACATTTATAGATATTTGTAAACATAATTCGTGCATAGCACGGGTGATATGCTAATATTATATATTAAGCAAAAGGGGGGTTTTTAACCCCAAGGCCTGTGGGAGTTTCAATATCTCAATCTGAATTTTCTAAATTTTTTATTAAAAAAAAAACTCAGCATTTATTAATTTGGTCAAAATCCCTTGATCAGCATTTATTAACTTTTTCAATCCACATGGCTTTCTACATGCCTACATTTATTGATTTGGTCAAAATTCCCTGATCAGCATTTAATCCCCTCATACAAATAATTATAGATACAATCTGTGTATAGTTACTGCAATACTCTTTTCAACTTCTCTCATACACTATGGTTAGTGATAAGATTGTTAAATTATTTTTATAAAAAAATCTTTAAAAATATAATTTATATATTAAAAAAAATCTAAAACAAATATAAATATTTATAATTATCTTGTGCAAGTTTGTGAGAGAGATTAAGAGGGAGAGATTATGAAATATTTTGTTATTAAATAAATAAATCAGTCAATAGTTTTTTTTAATCTATTTTGTAAATTAAAAATTAATAATTTTGGAAAATTGATTAATTTGTCTCATTAAGTAATTTAAAATTTTGATAGATATACATAAAAAAAATACATAATTATATTATTAAATCACAATTCAAATTTAGATATTATATCTTTTTGAGATCTATAGTTAAATTCTTATCTTTTTTTTTTTAATTTTTGTGTGTAACCATAGTGTATGGGAGAAATGGAAAAGGGTGTTGCAATAATTATGAAAAAGTCAAAAGAGATTGTGGGTTGGGAAAAGTCAATAAATGCTGAGGTTTTTTTTTTAAATTAAATAATTAGAAAATTAGGATTAGGAGATTGGAGCTCCTATCTGATTTTTTGGGGAAGAGAAAATGAATGCAAGTTTTAATATTTTTTTTTGAAAATTTGTGAGAGAGATGAGGAGAGAGAGATTATGAAATATTTTTGTTATTAAATAAATAAATCAGTCAATAGTTTTTTTTAATCTATTTTGTAAATTAAAAATCAATAATTTTGAAAAATTGATTAATTTGTCCCATTAAGTGATTTAAAATTTTGATAGATATATATTAAAAAAAATACATAATTATATTATTAAATCATAATTTAAATTTAGATGTTATATCTTTTTGAAATCTATAGCTAAATTCTTATCTTTTTTATTTTTTATTTTTATGTGTAACCAATATTTATGGGAGAAATTGAAAAGGATGTTGCAATAATTATGAGAGAAGTCAAAAGGGATTGTAGGTTGGGAAAAGTCAATAAATGCTGAGGTTGGGCTAGGAGAAGTCAATAAATGCTGAGATTTTTATTTTTTTTTAAATAAAAAAATTAGAAAATTAGGATTACGACACATATGAATTCCTTGAAAAGTTCCAACACATATGATTATTATCCCTCATAATAACACTTTAATGCATTAAGAACAAACATAAAAAAAAATTATTGAAAAATCCAACACATATGATTATTATCAAAATATTAAACTTTAATATAATATAATAAAAAAAAATTTAATTCCTTGAAAAGTCCAACACATATGATTATTATCAAAATATTAAATTTTAATATAATATAAAAAATGAAAAAAAAAAAGAAGACATTTAAAAAAAAATTAAAAATCACAATTCACATATATAGATAATTGTAAACACAATAAAATAGGAGGGCATTCATGGCTACACGTTTTTTTTATAAGATTTCCTCCATTATAATAAGATAGCACTTTCTTTCTCTCATCTTATAATCTATATATATATATATATATATTATATTAACTATCTATCTATACTATATATTAAGCAAAAAGGGGTTTCTAACCCCCCAAGGCCTATGAGAGCTTTAATATGCTAATCCTAATTTTCTAATTTTTTGTTTTTTTAAAAAAAAATTAACCTCAGCATTTATTAACTTCTCTCAACCCACAAGACTTTTCTTCATAATTTCTTAAGAATGCATTTTCCAATAAAAAATTTGTATATTAAAAAATTTAAAATAAATAATAAATATAATATCTATATCTATCTATCTATTTATTTATATCTATCTCTAGAGTTCACCTTAATTTCTGTAGATATAGATTATGCGTTACATTTTCCAAAATAAATAATTTGTATATTAAAAAAAATTTAAAATAAATATAAATATAAATATCTATATCTATCTATCTATTTATTTATATCTATCTCTAACCCACAAGTTTTGTGGGAGTTCCAATATCTGAACCTTAATTTTTTTAATTTTTTTGATTTTTTTAAAAAAAACTTAGCACTTATTAAATTATTCTAAGTCTTTTTAACTTCTCTAATACACACACTCTTTTTAACTTTTAACATACCTATTGCAAATAGTGAGTCTCCTTCTTGACTTCTTACTTCTACCAATCTCTCAATCTAAATTTCTTGATTTTTTGATTAAAAAAAAAAAAAAACTTAGCATTTATGAACTTCTCCCAACCCCTAAGTCTTACCCTCATAATAACACTTTAATACATTAAGAACAAGTATAAAAAAAAAATTCTTTGAAATCTAATACATATGAATTACTTGAAAAGTCCCAACACATATGATTATTATCCCTCATAATAACACTTTAATGCATTAAAAACAAGCATGAAAAAAATTTCTTGAAAAGTCCAACACATATGATTATTATCAAAATATTGAACTTTAATATAATATCAAAAAGGAAAAAAAGAAGACATTTAAAAAAAAAAGACATTTAAAAATCGCAATTCACATATATAGATAATTGTAAATATATTAAGAAAAAAATTTAATGTTTAGGGTGCTTTTTGTCAATCAATAAAAAATATTTATAAATATTAAGAGAATTACATTTGAACAAATTCTAACATAAATTTTTTACTTTAAAACTCTAAGACCTACACATTTTGTTTGATTCCATCTACATCACGAATCTTTGGAGGTTTAAAGATTTTTTTTTTAATGGAATGTCTGTTTGCTATAATATAGATATATAGATTGGAACATTGATGCATATAAAATTATTAAACATAAAGAAAAAAAAAATCTATGAAAGCTGTAGATTAATTCCTATATTTTAGTAGTATAAAAATCCAAATTTATATTTTAGTTGACTTTCCTTCTCAATTTCTAAATTTAAATTTTTAAATAAATTAATTAACTTTCTTTTTGAAATGTGTAAATCAAGGCATAAAAGTTATTTAAATTTTTAAATAGATTAACTAACTTTCTTTTTAAATTTAAATTTGTAAATGAATTAATTAACTTTCCTTTTAAAATGTGTAAATTAAGGCATAAAAGCTATTTAAAATTTTAAATAGATAATTAACTTTCCTTTCAAATTTAAATTTTTAAATGAATTAATTAACTTTCCTTTTGAAATATGTAAATCAAGGCATAAAAGTAATTTAAATATTTAAATAGATTAATTAGCTTTCCTTTTAAATAGATTAATTACTATTTTTTTAGATTTGTTATAAAAATAATTTAACAATCCCATCAGTAACCATAGTGTATGGGAGAAATTGAAAAGGTGGTGTTGCAGTAACTATGAGAGAAGTCAAAAAGGCTTGTGGATTAAAAGAAGTCAATCAATGCTGAGTTTTTTTTTTTTAAATCAAAAAATTAAAAAATTAAGATTAGGATATTGAAGCTCCCACAAGACTTGTGGGTTAGAAACCTCATTTTCTTATATAATACTAGCATATCACCCGTGTTATGCACAGATTATGTTTACAAATATCTATATATGTGAATTGCGATTTTTAAATATATATTTTTTAAATGTCTTCTTTTTTTCCTTTTTTATATTATATTAAAGTTTATTATTTTGATAATAATCATATGTGTTAGACTTTTCAAGAAATTAAATGCCTTTTTTTATTATATTATATTAAAGTTTAATATTTTGATAATAATCATATGTGTTGGATTTTTCAAGAATTTTTTTTTGCTTGTTTTTAATGCATTAAAGTGTTATTATGAGGGATAATAATCATATGTGTTGGGACTTTTTAAAGAATTCATATGTGATGGATTTCGAAGAATTTTTTTTATGTTTGTTCTTAATGCATTAAAGTATTATTATGAGGGTAAGACTTGGGGGTTGGGAGAAGTTAATAAATGTTTACAATTATCTATATATGTGAATTGCGATTTTTAAATGTCATTTTTTTTTCTAAAAAATGTTTTCTTTTTTTTCCTTTTTTATATTATATTAAAGTTTAATATTTTGACAATAATCATATGTGTAGTTTTTTTTTAATCAAAAAATCAAGAAATTTAGATTGGGAGATTAGAGTTCCCACAAGGCTTGGGGTTAAAAACTCCATTTCGCTTAATATATACTAGCATATCACCCGTGCTATACACGGATTATGTTTACAAATATCTATATATGTGAATTGCGATTTTTAAATGTCTTTTATTTTTATTTTTAAATGTCTTCTTTTTTTTTTAATACTATATTAAAGTTTATTATTTTGATAATAATCATATGTGTTAAACTTTTCAAGAAATTAAATGTCTTTTTTTTTATTATATTATATTAAAGTTTAATATTTTGATAATAATCATATGTGTTGAATTTTTTAAGAGATTTTTTTATACTTGTTTTTAATGCATTAAAGTGTTATTATGAGGGATAATAATCATATGTGTTTGGACTTAATTCATATGTGATGGATTTCAAAGAATTTTTTTTTTGCTTGTTCTTAATGCATTAAAGTGTTATTATGAGGGTAAGGCTTGGGGGTTGGGAGAAGTTAATAAATATTTACAATTATCTATATATGTGAATTGTGATTTTTAAATGTCCTTTTTTTTTTTTTTATAAAAAATGTCTTATTTTTTTCCTTTTTTATATTATATTAAAGTTTAATATTTTGATAATAATCATATGTGTTAGACTTTTCAAGGAATTAAATGTCTTTTTTTTATTATATTTTATTAAAGTTTAATATTTTGATAATAATCATATGTGCTGGACTTTTCAAGAAATTTTTTTTATGTTTGTTCTTATTGCATTAAAGTGTTATTATGAGGGATAATAATCATATGTGTTGGGACTTTTCAAAGAATTCATATGTGTTGGATTTCAAAGAATTTTTTTAATGCTTGTTCTTAATGCATTAAAGTGTTATTATGAGGGTAATACTTGGGGTTGAGAGAAGTTAATAAATACTAAGTTTTTTTTTTTAAAATCAAAAAATTAAGAAATTTAGATTGAGAAATTGGAGCTCCCACAAGTCTTGGGGTTAAAAACCCCCTTTTGCTTAATATATAGTATAGATAGATAGATACTAGCCTATCACCCGTGCTATGCACTGGACAATTATAGATATTTATATTTGTTTTAATTTTTTTTAATATATAAATTATGTTTTTAAAGATTTTTTATAAAAATAATTTAACAATCTTATCACTAACCATAGTGTACAGGAGAAATTAAAAAGGCTACTGCAGTAACAATGCACGGGCTGTATCTATAGTTATTTGTATGAGGGGATTTTAAATGCTAATCAGGAATTTTGACCAAATCAATAAATGCAGGCACGTGAATTGGAAAAAGTTAATAAATGCTAATCAGAGGATTTTGACCAAATCAATAAATGCTGAGTTTTTTTTTTTAAAGCAAAAATTTAGAAAATTAAGATTGAGAGATTAGAGCTCCCACAAGGCTTGGGGTTTAGAAACCCATTTTTCTTAATATATTTACAATCTATACTTCTATACTATATATTAAGTAAAAGGCGGTTTCTAACCCCCAAGGCCTGTGGAAGCTCCAATATGCCAATCCTAATTTTCTAATTTTTTGTTTTTTTAAAAAAAAAAAATTAACCTCAGCATTTATTAACTTCTCTCAACCCACAATATTTTTTTGACTTATCTCATAATTACTGCACTATCTTTTCCAAAACAAATAACTAACCTATCACCCGTGCTATGCACAGGATAATTATAAATATTTATATTTATTTTAGATTTTTACAATAGGTATGTGAAAAGTTAAGAAAAATATGTGTATTTGAGAAGTTATAAAGATTTAAAAGAATTTAATAAGTGTTTATTTATTTATTTTTTCAAAAAACAAAACAAAAAAATTAAGAGCAAAATACATTAAGAGCCATTTACACAATAATTACATGGGTCTCTTCGGGATGCAAAAAGTAATGGCGTGTGAATACTGGGGTTTGACCGAGGAGTTTGAAAGAATTTAATAAGTGTTTATTTATTTTTTTTTTCAAAAAACAAAACAAAAAAATTAAGAGGGAAAAAAATTAAGAGCCATTTACCCAATAATTACATGGGTCTCTTGGGGATGCAAAAAGTAATGGCGTGTAAATACCTGGGGTTTGACCGAGGAGGTAGCCCCAAAGGCAAATACCTTTTTTTTATTATCACACATATACACACCACATAGTTATATAGCCCCTCTCTCTCTCTCTCTCTCAGTTATTGCTTTATTCTAGTCAGTAATTTTTGAACCAATCACCAAGTCAATTTTTTTTTTAAATCTTGAAATTAAGATTTCATTTATTGCGTTATTCTAGTCAGTCGTGCTTCCCCACCCTCTATCTCCTCCATTTGTCAATAGTATAATTATTATAATCTTTGAATCACTCACCAAATCAATTTTTTTTTTTTAAAAATAAATATCTATCTATTTTTTTATATCTATCTCTAACCCACAAGTTTTGTGTGAGTTCCAATATCTGAACCTTAATTTCTTAATTATTTTAATTTTTTTGAAAAAAAAATTTAGCACTTATTAAATTCTTCCAAGTCTTTTTAACTTATCCAATATACATACTCTTTTTAACTTTTCACATACCTATTGCAAACAGTGAGTTTCCTTTTTATTTTCTCTTGCTTGACTTCTCACTTTTACACTTTCAACTTCAGTAACCACGTATGCAAACAGTAAGTCTTTTTTTTTTGTTTTCTCTTTCTTGACTTTTCCTTTTATTGACTGTTTTAATATTGTAGCTAGATAGCGAATAAAAATATTTGTGATTTGTTTAGCGAATAAAAAATTATAATTTGATTTTTTTTAATTTGATTGAAGTTGGATAAATATAAACTCTCACAAAGAGAAAAATGTGATTATAATTAGTTGAATGATTTTTTTTTTTTTAATGTGATTGTAGTTAGTTTAATAGTTCTTTTTTTCATTTATTTATTTTATTAAGGGAAAAATGTGATGTGATTGTAGTTTGTTCAATGGCTTTTTTTTTAATATGATTGTTGTAGTTAGTTCAATGGTTTTTTTTAATGTTATTTAATATTTTTATTTACTATTTTAATTTTATTTTTAATATGATTGAAGTTAAATAAATATAAACACTCACAAAAAAAAAATGTGATTGTAATGTGATGTAATTGTAGTTTGTTCAATGACTCTTTTTTTTAATATGATTGTTGTAGTTAGTTCAATGGTTTTTTTAATGTTGTTTAATCTTTTTATTTACTATTTTAAGTTTATTTTTAATATGATTGAAGTTAGATAAACATAAATACTCACAAAGAAAAAAATGTGATTGTAGTTAGTTCAATGGTTGTTTTTTTTTTTAATGTGATTATAGTTAGTCAATGGTTCTTTTTTTTCATTTATTTATTTATTTTATTATGAGAAAATGTGATGTGATTGTAGTTTGTTTAATGGTTCTTTTTTTTGATGTGATTTAATCTTTTATTTACTGTTTTAATGGTTTTTCTTTACAATTATTTATGAAAAAAATATGATTGTAGTTAGATAGCATAAAAATATTTGTGATTTGATTTGATTTTTTTCTGATTTGATTTTTAAAGTACCAATTATTGATAATGATTAGATTATATTTTGAAAAAAAATTGTAATTAATTTTTTAACTCATTGTGTTTTTGAAAAAAATTATTGTGTTTTTTAACTATCCACTTAATTTGTGATTTGATTTTTAACTCATTGTATTTTTTGAAAACAAAATGGATTATACTCATTAGGGTCACATAATGTACCAATTATTGATGATGATTAGATTGTATTTTGACCCAAATTTTTTTTTGTAATTGAACTTTTTAACTCACTATGTTTTTTGAAAAATAAATTATTGTGTTTTTTTTAATTATTGATGATGATTAGATAGCATTAAAAAAATTGTGATTTGTATGATTGAAATTATCTCCTTTTGTTTATAATTTTACTAGCCTATCATCCGTGCTATGCACGAGATAATTATAGATATTTATATTTGTTTTCATTTTTTTTAATACATAAATTAAATACATGGGGTTTGACCGAGGAGTTTGAAAGAATTTAATAAGTGTTTATTTATTTATTTAAGAGGCATTTACACAATAATTACATAATATATAAATTAAATACATGGGGTTTGACTGAGGAGTTTGAAAGAATTTAATAAGTGTTTATTTATTTATTTAAGAGGCATTTACACAATAATTACATGGGTCTCTTGGGGATGCAAAAAGTAAGCAAATTAGGATTTCATTTATTGCGTTATTCATTTAATAAGTGTAATTATTATAAATTAAGTGTTTATTGTAATCAATAGTGTAATTATTACAATCTTTGAACCAATCACCAAGTCAATTTTTTTTAAAAAAAATATTAAAAAATCAGGAAATTAGGATTGACATGTTGGAGCTTCCACAAGCCTTGGGTTTTAAAAGACCCTTTTCCTTAATATATAGATTTTTTAATATGATTGAAGTTAGATAAACATAAACACTCACAAAAAAAAAAAAATGTGATTGTAGTTTGTTCAATGGTTCTAAATAATTTTTTTTTTATTTACTATTTTAATGGTTATTTTTTTCAATTATTTTTTTTATTATGAGAAAAATGTCATTGTAGTTAGATAGCATTAAAAAAATTGTGATTTGTATGATTGAAGTTATCTTCTTTTGTTTATAATTTGATTTTTTAATATGATTGAAATTAACTCACAAAAAGAAAAATGTGATTGTAGTTTGTTCAATGGCTCTAAATAATCCCAATCTGAATTTTTTTAATTTTTTATTAAAAAAAAACTCAGCATTTATTAATTTTTTTCAATTCATATGTCTTTCCACATGCCTGCATTTATTGATTTGGTCAAAATCCCTTGATCAGCATTTAAAATTCCCTCATACAAATACAATCTGTGTATAGTTACTGCAGTACCCTTTTCAATTTCTCTCATACACTATGATTAGTGATAAGATTGTTAAATTATTTTTATAAAAAATCTTAAAAAAACATAATTTATATATTACAAAAAATCTAAAACAAATATAAATATCTATAATTATCTCGCGTATAGCATGGGTGATAAGCTAGTTAGCTTT